>CM062820.1:353172010-354399400 GCA_031772625.1 Pinus tabuliformis | reverse complement strand
AGATACCGGGCATACTGTCTCCATTCTCACACTTAGATGTTTCTGAGTTTATCCTTCAGCGTCATTCCACCAGCTCAAAACTCAACCGCTTCTGATCTAAAATTTGTGAGAACAAAGTAATTTCTCGTACAAGATTGACTGTATGGGCATTCATCGGATATCTCACCTTCCAAAAGAAGGATGAATCCAGAAGCTGCCTGGCCTGATTACAGACTCTGCCTGAAGAAATAAAATGTAAACACTTTCTGAATAATAGATCTGATGATCAATCCTCGCTTTGATATCTTGTATAACTTTTTCTACAAATCAACCAGCTCTGATACCATGTAGAAATTTTGAATAATAAACACTTATTCACAGAGATTATCCCGATTATACACTATTGCGGAATACATGCACAATACATAACCTCCTCTACGTTGATCATCAATTTAGCAGCATCAAAAACAATGAAACATCAATCGCATGCGCACATTAACACAGTATGTAACCCGTGGAAAGCATACAGCTAAAAACCCCACATTATCTGTAATTATAATGATTGAGAACATGTAACAATACATAGTACAATACTCCTCGCAAGTACTCAGTACTATCTCCACCTGTTACACACAAAACTAGCTCAGATCCGAACAAGTCACGGGTTCAAATCTCCTCCGCTGCTTTTGCCTGCCTCCACTGCACAATGCCAAGTGAAAATCACGTGAGCACAGGCTACAATTGCCTTGGTATTGGCCCACACTGCACAGTCCTCATTGGCATAACTCAATCCCATGCATGAGCAAATCTCATGCACAACTAATAGTCACAACTCACCCTTTCACTTACCTCTAACACCTGTCTCTGTTGAATTGTCCATGCACTGAGTTAACTGATGTATTCTTTAGTTGCTTTATGATTTAATAATTAGTGAATTAATTAACAATCAATTCAACAACTCATCACTAGTGTATTCTTTAGTTAGACTAAATACAACTAGTTCAACTAAGTCAAAATGAACACAACTCCACAGAACTCACATGCATGAGTTCTAATTGAAGTCCTCCATGCAATAGCTCAACTAACACATAAGAAACCACGTGATTCCTTCTGTCAACTGCATGTGCCACATCCGTAGCTCGAACTGAAGTGCTTGAAGAGAATAAGATAATGTTTAGAGTCCAAATATTACTAAGGGCTAATAATATTTTACTGTTTCTATTTTTAGCCTGGCAGTCTAAAAATAGACTTTGATCACTCCGCTGTGAACCAAAAATAGAAGTCCATCTATTTTTCCCAACATGACCAATCATCCATAAACAGCATCCTGCAACTCATAGACCATGATCCATATGTCTAAAAATAGACATAGTCTAAAAATAGACTTTGCACCAAAAATAGCCTGCGGGCCCACTTAGTGAAGGCGACTCCTTTCCACTAAGCTCCATCATCTTGTTGCATTTTCAACATTATAGGCAGTTCTTTGGTGAACAAGACATAGTCAAGTTGTAGTAACTATAACTTGGTTAACTTGTTGTAGTCGAGGCAGGACTTGGTTGGGTTCCCAAGTCTCAAAAAAATCAAGGGTAGTTGTGAGGGCATGATAGCTAAGGAGTGTCGGGGCATGCCAAGGAATGAAAAGGCATGCTAACACATGGCAGAAAATGTCAATGGATGCTAAGAAGTGTTAGGGAGTGTTAGGGGAACACAAGGGATAATTAGGTCAAAATGCTTGGAAATGAACGAATAAGAGTGTGTGCCAAGGAGTGTTAGTGAATTCTAGGTGTCCCAAGGATGAAGTGTTTTAGGAGAAGTTCAGAATAGGACTTGCAGGAGGCAAGCTTATGGTTGTGATAAGGCATGGACAAAGCGATTTCAAAGAAAGGGAGACTTTGGGTTTGGCACAATATTGTTTTTCTAATGAATTGGTTGGGTTCCCAAGTCGCAAAAATAGTAAGGCTATATATGAGGGCATGACAACTAGGGAGTGCCAAGGTGTTCTAGGGAATTTAAGGTTCCCAAGTCGTGGAAAAATGTAATGCTAGCTGTGAGGGCATGACTGCCAAGGTGAGTTAGGGAATGCTAGGACATGCTAACATGTGTCAGATAGTATGAAGGCATGTCAAACAATCTAAGATGTGCCAAGTGTTAAGGCATGCCAATATATGTAAGGGCGTGACCAGGGAAAATTTTAAGACCCCCCCTAAATTTATAAATATAATAAATGGGCGAAGGCGATTTGGATCGATAATAATATAACATGTATATATAATTTTTTGGCGAATCTCTCACTAGGCATGGCGAATATTTTACTCAATTATAAAATCTTGTAAGATCTTGGCTCACTAAATAATAAAACTTTGTAAATTCCTAGTGAATCTTAGCATAGGCTACATGCTGGTTTAATTCCCCATTTAAATAGGCTACATTCCAGGTGAATACCATGGGTCAATACCATGTGCCATTTTGGTGAATACCATGGGTCAATACCATGTGCCATTTTTGTTTTTATTAATTCTAATATTAGGGTTAATAATGGTTTTTTGCATGGTATTAATAACAATCTAGTCCATGGTATTTGTCCCATAGTATTTTGGCCATAGGTTTCACCTAAATATAACCCATTTTTTGAGTGTTCGTAAATATAAGGTGACTTATGGAGTAAATATAAAAAAATGTTTTATTTGTTTACCATACCTCTCGTTTATTTATATTTTTATTAATTTACCATACCTTTTTTACAAATATGGTATTTGGCCCATAGGATTCACTTAAATAAAACCTCTTTCTTGAGCCTTCATTAATTTACCATACCTTTTTTACAAATATGGTATTTGGCCCATAGGATTCACTTAAATAAAACCTCTTTCTTGAGCCTTCATAAATAGAACGAGGGTTATGGACTAAATATAAAAAGAGGTTTTATTTATTTACGATACGTCTAGTTTATTTATATTTTTATTTATTTACCATACCTTTTGAGTAAGTATAAAAAGACGTTTTACTTATTTACCATACCTCCACTTTACTTATATTTTTATTTGTTTACACCCTTACATGTATATAAGGTGACTTATGGAGTAAATATAAAAAAACGTTTTATTTATTTACCATACATCCATTTTACTTATATTTTTATTTGTTTACACCCTTACATGTATATAAGGTGACTTATGGAGTAAATATAAAAAATGTTTTATTTATTTACCATACCTCTCATTTATTTATATTTTTATTAATTTACCATACCTCTTTTATAAATATGGTATTTGGCCCATAGGATTCACTTAAATAAAACCTATTCTTGAAAATGGGCGAATGGATTCACTTAAATAAAACCTATTCTTGAAAATGGGCGAATGGAAGGTTGTAAGTCCTAATTTCAAGGGCTAAATTTACCTTTTTTACCCTCTCCCTTAAAATAAGGTGGGCTATTTGAGGTGATTTGTAAAAATGTACTATGATACAAAATATTCGCCCACTAAAAATTTAAAACCCCTTAATTTCGCCAAAGGGCGAACATTCGCCCCTAAAATTATCCTTGGGCGTGACAATGCATGTCGAGGACTGTCAAGGCAAAAAAAGGGAGGAAAAATTTAAACTACAAGGAAATGAACACATAATATGGTTAATAAGTCATCAATTTAACTTTTCCATGAGGGGCATGCTAGGCACACCAACACTAGGTTCCAATAGGTGCCAAGTTTTAGTGCATTCTAAGTGCCAAATATTCCTCTAATGCTTCTCATCTACTTTCCAATAATTAATCTCAAATAACTTTAATATTAAACCATGCCAACTCATCTCAACGAATGACAAACATGCTAAGACTTGCCAAGTGCTAATGTGTGTCACGGAGTGTGATGCATGCTATGAAGTGACAAAGCATGTCAAAGAGTTCTAAGTTGTGTTAGAGAGTGCCAATGCATGTTGAGGAGTGTTAGGGAGTACTAGGACAACACAAGGGAGAACTAGGTCAAAATGCATGGAAGTGAATGAATATGAGGGTGTGTCAGGGAGTGTCAATGAGTGCTAGTTGTCATGCCAAGGAGGGAGTGACAAGGTATGTTAAGCACGGGTAAGGCATGCCAGGGAATATCAGGGCATGTCAAGAAGTGCTAGAGTATGCTAGGTAGTTCTGAGGTGTGCTAACATGTGCCAAATAGTGCCAAGGCATGCCAAGACATGTCAGGTGCTAAGACATGCTAGGATGTGTAGGGTGCCAGAGTATGCCAATATGTGTCAAGGAGTTTCAAGGCAACAAAAGGAATAACCAAGCTAAAATGCAAGGAAATGAACACATAAGAAGGTTAATAAGTTGGGACTTTATCTTTTTCAAAAGGGGAATGTTAGGAATGCTAATAATATGTTCCAATACATTCCAAGTGCCAATGTGTGCCAAGTGTTAATGTATGTCAATGCAATATTATGCCAAGGTGTTCCAGGGCATGCTAGGGACTACAGGGCATGCCAACACATGCTAGGGGAGTGCTATGTTATGCTAGGGCATGCCAACATGTGCTTGGGCATCCTACTCATGGCAAGATGTTCTAGGTACAAAGATGTTCCAAGTACAAATATGTTCCAAGACATGTGAGGTGCCAAGGAATGTTAGTGTGTTCCAAAGTAGGTTAAGGTGTGCCATGAGTGTTGAGGAGTGCTAGGTCTCTCTCATTAATATAATTGACAAAGCTTGATTATGTATTAAATAATATAGTTCCTACACACACTAGTGGAACTTTATCTAAAGGGAATTTGCTAGATAATAAACCTAATAGAGATGAATCATGTCTTAACTAATAGGAAAGTTATATTCTTATGACTTGAGGGAAATGATACACACTAATTACTTCTTAACAAATTGACTAACTCTAACCACTATGGCCTTGGAAACATAATGAAAAGGACTCCAAAACAATGGTCTTAAATCGTTATCTTTTGACAAAAAATATAGTAATAGGTACATAGCGTCATCAAAAACTCATTGGATTGATCAATGATGACGAATTTTTTTTTACCATCACCAAAAGTAACCAAAAAGAGCATTTGTGAGGGTCAATAAAAGATCGTCACTAGAAGTGTCACCAAAAAGAGAATTAGTGATGGGCCTTTAACGACCCTCACTAAAAGTGTCACCAAAGAGAGAATTAGTGACGGGCCCTTAACGACCCTCACCAAAAGTGTCATTGAAAATGGCTTTGGTGACAAACCTTAAAGGACCATCACTATATACACTTACAACAATGTTTTTTTAAATACCGTCACCATATGCAACATTGGTGACATACTTTAAAGGTTCATCACAGGCATGAAGCGTCATCAAAAACTCATTGGAATGATCAATGATGACGAACATTTATTGTATGTCATCAAAAGTAACCAAAAAGATCATTGGTGACGGTCAATAAAAGATCGTCACTAGAAGTGTCACCAAAGAGAGAATTAGTGATGGGACTTTAACGACCCTCACCAAAGTGTCACCAAAGAGAGAATTAGTGACGGGTTGTTAACGACCCTCACCAAAAGCGTCATTGAAAATGGCTTTAGTGACAAACCTTAAAGGACCATCACTATATACACTTACAACAACGCTTTTTGAAAGACCGTCACCATATGTGACATTGGTGACGGACCTTAAAGGTTTGTCATAAGCATGACCCTCACCAATGACATTTTTCTTGTAGTGCTCCCTGCACTCTAGTCTCAACTAGTTCTTTCTTGGAATCGACATGCATGAGTTTCTCATCAGGGAATCTTCAGTTAACTGGAGTAGCACTAGTGGATGCATTAGTGTGCCAACTAACTACTAGTCCTCTATTATTTCCAAAAGCAATTTAGAACTAATTTAACTGAACTTAACTCAGTAAACTGAGTGATCTAATTTCCAACTCAATTTAAACTCATACTGGACCCCTAAAATTTAGGGAGAACATATACATGACTACAAAAATACTTCCAACTCAAAATTCCTAAGCTAATTAAGTTAATTAAACTTAATTAACTATTTACAAGTTGCTATGAGAATAGAATTCGATTTTAATTCTCAGTTTAATTCAAGGACAAATTAAACTGGAATTTCTTGTTGTCATTTCTCAACAAGATCTTGGGAGTTTAGAGCTCCCTGTAGAGAGTAAACAAAGCTTAGAAATAGTTGTCCAATATCTAAGTTAATTTCTTAATATTTACAAGAACCTTATGCCAACGATTGATGGATTTATAGATGATGAGGCGTACGAAGGAAATAGGGATGGGTCCCAACAAATGGGTTGGGGTAAGTAGGAGGGTTACAAAAGCACATGCCAAATCTATGTTTAATTTCAAAGAAAGGCTAAAAAGAAAGATCCTCAAGGTGAAATATTTCAAGCACCCCGATATATCCCATGATTTGTATGATAGGTTTCGTGCAGCGTATGGCAAGTTTTCATGGAATGACAAGGTTCCACATTATTTTGCAAAATTATTTTATGTAGGATTTTTTTGGGGTGTGAAACCTGATTATACTGACCTTCCATTTGAATTTTATGGTAATGGGATAGGTCAGACATATGAACATAAGGATGCATTAAGGGAAACTGAATTGCCTCATCCTCTTCCACCTTTGGTACTTCAACCTCCACGTCTAGTAGCTTTGCAATCGGAAATGGATGCCACTTCTCATATTGGTCGAGAAGCAAGGGATGCCATTATAGACAACATACAGACTGCATTGACTAGAATTGATGTCGGTCTAAATCAAAAAAGGGCGTGAGTTGATGCATGTGCTAATTTTGTATATAAATCAGATGTGTAGATAGATAATATGAATATTGAAGAGGTTAAAGTGTATGAAAAGACTTGTCGTGATGGTTGGCAAGACCTAATTGGTCATAAGGAAGAGGGCATGGAATCGATATGTGTTAATATTTAGGGTGGATATTTTAATTTAATGTAATGTATGTGTTAATGTTGATTCACATATAATTTGTAAATTTTTTCAAATATAATCTAACACGAATGTATCATGTGTTCACCATTTGCAGTTAAGTCATTTTTTGAGCGAAAATTTTGATAATATGACGGTGTCGAGTTCAGGTTCAAATGAAGATATGTTGAGAGATATTAGTTTTTTTTTAGGAACATGTTGATAGTATTAATTTACTTTTATTATATCAATATTGTGAAGACATATTTGTAAAATAA
Organism: Pinus tabuliformis; assembly: GCA_031772625.1. Lineage (NCBI taxonomy): Eukaryota > Viridiplantae > Streptophyta > Pinopsida > Pinales > Pinaceae > Pinus > Pinus tabuliformis. The sequence continues at coordinate 354,392,242 of CM062820.1, read as the reverse complement.
ATAATTATATATATAATTAAATGTTAACATATTTCCATTTCATCCGGCATTTTTTACATAGCACCACTCTCTTCCTCCCTATTAGGAGATGTGTCAAATATCAGCTTGTCACAAGTATTGAATATTTTACTTTTGTTTTGTTATAAATTGAAGAAAGTTTCATTAAAAAACGAGATCTTCATCTTACAATTTTAAAATTTTCGAATTTTAGGTTTGTGGAGGCAGTTTCCCTTCTTCGGGGACATTAGTGATGGAGTTGGCTATGGGAATAGGATCATCTATACAATTTCAAAAAGTTAAAACATTTTTTTAATATTACGAGTTTACACATTTTCATGTGCAATTTTAAATTTTTAATATATATATTTACATGTATTGTACAGGGCATCCATGAGGGCGCAATGTAGGGGGAACACCACGAGGTATTGCATGGAATTTAAAACTTGAGTCAGCTACGGGGATTGGATCATCTAGACAATTTGAAAAAGTTATTACAATTTTTAATATTGTGAGTTTATGCATTTTCATATGCAATTTAAATTTTTAATATATGATGTATGTACATGTATTGTACAGGGCATCCATGAGGGCGCAATGTAGGGCGAACACCAAGAGGTTATTGCATGGAATTTGAAACTTGAGTCAACTACGAGGATTGTATTGTCTACACAATTTTAAAAAGTTGTTACAATTTTTTTAATATTACGAATTCATGCATTTTCGTGTGCAACTTTAAATTTTTAACATGTGTGTGTGTGTGTGTGTGTGTTGTACATGGCTTCCACGAGGGCACAATGGAGGGGGAAGACCACGGGATATTGCATGGAATTTGAAACCTTTTATAATTTTATTTTGATGATAAATTTCTCATTTAATTTTAATACATTAAAATTTAATTTAAAAGTACACAATTTTACGTATATATGCATATTACACATGTTGTTCAAGGCACCCATTATTCTGATGATAGCACGAGGACGTTGATAGATTGTATATCTCAGCGAGATTCTGTTTGACGCAAATTTTTAATAGACAGTTTTTTTTATTATATTTACTTTTATCATTATATAAATTTTGGACATATTTAAAGTAAAACTCTTTATTTTGGGTTGATCCCTTTGATGCATATTTTTATTTGACAACTTTTTATTATATTTACTAAATTTATAATGATATAAATTTTGGACATATTTTAAATAGAACTCTTTATTATGAATTGATCAGTACTATGCTAATTTTGGAGTTTATACATTTTCCATGATGATTCTTATAATGCTAGTAGAAGATAATATGGAATTGGGTTCAAATTCTTAGGTTTTGTGAAGCTGTTTTGTCAAGTTGTTTAATGAATTAAAATTAAAAATTACAAAGCATGATTCATTTTGTGTTCATAATCTTATCATGGTGTAGATGTCTAAAACAATCATATCTTAAAATTGCATTATAAAACATGGTATGCATTTTGCATTCATGAATAGATCATCATCTTATATAGAAGAGCTATTATGGATTTGGTTTGATACTTAACTTTTAATATAAAGTTGTTCAAGGCAAACATACTATAAAATTGCATTATAAAACATGGTACATTTTGCATGATGCATGGTTTGATGCTTAAAGGTTTTACAATTAAGTTCATGAATATGAAGCAATGAAAGTAAATTTCCATTTAGTTGGTACATTTTGCATGATGATTCTTATAATGTTAGTAGAAGATAATATGGATTGGGGTTGATTCCTAGGTTTTGTTCAAAGTTTTTTTGTCAAGTTGTTTAATGAATAGTAAAATTGCAAATTACAAAACATGGTACATTTTGCATTCATGAATGTTACCATGGTGTAGATGTCTAAAACAATCATAACTTAAAATTGCATTATAAAACATGTATACATTTTGCATTCATGAATAGATAATCATCTTGTATAGAAGAGATACTATGGATGTGGGTTGATATTCAACTTTTAATATAAAGTTGCTCAAGACAAACATATTATAAAATTGCATTATAAAACATGGTACATTTTCCATGATGCATGGTTTGATGCTTAAAGGTTTTACATTTAAGTTCATGAATATAAAGCAATGAAAGTAAATTTGCATTTAGTTGGTACATTTTGCATGATGATTCTTATAATGTTAGTAGAAGATAATATGGATTTGGGTTGATTCTTAGGTTTTGTTCAAAGTTGTTTTGTCAAGTTGTTTAATTAATAGTAAAATTGAAAATTACAAAACATGGTACATTTTGCATTCATGAATCTTACCATGGTATAGATGTCTAAAACAATCATAAATTAAAATTACATTATAAAATTTGCATTCATGAATAGATCATCATCTTGTATAGAAGAGATACTATGGATATGGTTTGATACTTAACTTTTAATATAAAGTTATTCAAAACAAACATACTATAAAATTGCATTATAAAAAATGGTACATTTGCATGATACATGGTTTGATGATTAAAGGTTTTACATTTAAGTTCATGAATATGAAGCAATGAAAGTAAATTTTCAATTAGTTGGTGCTTTGTATAGCTCACATATGTAGAGTTTTAGAACCCAACTTTTGATGCCCTTTGTAATAGTTACAGTTTCCCTGTACCAACTTTTCAAGTGATGTATGTTTCAAGTTAAATGATAAGTCTAATGAATGCCATTATTACCCACCAAAGTTCTCATGGATCAACCTTTGCTTGGTTGTTCTATTTAACTTCTAACTCTTTGTTTGATGTAAGGTTTCAAGTTATAGTTTGTGAGTTTAATCAACAATAAACATTATTTAAAACATGTTACATTTTGCATGATGCATGGTTTGATGCTTAAAGGTTTTACATTTAAGTTCATGAATATGAAGCAATGTTTTTAAATTTGCATTTAGTTGGTACATTTTTCATGATAATTCTTATAATGTTAGTAGAATTTAATAAGGATTTGGGTTAATTCTTAGGTTTTGTGGAGTTGTTTTGTCCAGTTGTTTAATGAATAGTAAAATTGAAAATTACAAAACATGGTACATTTTGCATTCATGAATCTTATAATGGTGTAGATGTCTAAAACAATCATATAACTTAAAATTGCATTATAAAACATGGTACATGTATACATTTTGCATTCATGAATAGATCATCATCTTGTATAGAAGAGCTACTATGGATGTGGGTTGATACTTAACTTTTAATATAAAGTTATTCAAAGCAAACATACTATAAAATTGCATTATAAAACATACATTCTAAATTACCTTCTTTGTCTTAAAGTCTACTTTCAGATACTATTGTATTTTTCATGAAATTTGAGAAAGCTTAGAGATTGAGAATTAAAAATTTCAATGTTGAATCAACTGAAGTTGCATTAAAGTAAATGAAATTTTCAAATATTAAATATTATGTATGGAGCATGCATTGTTAGTTTTAATAGGTTTTGTATGCACTGCATGTATAGGACAAACACAATAAAATGCATTTTTTGAGCTATCAAGATGTACAAGAGATACAAAACATTTTAAATTGATGGTAATGCAATTTTAATAAAGTAAATAATGTTACTAAGATAGCACTAAAAATATTTGAAAAGATAAAATGATGACATAAAAAAGAAAAATGCAATGCAAACATGATAGGTGTATAATCAACAACAAACAAAAAGATTGTGATATGCTACATCCTTACATTATAGTAATATTTGGGATCTTTAAATTTCTTTTTAACTTAAGAACAAAGCCACCATATTAATGAAAACAATTTTTTAATACCCGGTACTGGCTAGAATGGACAACTTAAGAGTGCACAAAAAGAAAGGCTAACAATCTACTTGAACTCTTTCTCAAAGATGAATACAAGGAGAATATATTGTTGGGCAGTTCAATTAAAAAAATTCTAATGGAATGCCATCCTCAATGATCCGTTCATGGTCAGCTTTTGACATTCTCCATTTTTTAAATCTCAATTTTTTTCTTGATTGAAATTCTATCAACTTTATGCTCATTGCACATGCCAAGTGACTATATTGACAACTTATGGCATCAGGTTGATAGTCTTGAAAGTAAACACGACTCTCGGTTTGATGAGTTTCTTGGAAAAATTATCCCTTCAGTATAATAGACCCTCTTTCATATATAAAATTGTTATCATCGTAGTCCTCCAATAACTCCATCTTTTGTTCAGTGCACTGCACCAAATAATACTTGACATTTTCTATGTTGTTAATGGGTGAAACTACAGCAAAAAAATCTCCTCCACAATAATAATAATAATAAGTGTAAATTCATATCATAATTAACAAGAAATTAGTTATCAACATGTACTTGATTTTATTATCTATTTAGATCTATATTTTAACTATTATCTAGACACTTATTCACAATGATTTTAGAAACATAAAAAACACACACACACACAAAGATATATATATATATATATATATATATAGAGAGAGAGAGAGAGAGAGAGAGAGAGAGAGAGAGAGAGATTGAAAACAATTGAAATGTTACCTTCTCTATCAAAAGCAGAAACTCAATCACCTTTAGATAACATTATAGTCTCGTATGATTCCATCTCTTCAAAGCTTGCAAGCGACATTTTCCACTTTGTATTAAGTTTTGTATGCTGCCAAGATTTCACAAACATCATTGAATTGTGTGTCCTATATGCAAACAGGACAAAAATAAGATTCTTTTCTTCTATCAAATGCAAAGGAATTTCGGTACTCTTTTGTTTTAATTGAATACAGTTTTCAAGTCCCTTTTACTATTTCAGCTTCATATGTAATCGATCTATCTACATCTTGGACTCCAATATGCCAAAAAACACTATAGTAAATTTAAACAAGAATTTAAATATGTTATTTAAAATACAATTTATATATCAAAGATAATCATTGATAAGTTATTTAAACTATATATTTAAAAAAAATAATGATAATAATAAATTAATAAAAATTATCACATATTAAAAATATATACAAGTTAATGTATATGTACATACATGTGTACCTCCCTTGATGGGTTAGTCTCATGGCTTAGTGCAGCAATGCACCATTGAACAACTTGTTCAGCTAAGACAAGTCAGTTTGCAAGTTTTCCATTTGATATCTTCGAAGTGCTCATTTTATACATGCCCCTGCATCATCATGTTCTCCTTTTCCATGACCAGTCTCAAAGAAATTCCAATAATGTTTAATGTCGGTTTTCATATGAAGATGACACAACCAAAAGAATGATTGTAAGGATTTGAATTTACCCGTGCATCAATTTGACCATGTCCAATGTTCATTTAATTTTATTACACGACCTTTCAATGAGTCATAAATCTTATCAAAGCAATGTTGTACAAAATGTGTATCATGTGTATGATCATTTTTGATATAAAAATGATATTCTTTAATAACATGTCAATTGTCACTAGTGCTTTCTATATGATCAACAGTTTGTTTAGCATGTATATATAGAACGAGGACAAGCAAAGAGACTTGGTCAGAATGACAATATTCACTTTGTATTTTATTTTGTGTAAAAAATGTGTAATTTCTACAAAACCAACTACCGACAAAATGGTCCCTGGTAGAAAAATTTCAAGGGATTTTTTTAATTGTAGGTCCTGCCATCAATATCTATGAGAATGCTTGGTGTATTTATAAATTTTTGTCTCAAACTTCTTCAAAAACTCTATCATAAAAATTTCTTCTTCTTGTAAATCAATCCTTCTAGCACTTGTACTACTACTTGAACCAATCGATGTATGGATATATTCATATCTCTTCCATTCCACTTTTATGTTGGACAGTGATTGATCATTCATATCAATAGGATATTTGTCATGAAACAAAGTCAAATTTCCACAATGATCAAATTTTTTACCACCAACACATTTCTTTTGGTAAAATAATTCATGATTTTCTCTTCCACATAGAATTTGGGATATGAAATCATGGATAGTGGAAGGAGGAGGTGATTTTTTCCAAAATATTTTACCAAAATTAAGGAAGGTGTCATAATATAATTGAAATTCCACATGATAACGAAAACAACAAGTGTCACGTACAATGATAGGTTTAACATACCATGGTTTTTGTTGCACAAAAGTACTGATTGAGACATTAATTCCATAATTATCTTCTTTGAACTTATTGAACAACTCTATCTGAGTGGTTTCCAAGATATGTTTTGCATGTTCTTCATATTGATTTTGTGCAATTATTCACCACATCACATCCCTTACTTTTGGTGAAACACATGAATTTTTCATTCAATATTCATATATTATTTTTTAACATCTTCTCCAAGTCTATCTTTGTATGGTTTCCTACAAATAACTGTCCAACAAGAAAGATCATCATTTGCATCTATTTGCAATCAAAATTTCCTATGCTTGTGCAATGTTTTTCATGAGGTCCCTAATGCTTTTGCCATAGATTTTATCAAATGATTTTCTTTAGTACTTGATGAAACCACTGTTATTTATATTTCTCTATGTGCATCTAGATCACTTTTCTTTCTAGATATTCCAACTGATTTTAGAGCACATATTTTGAATCACATTTTCCTTCACCTTTTTATCTTTCGTTGATTTTCGAATGCCCAATAGTGTTTTAGCTTCTTTTAATTCTTCAATGTTAAGAGACCTCTTAAAATTTGAGCTTGAACTATCACATTTTCATGTTTGGGGAACTTATCAATAATGAGCTTAACACGATATCATATAACATGGTCAGCTTTTTTATCTCCATATGTTCCAATGTCGACATTTTCTAACATCTCATCATCGATATTGATTTCATTTGTACATATGAGAATTTAATGTAAATGGGTATAAATATACATTAAATAACTAATTAAAAAATAGAGTTCATAAAATTGAAACTAATAAATATGTATAATTTCAATAATGCATGCCATATATATAAGGGTGGTTCAACTTCTTCTTCACTTGAATCTCTTTCAACATCTTCAACAACATCATCAATCATTGGTTTATTTTATTCTTCACTTCGTCTTTCAACATTTTCAATCTCATCATCAATGTTATGAGGAAAATCTCTCTCTGTTTACATTGCAAAATATTTTTCAAATTAGTTCATCAAATAAAAATTAAATTGCACAATACACTATTAAATTTTAAATATCATTTATAATATCTACATTTACATACCTAGTTCAACTTCTTGTTGAGATTGATTTTCCCTTTCAATATTTAAGCGTTCTTCCTTCTTTCTTTTGTAATAGTTTCTCGAGTATTCTCTACGAGCCTCAATGTCTCTAATTCGATCATATTTTCTCTTGCAATTTCTTTGATTCCCCATGATAATTCAATCTATATATATTTTTAAAATCAAACCCAAAAAAATCACTTTCAAAATCCAACCCAAAAAACTCACTTTCAAAATCTATCCCAAAAAACTTACTTTCAAAATCCAGCCCAAAAAACTTACTTTCAAAATCTAGCCAAAAACAAATTTTGTCCAAAAATTAGATTCAAATAAGTTTGGTATTCAAAAGTTGCACATGAAGAATGTGAGTGTGAAAATGACGTTTCAATCAAGTTTATTTATAGTGTGGTTGTATCTTCCGGATCCATCGCATTTTATTGTTTTATGCATCGACGTTTCGAACCATCCTCTGTGATTCATCATCAGGATTTAGATTTGTGAAAAAGTCAAAGAAAGATGAGGATAAACAAATAAAGGTTATGATAGGTAGTATAAAGAGCCGACATGTTTTGATTAAGATGAGGTTTTTAATTAATTTATAATTGATTTAATTTAGTTTAAATTTAAATTTGAATCTAATTATAATTTTTGTTTTAAATTAATATGTTTTCATTTAATTTAATTTTGATTAATATAATCTAATAATTTAATTCAATTCAATTCAATTCAATTTAATTTAATATTAATTTGATTTAAATAAAATTTTATTATGATTTAATTCAGTTAATTTAATTTTGTTTTTAATTTAAAATAAATCATGATTAAATTAAACAAAATTAAAATTAAAATAAAATTAGATTAAAATTAAAATTTAATTTAATTTAATTTAATTTAAAATCAATTATATTACAAATATAATTGAAATTAAATTAAATTAAATTAAAATTAAAATTAAAATAAATTAAATCTTCTAATCCATTTAGTTAACCTAACTAGAGTATAAAAATAAAATTAAAATAAAGTTAGATTGAAATTAAATTAAATTAATCAAATTAAAATAAAATAGAATAAAATTAAAAAGAGAAACTAAAATTAATTATATTATATTATATTATATTAAAATTAAATTAAATTAAAAAAAACAAAATTAAATTAACTGAATTAAATCATAATAAAATTTTATTTAAATCAAATTAATATTAAATTAAATTGAATTAAATTAAATTAAATTATTAAATTATATTAATCAAAATTAAATTAAACGAAAACATATTAATTTAAAACAAAAATCATAATTAGATTCAAATTTAAATTTAAACTCCAGGAGCCGGGTGTGGAGGATATGTGGTGGGAGAAACTGTAAAGTTGTTAAAAGAATTAAATGCATTTTACGAATATGATATTATATTATTCGATGTATTAGGTGACGTGGTCTGTGGAGGTTTTGCCGCTCCATTGAACTAAATTAAATCAATTATAAATTAATTAAAAACCTCATCTTAATCAAAACATGTCGGCTCTTTACACTACCTATCATAACCTTTATTTATTTATCCTCATCTTTCTCTGACTTCTTCACAAATCTAAATCCTGATGATGAACCACATAGGATGGTTCGAAACGTCGATGCATAAAACAATAAAATGCGATAGATCCGGAAGATACAACCACACATAATGCAAATTGCAGAAGTCTCAAATCCTTTATTTATAGTGTCCGGTCGAAATAGTTATATCGGAGGGTCGCATCATTTCAATTTCACGGCTAACGGAAAATATGGATAGGTTTTTCAACTAAACTTTTTGGATTTTCGATCGAAAAACTTTTTTCATTAATTTTAACGTTCGTTCAGTAAAAAAAAAATGACCAACAAGATTTATTTTTTTCGGCAGAAAACCTGAAACTCTGCAACAACTTAGCCTTTTTCACCTTTCTCTAATTTTGGAATGGTTAAACCCCATCAAATATAGTGAATTTACTTTCGGAACCAATACCATCATTTCCATGATTGAATCTACTTTCAGTAGATATAAATTTATGGAATTTCATAAATTAACAACAACATATTATCTCAATAGATGGGCTAAAGAAGTTCCTTGAAGAAAATTTAACGACCAGGAATTCATCCAATTTCTGAAACATAACAACATAACAAAGTTTGGTGTTCCAGCATCGCTTGTATTTCATAATGCAACTTACTTTTCCTCATTGAAAATTTATGAGTTTGCATTCAAAAATGGTATTGTTTTGAAGCATGCATCAAATTATTACCCATAGGGGAATAGTTTAGCAGAATCAACTAATAAAAATTTCATTCGCATAATCAAGAAAAAAAATTTATTTGAAAACGAATTTGCACAATTCTTTGGTGAATGGGTTGACCGTGTAACTCCCAAACCTCTCTCAAAACCTCTCCATACTTCCTCATATATGGTAAAGAAGTTATCTTTCCTCCCAATATGTATCTTCCGACCTTGCAACTCTCCCAAGAGTCCCAAGGCAAACCATGTCTCCTGGTTCAAAGTATGATAGATAACTTGTTTAAACTTGAGGAAGAAAGGCTCAAAGATAAAGAAAGATTTTTCATGCACCAAAATCGTATCAACCGCTAATTCGATGAGAAATCCACAGGGACTAAGAATTTTGATGTGGGTGACTTAGTATTGAAGTGGGATAAATCCCATGAAGAGAAAGGCAAACACATAAAGCTTCAATCTTTGTGGGCCCCTTTACCATCAAGAAAAAACTCGGTCATAATGTTGTCAAGTTGAAATATTTAGATGGGAGGACTAACCCTTTTCCTGTTAATGTTTGAGATCTCAAACTACTTCTAGTAGCAGCTCTATGTTGCGTTCCATTGTACAACATTCTTTTTTGTTTGTTTTATGTTTGTTGTGTAGAGTCACGTATTGTCTTATCTCCTTTGTTTTGGTCACTATACATAAATAAGACCTGTGTGTTAAATTGTGTATGGTTTTGGAAGAATATGTGGCGAAATAGATAAGGGATGTGACAACTACAACACTTGGCTATATGTTAGTTCTCCTTCCTTGTTTTCGAAGATGCCCTAAGTCAAGAAAGGCATAGATGGAAAATACAATACATTCAAGAAGAGAACCTTGAGTGAACCTATGAGACTCGCATTCATTTTAGTATCCCTAGCTCCTCAACTTGGTATTGAATCTACTTGGTGTTCTACATGCTTATCCAATCAAGTAGAGAAATGTAAGGGGGAAATCTATAGCAATAAAACCTATATCAGAGGTTATATATATATATATATATATATATATATATATATATATATATATATATATATATATATATATATATATATATATATATATATATATATATATATATATACTTCTATGAAGAAGAAACCTCTTCTACTCTCAATAAGTCAGGATCCCTCTTTAGCCCCATTGAAATAATAAGTGTATAAGCATAGTTCTACTAGTAAATAAATAAAAAGTGAAAGAAGAGAAAGGCTTCTTGCATAGAGAGGTGAAGCAAGTAACTTCATCAGTGTAGTGTTCAAACTCGTTGGAAGAAAAGCAATGCTTATGATTTTATAATGACTCTGTTGGGGTATTGTACAGACTTTCTAGTAGCAGAGCAACACCGAAGATGAAACTCATACTCTAAATATTTTAAACTTTCCATTATATATTAACCTTTCCTAGATCAAAACAATTGTGATATAGCACAATCTTTGTGTGTTTAACCAAGAAAAGGAATGGTGGATACTACATCTATAACCAAGTTGAATGGGGAAGCCAAGGAAATATGATTAATGAGTAAATACTTCCTTAAGGGCTAAACCTTTACTGAAAGCTATTCCTAGGCAGAGAAGTTGAAGTTTGTCCAGTGTGTCTCCAAGTGTTGTCGCTACTACAACACCCTCCAAAATTTTGCTACATTCGAATTTTGGAGCCTATTGTCATATCAAGTGTCACTTTTGGCCACCAATTGTCGTTTCATGTCATTTTATATGTTTCAAGTGTCATTGATCTATTCTAAGTGTCGTCTCAGCATTGGCATCATCCATAATGCACTTCATAGTCTTATTACACTTTCTAGTCACAAAATGACATGTTTGGTCGAAATTGCACATACTTTGTTCGTTATACTTGGAGAGTGTTTGTAAACTGGTGTTTTGATGTATACTTCTCAATATTTGGTTCTCTCTATCTTTTACTGATGAGTTGGTATGTGTCGCACTAGTTTTAACTTTAAAATTATTATGTTTTCTGACACCTTATCTTCTAGAGTTAGAAAAAATTCAGTCAGACCCTTCTTGTTTGTTTAGATTGTGCCTTGCACCCAGTCCAAACCTTTCCTCCCTCTCTGGCACATATTGCACTCTCAAACATCAAACCCTCCTTTTTCTTTCGAATTGCGCCCTCTTCTAAGCCTCTCTCCTATTTCAGCGCACAACACACCAACAGTGGACATCACGCCTCCCTTGAGCCTTGAAACTACACCCTCCACCCTTCTTTGTGACTTAGGCCTTCCCAGTTGAGTGCATGGTGCATCAACAATCAACATTGAACCATCCTTTTCCATTGATACTACGCCATGTGCCTTCTATGAAGCTTCCTCTTCCCAACAAAATGCACAGTGCATTCTTAGTGCTCAACACATAGCCCTTGTCTCTTGATAGTGGGCCCAAAAGCTCCCTCTTCCTTTCCTGAGTGCATTGTGTTGAGAAATCTAGGGCAATTAGGTTAGGGCTAATTCATTTTTATTTCTCTTAACTCTAATAGTTGTTTGTGGCATTATTTTAAATTCTTCTTCTCCTTGTTATTATAATGTTATTTTGTCATCAAACAGCCACCAAAAACATGAAGATCATCAATGACAAATGGACACATGATGTAGGCACTTAGCTAGGGCAAAAACCCCTAAGAAGGGAAAATCCCAGTCAAACTCTTCTTTTAGTAGAATCAAATCAAATTGAGACAACCCAGACTCAAGGCCAATACAAATGTCCTTCTTCACTCCACCAAATCAGTTCTCCGTAAATAAGTAAAACATCATGCTAATTAGAGTTTCGATGCCTCTTATATTTCTTTTGCAGATTTCAGTATCCTGGCAGAGCTCTATAATACTTTAGAAAAATCATATATGTGGCAGAGAACAATGAAGTTCAGACCTTCGCTATTTTTCCCTTGCTTCTTTTCATTGAATAAGATCTCCTTCTTCAAGTTTCATACTTCATTCTTCCTTCAAATTTTAGATCAAATGTCATGTGAATATATGCTCCACAATAGGTCGAAAGCTTCTCCTTATATAGTAGTTCAATTCTAAATCATAAGGCTGACTTGATAAATTATTGAGGCCGACTAGAATATTTAAGAAACTGACTTAGTGGAGAAGATAATTTTGACACAATTTTTTTATTCTTTGACATAGGGATCTCATGAAGGGTATTTTACATTATAACTTTGACTTTAACTCAATATAAAAATCCTAGGGTACTCAATGGGTGCTTTGACCTAATGATCATTAATGTAGGCTTTAACCCTGTATAGAAATTACCTGCATACAAATTCTAAAACACAAAAAATAAACAATGCGAGAGCATAACACATAAAACACATATACACACAGATTTTCCCTAGATCCCAAAACCGAGACTACTAGCTTGATTTTTAATTATATTCCTTTTAATGTTACAATACATCTTTATACATGTCAAAGCATCCAATACCATGAACGAAAACCATTGCGTCCAAAACCATGGACCAAAAATCATCGCATCCAAAACCATGTGCGAAAAACATGCACAAAACCATAGGTAGGTCCACCCAACCTAACATAGGGTCCCCCATTGAGTGCGGTTAGCTACACCCTTCAAACCCCTTGTGACTTCCCCACTACGCAATCGGCGCAACGAAGGGGGGGCTCCACCCCCCTTCTAACCCCCCGGTTAACTATGTGGGTTAGTCGCAGAAAGAATATAACACCACCCAACATTCTCCCACTTGTTGTTTTCTTTCCACAGGGGGCCACAAGAGAGCTTAGTCATTTATCCAGCCCTGCAATGCCCATTGTTTCTCTACACCAAGAGAACTTCTCAGAGCTCACAGATTTTGTCAATGCATCTACAGTATTCTTCAAAGTGTCCACCTTTACCAGCAACACCTTTTGTCTTATATCATATCCCTAACAAAGTGATACTGAACATCAATGTGCTTTGTTTTTGAATGATATGCAGGGTTCTTTACCAAGAAAATTGCACTTTGGATGTCACAATCTATCCTTATAGCTCCCTGTTCTAACCCCATATTTGAACACAATCTTTGCATTGACCAAACTGCTTCCTTGCTTGCATGAGTGGCTGCCATGTATTCTGCCTCTGTAGTTGATAGTGCCACTACAGATTATTTCTTACTCATCCAACTGACTGCACCTCCAAATAGGTTAAACACATACCCACTTAGATCTTCTCTGATCTAGATCTCCAGCCCAATCTGCATCAACAAAGCCATGAATATCCAACACTCTATCTAATCCTAGTCTTCCTTGGTAGCACAAACCATAATCACTAGTGCCACGCAAATACCTGAAAACCCGCTTCACTGCTGTCCAGTGCTCCTTCCCTAGTTTTGAAATAAACCTACTCAATACTCCCACTGCATGTGCAATGTTTTGTCTAGTACAGACCATCGCATACATCAGGCTACTAACTTCACTTGCAAATGGAACATGGGACATGTTTCTTCCTCTTCTTGTGTCTTGGGACACTGTTCAGTAGATAACTTTACACCTACAGGAATAGGAACCTTCACTAGTTTACTATCCTACATATTAAACCTCTGCAATATTTTCTCGACATACTTCCTCTGGTTTAACCAGAGCTTCCTCTTTGCCCGATCTCTTTTAATTTCCATGCCCAAAATATAGTTTGCAGCACCAAGATCTTTCCTGTCGAATCTGGAGGACAACTGGGTCTTCAAATCCTGGATAATTTCTTTGTCATTTCCAACTAGCAACATATCATCCACATACAAGACCAGATAAATAACACGGTCACCAATTAATTTAAAATACACACAATGATCTGCTTTGCTTCTGGTGAAGCCAAGTCCTCGTATAAATGTATCAAATTTCTGATACCACATCCTTGGTGACTGTTTTAACCCATACAGAGACTTCTTTAACTTGCATACCAGTTCTTTCTTACCCTTCACCGCAAAGCCTTTAGGTTGCTTCATGTAGATCTCCTCTTCCGGATCCCCATGAAGAAATGTTGTCTTCATATCCATCTGTTCTAACTCAAAATCAAAAGCAACAACAACAGATAAAAGTAATCCAATAGAAGTTACCTTGGCAACAGGAGAAAAAAATATCACCAAAATCAATTCCCGACATCTTGGAATAACCTTTTACTACCAACCAAGCTTTGTATTTCTCCACCTTTCCTTCTACATTTGTCTTCTTCTTGAACACCCATTTGCTGCCAATGGGTTTCCTTCCAGTCGGCAACTCCACCAGATCCCAAGCTTCATTTTTGTGTAAAGATGCCATTTCATCAACCATGGCCTCTTTCCAAAGTTTTCCATCCTCTGAATCTATTGCTTCCTTCATAGTTTTGGGATCATCATCAATAATAGATAAAGAAAAATTTGAACAGAAAGCAAATGGACTATACCTTTTTGGTTGCCTTGTTTCTCGAACTGATCTTCTTACACCTAGAGTTTGTGGCTCTTCATATTCTGATTCCTCCTCTGCTGTAGAGTCTGATTCTTCCTCCTTTAGCTCAAACTCTATCTTCTTAGGTTCCTTTGGTTGGAATTCATGTTTAATAACATCTTTCACCTCTCTGAATACCACATCTCGGTTGTACATAACCGTCCTTGTTGCTAGGTTCCAAAGCTTATAGCCCTTTAAACCATGCTTATACCCAATAAAGATGCACTTTTCAGATTTACTATCCAAATTGGTTCATTTCTCCTTTGGAACATGTACATATGCATCACATCCAAATACCCTCAGATGTGAAAGAGAGGGTTTCTTACCAGTCCATACCTCTTGTGGAGTCTTATCCTCCAATGTTGATGAAGGTGATCCGTTGACCAGGTAAAATGTTGTCTCCGCCGCCTCTACCCAAAATTCCTGTCCTAACCTGGCACCAGTGAACATGCTTCTTGCCCTTTCCATCAACGTCTTGTTCATTCTTTCTGCAACTCCATTTTGCTGAGGTGTATATGGAGTAGTCTTCTGCCATGCTATACCACACTTATTACAAAATTCTTCAAATTCCTTACTGCAAAACTCTCCACCGTTATCTGTCCTCAGCACCTTTATCTTCTTCTCTATCTGGTTTCCACCATAGCCTTAAATTCTTTAAGCCTGTCAAAGACTTCATATTTCTTCTTAAGGAAATATATCCATGTATTCCTTGAGAAGTCATCTATAAATGATACATAGTACACAGACTTACCCAGTGACGGAACCTTCACAGGTCCAAACACATCACTATGCACAAGCTCTAATATCTGTTTTGCCCTATTACCACTAGAGGGGAAACTCACCCGATTCTGCTTCCCATATACACAATTTTCACAGAAATCAAAATCCAGAGAGCTATTACTCATACCTTCCACCATACCTTTACCATGAAGTATTCGAAGGCCCTTCTCTCCAATATTTCCAAGCCTTTGATGCCATAGCATGGTCTTCTCTCCAGAGACCACTAGATTTTCTGCTCCACTTTCAGGAACCACAAAATTGTTGCACCCATCAACAACAGTGCTACCTTGCAACTTGTATAGAGTTCCAGTCTGAACTCCCCGCATCAATACCAGTGCTCCTCGAACCATCTTGCAGGTATCCTTCTCGAACATTGTTTTTACACCTGCATCATCCAGCTTGCTTATAGAAATCAGATTTCTGGCTAATGCAGGAATATGCAGAACACCCAGAAGTGTTCTAACCCTTCCACCTTGCAACTTCAACTTTACTTTTCCCTGACCAACGATTCTAGCCTTCCTAACATCCCCTAAGAAGACATCACCACCATCGTATCTATCATTATCGCAGAATCACTCTCTATGGGGAGTGAAGTGAAAGGATGCACCTGAGTCAATCAACCATGCCTCATGATCTACATGTGTACTTGAAGAAGCCAAGTACACATCCCCACCTTCATCTGAGGTGGTTTTCACCTCTGCAGAAGAAGCATCATCAAGTTCCTTTCCTTTGTCAAGAGCTTTAGATTTACATTCCCTTTTTTAGTGCCCTTCCTTTCCGCATTTCCAACACACCACCTTTACAGGTTTTCCTGGAGATTTAGATCTCCCTCTAGATTTAGATCTCCCACTCGATGACTTATTTTTGTTTCTGTTCTGGGACCGTCCTCGTACAAACAAGGCATCACCATCCTGGCTCTCCATATTTTTCCATCTCATCTCCTCCGTCAGCAAGGATGAGACTATTTTATCAAACTACAAAGCAGTTGTATTGCTACCTATTGCAATAACCAGACTATCCCATGAATCTGGTAGAGAACAAAACAAACTAATGCACTTATCTTCATCTCAAATTTTGATATCAATAGACGATAACTAACTTACCACAGTATTAAACACATTCAAATGCTCTGTCATTGAGTCTCCATCTTTCATCCTTAGGTTATACAACTTTTTCCGTAGGAATAGCTTTTTCCGTAGGAATAGCGAGCAGTGGGGCGCCATTGGTAAAATCTTTGACCATATTGTTGTTTATCGTTTTTGCTTATAATGTCCTTGTGCTTTATTCTATCAAGACTTTAATCAAACTCATGTGTACATGCAGATGTTGGTCCCGTTCGTCCAGTAGTTCGCCTGAGAGTACCAGCTGTTGCCCCAGCAGGAGAGGCCATTTTGTTACCGGGAAAAGTGTCTATTTAGAACTGCTCTATCCCACTAAGGTGTGACAGCTGCCTTAGAAACAAACAGAGAAAACTACTTTTGTATTTCCTTTATGAATTAAAGATAGAGGGGGATAGAAAGAACCGACCTGTGTCTTGCGCTAATCCTTTGATCCAATCCCTCCCTTCTTTGACAGCTTCCAGCTACCTGCTCCCTTACTTGCCCAGCTTCACAAAGTACCTGTAAGATTGCAGAAGGAGAAAACTATACAAAGACATGGATCTATATTCATAAACAGCTTAGGATCAGATTTAAGCTAACCATACAAATGTAACAAGCATCAATGATACAAAATCATGGAGGAAAAACTCAAATAGTTTTTATTGATATACAAGAAGATCCAGGAGGAGTTACAACCGATGATTCCTGACCCAGCATCAACCTCCCAGCAAAGAAGCCCCTCTTCACCTCCAACAAAGCATAAATCACCCAATACTCTGATCTCTATCTCAAAACCAACAGCAATTCCTTACAATGTGCAAAATTCCAGCCTCCGAATCTCTGGAATGAGGGATCCATATATAGATGTATGCAAGGAGGATGAGTCAGCTTGTGATTTGATTAGTGTCTTCTCTCTGTCAGTTCTTGCTTCCACTTGGAGACTGAAAGCCTCTTACTCATCCTTGGTTGAATTCAGTGAGGCAAGTATCATAGGAGAAGATTCAGGAAGCTTCCATTGTCTTTCCACCTCGTGGAATGGCACTGCCATTTGTCATTTCCCGCTCAACGCACCCTCATAGTGCATTTAGGTGCGTTGCAACGCACCTAGCTAGTGTGTTTAGGTGCTATGCAACACAGCTAGCCAGTGGAGTAGCTGAAATGATCCTGTTTTGACTTATTCTGAGCAATTTCTGGTGGAGAACTTCTGGGAGAAGCTGTAATTTGTTGACCTTGTTCCTTTAGGGGTTAGAACAACACTTTTAGGGACTTAGGAGCCTTTGGTTTATGGACATTTCATGCTTGGAGCTGCAAGGCACAAAAATGTCTATAACAGTTGCCCCCTAAAGTATGAGGCCGTTAATCGGGTGAAATGCTTTATTATGAGGATCCGAAGTTCTTCCAATGCTGGGAGGAGACCTGTAATAAGATACAATACAATACATTATCTTCATACTTCTTTTCATGATCTAGCTGAGGCGGGCATTCCCATGCTCAGCTTTATAAATTCATTTTCATGTACATAGGACAGACAATCGTCTGAGTGTAGACTGATGATTCTGATAGAGCCATCATCCTTTTGGTAGGATGATTATCTGTGCTGCAATGTTGTACATTTAATGTCTTTATTTCCCTGAATATATATCGCAGCCCGGATGGATGAAACTAGATCCGGGGTCTTCAATCTCGTCCGATCTTCACTCGAAGTACAAGTTGATCCATGTGAGAAATGTTCTGAAGTCGAACATGGACAGACATCGTTTGATTACCAGTCAATGATGTAAATTGTTAACAAGCGCGAGAGGAATCACCGATAATGATAATGATCCTCAAGGTACTGCAGTACAATTCACGTGGTGTGAATAAAGGACTTGGCGTCGAACACCACGCAAAATCTTTCGGTCGAAGGCCATTGATGTAAACCTGTCGCCGGAAGTGAGAAACTTGCCATTAAGGCATGCAAGCTTCAAAGTACTGAATGGGGTGTTCCTAGACCAACTTCTTGGATAATGAGCTGATGTCGACAAGAAGTGATCCATCAAAGGAGGGCCTTAATGAGTCCCACATCAATGACACGGAACAGAGCAAATTATTTTGATGGAGGTGAAAACGATCTGATGATATACGATTCAGGGTGGCGGTCATGAAAGAATGGAGTATAATGTATGGTAGTGGGTGGGACACAGGTGACTTCTCTGGATGACTTCTCTTGAACATGTCAGCGACACTTATGTGATGGATTGGTAGCATTAACCCCAAATGTGGATGGTATGGCGTGACCATGGTGATGTGACCGGTGAATGAAACAACCCAACCCAACTCGGACACGGAGTGGAAGTGTCATGTTCAAGAGCGACTTGCTACCAACAAAGATTCTTTGAGTTTTCTTCCCAATTTTTCCCCAGTCATTGCTGACCAGTACCTCTTTATTTTTGTCAAGCTTGAGGAGGATAACATATGCTTGTTCTATAATTTGCCCTTCGGGCAAACCCATCACTATGTTTTAACGAGCCTAGTGATAGTGAAACTCATTCTCGTCTAAAGACAAGTTTGTCGCTATTAATCTTTTTAACGAGTTTAATGACAAAGATAACTCGGTCCTTTTCATTTTTAGAGAGTCTGAAAAGGTACGTAAAGGTAACTCCAAAATTCCTTTTTCGTCATCTAATCCCTTAAGTCCGAAAAAGTATAAAACAATATAGAATGGATGAATTTTCGATAGTTTTAACGAGCCGAACAAAACAAGCGCTCGATCTTTTTGTGCAATAATCCCTCAGGTCCAAAAAGATTAAAATCTAGAGGAGGGATAGCACTTCCTGTCCCTTTAACGAGCTGGAGAGGCCAATGGCTCGGCAATATTTTCATATTTTACGAATCAGTTGAAAAGAGCTTAAAGGAGACTCGTCTTTTGAGGAACGAGTGATATAACGGGTAGCAGTTGATTCCAGGTAAGGTTTGGAATTTTCCAATCACGGCAGTGTCACAAGGATGGCTAGTGAAATCACTCTTCGCAGCTGTTCCCCAAAATGGGTAAACAATCAAATGGAGGTGAATGATCGGCCAATGTAAAAGTGGAGGCGATGGTGCAAACACGACCAAGGCTTTAATGGTTGAAGTACTACATTCACGGTGGTTATTTACCGGGGAATAGTTCATTTTTTAACGAGCTTAAATGCGGGTGGAAACATTTGCTCGGTGCGGGTTTATTTCTTAACAAGCTTGAACCTTGCGGTAACACTGCTCGACTGTATGGTCTTGTTTTGATTTTACCATAAATAGCTTTGTCCTTTCAAAGATCGTACTGTATTTTCAACTGCTTCATCAAACTAGTCAGAAATGAACAATATTTGCTTGAAAACGAGTTAAAATGCTAATATTTTACTTTGAACTACGTAAAAGTAATTAAAAAGTGTTTTTTACCTCTCATTTTACCATTTCATTTGAACTTGGTTTGTTGGAGCTTTGGAGGTGCTTTTCCCCCTCGATTTTCATCAGTTGATTTCGAATCCTTGCCGGGGAGTCGAGGGCCAAATACCATCCTTCTTGGGACACAGATTTTACAATCCTGGAAAGTTCTGAGACTTGCCGGGGAGTCGAGGCACTTCAAATTTTGTTGATGGGTATGTCAGGATCTCGTGACTCTGGTAAGCCCTCAAAACTAAGTCAGATTTTGTTTCTCCCGCACATGATGAAAAATCTTTTTGAAAAATATTTTGTATCTTAGATGTGATCTTTCAAATTTCCAAGATTTTACTTTTGACCAGATTCAGGAATATTTTTTAGCTCATTCATATTCATGCAAATCTCTCACAGCAAACTTGTGTTTGGAATGTCTATCTCTCATAAAGTCATGGAATTGCGAAGTTGGTCATTCCAAAGACCATCTTTGGATGAAGGAATCATATGTATCATATTTATTTCATGATGAGCAGCGCTTGGCTTTCCTTGTGAATATCATATCGCGAATATTGTTCTTCATTGCACCTAAAATACTCTTGAGTGTGAATGCATGAGTTATTGTGTGAATGAAATTCTTCTTCGTTCACCGCATCTTGACTGGTTTCATGTGTTTGTTGTACTAACATTCATTTTCACTTCTTTCAATGATTACGATGCTAGTGTAGTGTGTTACCAGTTACAAATAAATAGTTTCTCACATTCATCACACGAGGAATATGATTCTATTATTCAGAGCATTTGTGAAACTATTCAAATTGATTTATCTTCATTTATTACAAACTGGGAATCTGATGCTTTAATCATCCCATCTGATCATTATTTTGTCTTTGATGACTATCATTCATTTTATCATTTTCCCACCAGTATATCCAATGACAGTTGTTTTACATCCTTCGATCTTCATCGTTCAACATCTCACTATTCGGATTTTTGTCGAGTGGTTGAGGCACTTGTTGGGTGTGGAGCCTGATTATCTTCTGTATTCAAAGGTTTCAGCCGGATGTATACCCCAGGAAGACTGTACACCCCTCCACGCAAGGGGGTGCAGGGGGGACTTGTCCCCCCCGCGGGGGTTCGGGGGGGCTAATCCCCCCCGGCTAGGGGGTCTGGGGACCAACGGTCCCCCAGCGGGGGTTCGGGGGTAGCACCCCCGAAGCTAAAAATAGATGTAAATTGCCTTGTAAAAGTCTAGTAAGTTCTAGTCAATCCAAGTCGTTCATTAGGTGGATGATCTGTCGGTAGAAGTTATGTTTAATTTAGGGTTTTTTTCCCTAGAAGGCAACCCCTCACTATATATGAGGGAATTGTATTGTGTCTATGCAGATCTGTATTCTGAGTGAAAAGAGAGAGGAGATTAAGAGCGAAGAGGGTGTTACAGCGAATCTGTTGTAGGTTGTATCTCTTCAGTTTGTTGGATAATATAAAAGGAAGGACTGGTTGTTTCTCCGTGGACGTAGCGCAAACTGGGTGAACCACGTATATCTATGTCTCTCTTGTTTTATGCGTTTTTTGTGTTTATATTTCTGCAATATTTTATGTGTTCCATTGCTCCGTAATATATAATTTTCTAACAGCACTTTAGCCTTCATTGATGGTTATGTCAGGTCCTCACTGTCTCAATATGACTACTAAATATGATCAAATCTATTTTCCCACACAAGATTCTCATCGTAATCCCGTGCCTATAATTTAAAATTCACCTTTTCAAATATTTCAAGTTTTTCAATAGGATTATCATGAATTTTACGATCCAATCGTTGAATGGTTGGAATAGTTTTACCTGGCTAGCTCCATTGCAAATAAGAAGTTGTGATCTTTCCTCGCGCTTGCTAAGGAGTTCAGTGCATATGGAGATACATTCGCACGAAGTTGTAGAGGCTTGTTGAATGATGGTTCTCATCAAAAAGGTAATAATATAAACTGGTTAGAAGTAGTGGCTATGGCCTATCATTTTGCTGACATGAAAGACCTTCAAATTTTTGTGCAAGCTATTCAAGTTCTTATATTTTCTATTGCACATCATTTTATATTTGTTTTAATTGATCTCATCTTTGTGATTGAAAGTTGGGAACCATTATGGTGGCTATATTGGAAATTCCATTATATTGTCATGGCTCGCCGGCAATGAAGCAATGTTTGTGTCCCTGAATTGACTCCATCAGGTTATTGTCCAGGCCTGCTGGTAGCAAAGAAACATAAGAGATGAAAAACTATACTCTTAAAATCTAAAGCTCGTGAACTTCATTACCCTATCCTAATTTGAAACATTGTGTGATCATTGATCTTATGTTTGTGTTTAACTAAGTAAAGGAATGAAGGGGACTATGTTTATACACGAGGTAAGTGGGGAATCCATGGTAATATCAACAACGAATCAATACTTCCTGAAGAACTAGACCCTACACGAAATAATTGACCAAGGCAGAGAATTTGGAGTTCTATCATTGTGTCGCCAAGTGTTCTCATTGCAAAAAACACCCTCCAAAATTTTGCTTACACTCAAATTTTGGAGCCTAATATAGATCTTGTGATCGGTCATTCCGTAGTCACTTCTTGGTCAACTGATGCTTTTTGAGCTCCCTTCTTGGATTGGATGTCTCGAAGTCACTTTCTCACACATGCTCAGTCTGTAACAAGTGCATGAGCGCATTCTTTTGTGCAAGATTGGACAAACATAGCACGTTCCATCAATATTGTTCATGTGTGATGTATAATCCATGTTGACATTCAGTGTGCATTGACAACAATAGTTTCTCACATTCTAGCTACATTTGTACTTCCATTTCAGTGAGTATTGCAAATTGTTGCTTCTGCACACCTTTGTTTTTTTTTAATGTCGTTTGCATGTTTTCAGTTGTCACTTCCACTTTCTTTCACTCTAATTAGTTTTTTTTTCATGTTATCTTTGCTCTGTCATGTGTTGCTTTCACTGTTGTTCACTTATTGCAAGAGTGATTCGCACTTTAGCAATTGTCATATTTTTTGCATGTTAGTTGTCGCACGATGTATGTATGCTTGTTCAGGTGGTTTCAATGGGTTATATTTTTTATAATAAGTTGTCCTTATCATGTAGGCATGTTTCACACTCATTTCCAAAGTTTCACTCACTATCACAGAAGTGTCATCATTGTCGTCGCAAAGTCTATCTTTAGTGTTTCACTTGTCATAAGTTTTCTCAAATGATGTCGCACTAAAGGAAATATATGTTCATGTATTCTAGATGATCTATGTGTGTCACCAAGTGTCTAAGTGTGTGATCATAGTTAAGTCCTATCACTGTTCACATCAGTTTCACGAATCCCTATGATGTTCCCATCAACCTAGCCTCATCTAGCCCTCCTAAACTATGCATTTCACAGTCTCATCCCTCAAGCAGTGACCTTGTATATTGAAACTACACAATGTGTAATCTCTACCTCCCAAAATTTCATATTTCACAACCTTGGTGCTCAATCCCAACCCCTAAGTCCCAAAAATGTGAAATCTTTCTCTCCATCCAATATAACACTACGCATTACACAGTCTCAGTCCTCAAGCCTCAACCTTAAGCTCTTGAGCTGCTCAAATGCACAATAATCTGACCTTTTTACCTTCCATTACTATGCATTTCATAATTTTAGTGCTCAATCCCAAGCCTTGGCCTCCAAAACTGCGCAATCATCCCCTCCAACCAGGCCTAAACTGTGCATTTCCCAGTCTCATACCTCAAGCCCATCCCATGATCTCTTGAGTTGCACAACAGCACAATCACTAGGTCTTATTTTCCTCCTGAAACAATGTAATTGACTAAAACAATGCCCAACTCCTCATCCTAGCTCAATGAGCTCCAAAACTGTGCAATGCTCTTCCTCAGTCCAGCCTGAACTACGCATTGCACAATCTCAAGGCTCAAGCTTCACCCCTGACTTCTTTAGATGCATAATTTCATTGTTACTAAGCTCATTTCCCATCTTGTCACCCAATTTCATCTCAGGTAGTGAATTAATATGCACCATCTTAGACTAGGGGTTTATCAAACGGATAGTGCCTTGTCATGAATGGACTGCATATGTAGGCATGTTATGGCAATATGATGGAGAAGGAGATGGAGAAGGAGGGCATTCTAGAAGACATATATGGAGCTGAAGAGATAAGATGATCATCAAGCAAGAAGACAAAGGAAAACATAACTATAACAGAAGATGAATATCAATATCACATGGAAGACTCCTCATCTTCAAGTTACAAGGAGGAGGAAGAAGAAGAACATGTACCATCTTTTCAAAAAGACATAAAGGAAGAAGCAACAAGAAGGACAACTTAGCACTGTCACATCATCATGCAGTCCACGTTATCAATGTCATGTTGTGTCCTATCACAAGTCATCATATGCCACATCATTATTGTGGAATATGCAATCATCTATTCAAAAATATATTTTTTAAAGTGGAAGTCCAAAGGACACATTCAGAATATGAAGAGTCATTTAAAGTAAAAAATTCATAGGAAGTCAAATAGCCATGAGGGTAGTCAAAGAGTTACAAGGAAGGTGAAGCATTAATTCTTGGTTATATATACACCCTCATTGTATGAGCAAAGTAATTTTCACCTTGGCTCCTCTCGCAAAGCATTAGAGAGACAGATCAGTTATTTTGAGGAGCAAGGAGTGGATCCAACGCTCCACTATTGGAGCTAGTGAGGTTCATTGTATACATGTGTCTTGGAATTTTTACTTAATAACATAAGCCTTCAAGGCTACCACGTTCTTCATGCATTTCATATTTGCAAGACTATTCTACGAATGTTTTTATTTCATGTTTGCTTTCATCTATGCTAATGTAGTTGAACTATTTCAGTTATTTTATTACTTATCTTATTGAGAATGTGTTGTAATGGTTGTTATTGCTTTCCCATCCTTGTGGACTATTCCACAAGATACTAAACAGGTATTTCTCATTGATTGGTTGTAATGATCGTCGCATATTTTGTGGACTATCCTGCGGGATGTTAGATGGATCCCTCTTGATTGTGAGTGTCTCTTCTAGGGTATTACTATTACCTCTGTCTTATTGGTTGACTTTACTCTTTCCCTCCGCAGTAGAAGAACTTTGATACACCTACAACTGAACACTCACCAAGCATGCCTTCTTACTTTTCGATAGTACCATTGCACTCCTCTTTCTTAATGACAATTAGAGCCAAGGAAAATCTATAATAATACATGGAAACTAGGTTGATACTTCGGATCGGGATCCTATTCCAAATGGTATGAGGTCTAATTTGGACTTCACATCGGGAGACCCCTTGGTTGACAGATTTCTAGCACCATCAACACCTTCTTAAATGACTCATGCATGCATATGAAAGTAAGTTTGATTTATGGTTTATGTGATGTATTGATGTTTGGAAAGTATCTTACATTTTAGACATGGTGGATTTCCTAATATTATAAATCAAACTAGAAACATTTATTTTGATATATGGAAAGTATGGTAACCCTGATGATAAATGTGTGAGAATAAGATTGATACTCAGGGTATTATTGTTGATCTTGGTTAGGTTTTGTTAAAATTAGTAAATTTGAAAATGTGGAAAATTTGGATGCCCTAACTTGATGTTCTAGAAATGTGATAAAGAAGTGATGTTGTGATTATCATCCTTGAAGTATGAAGATACACTTATATGACACTAACCTAAGATGAATATTTGATGATATGTTAATTTGTGATAATGAAGAAATTGATTTCTCTAAGAACCTAATATACTTTGACTTCATGATCTAATAGTTTTGTTATATTATGATAGACAGGTTGATGTCTTGATTGATGAATAAGCTTCCCATTCAGAGGGAGAAACTCCCCACAAGATCCAAACACCTATTGTTATTTGCAATAAATGAATAGAAGGACCTTGATTATTGATGCAAGGTTTCTGGACATGAATAGATTATCATTTGATGTTGTTGAAGTTATGATATAAGCATAAACGATTTCTCATAGTCCAAGCCCCAGTCGCTAGGAGAAAGGCTTAAAGGTTCAACTATAGGTCTCCTAGCCACACAGAAGAAGGCATATGGGTGCGGCTAAGCCTATAGGATATTTTTTCATTACTACAACACCCTCCAAAATTTTTCTAAATTTGAATTTGGGAGCCTACCTATTGTCATATCAAGTGTCGCTTTTGGTCACCAAGTGTTGTTTCATGTTATTTTATATGTTTCAAGTTTCCTTTTTCTCTCCTAAGTGTTGTCAAATCATTAGAAACATCCATAGTTCACTTCACAGTCTTAGTACAATTTCTAGTCACAAAAAGACAATTTTGGTCGTAATTGCACATACTTTGTATGTTATACTTGGAGAATGTTTGTAAATTGGTGTTGTGATGTATACTTATCAGTATTGGGTTTCATCTCAGTTTTCCCATGCCTTATCTTCTAGACTTAGACAAATTTTGGTTTTCCCACAAAGCCTGGGAGAGAGCACTAATGTCAAGGCTTATTTAGATCATTCTTGTTTGTTGATATTGTACCCTGTGCTCATGCCAAACCTTTCCTCCCTCTTTGGCACATAGAACACTCTCAAGCATCAAACGCTCCTTGTCCTTCTGAACTATGCCCTCTTCTAATCCTCTCTCCTATGTTAGTGCACAACACACCAACAGTAGACATCGAGCCTCCCTTAAACCTTGACACTATGCTCTGCACCCTTCTTTGTGACTTGGGCCTTCCCAATTGAGCGCATGGTGCATCAACAGTCAACATTGAACCTTCCTTTTCCATTGAAATTGTGCCCTGTGCTTTCCATCAAGCCTCATCTTCCCAACAAGCGCACAATGCATTCTAAGTTCTCAACACACAGCCCTTGTCCCTTGTGGAAATTTTTCATGAAACATGATAGAGGAGGAGACTTTTCGGGTTGATGTTTTCTTTCCACAAGTGATATTACTTGCAAGTTTTACTAGAATAGTGTGGCAAGGAGGCATGAGAAGATATGTCAAAGGAAGTAACATAAAGAAGCATTCAAATACAAAAGAAAACATGATTGTGACAAGTGAAAGAACATCAAATTTCAGTGACCAAGGTGATCCATAAAGACTCCATATGATATCAAGACTCTTTGGAGGATAAATGGTAAAAACAATGAGAAATGTGCATCAAGTATTGAATACATAGGTGGCAACATTGTCATCTCTTAATAAATGTCATGTCACAAGTCATTGTGGGTCCAATTCATTAATGTTAGTGGCTTGTCTTGTTGTCACCACATCATGATGTGTAAATAATGATGTAATTATGTAATGATTTTAAATATAAATATGTGGAAGTACAAGGGTCATGTATGGACAAAATATTCACACGTAGAAGTATAAAGGTCACATCTAGAAGTCCAAAGGTCATTAGAAGTTGAAAATTCAGATGGGAAGTTTAAGAGTCATGAAGATATGAAGATTCATGCCTCTAGTATAAAAGTGGCCTCATTACTAAAAGTAAGGATTTTGCACCTTGGCTTCTCCCACAAGGCATTAGAGAGATAGAGATAATTGTTTTGGAGAATAAGTGGTGGCTCTAACGATCCGCTATTTGGAGAAATCATGTTCATTGTACTCATGTATCTTGGAACTTTTTCTTATACTTGAAGCCCATTGGGCCAACACATTTCCATGCATAGATCATGGATGTTTTAAGACTATTATTCGAATGTTTGTGGTTTATGTTCACATTCTTATGTACTAAATAAATTGAACTATTTCAGTGGATTTGGTGCTTATCTTATTGAAAGTGTGTTATGATGGTTATAATGATTGTTGCATCCATGTGAACTATGTCACCTGATGTCTAACAATTCTCTCATGTATATGTTCATGTGTCCTCACTATATCGGTACTAATACTTATCTCTTAAGGGCTAACTTTGGTTCCTTTCAGTAAAAGAACCTTGATACATCTGCAATTGAACATTCCACAAGGAATACTTTCTTGTTCGTTCAAAAGTACATGCACACTACTCTCGTATGCTAATTTCTCAAGCCAAGGAAAATCTTTATGTAAATGACAATTCGGCCATATTTGAGGATGGGACTCCTATACCAAATTATGTGAGGTCTAATTGGGACTTCATATTGGGGAGATCCCCTGTATGTTGGTGGGTCTAGCACCTTCAACATCCTAGCGCTAGAAGGAAGGAAGCCACCTTTTTATCGCTGATAATTTAGCTCACCCAAACAATGAAGCATTTATGCAAGGGAGTAATAGTCCAAGTTCAATTCCAACTCCCACCCTTGAGATTGGGGAGTCTTCTCATCTTGGTCCGGAACAAAATTTTGAAGTTACTTATGATCAACTCTAGGAAATTTGACCAATTACTCACTATTTCACAAGAGATATTGGATTACACCTTGTCGCTCATAATATTCATGACAACCCAAGAAAGAAAGAGACAACGTGTACTGGTGTATTGGTTTCATCAGTGGAAGATTTGGTTATTTCCACCCTTAAAGAG
Organism: Pinus tabuliformis; assembly: GCA_031772625.1. Taxonomy (NCBI): domain Eukaryota; kingdom Viridiplantae; phylum Streptophyta; class Pinopsida; order Pinales; family Pinaceae; genus Pinus; species Pinus tabuliformis. Next base: position 354,363,580 of record CM062820.1, on the reverse strand, counting down.
TTATCAAAACCTTCAAAAGAGACAACTCAACAAGGGGATCTTCCACCTATTGACAAAGGTTTATAAGGTGACGAGGTAGATTTTCAATTTTTTGACAAAGAACAACCTGATTATCACAAAGATTTGAACAAAGAAGGAGAAGACTCTTCAAATTCCAAGGAAGAAGAGGAAGGAGGAGAATGCATGGATGATCAAGGTTTGGATTGGATAGCCCAAGGGCCACTTTCTCTTCTAGATAATCTTCACCACATACCTAAACATCTAAAAAAGATATTATCAAAGTTTAATCATGAAAAGAAGACAAAAGTTGAAGATCATATTGACGAATTCTACATGCATTTATGAATGCTTGAGGTAAGATTTGATGGTATTGCCTGTAGAATTTTTCCATACACTTTAGAAGGTAGAGTGCCTGTATGGTATCACAGTCTTCCACCTAATTCCATCACAATTGGAGGGATTTTAATACATTGTCTTTAGAGAAGTTTGTGGATGATAAAACTCATGCCATGTTGTTAAAAGAACTCGGGAACCTCAAGATGGGACACAAAGAGAGAGTGAAAGATTTCAATCAAATATTTACCCGTATATTGAATAAAATTCTCACAGATGTGAAACCATGTGATGACATCACTAAAGATTATTATAAAACTACCTTGCCTACCAATATCTTTTTGTTTGTCAAGAGAGCTGCAAAGGAGACTTGGATTTAAATTTGCAAAATCACTTATTGTTGAAAAGGATCTGTGTTCTATTGGAGTCATTATAGACTTTGATGTAGGTAAGAAAACTCAAGCCTCTTAAACCAAAACTAAGGAAAATGATTATTTTGACATGGCAAGCTTAGCCAAGTCTTTCAACATATTGATCAATGAAGTATCTAAATTAAAGAGAAAGTCGAGTGAGGCATCTACCAACAGCAAGACTTCCAAGCCATTTTTTCTTAAGATAAATAACAACAATCAACCAGGCAAATCTGCACAGAGCTCAAATTTTGTGTTTAATGTTGAAATTTTAGGCATGGAAAACTATCGCACTTTCCTTCAGGAGAGGCATTCAGAGAATACATGCCCACAGTGGAATCACAACATGAATGCTATGACAGCTCACATTGTTGATACCTTATTAGCAGATGAGCAGTCTAAGCAAATTAAAGAAACAAATGAACCTATCACAGCAAAGGAAAGTGTAAGTGTGGGACACTTAGTTAATGCATATGATATCACATTCAATGTTGATAAGAAAATTGTTGAGGAACCACAAGTAAGTGAAGCTCGTCCTAAGTCTACAACTGGTTGATATAACCTAAGGAGTAAAGGGTAAATTTCCTAGCAAGTGTTGAAGAAACAACTATTAAGAAATATTCTACCGCCAACTCAACCTACTCAGAATATGCAGAACAAGTCTAGAAGTGCTCCAACTTCTAAGAACGCTTCCACAAGCAATAAGAAAAAGCCCATCACTCTGGAACTTTCTGCAAAGTTACACCTCCAGATACTTAAACACTGCCTATTAGAAATGAAAGTATTGATTATAACATCAATGAAGATATGAATAGAGCTCATGCTAGCATTTCAATTTTTGATCTCACTAAGATAGCAAGCCAACATGAGCTAACTTTCCAAGAATTCTCATCGCAACCTCCATCAAGCAACAAAGTTTCTTCTTCTCAAGTCATGTCTGGTAAGTCTGTTGGTATTCTCGAATCTATAGTTAATGTTGTAAATTTAAATACTAACACTAGCTGCCCCCCTTTTCTCTTAACATTTGAAATATTTAATTATAATGCCCATAATTGTTTGATCGATTCTGGTGCATCCGCAAATGTAATGCCTTTATCTGTATGTAAGAAAAATTATGCGAAATTTGATAAAATTGATGCATGAACCATACAGCTAGAAGATTACTAGTCCAGGTAATTGGTGAACTCAAAAATGTTATCATTCGCCTTTCATCCGATCATAGTGTACACCAACGCATCAATATTGTTATTGTTGACATCCTTGAAGCCTATGGTTTACTCTTGAGTAGAGATTGTTCCAGTAAGCTACAAGGATATTTCTCAATAAACTAGACACATTTATGGCTTATGTATAGGAGTAGAAACAACCAGATTCAAGGAGAAAGTGTGCCTTATATGAAGAACACTATGACACTGCTTGAAGGACATAATAAGCCAGTTGGCTTTGCTGATATATTTTTTGGAAATTACTTTTTAGATATTTATCACAAGTGTTATCAAGCATAGCCATCACACATTACATCAGATACACCGTTGGAGTTTCTTCCTTGTAGTCTAATTGGTGCAAATGAATCAAGTAACATAGATGTACATAGTACTAGTAATGTAGGAACTAGCTTAATAGTTACTGATTTTTGGAGTTTATATTTCGATGGTTCTAAGACTCAGGATGGACCCAGATTTGGTTTTGTTCTTATATACCCATATAAAAAAAGTATACTTTATCATGTCGCTTGGAGTTCGAGTGCATGAATAACACCGCTGAGTATGAAGCACTCATTTTGGGAATAAAGAAAGCCATGGACCTCATGGTAGAGGTGTGTTGTGGGGAAAAATGCCTATTTAGGACGATCCTATCCACCTAAGGTGTGACAACGCCTTAGCAACAAACGAATACAGCTATTATGATTCTTTCCTTTATGAAATGTGAAAGAGGGGAGATTGGCGGACTTACCGTTGTCTTCCGGTTGTCCCTCGATCTAGATCCTCTTCTCTTTGTGTGTCCACGGCTACTTGCCTCCTCGCTTGATCAAGAGAACAGCTACCTGAATCCCACAAGATAACAAGAGAACAGCTACCTGTGACAAGAGAACAGCTACTTGCAACAAGAGAAGGACACAATACAAAGGCAAATATACATATTCATAAATGATTCAGGATTAGAAGTAAATCAAATATACTAATGCAATCATACAAAATACACCAGCATATAGGGAAGAATCAAGATAGCTTTATTGAAAGTAACAGGATTCAGGAAGAGATACAACCCATAGGGCTCCAACCCAGCATCTCCTTCCCAGCAGAATGGAATTCCTTCTTCAGCTCCTTTCAAAGCATAATACACCCAATGTTTCTAGCCACAAACCAACAGCAATTCTTTGCAAATACCCAATTCCAGCCTCCCTTAGACCTCATGAGAGAGATCTATATATAGGAGTTTTGGAGAAAGGATGAGTCAGCTTGAGGCTGGCATGAAGCTGACTAGTGTCCTTTCCCACTTCAGTTCTTGAGTCCACTTGGAGGTTCTTGCTTCCACTTGGAGATTTGGAACCTCTTACTCATCACCAGTCGAATTCCCTGATCCAAGTGTCATTTTGGAAGCTTCCTGGGCACTGACACCTTGAGGAATGACTCTGCCACTTGTCCAAAATCGCTCAGCGCAGGTAGCCTTCTTTGCAGTTGACATTCAACGTAGGTGGATAGTGGAGAAGTTGACATTCAGCGCAGATGCTCAGTGGAGCAGTTGACATGATCCAGAATTGCCTTGTTTTTGAGTGTTTTCAGGTGGAGAACTTTTGTTAAGTGCTGTGGTTTGCTGGCCTTGTTCCTTTAGGGGTAGGAACAACATGTTTAGGGACTTTGGATCCCTTGATTATTAACATTTCATGCTCAGTGATGCAAGGCACAAAAATGTCTATAACAGTTGCCCCCTAAAGTATGAGGTCGTTTATCGGGTGAAATGCTTTATCCAGGAGGGTCCGAAGTTCATCCATCTGCTGGGAGGAGACCTGTAATAAAATACAATACAATACATTATGATTCATACTTCTTTCATGATCTAGCTTAGGCGGGCATTCCCATGCTCAGCTTTATAAATTCATTTTTGTACATAGAACAGACGATCGTCTGATGGTAGACTGATAATTTTAGTGAAATTATCATCCTTTGAGTAGGATGATCATCTGCTGCAATGATGTACATGTCAAATGTCTTTATTTTTCCTGAATATATATCACAGCCCGGATGGATGAAACTAGATCCGGGGTCTTCAAACTCGTTCGATCTTCACTCTAAGTACAAGTCGATCCATGTGAGAATTGCGCTGAAGTCGAACATGGAAAGACATCGCTTGATTACCGGTCAATGATGTAAACCGTTAACAAGCGCGAGAGGAATCACCGATAATGATAATGACCCTCAAGGTACTGCAGTACAATTCACGTGGTGTGAATAAAGGACTTGGCGTCGAACACCACGCAAAATCTTCTGGTCGAAGGTCATTGATGTATACCTGTCGCCGGAAGTGAGAAACTTGCCATTGAGGCATGCAAGCTTCAAAGTACTGAAGGGGTTGTTCCTAGATCAACTCCTTGGATAATGAGCTGATGTCGACAATGAGCGATCCGTCAAAGGAGGGCCTTAATGAATCCCACATCAGTGACATGGAACGGAGCTAATGATTTTAATGGAGATGAAAACAATCTGTGACATATGATTCAGGGTGGCGGTCATGAATGGATGAAGGATAATGTATGGCAGTGGATGGGACCCGGTTGACTCTTTCTGAATGACTTCTCTTGAACATATGGTGACATTGATGCGATGGATTGGTAGCATTACCCCAAATATGGATGGTATGGCGAGACCATGGTGACGTGACCGGTGAATGAAACAACCCAACCCGAATGTGATACGGAGGAAAAGTGTCATGTTCAAGAGCGACCTGCTACCATAAAAGTTTTCTTGATTTTTCCCAATTTTTCCCCAGTCATTACTGACCAGTACCTCTTTATTTTTGTCAAGCTTGAGGAGGATAACATATGCTTGTTCTATAACCTGCCCTTCGGGCAAGCCTATCGCTATGTTTTAACGAGCCTAGCGATAGGGAAACTCGTTCTCGTCTAAAGACAAGTTTGTCGCTATTTAATCATTTTAACGAGTCTAACAACAAGGATAACTCGGTCCTTTTCATTTTTAGAGAGTCTGAAAAGGTACATAAAGTTAACTCCAAAATTCCTTTTTCGTCATCTAATCCCTTAAGTCCGAAAAAGTATAAAACAATACAGAAGGGATGAGTTTTCGATAACTTTAACGAGCCGAATAAAACAAGCGCTCGACCTTTTTGTGCAATAATCCCTCAGGTCCAAAAAGATTAAAATCTAGAGGAGGGATAGCTCTTCCTGTCCTTTTAACGAGCTGGAAGGCCAAAACTCGGCAATCTTTTCATATTTTACGAGTCAGTTGAAAATAGCTTAAAGAAGACTCGTCTTTTGAGGAACGAGTGATAAACAGGGATAGCAACTGATTCCAGGTACAGGTTGGAATTTTCCAATCACGGCAGTGTCACAAGGATGGCTAGGTGAAATCACTCTTCGCAGCTGTTCCTCAAAATGGGTAAACAATCATATGGGGGTGAACGATCGGCCAAATGAAAATGGAGGTGGCAGGTGCAAACACAACCAAGGCTTTTATGGCTGATAAATTTACGATCACAGTGGTTATTTACCGGGATAGGTTCATTTTTTAGTTAAAAATGAGCTTAAACACTGGAGGAAACTCTGCTCACTGCTTATATTTATTTTTTAACGAGCATGAAGACCGCGTTAAAACTGCTCGGATCTTGCATTTATTTTTTAACAAGCATGAAATTTATGCTAAAACTGCTCGATTATATAGTCAAATTTCAATTTTTTACCATAACTAGCTTTTCTCTTTTCAATGATAGTATTGCATTCTCAATTGCTGCATCAAACTTGGTTAGAAATGAATAATATTTGCATGAAAATGAGATTATAACCCTAATATTTCGCTTTGAACTACATAAAAAGCCATTAAAAGGTGTTTTTACCTCTCATTTTACCATTTCATTTGCATTTGGTTTGTCGGAGCTCTGGAGGTGCCTCTTCCCCCTTGATTTTCACCAGTTGATTTCGGGAGATTCTGTGGACGATTCTCAGCGCCGTCTGGACCAGGTAGGAGCTAAACCCTAGCTCTTTCTTTTCATGGTTTCCTTTTTTCATTCTGTGCCTGTTTTCCAGTCTTTCTGAGCCTCAGGGGTTTTGCCAGGGCGCCCTAACTTCAGCGCAGGTTGCCCATTCAAAACCTGTGTTGAATGTCAAGCTGCCTTAAGGCAGCCTGACCTTCAACGCAGGTAGGACACTGTCTGCCTGCGTTGGGCTCAAAAAACTGAGTTTTTAGCACATTTTTTTATGAAATTTCGCCAGTTTCTCATAAAATTCAGGATCTTACTCATTCTCTTGCTTGTTTTGCAAGAACTTTTGATCAAAATGTCCCTTACATGGTGAGAACGAGAACATGAAGAAGAGGATATGATTGCTCTCCATGACCCTGTCACGGTAAACGCACTGCGGAACTGTGGCCTGCTGAAGTTCTTCTGTATCTCTAGCATGAGAGCACAGATTACTTTGCTGCAGTATATGCTTGATGCTTGGGATCCTATCAACCAAGTATTCCAGATTAGGGGAAAATCCATCCCCTTGACCATAGTAGACATTTACTTCTTGACTGGGTTGTCAAGGCGGGGTGCCCCCGTTTCTTTGTCAGGTTCGGTCCGGGGGAATGACTCCGTGAGAGACTATGTTCGCCAGTACTGCAGGGAAGGTTCTCAGCCGAGCAGAGACGGCAAGGTTGTTATCCGTGAGATTACTGATAGGTCTCTCAGGTCCATTCTGTATACTATTGGTAGGATGGCCGGTAGTGCAGCTCTACACGTTGCCGACAGGTCTTATGTGCAGCACGCCTTGGAGTGTCTCCAACCGAAAGTATTCAACTGGTGTGATGCAGTACTTGTCCAGATGAAAAGTCAATTGACCAAGGTAAAGGACGGGAAGCTGAAGAACTTTGGTTTTGGTTCTATTCTGACTGCCTTCGCCTTGGAGAAAATCCCACTGATGCAGCCTCAGTATATTATACTCAACTTGCCTTCTCCGACCGAGCCACGCATGCAGAGGTGGGTCGATCACATGTCTAGGCATGCTGGTCAACCTCAGATTACTTTCACTGATGCCTTCTTCAGGTGGTTCGAGCGCCAGGAGATGGTCTTTTCTGAGTATCCATATGTGGGTATGGATTTCCGAGGTGATCCGGATTTGGTGTTACTGGATGGCGAACAGTGGGGCGCTATCAGTAAAATATTTGACCATATCATTATTCACTGTTTTTATTCATAATGTTGCTGTGCTTTATTCTATCAAGACTTTTAATCAAACTCTTGGGTGCATGCAGATGTTGGTCCAGTTCATCCGAGACCGCCAGTTGCTGCCCCGACAGTGGATCCTGCTGGGAGAGTTATTCTTCGCGACCTTGATGACGCTGAGACCCTCGCAGCTGTGTAGGAGCAGGTTGAGAGCCTTACTCTCGGCATTCCGGATGTGCGGATCGACGAGTTACCTTTACAGTTGCAATGGCATACTACTGGTGTGCCTAGACGATGGACTCGTCTCTTGCGCATGATTGCACAGGCCGTGACGTGCTATCATGAGCACCACTAGGCTAGGGTGCCCCCTAGCATTTTTGAGTTTTAGGTCATATGACCAATTTTTGTCTTGGTTACAGAACATTATGTATGAACGATGAACAGCTTATATATATTTTGATTTTCGAGTTTTATTCTGGTTGAGTTATATGATCCGTATGTACAATCATTGATGATGTGTCTCTTTTATAAATGTTGCAAATGTCTATCTAACACATAATTTGCTAATGAGTCGGTTAATGTGTTTAAGTTTCTGGAAATATGCTGGTATTGAATTGAATCAAATTGTCTTTCCAAAATCTTAACCCTTAGGAACATGCGATAAATAGTTGGATTGCGAACGAAATATATACCATTGAGTTGTAGTATTACGAGCTGTGAGTCTAGCCTGACAATTAGTCGGCGTATGCCACGGGTGATGGCATCAGAAAGTAGTTCTATCAACGCGCTATACTCAGCGATGTTATTCGTTGATTGCCCAATACACACACCTCTGAAACTTACTAACTCGCCGCTTGGATCAAAAATGGCCCAGGCTGCGGAGGATAGGTTCCGCGAACTACGACTCGCTCCGTCGGCATATCCAACACATGTCTCCAGATGGTTTGACATCTGCAACAAATGAAAAAGGTGGATCACTCGACTAGAACAAATACTTTAGCGAAAACAAAATACAACAAAAGCATGCAGGTTACTATTTAAGCATAGTAACGCTTGAGGTACAACCCGTTGCGGGGCTGCGCCAGTGGAATTCCGTCATAATCCGTTAACTCGTAGGCTCCTTTTGCTAAGACCCTTTTAACAATATAGGGGCCCATCCATAAGGAATTAAATTTACCTGCTCCCAATTTATCAGATTCTTGGTCATAAAGCAAGACCAAATCACCTTCTGAGAAGACACGGGGTTTGACATTTTTGTCGAACTGAGCCTTGACTTGTTTCTTATGGGCTTCGTTAGCCAAAGCGGCATCACGACGGGTTTCATCCAATTGGATTAATTCCAAGAAACGAGCCTCTTCTTCCGAAGTTCTGGGGAGGAGGTCAATTGCGAGTTTAAGCGACGAAATTTCGCACTGGATTGGCAAGACTGCTTCCAGGACGTACACCAGTTGGAAAGGTGTGAACCCGGTCGCGTTCTTTACTGACGTTCGGTAGGCCCACAAGGCTGAATACAAGATTAGGTGCCACCTTCTTTTATGAACCCCGATCATCCTTTGCAACATACGCTTCAGGACTTTGTTGATTGCTTCAACTTGTCCGTTGGCTTGCGGATAATACGGGGTAGAGCTGTCGTGAGATAGCCCTAGCTTGGCAGCTAATTCGACCATCATGTGATTGCGAAAATGTGACCCATGATCTGTAACTATAGCCAGTGGTACGCCGAACCTGGCGACTACATGATTGAAAAAGAAAAGGGCAGCTGTTTCACCAGTGTTATCCAATGTAGGCATCGCCTCGGCCCATTTGGTAAAATAGTCAACAGCGACTATAATATACCCATGCCCCCCAGTCGAGGTGGGGTTACATTGCATGAAATCGATGCCCCATTTGGCGAAAGGCCCAACAGAAACTATTGGCTGTAAAGGTGCGGGCGGTCTCCTGGTTTTGCTATCAAAAATTTGACAAGCGTGGCAACTTCTGACTGCGATTATGCAATCTTTGAACATGGTTGGCCAGAAGTATCCTGCTCGTAAGATTTTTTGTGCTGTTGCATATCCAGATTGATGCCCCCCACACGCTCCTGAATGACACTCATTCAGGGCTTTTTCGGCCTCCTCATGGGTAAGGCACCTCCTCAGAACTGTATCGATACCACGACGGCAAAGTGTATCACCGACGATCATGTAGTCTTTTGCTTGGTATCGTATACGTTTCTGTTCAGAGTGAGAGGTGTTAGGCCTGAATTTTTGGGTTTGGAGATAAACTATGATATCTCCATACCACTCATTGCTTGTAGATATCAGAAACAAACTTTCGTCCACGATTGACTCTTCTGATGTTTCATCGTTGGACGACGATGGGAGATCGCACAATAATTCTGCGAAAACTAGAGCTTTCTTTGATTTGGATTTTACAAATTCCAGATCAAACTCTTGAAGGATCGCTATCCATTTTGAATATTTGCCCCCCAGCAACTGTCGCGACAGTATATAAGTCATGGGGTTGCAATCTGACAAAATGGTAGTTTTCCGAAAGAGGACATAATGTCGAAATCTTTGAATCGCTTGAACAGCTGCAAGCGCTAGTTTTTCAACATAAGAATACTTACTTTCTGTATCATTTAAGTTTTTGCTTAAATAATATATAGGATGTTCAATTCCATCGACTTCTTGAACTAAAACCATCGCAATGGTCGTATCCGCTGCAGCCAGATATAGGTTAAAATCTCTTTGATAGTCTGGGGTGTACATTAATGATGCTTTTACTAGACATTCTTTCAGAGCATCAAAGGAAGCTTGCGCCACCTGGTCCCAGACGAAAGGTACATCCTTTTTCAAAAGACGAGTATAACCTTTAGCAAGTTCTGCGTAATTTGGAATGAACCTCCTCAGAAAGTTTGCTTTCCCTTGGAGTTTCTGAATCTGAAGCAAATTTGAAGGTGGAGGCAAATTAATGATTGCCTGAACCTTGCATGGGTCGAGACGAATCCCATCTTTAGAGACTACAAAGCCAAGTAAACGACCAGAACTGACGCAAAACACACATTTGTGCGGATTTAGTCTTATCTTGTAGTGTCGGCAACGTAGAAATATCGCTCTTAAATGCTGCGGATGATCGGTCCGCTTTCGCGAATGAGCCGGAAGATCGTCGAGATAAGGTTGGACGATGTTCTTGATGTCATGGAAGGCATAATTCATTGCCCTCTGAAACGTCGCCCCTACGTTCTTTAAACCAAAGGGTAATTTTCGATAAATGAATGTGCCCCATGGACAAATAAATGCAGTCTTTGACTGGTCCTATGGGCGGATATTTATTTGATTATACCTGGAAAACCCATCCATAAATGAAAAGATTTCACATCCGGCGCATTCATCAATTATCTGGTCGATGAAGGGTGTAGGGTAGTTGTCCTTTGGACAAGCTTGGTTTACATCCCTATAATCGACACACACTCTGATTGTCCCTTGTTTTTTTCATAACAGGGACAATATTCGATACCCAATCAGTTAGAGGAACCGGGTAGATGAATCCAGCATGGAGAAGTTTTTCAACTTCTACCTTAATGGCAGCGGCTTTCTTGGGGTGCACCTGCCGAAGCCGTTGTCTTATTGGTTTGACATCAGGATACATTTTAATTTCATGTTCAACGATACTCGAGTCAATGCCTGGCATTTCATCATATGACCAAGCAAAGACATCTCTAAATTCGCGAAATAGAGCATTATATATTTCCAGTTCTGAAGGGGAACAACCTTTGCCGACATAAATATTCTCTACAATATTTGTTTTAGTCGAGATATTTATGGCTATAGTCTCTTCTATATTGGATAAGTTCCGCTCGGAATCCACCGTATTTACAGTATTTGTTAGGAATTCAAAAACTGAAGGGTGATAAAGGTCATGTTGAGTATCTTCTTCATATTCCGGAAGAAGGGAACGATGGTGGTGATCATTCCATGGTGTCCCCTCAATCAACATTGATTGTAAGATTCCTTCGTCAGTCCCATGTACTTTCGACCAAGGATCTAATGAGGTACCATATTCTCTAGACCTATCTACCCAAACGCTTGATGAGCGTTGATTTGGGTTAGCCTCCCATGCTTGAAACATTGATTGCTACAATATTTCTAAAGGGCTTGGGGGCAAAACAATTGCATCATCCATGTCGACATTGTCTTTTGCGACCTTCGTGGAAGATATCATGTTGCAGGTTGCCACAAACGGTATATTTCCTATGTAAATAGGAGGTGGTAGCGCGAAAGTTCCCATCATTGTGGGGTCTTTCAATAATCCTACTCCGATATCTTGAAGCGAATGGTTGCTCTCATGGATCATGGGAATGCTTCCTGTAACTTGTGAACCATTAGGGAGGAAGTTCTGTTGGTCGACGACCGTAATCCCTCCTTCAAACGGGAATGCGATCTTCCTAAAATAAGTCGATACAACAGCTACCATGGCATAGATCCATAGTCTACCCAGTAGGATGTTGTAGTCAAGATTTCCATCGATGACTTCAACATCAATTTCCACTGTTTTTCCTCCTAGTTCAACTTTTAAGTTATTAAGGATACCATACGGGGTATAAGTCCTTCCGTCGAAAGCTTTTAATGTCGTCGATGATCGCGACAAGGTTGGAGATCCTAAAGTTTTCCAACAACTCATCGACATAATACATGTCGATGCTCCCTCGTCAATAATTGTTCTGTGAACAGTTTTGTTGAAGGTTTTCACTTGAATAAGGAAAGCTAGTTGAGCTGGTAACTGAGGATCGTATCCTTTATGATCAAAAGATACAAGATTAGAATCCTTAGGATCAACCCCACCAATAGCCGATAACAAAGCCTGCCTTTGGGATGGGCAATTTTGTAATACTTCAAGAGTCGACATAGCGGATGGCGATTGGGCCAAATCTTCCACTATGTTATAATGTTGCGCCGCTCTGGCGCGAGGATTAAATGTCGACTTGTGTACTACTCCCTTTGGCGGTTTTATTGTTAATTTAGGAATGATGGGCAGTACAACTTCTGTCGAAGTTGTTGTCGAACTACTTGGTTGATCTTTACCTTTGTCGTTCGACAGCTGAGGATTCCCATAATCTTTGTTCCTTGTTGGAATCAAAGCATCATTCTGCTGTTTTGAAACCGACAACATAAGTACTTGAGACGGGGAAGCATTTCCACTATCAACCATATTTTGACCTGGGTTGGGAAATGGATCAGTTAACACAGCTGAGGTTTGGGAACTTTTAAAGAACCTCTTTAACTCAGCTTTGAACGGACAATTCTTTGTCCAATGATCCTCCTCGTCACATATTTGACATGGAAAATTTTGTTTCCCTTTCCCAGGAGGGTTCGAAGAATTCTTTCCAGGAGATGACTCACCCTGTTTCTTCTTCTTCCCTTTGTTTTGCTTCTTCTTGCTCCCTAGTTGATTGGTTTCTTTGCCTTTATCTGCTGATACGGCATTTACTTCCGAAGCAAGAATTTCTTCTTTTGCATTTTGATCCGAATTCTTACGGGCTTTCTTAGACGAAGCCTTTATCGATTTCGCGTTTGCCGTGCCAATCACGCCATCACCGGCATGAGAGTCACTGTTGGATTTTGGAGGAGGAGGAATTGAGAATTCCGGCCTAGGGGCGTCAGGTATTTTGTCGTAGAGCGTGCCCGACTGAGTATAAACTAAGTCTAGATATTGTGCACGAGCGATAACTTGCTCCTCTGTTACGACTCCCCCCTTTGCCACATCTTCTGTTATAGCAGGAAGTAACGACTTTATAAACCATTCAGCCAACAGCTGATCGGGAATGTATGTTTTAACCATTCTACGACGACGACTCCATTCATGTATATGATCAGATATATGAGTGGAAGTTGTCTGCTTGAAGTTGGTTAATATTTCTGTCCCCGTTTTATACCTTATCGGTAATTGAAAATGGGTTAAGAAAGTCGTGGCTAGGGAGCTAAAATTGTCGAAAGAGGCTCTAGGTAATTCAATATACCATTTAGCCGCTGGACCTGTCAATGTCCTCTGAAAAAGGTGAAGCCTTATCGAATCATCGTTCAGGGTGTTCGACGAGCACCACAGATGAAAAGTCATCACGTGATTTGACGGGTCTTCACCTGGATTTCCATTGAATTTAGGAATGTCAGATGGAATTTTGTGAGGAATCGCTGGCCACCAAGGGGCATAAGCAATCGGATCGTTGGTTAACCGGTGTAAATCGGGTAACTCTAAAGTTGCCACGAATGGTAACTGTTGATTCAGGTTAGGCGAAGCATAACCAGGGTACGATGGAATCGCTTGAGCAGTGGGCCTTTGCATACCAGCATAATGTAATTGATGTTGGTATGATTGATACGGTTGGTGGACTTGACCACTGTAAAGTGGTTGGTTTTGACCGTTTTGGATATACGGTTGTCCACTGTTCGCAAAGATCTGCTGCTCAGAACCTTGGTACACCTGCTGGAATTGTGGTTGTTGGTATTGCACTAGCCACGGTTGTGAAGCCATGTTCTGTTGTGCTATGCTAACCGTTGGACCAAGGTGTGGGGTAATTGTACCCGTTTGGACCTGTGTTGCCCCACCAGTTGGCGATTGTGGTTGTGACCCATGGTCAAGGGGCTGTTGCATTACAACCTGAGAAATCTGAGGTTGACATGCAACAGGCATCGCTTGAACTTGTGACACTGTTACAATAGCCGGTGTGGTTGGGATGTTCGTCATAGGTACACACTGTTGCATAGAATATACAACCCTTGGTTGTTGAGGTAGCATAGGTACCCAACTACTTGATGTAATTCCAGTATAACCTGAATACTGTTGAGAACTGTCGTATGGATATCCTCCCGGAGGAGGTAATGAAAGGGCATACTGCCCCCCATACGGTAGCAATCCGGAACTGAAGGGAATTGATTGTCCTTGGGGACTGGATTGCCCAAATTGACCTCCATGAGGATCAATCTGTCGAGTCTCAACGTAAGAGTTGTCGGATATTATTCCGGATGAACAAACTGGAACAGACCATACTGTCGTCATAGTCCCTTGGTGGACTCCTTCTAGCGGTTGCGAGCTAGTCGGGACAGATGGTATGCCGGCAAACATTGTCGGAGTGACGGCAGGGACTTCTGTTGTCGCTGTGTCGTTTGACACAGTCCTAGATGTTGACGGTTGTTCAGACATTTTAAGTCTATCCAATAGATTTCCTAGCGATTCTACAGGGACCTCCACTTGTGGTGGATTAACTTCTGATGAAGGAAATAGAGTGACTCCTACTCCAAAACGGGTTGGAGTATTTGCTTGCGGATCCTCTACAATTTCCTCTATCGCAATCAAACCTGGTGGAAGAGGAAGACCGTCAGGTCCGTAAAATATTTCTGGTGCCGAAGAAGGGGTTGTTTCGACAGCGACAGTTGTTTGAGGAACAAAACTCTCTGGACCGGTTACAGATGGAACTGGTTCAGTTATACAAGTATTTTCCCCCAGACTAGGATCAGTATTACTGTCCTTCTGTGGCTGTTGAACTTCTTCTATAGAGGCAAGGTTTCCAGAAATGTTTGGAGTAACCAGAATCTCAGATGTAGTTGGAACACTTGTTCTAACTTTGATAGGAGATTTCGAACCGGTTATACGAGTTCGCTTTGTCCGTACTGTTTTCGATTCCGGAGACAAAGACGGTTGACTCGTAAGCCTCCGCGAACGACGAGGTTTCAATTGACTTTCTTCCACGATTGCGGATTACTTGATCAACCAAAATATAAAAGGGAAATTGGTGTTTCCAAACTGAATGAATTTTATTAGACGCTTTAGACACAACTTGCTTTTTCAGTTTTAAAGAGTCGAGAAAAAGCTAAAGATGACTCTAGTCTCCTTCGATGTTTTAACGAGCCCGAAGTGACAAATGCTCGGATGGACTTTTTCTGTTATAGAGTCTGAAAAAGGCCAAAAGAAACTGCTCTGGAGATCTAGGCAGAGGGTGTGCCAAACTTTTCGCAAAACCACAGAATACGTTTTACGGTACGGGTGGTCGATCTTCGTGAATGTTGTGTTCACTGCATTGCGATCAGTAGGGCGGCCGACACGGCTTCCTAAGGATAAAAGATATATGCCTATAGGGGTCTCCCAATATATACGCGACGGTACGTGGGAGCACAATCCGTATTAGCGCCACCGACTCTCAGGAGGAATCACCCACCTTCTTCGAGATCGACAGTCACTATGTTTAACGACGCCGGAACACGTCTCTAGCCTAGACCTCTATGTTGTGCGTTATGTTACAAAGCATTGTTAGGTTCATTCAGTTTATTTTAGGTTGATCTTTTTAAATTTTGCCTTTCAAGGTTCACCACGAGATGTATGATACAAATTCCTAAATGCAGTCTAAGATGATAAGCAAGCTTTACAATCTTTCAACTTTGAAAATCCTAGCTACTAAGGGAAAAGAGAGCGACTATCTTTTCTCAAAGAGCAATCAACACACTCTAATGCACTTCTCCTAAATCCAACATGCAAACTTATCAAATGCAAAATGCACAATGCAGGTGTTTGTTTTCACTTTCTTAGTATAAATGCCTACAAAGAAAGCTTTTTGCACAACTTCGAATTTGCTTTTACAATGATCAAAATAAACAATTTCTCTTTCTTCGAAATCAACAAGGGTAGAAGAGATTACAATCACTTTGCGATTTTCGAAATAAAGACTCGTTTTTGATACTTTGAAAAGAACAAACTCAAACCAATAAGCAAAAGTAAAACTATGATCAATCTAAACAAACAGCCAATGAACTCTCTTCTAAGATCAATCTCAATCAGATCTGAAACAAAGGCTACAGAAAGACCACTTTACTCATGCAAAGGAAGACTGTAAATGACGCCACAAACACATAAAAACATTTACAATATTTTTGTACAAAAATGGGGCGGAATTCAGGCAAAGAAAAGGTTTATCAGACTAGCACCTATGCTGGTTAAAGGCTGCAAAAACAGAGATCAAAACAGGGCAATAAAGGACAAAGAACCCCAGCTGCACAAGGCCACACTGGTTCAGCGCAGGTACAACACTGTTAGTTTGACATTCAGCGCAAGTAGCCCCTTCGGGACCTGCGTTGAAATGCAGACTGCCTTCACAGTGCCTGCAATGAAGAGAGAAACTCTCGTTTCTCTTGGTTTCCGGGTCACAAAATGCTCAAAAATACACTGTTTCAGGCCAAATTAGAAACACAAGCAAGGTATAAACAGAGGGATGCTTTGATAGGGTACTAAAGACTATCACAAGGATCAATCAAATCGTTTGTGGATCTAGTTTAGATCATAGACAAGTCCAACACACTGGATCAAAGCAGCAACCTTTTACTTTGCAGTTCAAAGTTGCTGTCAAGTCTATGAAGTAAACAAATGACGGAAACACAAATGAAATGAATAAACAAGTTCTTCCCCAGCGGAGTCGCCAATTTGTTGTGGGGAAAAATGCCTATTTAGGACGATCCTATCCACCTAAGGTGTGACAGCGCCTTAGCAACAAACGAATACAGCTATTATGATTCTTTCCTTTATGAAATGTGAAAGAGGGGAGATTGGCAGACTTACCGTTGTCTTCCGGTTGTCCCTCGCTCTAGATCCTCTTCTCTTTGTGTGTCCAGGGCTACTTGCCTCCTCGCTTGATCAAGAGAACAGCTACTTGAATCCCACGAGATCACAAGAGAACAACTACTTGCAACAAGAGAAGGACACAATACAAAGGCAAATATACATATTCATAAATGATTCAGGATTAGAAGTAAATCGAATATACTAACGCAATCATACAAAATACACCAGCATATAGGGAAGAATCAAGATAGCTTTATTGAAAGTAACAGGATTCAGGAAGAGATACAACCCATAGGGCTCCAACCCAGCATCTCCTTCCCAGCAGAATGTAATTCCTTCTTCAGCTCCTTTCAAAGCATAATACACCCAATGTTTCTAGCCACAAACCAATAGCAATTCTTTGCAAATACCCAATTCCAGCCTCCCTTAGACCTCATGAGAGAGATCTATATATAGGAGTTTTGGAGAAAGGATGAGTCAACTTGAGGCTGGCATGAAGCTGACTAGTGTCCTTTCCCACTTCAGTTCTTGAGTCCACTTGGAGGTTCTTGCTTCCACTTGGAGATTTGGAACCTCTTACTCATCACCAGTCGAATTCCCTGATCCAAGTGTCATTTTGGAAGCTTCCTGGGCATTGACACCTTGAGGAATGACTCTGCCACTTGTCCAAACTCGCTCAGCGCAGGTAGTCTTCTTTGCAGTTGACATTCAACGCAGGTGGATAGTGGAGCAGTTGACATTCAGCGCAGATGCTCAGTGGAGCAGTTGACATGATCCAGAATTGCCTTGTTTTTGAGTGTTTTAAGGTGGAGAACTTTTGTTAAGTGCTGTGGTTTGCTGGCCTTGTTCCTTTAGGGGTAGGAACAACATGTTTAGGGACTTTGGATCCCTTGATTATTGACATTTCATGCTCAGTGATGCAAGGCACAAAAATGTCTATAACAAGGTGCTTAAGGTAATTAGTGATTTATAGGTTTTCACCTTTTAGGTATAAAAAACTATCCATTTTGTATCACCAAATTTTAAAAACTACCAACAAGAGGTATGGTGACTTATTTCTCATTTTAAAGCATTTTATATTATTTTTATTCCTAGAGTTAGAAAAGTCACTGCAGATACATTATCTAATGTATTAGTTAGGATGTCACCTTTAAGAGATGGTTTTTCTATAGAGATTATTTATAAACCATTTGTGCCCAATAACGTGACTAACTTTCATGTTTTTAATGACGACCAGCAAATATTGCATTTTATGGCCAATGTGGACGTGTTTAAAGATGCAGCCCTTAATGAAGATGAGAATGCTTTGTAAGGAGAAGATGAAGCATCGACTGGAAATACTATGCCTAAAGGTGTGGTGTCTCCAAAAAAGCTTTATGACCTGCAAAACCGTTTAAGAGGACCAGTTAACACTAAGACTCAAAGCTCGAAGTTATCACGTAAACAAGCCAACTTGGGAACCTACGACGATCTAAAATATGTAAACCTCGGTACATGTTTCTCTCCACAAGAATGATAGGAATTCATTTGTCTCTTCAAGTAGTACCACAATGTGTTTTCATAGAAATACAATGATTTAAAGATATATGATACGTGTATTATCTAGCATGTCATTCCTATTATAGAAGGGGTGAATGTGTATCAACGGAAGCTTAAAAAGGTTCATCCAATGCTTGGACCCCTAATCCAAAAGAAGTTAAGGAAGTTGTTGGATGCTTGGATCATCTTTAAAGTAATACATTCTACTTGGGTTTCCAACTTGGTCCCTGTGAGGAAAAAGTCTGGTGAGATATGCATATGTGTCAATGTTCACAACCTCAATCGGGCATCAAATAAAGATAACTACCCAGTTCTATCTATGGAAAAAATACTCCAAACAATATTTGGGTCACAGATGTTCTCGTTGCTAGATGGGTTCTCCAGATATAATCAGGTGCTAGTAGCAAAACCAAATCATCTAAAGACCACCTTCAGAACAAAGTTGGGGACTTTTGCATTCAAACGCATGCCATTCAAACTTATTAATGTCGGTGCTACTTTTCAGAGGGCTACATAAATCACGTTCTGTGGCTTTATTGGACAAAGTGTAGTAGTTTATTTGGATGATGTAATTGTATTTTCAAAGAAGTGATCAGACCATGTGTGTCATCTAAAGAAGATATTTAAGCGATGTTATAAGTATGGGATTTCTTTGAATCCCAAAAAAAGAATATTTGGTGTGTCAGAAGGTACTCTCTTAGGAAAAATCATCACCAAAAGTGGAATCAAGGTTGATCAAGGGTCAAGACTATAGCTCAAATACATTTTCCTTTGAACAAGAAAGTTATGCAATATTTCCTATGAAAGATTAATTTCCTCCGTAAGTTCATCTCTTATTATGCTTCGATTGTCAAGCAAATGCAAGAGATGATTAAGAAAGATGCAATTTACAAATGGGATCAAAGGGAGAAGGATTCCAAAAAACGTATTAAGCAATCTACCGTTGATGCTCCTGCATTATATAGTTCGGATTATGGCAAATATTTCTTGTTATATACTTTTGCTTTTGATGCGTCTATCGCAGTTGTATTAACACAAAAGGATAATGAAGGAAATGAATGGGTTGTATATTTTATGAGTGTTGGTTTATAGGGGTAAGAGTTGAACTACCCTGCTATTGATAAATAGGCCTATGTAGTATATAAAGTAGCCATGCATTTTAGGCCCTATATTCTCAAATCTCACACAATTATATATGTGCCTCATCCAGCGGTCAAAACGCTCTTTTTGCAACAAGAGTTGGGCGAGAAGAGAGTGAATTGGATGACCTATTTATAGGATTATGATCTATATTTCAAGCTAGTTCATATTGTTAAGGGCCACAGCCTCTTTCAACTTGCAACAACAGCAAGAGATTCTTCAGAAGAAAATATTTTAGGATGGGAATAGGTTCCTCCAATAAGCTCAACCACGCCTTGGTATTCAAATATACAGCAATATCTAAAGCATGGCATCTTTCCCGTGCATTTATCAAATAAGTAGAAAATGTCTATTCGTGTTAAAGCTATATTGTATCAGCTCATACATGGAGTGATTTTCTGAAAGCACCATAATGGTGTCCTGTTAAGATGCTTAGAGCCTTAGGATACAGAAAGGGTATTAAAATATTTGCACGATGGAGAGTAGGTGGACACTCCATAGGGGATACAAATACACATAAAGTAATGAGGGTTGGTTATTATTGGCCCACTTTATTTAAGAATGCTCATTCTTACACCCAAAAGTTCCCAGCATGTTAGAGATGTGTTGGTCAAGATCGTAAGTCAGTCGCTCCACTTCTACAAATAGCAGTCGAGGAACCTTTCCAATAGTGGGGACTAGATTTTATTGGTGAGATATTTTCACTTTCGTCAAAGCAACATGGATAGAATTTAAGGTCGACTTGTGAAGTTGGGTTACACCTTTCTGAGAATTGCTTGCGAAAAAATTGTACCTGCACTTTTTTGGACGAACTAAAAAGTTTTTCAGTTGAATTATTTAAAAGTGTTCATCCGAACTATTTTTTTCAGCTAAAATTTGAATTTAATGTTCGGCTAAAAAAGTGGGAATTTAAATTAACGACAACATGCAACGTATTTTTGGTTGGAGGGGGGAAATTCGACACCTAAATTTTTCGGCTAAAAAATAAATTCAACTGAAATTTTTTTTCGATAGAATTGTTTCAGTCGAAAATATTTTTATATATATGCACATCCACTGAGTTATTTTGTATCGAATAATCCGCTGAATTTTTGTTTCAGATCATTCATCTTCGTGGAGGAAAATTTTGCAGGTGGAGGAAATTTTTGTTGTTGTTTTTTGTTAAATTTTTGTTGTTGTTTTTCTGGATTTCTTTTTGTATATATTATTTTTTTTTGTTGGTTTTTTGCAGGATTGGTTGGCATCGTAGGAGTTCTTGGACCTCATCGTCACTGGAGGAATTTTGTCAGCCTCCTCATCTGACCACACAATAGCTAAAAACTAGGTATGTTGACACCTACGCCTCCTTCACTTTCTTTCAGTTAGTGAGAGGAGAAAAAATAATTCTAGGAAAAAACATGCATGTATCTGGAAGGAGATTGTATGTATGTTGTTTCGTAGGGAGAGGATTCTGCCCTCTGTTGGTAGTTTTGTTTTGGCAAATATGATAATTAATATGATCCAGATGTATCTAGAAGGAGCTTCTATGTCTGTGGTTTTGTAAGGAGAGGGCCTTGTGCTCTGTTGGTAGTTTTCTCTTGTCCAATCTAAAATTTGTTGGTATACCGAAAAAAAAAAAAAAAATATCCTTTGAATACCCATTGTTACCTTTGACTAGTGGCTCTAAAGTAATGTAACAGTCACCCATAATATGGTAGTGGTTTGTGCCCCAAGTTGATTGATTTCTAGTTGATTTATTGTGGTGACATCGACCTATAGTCGAATAGCCACAAGTCGAAAAGGCCGATGGATAATGGAAAAAAGTTGAGTTGAAACATGTTAATCAGGTCAATTATTCTATCATATTGACTTTCCAGATGATAGAATAATTGTGATCAACAATTTTATTAAACTATGAAGTTGAAGGAGTAACAATTTTTCTTCAGCATTCTCTTCCTTTCTTGAAAAGAGTGACACTTCTCAAGATAATTGGCATTGCAGTTGGTTGAAACCTCTCAGTAGCAAGTAGTAACACCCATTTGTTTCCTTTATCCAATGTGATTCAAGTCAATATGATCTCTATATTGCACATCTAACTCATCCTCAATCACCCAACAAGTCCAACAATTTGACTTAATAACTTAAAAGCATCCATTCTAATTACTTTCTCTGGATGTTGGGTTGATTGCTCTCTATGCAATTTTCTAATTATAGTCCCCTATTTTTCCAATGTAATTTTTTTATTAAAGTCCTTTGTTTATACAGGAGCTTCCATTCTCCCAAGTGGAAGGTTATATGTAAATTGTTATTATATTATGGAATGGTATGGTTTTCGGTCTGTCGGTTTCATCTGATGATGTATAAGAATAGTTTATTCTCATATCTATGTACTTTCTCTACAATTTTAATAGAAAATTATTATTTTTTGTTTTGAAAAAAAAAAAAAAAAAAACTTAGAAGCATCCATTCTTAGTATCGATAATCTGCAAAGAACAATAAATGATAATCTTTAGAAAATGATTAAAGAAACAATAAAAGTGTTGCTATTATATTACATATAACCACGAAAACAACTCTACTCAAACTTGAAGTGTAGACCTCCATTTCACTTAATAACTTAGAAGCATCCATTCTAAATACTTTCTCTCGATGTTGCATTGATTGCTCTTTATGCAATTTTCTAATTATAGTCCTCTATTTTTCCAATGTAATTTTTTATTAAAGTCCCATGTTTGTACAAGAGCTTGCATTCTCCTAAGTTGAAGGTCATATGTAAACTGTTATTCTATTGTGGAATGGTCTGGTTTTTGGTCTGTAGGTTTCACTAGGTGATGTATGAGAACTGTTTTTTCTCAAATATATGTACTTTCTCTATAACTTTAATAGAAAATTGTTTTTCCTATTTTGAAAAAAAAAAAAAAAAACTTAAAAGCATACATTCTAAGTATCGATAATCTGTAGAGAACAATAAATAAGAACCTTTAGATATTGATCAAAGAAATGCTAAAAGTGTTTCTATTATATTACATACAACCAGGGAAATGTCTCTACTCAAATATATCAACTAATTATATAACCAGGCAAATACGAGGAATAAAGTTATTGAGAAACCACTCATATAAGAAGGTAGAAACGATTCGCTTCAAACATGGCAATATTTATATAGATAAATCACTGATAAGGGAATTTAATACTATGGTTGATTCAATTTGTAAATAAAAATAATTTTTTAATTTATAAAATTAGTTATTTTCATTTTTTATTGACTAAGTATAATGAACTGATAATTACTATAGGCATACTCTAATTAATCGATGAAATGGTGTTTTAGCCGGTAATATGACTAAGATTTCTCATTGCATTTTTCAATGCATAAATGAATTCAACCTTACAAAAACGGTGCAGAACTTAATATTTCCTTTATTGATTAAACAACTTAAACATATATAATTTTTAAAAATCTCCACCAAGAGTTGTGGCTCTTGGCTTTCACGTACACTTGTATGTTAAAAATTGTAAGGCACATTTCAAAAAAATAAAATCATAACAAGTCAAAATCCAGATAAACACCTTACAAAGTATCAAGAAGTTTGTTTCATTACAAAGTACTCACATTCTTGAATTGCAAGAATTCTCCATAGATATAAACAAATATTGTTGAACCACTGTTTTAATCAATGTGAATTTTGTAAGTGTGACTTTTGCTTGATTCTACATATAATATTCATCAAAAAGTACACATGGTTTCAACTCAACCATAATTATATAATTTCGACACATAGTAATCATGGCATGTGACTCTTGTTATCAAAATAGTTGTACGACTCTCATTAACCTCCGCACACATCAAATGAAACTTTTTGGGTTTTTGTTGATCACTTAATATTAAATTTTTTTATTTGGATTCAAGGTTGGGTTTGTTAAAGTATTGACCACATGACAAATACTATGCAATGAAGCCTTTTCGGTTTTTGTTGATTATTTAACATTATATTTGTTTATTTTCCTACAATTTTATTTTGTACTACCATGCCCTTTTAGAGGAAAGTTTAGTGATATTAACCAAAAAGAAAAAGATATGAATATTAAAAAAAAAAACTTGGATCTTTGAACCAAGTCCTTGAAGATATTTAAGTGATAAGCCATAAGTGATTTATAAGTGATATTTAAGTGGTAGGATCACTAGCATGAATTGACACAATTGGATATTTAAGTGATAAGCCATAATAACTCTCCCACTCACATTGTTGCCTTATTCACTTATCCTATCCATGAATAACATCCAATACGTAGAATACTTGGTTGATGATCTAATCCATGGATTTAGGCAAGCAAGCCAACGATCTTATGCATACGAAAAATAGATGTATTTTTATCTTAATATTGAAGATATATATAGGATTTATGGATGTTAGTGTACTTAGTTGCATGATCGAAATCAACCCTTATTGCCTTATAAAAAATTATTAAATGACTTATATAGAAGATGAAAGTCCTTACAAATTAGTTTTTTATTGATTCGAATGTGGGTATAAACTTTAAATCGTACATGGCATGATGGAAAATATCCATTGATAGGTTAACCTTCGGTATAGTCCAAACTTGTTAAACATGACAATATATCTAATTTTAAGGATTGGTATTCTCATGATAAGTATAAGCTTCATTGAATAGTGAAGGAATCTCATTAGGCATGGAAGTACTAATAATGATTTTATTATTAGGGGTATGGAGAGTCATGGGAGTAACTATTAGAGGATTAGAGGCCCTAGCTCAGATTGAAAATCACATTATTTTTTTATGATGAAAAATATTTTCTCATCATCAAAAATGAATGTAGTGTAGCATGTGTTTGAATGTTATTCTTGTGCAAACTAATTTGTTATTGTTGGCTTTGCTTTAATATTTCTATTTGGGAATCATTATTGGTTATTAATTAAAATTGGACTTTTATTTCTCCACCATCTATAATAAATTTGATTTTGACTCTATCATTTTATTATATTTATTTTATCATACCTACTATATGTAGGTTGCATCACGCTAAACCAAATTATTATAAATAATAAGATTTGTTTCTTATTAATTTCAACTCTATCATCAATCTGATTCAATTTAATATTATATATTCACCTCTTTTCCCCTTCAAATATTCTATAGATAAGTGATAAGTGATATATTCACATATTTTCCCATATTTTATTATATTTATTTAATGGATAAGTGATATTTAAGTGGTAGGGTCACTAGCATGAATTTACACAATTGGATATTTAAGTGATAAACCATAATAACTCTCCAATTCACATTGTTGCCTTATTCACTTGTCATATCCATGACGAACATCCAATATGTAGAAATATTGGTTGATGATCTAATCCATGGATTTAGGCAAGCAAGACAACGATCTTATGCATATGAAAACTGTAATGTTTTTTATCTTAATATTGAAGATAAATATAGGATTTATGGATGTTAGTGTACTTAGTCGCATGATCAACAATCAACCCTTATTGCCTCATAGAAAAGTATTGAATGACTTATATAGAATATGAAATCCCTTACAAATTAGTTGTTTATTGATTTGAATGTGGGTATAAACCTTTTAAATGTGGAAATTTATGCAACAAAATCATACATGGCATGATGGAAAATATCCATTGATAGGTTAACCTTCGGTATAATCCAAACTTGATAAACATGACAATATATCTAATTTCAAGGATTGGTATTCTCATGATAAGTATAAGCTTCATTGAATAGTGAAGGAATATCATTAGGAATGGAAATATTAATAATGATTTTAGTCTTAGGGGTATGGAGATTCATGGTAGTAACTATTAGAGGATCAAAGGCCCTAGCTCAAGTTGAAAATCACATTATTTTTTTATGATTAAAATTCATTTTCTCGTTATCAAAAATGAATGTAGTGTAGCATGTGTTTGAATGTTATTCTTTTGCATTATAACATGAGACCATTTGTTAAGACTTTTTCCCAACTGCATTGATTTGTAAACTGCCATTATTATTCCATTGGGCCATTTCATCACAATAGATTGTGTAATATTCCATCACAATATATAATTATTTTTCATTGTTCTCCCATAATCTAAGGCATTTGCAAAAAGGAAATATATTATTCATTTTATTGAATTTGTCTTTTACAGGGATAAGAAAACCCATTAAACATGGTTGAAAAATGGGCATTATGCATAGAAGTTTCTTGTATCCCAATCTAGGACAAGTAGTGATTACTTATTTGCTATACAGTATTGCAACAAAAAAAGTCCTCCAAAGGAAAAGGAATACCTGGAAAGACAACAAACATTGCAGCATATTATATTGCACTGATAGAAGGCTTAGGAATAGCTAGGGAGTATGGATCTAATGGAATTGCAGTCTTCACCACTTCTAAACGTGTGTGAAACCAAATGAAAGGTGTGTATCAATTCAAAAATGAGAAGTTAAAATAACTGCATGGAGAAGAAAAAAATATTGCTGGTCAATTTCAATCATTTATCATAATTCATTGTGCAAATGTTAGTAGCATGTATGGTGATCTATTGTATGGGGAAATGTCAATTCAATATTTGTGTGTGAAAGATGAATTGGTGTCAAGAATCTCTCCATCAAAATTTATTAATGGACATTGTAATATATCTCTAAATCTATGTGTGTATTTTTTAGTTATAAATTTGGTGTCTTTAATGACCATGTATTTCTTTCAATATTATAGGAAGTGTGCCCCCACTGTGGAATTACAACTTGGTGAATTATCAGGACCTGACATGTTTTATTAAATTTTGTATTTAATTCTCAAAATGAGCACTTCAGAATTTGCGTTTTTAGTCTTGAGTATATTTGAAATGAAGAATTTACACCAAATTGTTTTGAAGAAAACCCTTAGATAGTTACATTTATTTGTCTATTATTGCATGAAAATTTTTTAAATGAAATGCATGAGGTAACTTGGGTTTTTTCAAATATATATATGGATTGAGGGCCTGGATCATCACATGAGAAGTCACCACCTAATTCTTCAAGGCATAAACAGGATAAAGCATCAACTGAGTCTCATGCATCGACTAGAGGGTGACTTTCTATGCATGCCAAAGATATTGGCCGTGGATCGAGGAGAGTATCAGATGAATCAGGGGAGGGACATCGTTCATTACATCGTGGTATATATATGTTTATGTGCAAGTTATTAAATGATATTTGTAGAATAATATCTCCATGCATATTGATTTTATGTTTGTCAATTTATCTAAATATTAATTTATAATAAATTCAATATTTTTAGGAGCATCTCTCACTAGGTCAAAGAGAGTATCATATAAATCAATGGAGGGCCATCATTCACATCATCATGGTATGGTATATATACGTTTATGTGCATTTACTTAAAAATGATAAATAGGTAGAATCATATCTACATACATATTGAATATAATTCTTTTTAGAAGCATCTCTCAGTAGGTCGTCGTGTGAGAGTGCTCAACATTCTCCCTATGGTCAACAAGCTCAATCAACTCATGTACTTGGGCGTGATGGTGCTCAACCATCTTCGGTTGTTCATGAACTTGGGTGTGATGGTGCTCAACCATCTCGGGTGTTCATGAACTTGGGTGTGATGGTGCTCAACTAGATTCAAGTGGTCATGAACTTATGTGTGATGGTGCTCAACCATCTTCGAGTGGTCATGAACTTGGGCGTGATGGTGCTCAACCATCTCTGGGTAGTCATGAATCTTAATCGATCATCATGATCCTCATTTCGATAAATTAAATATAAAAAAAATTATGTTAAAACAAATTCGTACACGTAAATGAGTTGTATGTACATGTCTATCTTTCATGTGTATAAATACATTGAAATGTTTTAATGTTTATGTAATTATATTAAAGCAAGGGGTGAAAATGTTGACCAAAGTCGACATAGGTGAAGCAGGGCAATTCAAGAAGAAGATCATACGCCAAATACCACCTATCTGTCTAATATTCCTGATGAGCTTCCTTAGGAAATAAGCGTCCAACGATGTATGTTACAAAGGTACATAGCTCATTATTAAAAATGGAAGAAAGATTTGTAGAAAATCATATAGATTCACAAGCTCATGAAATGTACTAAAGCACAAGACAATAATCTACTTCTACTTTCAACCAGCAGAATCCAATAGATCGATGAAAACAATATGAACAAGAAGAAGATAAATCAATGGCACATAACACAAGATGTATCTGGGGAAAGCCACCACTCAAAACCCCATTATCTGTATTGCATATATTAGAAATATGAGTGAAGATGCAAAGCTTGTTCTCACTAGAAAAATTCGCACAAGTATGCTCAACTCTCTCAGCTCACAAGCTATCTCTTGGCCAACACTTAGCCAATTCTATAGCTCTCCAAGCCCCTAATCTCTTGCATAATTCCTAGTATGAATAGACCATATTTAAATGGAATTCATGCTTCCAAAATTGTGCAATTCAAACATAGGATCAATATCTGATGCATGCATGATATTTACACTCCAGTAAATAATGCCACTGATAGTACAATGTCCATGCACTCTAGTCTCAAATTGATCTTTCTCATAATCAACATGCATGAGTTTCTCATGAGGGAATCTTCAATTAGTTGGAGTAGTACTAGTGGATGCATTAGTGCACCAACTGATTGTTAATCCTCTATTAGTTCCAAAAACAATTTAGGACTAATTTAACTGAACTTAGCTCAGTAAACTAAGTGATCTAATTTCAAACTCAATTTAAACTCATACTGGACCCCTAAAATTTAGGGAGAACATATACATGACTATAGAAAGACTTCCAACTCAAAATTCCTAAGCTAACTAAGTGAATTAAACTTAATTAACTATTTACAAGTTGCTATGAGAATATAATTCGATTTTAATTCTTAGTTTAATTCAAGGACAAATTAAAATGGAATTTCTTGTTGTCGTTTCTCAACACTCCCTCTCAAAAAGAAAGGGATTATCAACTACCTTGATCATGTCTATGTGAAACTCGAATTTACATCTTGAAAATTCCTTTGTTAAAATGTCAACATATTGCTCCTCGGTGGGAATGTACTCTAACAACATGATCTGCCTCAATACACAATCTCTAAGATGATGATATCGAATATCAATATGCTTGGACCAATCATGAAAAACTGGATTTTCAAAGAGTTTGATACAACTCTGATTATCACAGTAAATCACAGTTGGATCCATCTGTTGACCAAACAAACCAACCAGGATCTTCCTTATCCATATGGCCTCACATGTTGCCTGACTCACATCCATGTACTTGGCCTTTTCTGAACTGAGTGCAATCGATCTTTGTTTCCTGTTGTACCAAGAAACTGTCGCTAAACCAATACTAAAGATCCCTCCTGATGTGCTCTTCCTATCGGATGGAATCCCTGCCCAATCTGTATCGGTGAAGCATTGAAGCTTCACCCCCTCTATCAATCTATACCATAATCCATACTGATAAGTGCCCCTCAGGTATCTCAACACATGCTTTGTTGCCTTCCAATAAACCTTGGTATGCCTAACCATTGCTTCACTAAGTTGGTTAACTACATAGCACATATTCGGTCGTGTGTTCACCAAGTACATGAGTGAACCCACAAGCTGCCTGTAAATAGTAGCTTCCACTACTTCCCCTGAAGTAGCATCATCCTTCCTCCAGTTACCTACTAGAGGAGTCTCCATGGGTTTGTTTCTCTCCATGTGAAATCTCTTGAGTACCTCATTGGCATACTTTCCCTGAGATACAAACAACTCCCCATCTCCCTGCCATACCTTCATGCCAAGAAAGTAATGCATGAGCCCCATGTCCTTCATCTCAAACTCTCTTGTAAGGTCCTCTTTGAAATATTTTATCATTTGATCATTACCTATCAGTATGAGATCATCAACATAAAGTACAATGATCAAAATCTTACCTTCCACCACTATGTGGTACAAGTTCGCATCCGCTTCACTCTTCATGAAGCCCAACCCGGTGAAGTAGTTATCTATCCTGGTGTACCAAGCATGGGGTTGTTGCTTCATCCCATACAATGCTCTCTTAATTCGGCACACATGCGACTCACGGTCAAAGGTTTCAAAACCTTCAGGTTGCTCTATGTACACCTCTTCCTCAATCATGCCATTAAGGAAGGTTGTCTTCGCATCCATCTGATGTATCTTCCAACCCATCTGTGTTGATATTTCTAATATAGATCTGATTGATGAGTACCTTGCAAAAGAAGCAAAGGTATCATCATAGTCAATCCCCTCTACTTGTGAGAAGCCACGGGCCACAAATCTAGCCTTATTCTTCGCCACACTACCATCTTTAGTGTGCTTTACCTATTAAATCCAATGGGAGGTCACCACTAACTTGTCCTTCAATCTCAGGACCACATCCCAAACATTGTTACGAAGTATGTAGTCATACTCCTCCATCATGGCATCAACCCAAACCGGCTACTACATTGATTCCTTAAAGAAATATGGCTATTTTACGATGCATTCACCCATAAGATCCATGTATCCAGTGTACCTCTCAGGTGACCTCCTCTGCCTGTGCTGAGAAGTAGGTGCTCCCACATTCTCCCATGCATCAACCAACAATATGTTAGCCTCTTTGGTGTGCTTTCTTCCCTCTCTGGAAGACTCTACCTGAGTCGATGTCTCCACTCCCGAATCCTCTACAAGTGGCTTCTCCACATCAATCTGAGGTTCCTCAACCTTAGGAGCTAAAATCTCCTCATCCACATGTATCTCAAGCTCCCTCTCAAGGGAAACTTGCATCATCTTCCCCTCATCGAATCTGACATCCTTGCGAACCATTGTCATCTTGCTGGTTGGCAAGTACACCCGATAGTTGTGAGGTGTATCAGTGTACCCCACAAATATCCCCAACTCTGTTGTTGGCTCAAGCTTCTTCTGTGCATCTTTAGTCACATGGAAATATACTAATGACCAAAAAATCTTGAAGTGACCAACATCTAGTCTCTTACTGGAATAAGCCTCCTCTGATATCTTCATCTTAAGTATCTGATGTGGGCTATGGTTCTGAGCATAAATTGTTGTGTTGCATGCCTCGGCCCACAAGTGTAGTGGTAGGCCCTGATCATGCAACATTCCCCTTTTTGTCCCTACTATGCTTATGTTCTTCCTCTCGACCACCCCATTCTATTGAGGGTTATGGGGTGTCGTCAACTCCTATTTAATCCCTTCCACTACACAGAAGTTCTTAAACTCGTTTGAGACATACTCACCACCATTATCACTCCATAGAGCTTTAACCTTCTTTCCCAACACTTTCTCCACCAATGTTTTAAACTCACAAAAGTTTGGGAAATTTTGGTCCTTTTTCTGCATGAAAAATATCCAACATTTACAAGAATATTCATCAACAAATATAACTTAATACCTGTTTTTGGACGTGGATGCTATCGTTAATGGTCCACACACATCTGAATGGACTCCCTCTAGAATAGCCTCTGCTCGATTTTCTCTTTCGTGAAAGGAAGACTTGGTGTATTTTCCCTAAGTACACCCCTTGCATGTATCAACTTTCTCAAGCGTACCTTTGGGAAGATTGGTAGAGATCTGCTGCAATAACTTCAAAGCCCCATGATGCAAGTGGCCCAATTGCTTGTGCCACAACTCACCAATGTCTTGGCTCTACACCCTTTCTACTTTTGTGCTCAAAGAAGCACACTCCTCTACCTCCATCGTATAGAGATTCTTCACTCGAATCCTTATCTTCTTTACTTGACCCATGGCTATGTGTCGAAGGAACGCCTTTCCTTTTAAGAAGATCATAGCATAGCCTCTATCCTCAAGCATGGAAATGGATACCAATTTCTTCTTCAGCTTAGGCACATACATAACATTCTTCAAGGTGAGTTGATCCCCATGCTCCCTCTGAAAAGTAATCGTGCCCAATCCAGTAACACTATACTTCTCATCGTCACCCATCTCGATATGCATCTGGAGATCTTTCTCCTCCAAGTCACTGAATAACTCTTTGTCGCCAGTCATGTGGAATGAAGCTCCACTGTCTAAGTACCATACACTTCCCATCATTGATGACACCATGCATGAAATGAGGGAAAATTCCAATTCAAATTGAGAGGCCAAAGCCTCACCCACCGCTCCTCCTAAGGACTTCTTCTTGGACTTCTTGAGTGGACAATTTGTAGCAAAATGGCCCAGCTCATGACAATGAAAGCACTTAACTTTCATCATGTCTTTCTTCTTACCTCCATGATAAGAATCTGATTTGGAATCGGAAGCTTTCCTTTTCCCCTTCTTTTTCTTAACCACTAAGGCACAATTATCTTCATCATCAGTCTTTGATGAAGAGCCATCCTTGGTGTTCCTCCTGACCTGCTCCTACATCAAATCCGACCGCAGTCATTCCCAATCCGGCAACTTCTCCCAACCATTGACAAAGTCCTGATAACTATAACTCTTTGGGAGTCCTAGAAGAGAAAGACTCACCATATCATCCTGGGCAACTGTGATTCCAACACTTCCAAGTTCATCACAACATTGAGTGAACTTGGTCAAGTATTTTGGAATAGTCTCACCTTTCTCCATTTTGATTTTTCAAATTTTATCCTTCAATGCCAATTTCCTTTGGTCACTATTGTTATGAGACAAGTCTGCCAATGTTTTCCACATAGCATACAAATTTTCCTTGCCATGGAGACTCGAGACAATGCTCGAAATCCCCAAGCATTATCTGCCTCGCATTTGCCACATACTTCTTCCATTGGGCCAAATTTTATGCATCCAATGCTACTGGCTTAGGAATTTCTTGATCAACGAATTCCTTCAAGCCATTATCCTCTAGCACAGCCACCATTCTATCCCTCCAAGCTATATAATTTGAGTTGCCTTCCAAGGCATATTCGAGCCGCAAACTATATAACGCCATCCGCCAATCCTGAAGTATGTATTGAAAATTCGAATTTCACCTGTAACCCAAAACTCAAAACTTCAAAATATCCTCTAATATATTGTTCTTAGCTCGGATACCATGTAGAAAATCTTGTAGATTCACAAGCTTGTGCAATGTAATAAATCAAAAGACAAGAATCTACTTCTACTTTCAACCAGCAAAAGCCAATAAATCGATGAAAACAATATGAACAAGAAGAAGATAAATCAATGGCACATAACACAAGATGTATCTGGGGAAGCCACTGCTCAAAACCCCGCTATATGTATTGCATATATCAGAAATATGAGTGAAGATACGAAGCATGTTCTCACTAGAACAATTCCGCACAAGTATGCTCAACTCTCTCAGCTCACAATCTATCTCTTGGCCAACACTTAACCAATTTTGTAGCTCTCCAAGCCCCTAATATCTTGCGTAATTCCTAGGATGAATAGCCAGTATTTAAAGGGAATTCATGCTTCCAAAATTGCACAATCCAAACATAGGATCAATTTCTGATGCATGCATGATATTTACACTCCAGTAAATAATACCACTGGTAGTACGTTGTCCACTACAACAAAAAAGGACATTGGTGAGGGGCAAAAAATTTCACGATAAGCTCATTAGTGACGGTCAAAAGAGTATTCATCACCAAAAACTGAACGTCACCAAAGCTGGCATCACCAAAAGTATAGGTGTTGTGGTGAAATTCAAAGTCTGTCACCAATAATGATTTATAATGACGGATAGCGACCATCGCCATTTCATATGAGCAATGGTGACGGACCATAGCCTTAGTCACCAAAAAATGAATGTCACCAAAGGTGGCGTCACCAAAATTATAGGTGTTGTGGTGACATTCAAAGTCCGTCACCAATAATTATTTATAATGATGGATAGTGACTGTCACCGTTTCATATGAGCAATGGTGACGAACCATAGCCTCAGTCACCAAAAACTGAACGTCACCAAAGGTGGTGTCACCAAAAGTATAGGTGTTATGGTGACATTCAAGGTCTGTCACGAATATTGATTATAATGATGGATAGTGACCGTCACCATTTCATATGAACTACAACGATTTATTGTGATGGATATTTCATGGCCGTCACTATTGGTGCATATATATGGTGACGTTCATTGACCGTCACCAAACGCCGCATTGTCAAAAGTATAGGTGTTGTGGTGACATTCAAGGTCCGTCACGAATAATGACTATAATGACGGACAATGACCGTCACCATTTCATATCAACAACAACGATTTATGGTTACGGACCTTTCATGGTCATCACTATTGATGCGTATATATGGTGGCGTTCGTTGACCGTCACCATTTCATATTTTGGTGAGGGTCGAAAAATGTCACCATAAGCTCATTGGTGATGGGCAAAAGTGTCTTCATCACAAAAAACTGATCGTCGTCATTCCATATGGATATCAGGGCACGATGGAATCGAACCACCAACCAACTGCTTGTAAAGCAGATGCTCTTCCATTGAGCTAGCACCCTTTAAATAATTAGACCTTGAAACTTCATAAATTGTAAATTCAACAACTTTCAATAAATTAAAGTCTCGAAAATATTTTACTAAACAAGCAAAGCAGCATCGAAGCTGCAAGTCCCTACTTAATGGTTATGGAACTTATGAAATGTGGGTGGAGGAAAAAATAATTACATATAAGAAAATCAATATGTTAAGTTGAATACTCAATTAGAAGTGAAACTTTGAAGACATTTATAACCTATAAATGACCTATAACTAGCAAATGCACCAAATATTGCAAAAGAAATGTCATAAGTGGATAGCATATGGAAGAAGAGCATTGATGAAGACAGATGCAATATGTTATAGGTTGAGTGAAATAAAAATCTCAATGTTGTTGTTGTTGGGTGTTTAGATATTTGAATGATATCTAAACTTCTGTGCAAATGTAACATGGATCTCCAGAAACCATGAACGGCATAGGATATATATAAATATATTCCCCCTTCACATAAACTAACATGCAATTTAAAATTTCACAAGTCCGCACTCAAAACACAACAACAACCAACAAATAAAAAAAATTGATGTGAACAGAAAGCAATAGCTTCACCTTCATTCTTAAGCTACTTCTGTTTATTTGAATTTGACTTGTGACATTCTTTATCTAACAAGGAATCAAAATCATCACTAGTATTAAATTCATCCAACACGGACTTTGGAGATCCCACTGACATCTGCATTTTTGTTGCCATGCCTGAAAACCATGGAGATCCATGTCAATAGTAGAATAAGATGTGTGCCTGTTGCTCAAGAACACATTCCTTATTAACCATTGTTACCTGACAGAAACCAAAGAGAACACAATATCAATGTACACAAAATCCCCTACAGAAATATAATCATAACTTAACTAAGATGTCTAAAAGATGTTTTTAATTAATAAACTTTGTATTTGGAAATTATGTTTCTTTAGATTTAAAAAAGACTACGTTGTAGAACACTTCTGTCTATTTATCCAGGCAATTATATAGTAGCATATGTCACGCGGTAGCAATCTACAGCACCTAAAGTAAAAAGACATTTTCTCAAGAAAATAGATTTAGAAAAGAGCTTTGAAAACTATATGTTTGTCATCAAAGCTTTAATTAGTTTAACAACAAACTAGTTGGAGTTTGAAAATCAAAAATATTTCATAGGAAACGAACAGGACAATGGCCAAAGTCGTTATTCATACAAATAAATCTAGAGTCACTATTGCCATTGCAGATAACTGAAATTTGGGCAGTGGTCTAACAATTAGAGCTTATTTGCAAGGAAGACTCGTCAATACCATCATTTTTTTCCAGGGTTTGTTGTGTCTCTAGATCCAGATCAGATAGCTTTCTATTCTCAAGTTCTACCTTTCAAGTACTGATTTTTGGCTCACCCTTTAAAACACAATTCTACCACTCCATTTGATTTTGTTTTGTCAAGAGAATTGGCAGGACCTTCCCATCCTCTATTTTACATCAATCAATAACCATCCATCAGTGATATAAAGAATAACAAATACACAACAAAGGCCAAAGATGCGCTAGTTGTATACCTATGTTCTATGACTCATCTGACCTTACTGGTGCAAAGAGCTCACCCTGAAAAAATAACGTCCACGTGGAATTTACAAAACTTTTTTAAATCAATTAAAATACGAACATCATTTTAATCAATAAAATCTCTGACTTAAAATAAAAGTGGCCTAGAATTGAATGTTATATCAACCATGTCAAGTAACTAACATCGGGTGAGAAATACAGGCCATGCATATTGGATTAGTGAAATAATTGATCTGATAAAGCTCAAAATCAAACAGATGACTTACAACTAAGAAACGCAAATAAATGACTTACAATTAAGACATGAGGTTGCCCTTTCAACCATGTCGTTAAATGACTCTTCTTTATGTCACAGACCATTAAACTTTTTCTGATACCAGGTGGAAGTGGTATTGTAACATTAACCACTGATAGAGTCTGTGTCCATGACTACTTCTCAAGATCCACTCCATTACCATCATTTGGGGCTAGATAAGATTCATGCAAAAACCATCAACATGAAAATGAAATCTACATCCTTGTAAAAAAAATGGGAGGAAAAAAAATCCACAAATTGAAACAGATTGTAGGATAACTCATTCCTGCAACATGATTATCTTGTCATGAACAATAAAAAAAGAAATCAGGAGAAATGTAATTTTTGCCACATTTTGACAATCATTTCCTTTTGCATATTCTATGAGCAATTGATGAAAAAAGTCAACTAAAACTTGTCAACATCAGGATTATAGTAAAACATAAAAGAACTGCTCCAACACATATATAATCCTAAACATAAGTATCTATACATATAAGTATTTATTGAGATCATTGTATTTTGTGAAAATATGGAAGTCAAATCTTTGAATTAACACAATTTATGGTACCACTGCCTTACGAAGTCCATTCATTCGAGTATTTACGAAGTCCATTCAAAAATTTCTTCAAGGTTCAAAGTTCAAACAATTAACATGTAGCCTAAAAAAGCTCAGATTTGAAAAAGAGATAACCCAAAAATGTAGAGTATATATCTCACATTTATATATCCTAATTTCTAGACATTGAAATGACACTTTTTAGCATACTATTGTGAATTCAGCCTAAAATGCTATAAAAAAGTATTGATGGTTATTTTTGTTAAAAATGGAAACTAGGGCCAAATTCCACTTTGAACAGCTCCTTTGGGGCTAGATAATTGTGGCATTGAATTCCTCTTTTTGAGAGGACCAAAATTGATCTAAATATCATCAAATTTGGATAAGTAGAAGTGGAATTTCGAATTTATGTTTCTCTCATGTAAATTATTTAGGTCAGCCTCAACTATATGTCAGCTTAAGAAGATCATAAGTCACATCCCCTCAACTCCACTAAATTGTATATATAGAGGAGCATTCCCTCTCATTTGGGACACATCAATCAAAAGAAAAAGATATCTTTGTGGCAGCGAAGATTAAGGAGGATAAATTCAACTACAGGTCAAGGGGACCCATCAAACAACCACATAAGAAGGTACACTTATATGTAACATAAGTTTCATTTAGATTAAGGTGCATGAAACACTTTCAAGCTAAACAAACTTCAATGGGAAATCTCACACGTGACATACTACAATTTGACAATTAGCAGTCGGCATTGTTTCTCCAAGTCCATAACTGAATGATTAATCATTCAGAATTGGTTAAGGTGCAAAACTTACAAATTCACTTTAAGGACACTTCTTCCATTTAAAGAGTCATAAAAGCTAAATTTAAATTAAGATGTCACCAGCCAGAAAAAGTATTAAGCGCTCAATAATCCAACAATTGTAACGCTTTCAAGACCTTTTAAATATTCATAACAGTGACAATCGTGAATCATTGGGATAATGCATTCCATTAAATTATAATCTCAGTTGTGCACATTATCTTTTGGATGTATATAGAGCTTTACAAGCTGAGTCAGTTTATTAGCGACAAACCAGTTTCATCAACATTCAGAAAATGAAAATGAAGATAGAAATGAATGAAAGGAGATATCTACCTTGCAGGATAGTTTAGAAACCAAAGCGCAGAATTATAGAATTTGGACATAGCGTTAACCACACTTTTGGGACTTTAGCTTCCCAAATAATTCACTTTCTTGTCATCGACACCCTCTACAATGAGGGATGTATAAATTTCACCGTAGATTAAACTGATAATGCAATATACTAAAGAAAAATACTTGATTTACTTCTACTTGCGGAAGCTTAATCGATTTTGAGCAAGATCAAATAAAACACATATAATAGAGAATGAGAAATCAATCACACATGAACACAGAAGAATACTCTGGGGAAATCCTTAGCTAAAAACCCCAATCTCTGTAATATCATACAAGTGGAAATATGTCCGGATTACACAAAGCTTTAGCTCACAAGCTATCCAGCTCTCAGTACAATCCCTCAATAATGCTCACAGACAAAATAGACAACACATATGCCATCCTTCAGTCCTCCAAGCCTCCTATTTCCTTACGCAGTTTCTCCTAGGTCCTCCAACTGCAACCTATGAGATTCTCACCTCACACACAACATTGACCTCTGAAATAACTGCACAATCCTGAAGGAGATAATTCCTTCTGCATGGATGAGTTTCCTATACAGGAAAATTCCTCCAACTGATAGTACATTGTCCCTTCCTCTGATCTTAACTGGGTCTGTGACTGAACTGACATGCATGAGTTATTTATGAGAGAATATTCGATTATCTGAAGTACACTAGTTACATTCATGCATGCATTAGCTAACTGAACTCACAATCAGTTCCACAAACAGTTGGAACTAATCTAACTGGACTTAACTCAGTTAACTGAGCTAACTAATTACAACTCAAAGTACAACTCATCCTAATCTCCTTAATCAAGGGATAACTTCCTCAATCAAAGGGATAACTGTTGCATGTATTCACATAGACTTCATGTTTGATTTTCTCCAACTAATTAATCCATAATGAATTGATTAATTATTTTTCAAACAGCGGCTAAGACCAAATTCAAATTTTAATTCTCAATTTTAATTCAAGGACTAATTAAAATTGGAATCTATCCCGAAATGCTATTTTTAGCATTTCTATTTTTTGTTATTTCCAACTGAGTTGGAGTATATCCTAAAATGCTATTTATAGCAATGTTATTTTTAGCATTTCTTGTTGCCATTTTCAATACTCCCTCTCAACAAGAAAGGCATTCAACTCGAACCCAATCCTAAACCTTTGGAATGTTTTGCATGCAACACTTCTCTCAAGTTTTATTGCTCCAACAACTCCAAAAACAAAAAATATCCAACCTGAATCAGAATGATGCCTCTGTCATCAAAGTCTTTGGTTGTTATTGCCTCTGTCGACTGAAAACTTTGCACCTCTGTGCTCTTCAGTATTTGACTGCTTTAGCCTCTTTCACTTTGATCTCTGACTGCATCAATCACATTGATTCCTCCCACTACATTCGTGTTGTTGCTAGTCCTATCTCCCAACACTACATCCGCACTGCGCCTCCTCTCATCATGTTGCATCGTGCTACCCAATGCTGCACTGCAACTCAGTTACTGAGAAGTAAGTAACTGACCTCCCTGTTGGGCTAGAAACACCCTTTGATGATGAAGCTCCCTCTGCCGCTGACAAGTGCTCCCTCTCTGACCTCTGCACTGCTGTAACACTCCCTGCATCTCGCACCATTGCACACCTCTCTGTGCCATCCTGCACTAGTGCAACACTCTTGTGCCTCTCACATTGTTGTAGCCTGCTAGCTTTGCGGTGTCTTAGGATTCCTGCACTGTAGCTCTTTCTTCCGCTCCATCTGCATCCATCTCTACCCACTTAGCCAGTCCTACTACTCCTCATCGGGGCTCCCGTAGCAAGGTCTAATCAAAGAGGTTGGGTACCTCAATGATCCTACCCCTATTCCAGCCTTGGGACTATCACTCCACATCGCCCCACCTCCGACCTGGAGGTATGGATTCATGTGATCCCTCTACTGTTGTGGGGAAAAATGCTTATGCAGGACGATCCTATCCACCTAAGGTGTGACAGTGCCTTAGCAACAAACAGAGACAGCTATTTTGGTTTCTTCCTTTATGAAATGTGAAAGAAGAGAGATCAATAGACTTACCGGTGTCTTCCGTTTGTCCCTCGATCCGGTCTCTCTTCTCTTTGGGAGTTCACAGCTACTTGCCTTCTCACTCGCCCAGCTTCAACAGGTTCATGCAAGATCACAAGAGAACAGCTACGTGCCTTCTTGCTTGTCCAGCTTCAACGGGTTCCTGTAAGATCACAAGAGAACAGCTACTTGCGACAAGAGAAGAACACTACACAAAGACAGATATTCACATTCATAACTAGTTTAGGATTAGAAATAAACCAAATACACTAATGCAATCATACATCAAGAATACATCAGTATATAGGAGAAACCAAGATAGCTTTATTGATGAATAACAAGGTTCAGGAAGAGATACAACCCAAAGGGCTCCAATCCAGCATCTCCTTCCCAGCAAATGGAATTCCTATCTTCACCCCCTTCAAAGCATTAAGCACCCAATGATTCCAATCTCAAACCAACAACAATTCTTTGCAATAACAAAATTCCAGCCTCTAGATCTCATGGAGGAGAGATCCATATATAGATGTTTGGAGAGAGGATGAGTCAGCTTGAGATCTGACTAGTGTCCTCTCCCTCTGTCAGTTCTTGATTCCACTTGGAGGTTCTTGCTTCCACTTGGAGATTTGGAACCTCTTACTCATCACCAGTCGAATTCCCTGAGGCAAGTGTCATTTTGGAAGCTTCTGGGTTTTGACACCTTGAGAAATGAGCCTACCACATGTCCACTCTCGTTCAGTGCAGGTAGCCAATGTTCCATTTGACATTCAATGCAGGTAGCCAGTGTTGGCTTTGACATTCAGCGCAAATAGCTAGTGTAGCCACTGAAATGATCCTGATTTGACTTGTTTTGAGCAGTTTTTGGTGGAGAACTTCTGTGAATTGCTGTGGTTTGTTAGCCTTGTTCCTCTAGGAGTAGGAACAACATGTTTAGGGACTTTGGATCCCTTAGATTATGGAAATTTCATGCTCAATGCTGTAAGGCACAAAAATGTCTATAACAGTTGCCCCCTAAAGTATGAGGCTGTTTATCGGGTGAAATGCTTTATCAGGGGGATCCGAAGTTCATCCAATGCTGGGAGGAGACCTGTAATAAGATACAATACAATCAGGGAAAATTTTAAGAACCCCCCCTAAATTTATAAATATAATAAATGGGCGAATCTCCATGGTATATAGGAAAAATGGAAGGCGATTTTATCAATAATATAACATGTATATATAATTTTTTGGCGAATCTCTCACTAGGCATGGCGAATATTTTACTCAATTATAAAATCTTGTAAGATCTTGGCGAGTCTTTCACTAAATAATAAAACTTTGTAAATTCCTAGTGAATCTTAGCATAGGCTACATGCTGGTTTAATTCCCCCATTTAAATAGGCTACATTCCAGGTGAATACCATGGGTCAATACCATGTGCCATTTTGGTGAATACCATGGGTCAATACCATGTGCCATTTTTGTTTTTATTAATTCTAATATTAGGGTTAATAATGGTTTTTTGCATGGTATTAATAACAATCTAGTCCATGGTATTTGTCCCATAGTATTTTGGCCATAGGTTTCACCTAAATATAACCCATTTTTTGAGTGTTCGTAAATATAAGGTGACTTATGGAGTAAATATAAAAAAATGTTTTATTTGTTTACCATACCTCTCGTTTATTTATATTTTTATTAATTTACCATACCTTTTTTACAAATATGGTATTTGGCCCATAGGATTCACTTAAATAAAACCTCTTTCTTGAGCCTTCATTAATTTACCATACCTTTTTTACAAATATGGTATTTGGCCCATAGGATTCACTTAAATAAAACCTCTTTCTTGAGCCTTCATAAATAGAACGAGGGTTATGGACTAAATATAAAAAGAGGTTTTATTTATTTACGATACGTCTAGTTTATTTATATTTTTATTTATTTACCATACTTTTTGAGTAAGTATAAAAAGACGTTTTACTTATTTACCATACCTCCACTTTACTTATATTTTTATTTGTTTACACCCTTACATGTATATAAGGTGACTTATGGAGTAAATATAAAAAAACGTTTTATTTATTTACCATACATCCATTTTACTTATATTTTTATTTGTTTACACCCTTACATGTATATAAGGTGACTTATGGAGTAAATATAAAAAATGTTTTATTTATTTACCATACCTCTCATTTATTTATATTTTTATTAATTTACCATACCTCTTTTATAAATATGGTATTTGGCCCATAGGATTCACTTAAATAAAACCTATTCTTGAAAATGGGCGAATGGATTCACTTAAATAAAACCTATTCTTGAAAATGGGCGAATGGAAGGTTGTAAGTCCTAATTTCAAGGGCTAAATTTACCTTTTTTACCCTCTCCCTTAAAATAAGGTGGGCTATTTGAGGTGATTTGTAAAAATGTACTATGATACAAAATATTCGCCCACTAAAAATTTAAAACCCCTTAATTTCGCCAAAGGGCGAACATTCGCCCCTAAAATTATCCTTGAATACAATACATTATTTTTCATACTGCTTTCATGATCTAGCTGAGGCGGGCATTCCCATGCTCAGCTTTATAAATTCATTTTTCTGTACATAGAACAGACAATCGTCTGATGGTAGACTGATAATTTTGATGAAATTATCATCCTTTGAGTAGGATGATTATCTGCTGCAATGATGTACATGTCAATGTCTTTATTTTTCCTGAATATATATCTCAGCCCGGATGGATGAAACTAGATCCGGGGTCTTCAAACTCGTTCGATCTTCACTCTAAGTACAAGTTGATCCATGTGAGAAATGTTCTGAAGTCGAACATGGAAAGACATCGCTTGATTACCGGTCAATGATGTAAACCGTTAACAAGCGCGAGAGGAATCACCGATAATGATAATGACCCTCAAGGTGCTGCAGTAAAATTCACGTGGTGTGAATAAAGGACTTGGTGTCGAACACCACGCAAAATATTTCGGTCGAAGGTCATTGATGTATACCTATCGCCGGAAGTGAGAAACTTGCCATTGAGGCATGCAAGCTTCAAAGTACTGAAGGGGTTGTTCCTAGATCAACTTCTTGGATAATGAGCTGATGTCGACAAGAAGCGATCCGTCAAAGGAGGGCCTTAATGAATCCCACATTAGTGACACGGAACAGAGCTAATGATTTTAATGGAGGTGAAAACGATCTGTGACATATGATTCAGGGTGGCAGTCATGAAAGGATGAAGGATAATGTATGGCAGTGGATGGGACACGGTTGACATTTCTGAACGACTTCTCTTGAACATATGGCGACACTGATGCGATGGATTGGTAGCATTACCCCAAATATGGATGGTATGGCGAGACCATGGATGTGACCGGTGAATGAAACAACCCAACCCGATTGTGGTACGGAGGAAAAGTGTCATGTTCAAGAGCGACTTGCTACCATCAAAGTTTTCTTTAGTTTCTCCCAATTTTTCCCCAGTCATTGCTGACCAGTACCTCTTTATTTTTTTCAAGCTTGAGGAGGATAACATATGCTTGTTCTATAACCTGCCCTTCGGGCAAGCCCATCGCTATGTTTTAACGAGCCTAGCGATAGTGAAACTCATTCTCGCCTAAAGACAAGTTTGTCGCTATTTAATGATTTTAACGAGTCTAACGACAAGGATAACTCGGTCCTTTTCATTTTTAGAGAGTCTGAAAAGGTACATAAAGTTAACTCCAAAAGTCCTTTTTCGTCATCTAATCCCTTAAGTCCGAAAAAGTATAAAACAATACAGAAGGGATGAGTTTTCGATAGTTTTAACGAGCCGAATAAAACAAGCGCTCGATCTTTTTGTGCAATAATCCCTCAGGTCCAAAAAGATTAAAATCTAGAGGAGGGATAGCTCTTCCTGTCCCTTTAACGAGCTGGAAGGCCAAGGACTCGGCAATCTTTTCATATTTTACGAGTCAGTTGAAAAGAGCTTAAAGAATACTTGTCTTTTGAGGAACGAGTGATAAACAGGGTTAGTAGCTGATTCCAGGTACAGGTTGGAATTTTCCAATCACGGCAGTGTCACAAGGATGGCTAGGTGTAATCACTCTTCGCAGCTGTTCCTCAAAATGGGTAAACAATCATATGGAGGTGAACGATCGGCCAAATGAAAAGTGGAGGTGATGGTGCAAACACGACCAAGGCTTTAATGGCTGATGATATTACATTCACTGTGGTTATTTACCGGGATAGTTCATTTTTTAACGAGCTTAAAAGCGGGTGGAAACATTTGCTCGATCTTATGTTTATTTTTTAACGAGCATGAACTATGTGCTAAAACTGCTCAGATCTTGCGTTTATTTTTTAACGAGCATGAACTTTGTGCTAAAACTGCTCGAATCTTGCGTTCATTTTTTAACGATCATGAACTTTGTGCTAAAACTGCTCGATTAACCCAGTCATATGATAAGAGTGTCTCATTGAGATTCTATTTTTTATGGAGCTTCATCTCACAAAGCTTTGCCCCGCATCCTTTCTTTATGCAAGTTAGGAAACGGCTAACCCAAAAAACAGATAAATAACCGCTCTTTGCTTGCACTCCAAAAGGTTTGCATGCCCCCAGGTATAAAATACGATTTCAAGGTTACCCCTACTTCATTTCCGTCAAAACATTCGTTTCACCGAGAGAGGCCTACCTCTTTCAGGTTACCCAAAGATTGTCTCGTTAATCTTTCAAACAAAACACTTCCTCGGCAATGTCTACCGAAATAGACAAAGGTGAGCGACGAAGCCCGCCAACTCACATAACTTTGACAAAAGAATCTTATTCTAGAATAACCCCTCTTCCTAGACGGACGGGGTACAGACTAGTCATATTCTCCCGCGGAAACCTACTCTATACCCAAAGTTTTCCTGCCGAAGCAGACCAGGA
The DNA here is from genome assembly GCA_031772625.1 of Pinus tabuliformis. Lineage (NCBI taxonomy): Eukaryota > Viridiplantae > Streptophyta > Pinopsida > Pinales > Pinaceae > Pinus > Pinus tabuliformis. The sequence continues at coordinate 354,319,194 of CM062820.1, read as the reverse complement.
CGCATGCCCCCTGGGTTCCAGTCATATCCTCCCGGATTACTCGCGCTCATCAGGAGGACAGACCGTGGGTTGATACACTTCTTGCATGAATAGACCATTTAGGGATGGTATATGACTATTTGCGATGCGTGATCCGGGAAATGAAAGTTGGTCCACGAGCTTGACCACTCTTCCTTCATGCGGAAAACAAATTACTCTAAAGAGTGAGGAGACGATGGCTCTCATGCAATATATATAGTCTCGTCCAAGGAGTAGGTTATAATCCAAGGGTCCTTGAACGACCATCACGTTCATTTGAACGGTCTTCCCTTTCAATGTTATGGGCACATTGGGGAGGATCCCTAAAGGTCGACTGGTTCCTTTATCAAGCCCTGATAGATTTCTCATTTCAGGCAAAAGCGCTGGCGAACCAAGCGCTTTCCAAGCAATAGAGGAAAGGATACTCACAGATGCCCCCTCATCAATGATAGTGCCAGCCATTACCATTCTGTATATTTGAACGATAATTCTGAATGGTATACTTGCTGGCAACCGGGGTCTGCCTAGTTGGTTCCAGTCAAACGAGACAACTAGGTTGCTTGGTGGTGGGACCGAATAGACGGCCGGATATGACTCTGACGAAGTTCCTTCCTGCGATGAAGGAATGGGCAAATTGCCCCCTTGTTCGTCGGAGTCTGTGTTGATGAAGAGAATTTGGACGATGTCGTCTTTATCCTCCTCTATGATGGTATCATTCAAAGATAGAGCCTCTGAAGGCAAAACCGGGTCAACTGCCGTCTCAACCTTTTGACTTTCGTCAGGCATGGATCCAGACGGTTCATCTTCAATGATAGGTGCTTCGGCTGACCACCTGGGCGGGCCAGCCGGGTTCTCAACTAGTGAAGGACTTGGCAGGAGTTTTTGATATCCAGGAGGAAGTTGCGCTCGTAAAATTGGGCGATCTTCCAGAACTCTTTTAGCCTCGTCTAAGAAGGGACAACGGTGGATGGCATGGTCGCCTTCACACAGTTTGCAGGGAAATCTAGCTTTCCCTCCCTATCCTGGGACATCACTTTCACTAGTCGACGGTGAGCTGTCAACATGGCTATCAGAGGTCGACGCTACCGAATTGTGCAAACGGGGAGATGAGTCCCTTAGTATCCGAGGGATACAGGGACAATCTCTGTGGAAGTGGTCTCCCTTGCATATGACACATGGCGATTTAGGCCTGGTCAGTGCTGTGTGTGGATTTTTGTCAGACGACACTTGTTTGCCCCCAGTCGCCTTTGGCTCCTTCTTCTTCTTCTCTTTCTTCTTCTTCTCTTTCTTCTTCTTCTCTTTCTTCTTCTTTTCCTTCTTCTCCTTAGGAACTTGGTTTTTTGTTTTACCAGTTCCGTCAAGCGAAGAGGAAGGAGGAGAGGAAGAGTTAGATGAAGTAGAAGGCTGGTTGGCAACTCTGGTCTGGTATAACTATTGACTCGACTGTTCAGGAATGGTGGTGTTTTGAACGACATTGGTTGAAAAGAGCCAGACTGGTAGGCCAATTGTCAGTCCTGGAAGCGACAATGTGGCCATATGAGGCACAGCAACATCTCCCCAAGAGGAGAAGGGACTAGGATTTCCACCAAGGGGAATTCCTTGGTTGGTGTGCTCCATTTTTTCAACCTAAAGATCAACGCAGGAATATGGGTGATTGTTCCGTTTTAAAATAAATTTTAATGACGCTTTAGACACAACTTGCTTTTTCAATTTTAAAGAGTCGAGAAAAAGCTAAAGATGACTCTAGTCTCCTTCGATGTTTTAACGAGCCCGAAGTGACAAATGCTCGGATGGACTTTTTCTGTTATAGAGTTTGAAAAAGGCCAAAAGGAACTGCTCTGGAGTTCTAGGCAGAGGGTGTGCCAAACTTTTCACAAAACCGTAGAATACTTTTTAGGGTACGGGCAGTCAATCTTCCTGAATGCTATGTTCAGTGCATTGCGATCAGTAGGGCGGCCGACACGGCTTCCTAAGGATAAAGGTTTTATGCCTATAGGGGTCTCCCAATATATACGCGACGGTACGTGGGAGAACAATTCGTACTGGCACTGTCGTCCCTCAGGAGGAATCACCCACCATCCACGAGATCGACAGTCACCAGGCTTAACGACGCCGGAACACGTCTCTAGCCTAGACCTCTATGTTGTGCGTTATGTTACAAAGCGTTGTTAAGTTCATTCAATTTATTTTAGGTTGATCTTTTTAGAAGTTTTCCTTTCAAGGTTCACCATGAGATGTATGATACAATTCCTAAATGCAGTCTAAAGATGATAAGCAAGCTTTATATCTTTTCAACTTTGAAAATCCTAGCTACTAAGGGAAAAGAAATACACCATCTTTTCTCAAAGAGCAATCAGCACACTCTAATGAACTTTTCCTAAATCAAACATGCAAACTATCAAGATGCAAATGCACAATGCAGGTGTTTGTTTTCCGCTTTCTTAGTATTGATGCCTACAAAGAAAGCTTTTTGTACAACTTTGAATTTGCTTTTAAATGACAAATACAAACAAGTTTACTTTTTCGAAATAAGAGAGGGTAGAAGAGATTACAACACTTAACGATTTTCGAAATGAATACTTGTTTCAACACTTAAAAGAGACAAACTCAAACCAATAAGCAAAAGCAAATGTATAATCAACTGTAAACAGCCAATGAACTCTCTCCTAAGATCACAATCAACAGATCTGAATCAAGGGCTACAAGATGATTATTTCACTCATGCAAAGGAAAACTGTAAATGACGCCACAAACACATAAAAACACTCACAGTCTTTTTGTACAAAAGGAGGCGGAATCTAAGCAGAGAAAAGGAGTTATCAGACTGGTACCTATGTTGGTTACAGGCTGCAAAAATCAGAGATCAAAACAGGGCAAAACAGAGCAGAGAACCCCAGCTGCACAAGGGCAAATTGGTTCAGCGCAACCTCAACACAGGGGTTTTGACATTTAGCGCAGGTAGCCTTCACGGGACCTACGTTGAAATGCAGAATCCCTTCACTGGGTCTGCGCTGAAGGAGAAACTCTCTTTCCCACAGGTTCTGGGTCACAGATTGCTATTTAATTCACTGTTTTAGGCCAAATAAAAGCAACAAGCAAGGTATAATCAAAGGGATGCTTTGAAGGGTACTAAGATCTATCACAAGGATCATCAAATCATTTGTGAGTCCATTGTTCAAATCATAGACAAGTCCAGTGATTGGATCAAGGTAGCAACTGTCTACTTTGCATCCGAGAATAGCAGATGCAGTTCGATTGTTGCTGTCAAGTCTATGAAGCAAACAATGATGGAAACACAAATAAAATGACTAAACAAATCTCCCCAGTGGAGTCGCCAATTTCTTGTGGGGAAAAATGCCTATGCAGGACGATCCTATCCACCTAAGGTGTGACAGTGCCTTAGCAACAAACAGAGACAGCTATTTTGGTTTCTTCCTTTATGAAATGTGAAAGAAGAGAGATCAATAGACTTACCCGTGCCTTCCGTTTGTCCCTCGATCCAATCTCTCTTCTCTTTGGGAGTTCATAGCTACTTGCCTTCTCACTCGCCCAGCTTCAACAGGTTCATGCAAGATCACAAGAGAACAGCTACTTGCCTTCTTGCTTGTCCAGCTTCAACGGGTTCCTGTAAGATCACAAGAGAACAACTACTTGCGACAAGAGAACAGCTACTTGCGAAAAGAGAAGAACACTACACAAAGACAGATATTCACATTCATAACTAGTTTAGGATTAGAAATAAACCAAATACACTAATGCAATCATACATCAAGAATACATCAGTATATAGGAGAAACCAAGATAGCTTTATTGATGAATAACAAGGTTCAGGAAGAGATACAACCCAAAGGACTCCAATCCAGCATCTCCTTCCCAGCAAATGGAATTCCTATCTTCACCCCCTTCAAAGCATTAAGCACCCAATGATTCCAATCTCAAACCAACAGCAATTCTTTGCAATAACAAAATTCCAGCCTCTAGATCTCATGGAGGAGAGATCCATATATAGATGTTTGGAGAGAGGATGAGTCAGCTTGAGATCTGACTAGTGTCCTCTCCCTCTGTCAGTTCTTGATTCCACTTGGAGGTTCTTGCTTCCACTTGGAGATTTGGAACCTCTTACTCATCACCAGTCGAATTCCCTGAGGCAAGTGTCATTTTGGAAGCTTCCTGGGTTTTGACACCTTGAGAAATGAGCTTGCCACATGTCCACTCTCGTTCAGCGCAGGTAGCCAGTGTTCCATTTGATATTCAACGCAGGTAGCCAGTGTTGGCTTTGACATTCAGCGCAAACAGCTAGTGTAGCCACTGAAATGATCCTGATTTGACTTGTTTTGAGCAGTTTTTGGTGGAGAACTTCTGTGAATTGCTGTGGTTTGTTAGCCTTGTTCCTCTAGGGGTAGGAACAACATGTTTAGGGACTTTGGATCCCTTAGATTATGGACATTTCATGCTCAATGCTGTAAGACACAAAAATGTCTATAACATCTGCCCACTTGGCTCAAAATTTCCCCCTACTGGAGGTCTATACATGAGTGGATGCCTCCACTTAATCTCCTCTCAGCTTCTCCAGTTGCGGCTGCTCCACAACCTTCTGAAGCTACTCACCAATTGTGGCTCCTCCACAATTGTCTGAGACTTCTTCTGGCGCTGCATGTTGAGAGGTAATGTACTCTCCCTCTTAACCACCAAGTCTCCAATAGTTGCCTTTCTCCTCAAGGCTTTGCATGCATCTTGAACCTCAAGAGCATACAAGTTCTTGACTTATGAACCGATCTTCTTCACCTGTCTCGTGGTGACGTGTCTAAGGAAAACCTTTCCCTTACTGAAGACTACATCATAGCCTTTGTTTTCCAACATAGCGATCGAAACCAATTTTTTCCTCAGTCCTGGTACATACTTGACATCAGTCAAGGTAATGCGAGCTCCATGCTCCCTCTGAAAAATAACCGTGCGTACACCTAAGACACTATACTTTTCATCATTACCCATCGCTATGAGTATCTGGAGATCTTTCTCCTCCAAGGTACTGAACAAACTCTTATCGTCGGTCATGTGGAATGAAGCTCCACTGTCAAGAAACCAACCACATCCCACCATGGATGAAACCATGCATGCGAAGAGGGTGAAATCCAACTCGAACTATGAGGCCAGTGCCTCACCTTCTGATCCTTCCTTGGATCCCTTCTTGGATTTCTTCAGTGGACAATTGTAGCAAAATTGCCCACCTCATGACAATGAAAGCATCACACTTTCGATTTTTCAAACTTCTTCCCACCATAGGAAGAACTCGATTTGGGATGAGAATCCTTCTCCTTCCCTTTCTTTGCCTTACTCGCTAAGGCACAATTTTCTTCATCCTCCTTGGATGAAGAACCATCTCTGGTGCTTCTTCTTATCTCCTCTTGCATCAGATCCGACCAAAGTCGTTCCCAATCTGGCAGTTTCTCTCTTCCATTTACCGAGTCTTGGTAGCTATGCCAGCTCTTAGGAAGACCGAGGAGTGCAAGACTCACCATGTCATCATCGGCTGTCGTGATCCCTACACTTCCAAGCTCATCCCTACAGGTGGTGAGCTTGTTTAGATATGTACCCTTTTCACACTTGATTTTCCGAATCTTGTCTTTCAGCACCAGCTTCCTTTGATCGCTATTCTTCTAATATAGATCTTTCAATGCTTTCCACATCGAAAACGGTGTCTCCTTCCCATGGAGGCTCGAGACAATGTGGTCTGGAACTCCCTCCAAGAGGATTCTCCTCGCTCTAGCCACACATTTCTTCCATTCTGCCAATTCTGTAGCAATAGCCACTGTTGGATTGGGGACTTCTTGATCAATGAATTGCTTTAGACCATTGTCCTCTAATACTGCTTCCATGCGATCCTTCCAGGCTATATAATTCGAGCTACCATCAAGAGCATACTCGAGCCTCAAACCGTTGAACGCCATTGGTGAAATTTGAGATGTGATAAGAATTCGAATTTTCTAATCAGGAACTTGAAACTTCGAACTTCTCCCTTCTTCGTATATTGTTCACAGCTCTGATCACCTTTGCTCCGATACCATGTAGAAATTTCACCGTAGATTAAACTGATAATGCAATATACTAAAGCAAAATACTTGATCTACTTCTACAAACAAACTTGCGGAAGCTTAATCGATTTTGAGCAAGATCAAATAGAACACATATAACAGAGAATGAGAAATCAATCACACATGAACATAGAAGAATACTCTGGGGAAAGCCTCAGCTAAAAACCCCGATCTCTATAATATCATACAAGTGGAAATATGTCTGGATTATACAAAACTTTAGCTCACAAGATATCTAGCTCTCAGTACAATCCCTCAATACTGCTCATAGACAGAATAGACAACATCTATGCCTTCCTTCAGTCCTCCAAGCCTCTTATTTCCTTGTGCAGTTTCTTCTGGGTCCTTCAGCTACAACTTGTGTGATTCTCACCTCACACACAACACTGACCTCTGAAATAACTGCGCAATCCTGAAGGAGATAATTCCTTCTACATGGATGAGTTTCCCATATAGGAAAATTCCTCCAACTGATAGTACATTGTCCCTTCCTCTGATCTTAACTGGGTCTCTGACTGAACTAACATGCATGAGTTATTGATGAGAGAATATCCAGTTATCTGAAGTACACTAGTTACATGCATGCATGCATTAGCTAACTGAACTCACAATCAATTCCACAAACTGTTGGAACAAATCTAACTGGACTTAACTCAGTTAACTGAGCTAACTAATTACAACTCAAAGTACAACTCATACTGATCTACTTAATCAAGGGATAACTTCCTCAATCAAAGGGATAATTGTTGCATGTCTTCACATAGACTTCATGTTTGATTTTCTCCAACTAATTAATCCATAATTAATTAATTAATTAATTTTCAAACAGCTGCTAAGACAAAATTCGAATTTTAATTCTCAATTTTATCCAGGGACTAATTAAAATTGGAATCTATCCCGAAATTCTATTTATAGCAATGCTATTTTTAGCATTTCTATTTTTTGCTATTTCCAACTGCGTTGGAGTATATCCTAAAATGCTATTTATAGCAATGCTATTTTTATCATTTCTATTTTTAGCATTTCTTGTTGCCATTTTCAACAAGGGAAACTTTAATAACTATCAAGGTTTAGAGTTAGAAAGATTATGTGAAAGTTCCTGTAGATGGAGATCTTGCTCCCTTATTTCAATCACTGGGTAAAACTGCAAGTCACACATCAAAAAAGATCGATGTTACCGATGTGAGTATTTATTCCTTTAGGTATCATGAAGTCTGTGGGTGCTACACACACACATATATATATGTGTGTGTGTGTGTAATTAAGCCTATAGGTTGCATGTAAGCCTTTCAATGCTCTTTACGCCAGAAGTATTCTTACAATGGTCAATGGCTCGTAGGTAAAACCATTGGATAACAAAAATCAATGTTGGATAAAGCGAATAAAAATACCAACTGCAGAACAGAAGATGACAACCCCCAAAAGTTTGCTACCAAATCTGCATTTTCTAGTAGACCTCAAGATATACAATAGTTGCAACTATTTGCATGTCATAGTTAGGATAGAAAGAAACAAGGATAAATTACAAGTTTCCATCACTGATTGCATCAAAATGTTGATATGATTATCAACGCATAGTGATAATGGTTGTAAGGTGACAAGAAACAATGCATATCTAATTCACAAATTGTACTTATGTATGCTTCAAGACTGAACTCATAGGCTTGTAATTGAACTCTTACAACCATCAAATTAATTCATGCACTATCAAGAAATATCATCAATGATATATTTCCTTATAAAAGATTATGCCTCATACCTTGAATTCGACCTAGAGTTTAATGCACATTCCAATCATAAGAAGTACTAATCCCAGATAAAATGGGCAACTGAGTTAGAGACTAAGCTTTTCCACCTAGCCATAGATTGGGCAGCATTATGGTCTTTCTTGTTGCCCAATCACCACCGAGCCAGATTCCAGGGCATAAGGAGGTTGCTCAAGAACAAAAACAATCAGGAATCCAAAAAAAGATCTCCACCCCGGGCTATCAAGGGGAAATGTTGAAGATGCAGTTGAACTCATCAACAAAATGCTTGATTGGGATTTTGTGTCTTGGAATGCAATCATTTCAGCGTTTTCCCAGCAAGGCCACAATAAGGAGACTCTGAAGCTTTACTTTTAGATGAAGCTTGCAAGTTTAAGGCCAGACCAATTTACATTGACAAGTGGTCTAAATCCATGTGCCAACTTGATGTGTCCGCAGTGTGGTGCGCAAGTTCAAGCTAAGGTAATCAAAGTGGGATTCGAATCAAATGCCTTTCCAGAGCTTGCTCTTATTGAAATGTATGTTAAGTGTGATAGAAAGGAGGATGCAATCCAAGTGTTTGATCACATCTGCGTGCCTAATGTTTTCACATGGAATTCTTTGGTTGTCGGATATGCCCGATGCAGTAGGTTAGAGCGTGCAAGGTAATTGTTTGATATGATTCCTGAGAGGGATGTGGTCTCTTGGAGTAAATTGATTGGGATCTACACCCAACATGGGTATAGTGAGGAATCCCTCCAACAGTTTCGTGAAATGCATAGGTCTAGCATGAGGCTGAATTATATTACCTTCAATAGTGCCCTCAATGCTTGTTACCTTACACTCCATTGAGCAAGGAAGACATCTACATGGCTTGATAATCATAAGTGAACTTGAATTGGATGTATTTTTCGAGAGTTCCCTTGCAGACATGTATACTAAATGTGTTGGAGTATAGATGATGCACACCTTCTATTTGATAAAATGGTTATGTGAGATGCCATTTCATGGACATCAATCATTACGAATTTGGCACCTTAGAGAGTGCACACCAATTATTTAATATAATGCCTACAAGGAATGCAGTTTCTTGGAATGCAATGATGGCAACATATGCCCAAGTTGGGTATGGTGAGAAAACCCTACATATTTTTAGAGAAACGTTTTTGGCAAGAATGAAAACAGATTGGGTCACCTTTGTTAGTGTTTTAAGTTCATGTGCCCATTTAGCGACTTTGAAGTAGGGCAGGCAAGTCAATGTACACACTATCAGAAGTGAACTCAAGTCAAAATAGGAAGCCACCTGACTTGAAGACTACCATGCACATCGAACTGGTGGGCCATGCAATCTGGCGAAAGCTAGCTGCTGTGGGGTTTGAACCTGCAACCTGCCAACGACAACACCCGCATATGAGTTTGCAACGAAAGTGGTATTCCTAGTGAGAGATTAGAGTTTGCAAGGGAAGTGTTTGTTAAAATTCCACTAAGAATATGCGTTGAGGCAGTACAAATGGTCTCACTCTCAAGTTTGCTCCCCAAGTTTAACAAAGGGTGGATCAGCTGCACAAGTAGCACCAAATGCCTCTATATTCAGACATTCAATTTTATTTCAAGTTGCTCAAAGCTCAAACATAGCTTTGTTCTTATTAAATATCCACTTAAGACGTCATACGATTGTCGCGTCTTATCAATTTACAATTTGGCACATAGCAGTCGCCAAGAATGTTTACGAAGATCCAAAATCATTGTAGCCTCTTCCATCTTTTTCAAAGAAAACTTTCACCAAGTTGGTAATATTTCTATTTCGACAAAAATGAAGACCCCCTCTTCGGGTCTATAATGTATTTTGTTATTGGAATGGTTCATGGCTATTGTCAAAGCGTTGCAATATTTGTCAGATTGGTAAAAATCTGTGCAAAATAAATGTTTTATTGCACTAATTGCATAGATATGGACTTGAATTCCATCTGCGTCAGTGTAACTCCTTCCTGGTTCTGGTGCAAACAAACATATTATTAGAGTGGCACTTGAATTCTGGCACTCGTATCAAAGTGGTGGTTCCCTGATATTTTATATTGTGAATGGGTGACTGAAATATAGGACTCTTGACCCGCATGCAAAAATATTTCATTTCAAGGATTTGGTGATATACCCAATGTGTATATTGTAGACTAGGATGTATACGCAGTAGCTGTCGGGATTCGACAATGAAGCACTAGTCATGTCTTCATGACCCAAATGCAAGAAGTTTGAACCCACATGTCCAAAATGTCATTTTTGGTATTTGGATAGATATGTAGTATGTATATGTAGTAGGCTGAGTAAATATATATGACATATACTCGGTGGTTGTGGACATACAATGAAGTACTAATCAAGCACACTATGAAAGACAGGCTACTACAGTGTCTAAGCAATTATTCAACCTCTTGTCTTGTCGAGAACCAAGAAAAAAAAAGTATGAACAAAGAAATTGAATGCATATATATTTTGAGCCATGATTGTCCTACTTTTGGGTTGATTTGATACGGACCATTGTAGACTTTGCAATCGAATGGAGTAGTGAAGCTGAAAGGGGAAGTTTAGAGTAGGTAATGAGCATAGGATGAACGCTGCCATCATATCAAAGGCAAAATCTTCCCATCGCAGGCTTCAAAACCAGGTGGATATACAAAACATACATGGGTATTTGCTTTGTTATTCTGGGAAGTATATATTGTCTTAGCATGCCTTAAAATGATGTGGTAACTTTCAAGACAAATGAGTATTAGCCTTTCATATCTTATTATTTTGGCCTTTTTGGGTTCATGGCTACCCAGGTCTTATCGATTAGATTGTTTTCTAACATAGCCCAGGGTACAAGGAAATGCAATGAAAGTTGTGGGAATGCCTCAATTCCATATCCTTTCTATATCAATTCAAGGGATTTTTAGTTAGATGCATTCAAATTGCAATTTTATAACAATACCGTGAGGATTATCATCAATCCTCTCCAATCTTCCTATCCTAAAAACCTCAAGGGCTTCAGTGTCAAAGGCATGAAGAATTATGCAATTTCTGTCAGCAACTTTCTCCAGTTATCTGACTGCAAGAACACTCCAGATTGTCTGTTGAAGTGCAATATTCCTTATATGCAGAGCTGCAATGAGCAGTGCATGTTTGATAGGACATTTTTCTATCCCTTTCTGAATGAGACAATATGGCACCATGGAGATGATGACTTTGCTCACTTCTCCTAGTTGCAGTGCCAGAGTTTCATTAGTTGGATACTCACACCCATATTGACCCGTTTGGATGCAAAGTGTGGGCTAAGTGGGAATTGGGTGTTATGGGCACTTTTTGATGATGTTCACTATGACCCCAATGTGGTCTATCAACATGCAGTAGATGTAACTGACAATGTGAGGTGTGCTTCTAAAGATGGCTATCAAGGAGATGAGTTCTGTCAAGGCACTGGATACGTAAGAGTATGCAAAAAGCATGGTGAGAAGTCATACGATAAGGACTGTCGAAGAGATCACAATGCAACAAAGAGAATAGTCCTTGCGACTGGGCTTGTGGCTTCGTCAACACTTGTGGCAGCAAGTCTTATTGCACTTGCTTTACACAGACAACATAAATAATCTAGTTTTTGAATTAGACAGTCCAGGGAGGAAGCCAACTTGCAAACCTTCTACCTATGCACTCTGAAGAATTCAAACTTGATCTATTCTCTTATAAGATGTTGGAGAAGGCCACTAAAATCTTTGCTACTACAAAAAAAAAGTGTGGACATAGTGCTTGTGGGACTATATATGCTGGGAGGCTTACTGATGGTCACCTTGTTGCTATAAAAGGGATCCATTTTGGGAGTTCTCATGGAGTAGATCAACTATTAAATGAAATTAATATCTTCTCAACAGTGAAACAAAATAAAACTTAATACAAATTCTTGGTTTTGTTTATTAACTGAATTTGTCTCTACTTGAACTGAGGGTTTATATATACTAATGTTGATGAAGCGATGATATAATTGCCTACATTGTTTACCTTGTTGTTAAAGTATGTTAGAATTCTAGAACCAAGTCAGTAAGAAGCAGAGTTCATCTCTGTTCTACCTATGATTATCATATCAGGTTGAGTACTCCCTACTTACTGTTGTTATTCTGCTAGTATCAGATTCTGCAAATCAGTGTTCTAGAGATTAGATTATTGCATACAGGGTACAAGAGCTATGTGCCATCATTTGCAGAGCAATGCATTCAAGCAAGATAAAGGGTTGTGAATGAGTTGAAGTCATCCTCTCTGATAGAGGGAAAAGTTCCCATAGGGCTTTTTGGGTTGAAACCCTAGCAGACTGAAAGTTATCTATTCAAAGAAACATGCATTCGTACAACCATTATGCTATTATAAGCAAATTCTATGATAAGGGTACGTACCTTTAGTCCTACATTTGAGAAGGCCTTTAGGGTCCAAACCCTTCTTGGAGTTCCCTTCTTCTCTTTTGTCCTGCAAAACAACCAATTCAAAGAACACAACAGTATATGGACAAAAACTTATAAAGAAACCATCTTCATGTTATAAAGAAAGGTAGTTAGTTATGAAATCCAAACAACCTTTTACATATGAATTCTAAACATGAATATCATTAACATAAAGAAGATTCATTTCGGGAACCAAGACATGTGTTTCTTTTATTATAGACAAATAAAATACATAAAAAGGAATGTTTTCACCTGAGTCACCTTCAGCAGGCTCCAAGCAAAGCTTCCTTCCGGATCCATTCCAGTCTCAAGCCTCTAACAAACTCCTTCCATGACTCTCTCCATGATGTCATAAATGGTGGATGAACATCAACACACAAGGAAACAAAGGTTTCCTGTACAAAATGGGGGAAGTGCAGAAGGCACAAGGGACTTCATACCTGGTCAAGGGAAAAATCTCAGCATAATAACCTTTTTTTTCTCTTCTCTCCTCCTTTAGGCCTTCCCTTTGAGGTCTTTTTATACCATCTCCAAAGTCTTTTTTTAGTTAGGAGTTGGTTGGGAACAATTGGGCCACAGGCACTAACAGTGATCAGCAGGTAAAACCGCGATCTCCACCCGAAAATAAGGAGTCTTATATTTTTTTAAGTGTTTTAATACATACACGCGGGTTGGCTATACACATACCCGCGTATACACGCATTTAACTCAGGGCAATGTCACGTATAAGGGATAAAACACTGTTTTTTAAATTTTAGGACCATGTCTGGAAGGAGGGTGTTATAGACATTTTTGTGCCTTACAGCATGAAACATGAAATGTCCATAATCTAAGGGATCCAAAGTCCCTAAACATGTTGTTCCTACCCCTAGAGGAACAAGGTCAGCAAACCACAGCAATGAACAAAAGTTCTCCACCTGAAAACACTCAAAAACAAGGCAATTCTGGATCATGTCAACTGCTCCACTGAGCATCTGCGCTGAATGTCAACTGCTCCACTGTCTACCTGCATTGAATGTCAACTGCAAAGAAGGCTACCTGCGCTGGGCGAGTTTGGACATGTGGCAGAGTCATTCCTCAAGGTGTCAATGCCCAGGAAGCTTCCAAAATGACACTTGGATCAAGGAATTCGACTGGTGATGAGTAAGAGGTTCTAGATCTCCAAGTGGAAGCAAGAACCTCCAAGTGGACTCAAGAATTGAAGAAGAACTGGAGTGGGAGAGGACACTAGTCACATCTCAGGCTGACTCATCCTCTCTCCAAACTCCTATATATGGATCTCTCTCCCATGAGATCCAGAGGCTGGAATCTTGTGAATGTAAAGAATTGCTGTTGGTTTGAGTTTAGAACTATTGGGTGATTTGCTTTGAAGGAGGTGAAGAGGAGATTTCTTTCTGCTGGGAAGGTGATGCTGGATTGGGCCTCTTATGGTTGTATCACTTCCTGAACCTTACTTCTTCCATTAATAAAGCATTTGAGGTTCTTCTATATGCATGTGTCTCAATGGTGTATTGTTATACTTGTGTATTTGATTTATTCTAATCCTTGAATCAATTATGAATGTATGCTTCTTATAGTTTCCCTCTCTTGCCATTTTGCAGGATCTTGGTGTAGCTGGGCCAGTGAAAGAGCAAGGAGCTGGGGGCAAGCAACAAGGAGAGAAGGTTGGATCAACCATTAGCGAAAGACATCGGTTAGTGGATCTCTTTCTCCCCTCTTTTACATCTCATAAAGAAGTAATCTCAGATAGCTTTGCTTTGATTGTTGCTAAGGAACTATCACCCTTAGAGTGGGATAGGGTCATTCCGTATTGGATACTTTTCCCAACAACAGAGGGGTTGCCCTAGGCCATGAGTACAGCATCACAAAACATAAGAGTGAGATTCGGAGCTATAACACTCTCATCGGGTAGTGAACAAATTGGATAAAAGAGAGCAGCAGCCAGATTCTCAGTTGGAGCACTCTAATGAAAACCATAATTCCCTAGACTCTATTTATTCTCAAGCATAACTACTGGATCAAATTCAAAGGTTGTACAAGATAAAATGACAAATGTTATAGATCAGTGCAATTCCATTTTTTTGAGCAATCTCATCAGATAATTGGCATTTAATTTAAGTTTCAAGAATAGTAGTTTGATATGCAGAAGACTGTGGACACTAGTATGGTTGATCTTCAAAAGTTCTATGTAAGATTAGGACAAGATATAGGGTACCTTCAAAAATTAACTTCACAGATATAAAAGCAAATCACTGAAGTGGCTAGCACTATATCATCTCAATTAGACAATATTCAAAATAAAACAGATGACATTGGCAACGCAGTGACTTTGTCATTGGGTCAACAGAAACTATTACTGGATGACCAAAGTCTTGCTTTGCAAGGCCTTGATACTCTTACACAAACTCAAGCTGAAGCATTTGAATAAAGCAAGTATCAGTACAACAGCTTGCTGATAATGCTTGCCAGCACTAGCTTGAGTTCACTACTTACCAAGAGGAGCTTTAGCCAACTCATAATTGCCTAGCACAGAGCTCCTCTATGGTTTTGTCAACTCAGGAAGAATTTGAGTCAAAGAAAGCCACTATGGTCATGGCTCAGAACAAGTTATCTTCATTGCAAAATGCCATTCTTCTTGAATCTCGGGCTATTAATACCATCTTCTTCTACTTGATTATGATGTGTGTGCTCTATATGTTGATAAAAACAAAAGAAAACCAATAAGGTCAGATGTGTTCTGTACTCTGTACTTTGCATATCATTTGCCATTGAGTTCATCATAGCCCATTTTAAAGGCAGTGTCTTTCACAACAAGGCTGGATTGCCTCAGAGACATTTTATGTAAGAACAACATTTTCATATACTCTTGCTCTCTTGGGAGTTCAATATTTTTGACTCGTATACCGTCAGCAACAATGGAACCCAAAAGACAGCACATAAACTTTTTTAATGTGCTAAATATTGAAAGGCACTCTTACTAAATATTTTGCACTTCAATGTTGCCAAGTTAATATACATGTATATTAGGAATATAACACCCCATGGGATCACCATCGCTGATGCATTAACACTCATGAAATTGACCGATAAACTTTTCTTGGGAGTTCAATATTTTTGACTCGTATCCAAATAATGGAACCCAAAAGACAACACATCAATTTCTTTGATTACTGGAACCACAAAACAACACAATAATTTTGATTAATTAACAATATATGACAGGTTTAAGATTCCTGTGGGATGGAATATATGGTTGTAGGTTTCCTGGAGAATTTACCAGTGTTCATCCTGAAGATGAATCCAGTTGAGGATTCAAAACATCAACCATTCTGGAAGATGAACACTGGTAAATTCTCCAGAAAAACCTACAACCTAACAATGAATGCTTTGCTAATTCATCAAGAGGCATGATATAAACAAAAGGTACAACATGACAGACTCAACACATACAGAAGAATGGCATCACATGATTGACAGGTTGCAGATCTGTATGTGAAGCATCTCAAAGGCACAAAATCGAATTGCATACAACATACTATTTCAGGTTCTATATGTTTCACAATGGCATTTAACACATATTTCATTAAAATTGGAAAACTTTTATTACAAGGACATCACTAGAATTGAGTTTTTTGGTTATTTTGAAATTCTAGATCCACAATTTAATTCCAAATGTAATAAAATATGTGTTATTTCCTCTGTGTGAATCCTATGGTAGATACAGTCAACCCTATAGGAAGACTTGATGCCTAATTTTCCCCACACAAGAATTCTTGCAAAATCTATTAAAATTTTCAAAATGATATGCTGACTAGAATAGGGGCTAGATTTTGCTATAATGTGCCCATAACAGATCAAGGCACTAGTCTTCTTTCCTTGTTAATAAAAAAAAATCCAAAATTATTCTCTCTTTTACCCCATTTTGTTTCATTCTGCAATCTAGAATTTACCAGAAAATTTTACTCGATATCAGAGTCTGTTTGAACCATAAAAATCCCAAAAAATATATCATAAACTTGGCTCTACTTCCCTCAAGCAAATCATGTGAAATTGACCTAAAAATCCTAGGACATTTTGCTTGTAGGGGCCCTTGAAGTGTGCTTTGTTGAAAGATCTTAATAGGGCAAAGATGGTAAAAGTTATAGACCATGAGGGTTACTCATCCACTAGGTGAATAAATATTCACTTATAAAAGTTCCCTACTTCTCAATAATCATAGAAATAGACTTTACATTCTCAATGCCAATGAAAAGCTAATAAACAGTGTGCAGATTTGGCTTCCATAAATGCTTGTTATCTCTTTTTAGTGATATGTTATATAATTATTTATGTTTGCTTGGAATTTTTGCATAATTGATTATAAGTGTCATACTATGGTTTGTTAATATTCTGAACAAATTTTTAAGTAAAATGATTAAATTGGTTTAGATGTACACTCCAACATGCACATGCAAAAAATATAACTAATTAGGTCACACATAAAGCTAATGGCATTTATGGAGTCTTGCAAAACTAAAAATCAACGTGTATCCTAGGGTTTAGCAAAGAAAATTACCTTAAGATGTTGAAAAGAGCATCGAGGTCCACCAAGCTTTGTCGTAAATCTCTATAGAGGAATCCCAAAAACTGTAAAACCAAGGTACAAATTATAAATTTCTTTGATCACAATCCAACAAAATTCAAATAAATTACATGAAACACCATTTAAAGAATTTGTATCCCAAACAAAATGGGTAACTACAAAGAATTATTTTCATAAAATGTAATAAAGCATCTAACTTACTGAAGTTTTTTGATTTCAGATTGTCACTTTTCTTCTCATAAAATGTAATAAAGCATCTAACTCACTGAAGTTTTGATTTCAGATTGTCACTTTTCTTCTCATAAAATGTAATAAAGCATCTAACTTACTGAAGTTTTGATTTCAGATTGTCACTTTTCTTCAAGTTTTTATTTTTTAGTGTGAGAATGTATCTGGTCATTGAATACAATGGACCTGTATGTTATAAAAGCTGATTTTAGTGCCAGTGTGGACTGAGGATGGAATGTTATTCTTTGGTTTGGAAGTGGAACCTGCCTTTCACGATGGGAATGGATAGGGTATTGGTAGAAAATTGGTTATTCATTATGATATAAATGTAGTTTTTTGATTGTCTGTGGGTATCATTCTAACAATTTTAAATTGAAACTCTGGGGCATCACACCTGCTTCATTGCCAAACCTGAAAAGGTGCTTGTGTCTAGACAGTTTATAAGTTCTAGAGAAAGCAAAGTTTGTTAGGATGCTTGTTATCATGCAAAAAACAAGTTATATGGTACTAAAATTTCTTCCTTGAGGTCAAGTAGAGATTTGACAATAAGCTATTTGAAGCTCCATGCCCAAGATATTTTAAAGAAGATGTATAAGTGTCAAATGCCACCATTCCAGAATTGGAAGTACCAAAGGAATCTCAATTCTAAAAGCATTTCATTTTTGAAGAACTTCCATAGTGATAACAATAACATCCTGCAAAAGATCCTAACATGCATCCACACAAACAAATCATTCAACAAGCAGATGTTAAGTGCTAGAATAATGCAAAATATTATGATAGATGATCCATAAACGGTTTTGATCTGCTATGTTATAGTTGATGTACCTTGGTAATAATCAAGTAGAAGTTAAGTGGAGGGTTTCTCAGGTTAACACTATTGAGTTTTGGTATGAATTGTGTAAAATGATTTAATCTGACACATTTTGCTTGAAGAGTTCACTTCTTTGATGATGAGTGAAATGTTAACTCGAAACAAGTTAGATTAAAACATCTTCACAGTCCCAACTAAAAACTCAGATAAAAGTAGTGGTAGTTATATTAGTAATAGTGTTGGTTACAATAATTAATCTTCACAAAGAGTTATAAAGTTATGACCCCTTGCTAAGATATACAAGAGAGCATATATGCCTTGGCTCTCATTGTTAGTGACCCTCCATCAGTTGACCTATATGGATTAATTAAATAAAAGTTTCAACTTCTGCTTGCTTTCCCATTGTATGGGACTTGCCAGTCCTAATGAAATGAGTGGTTGTGGACCTTGAAGGTACACCATATAACAAAATTGTGGTTGTTAGAAGTTCAAGGTCTTTCAATTTGTTTTATTTGTGCAGATTTAATGCCATTGAATTTCAGGATGTAATCGAGTACATGGTGTGCATGTTAGCCATGCTGACTGAAATATATGCCTAGTAAAGAAAGACTAGACCTGTTTCGCTAAACATGTAGGATGTGAATATGTAATAAAGGGTATTCTAATTGAATCTCGGGGATTGATTTGAATCATGGAAGGGCTTCATCTGCTTGCAACTGATGTTGCATGGAGCCAAAGTAATGGTCATCTTCTTCACAATTTTAACTGTTGAAATTTTGTTAAAATTGGAAACTAGGGCCAAATTCCACTTTGGGCAGGTCTCTTGAAGAAGATAATTATGGCATTGAATTCATCTTTCCGAGAGGACCAAAATCAACCTAAAGTTCATCGAATTTGGTTAAGGAAAAGTGTGTTTTTGAATTTATGTTTCTATCATATAAAATCATCAAGGTCGGCCTCACCTATATGTCGGCTCAATAAGCCCAAAAGTCACGTCTCTTCAACCCCATTGAATTGTATATAAAGAGGTGCCTTTCAACCTCATTTGACACAACTCAAGGGCTCTAATATATCTCTGAGGTAGCCGCAGCTTGAAGGAGCTAGGAGGACAAGTATTGGGTATGTTTTCGGTGTGTTCTTCCTTCCATAGGTTCGATCTTGAAGCAGTATGGCAGCCGTAGGTCAGGGCAGA
Source organism: Pinus tabuliformis (assembly GCA_031772625.1). Taxonomy (NCBI): domain Eukaryota; kingdom Viridiplantae; phylum Streptophyta; class Pinopsida; order Pinales; family Pinaceae; genus Pinus; species Pinus tabuliformis. Next base: position 354,300,060 of record CM062820.1, on the reverse strand, counting down.
GAATTTTGGTGAGATTTCTCCTCTATTGAAGGATGCATCTTCTTGTAATCATTTCAGGAGGGCCGCAGGATTTGTGAGTCTTGGACAGGGGGCCGAAAGGCTGTTCTAAGGAGCAGAACAGGCCGCAGTACAAGTAGACATGAAACCTTGATGGAGGCTATTTGTAGCACAAAACCTTAGATCAGGTTTGCCTAAGGAAGGACCGCAGCAAGTGTCTCAAGATCTGGGCTAATCTACAAGCCCTAACTGCAGATCTTCAACCTCAGAACTCGTCAACTCTTTGACCAGGCTTCACTGCTCAATTTGGGACTGTCTTGGCCTCTTTATAATCAGCAAAGGAAGCCGCTTGAAGCAAACCAGGACCGAGCTCATTTTGGAACCTATGTTGCACGGGTTCCCAAACCCAGAGGTGGGGTTCTCGAACCCATCCCAGGTTCCCATCCCCACGTTTCAGGTGCTGGAACGGGTACCTTTGAGAGGAACCCTGAAGAACTTGGTTCTTCTTGAAAGAACCCGAGACTTTAAAATCATAAACTGGGTTCTTTTGATACATCGAAAAGGATTGCAAAGTGACGATGTAGATGCAATATTCCCAACTCAAATATACTCAATTTTCTCTTAAAATTTCTGAGTTTTTAATTGAGTTTCAATGAGTCTTAATTGAGGTATTTTATCAAATAGTTGAAGGACAACTGTTGTAGATGTTGGTTTTATATTTTCTCTCAAGTGACATGGACAGGGGTCATTGTAGCAATGGGAAAATGCTTCAAATAACTAGACAACTTATTTATAAACTCAGAATTAGACTTTCACTGTTGTTACAACTTAAAATGATGAAATTTTTTTATCATAAACAACCATGCAATTAACTAGACACCAATAGATGTAGTGAAGGTCAAAACGGTGGAACCTTGTAGCATTACAGTAGTATATAAATGGAATATCAGCCTTTAAATAATAGATCTTCAGCCATTAAAATCAGTCTTCTACAGTAGAGATGGATCAGCAATAACCATAGCTTGTTCTCTAAAAAATCATTGTTTAACAAGGCAAAGTCTGATATTGTTTAAGAGCAAATTTCCCAAATTTTACAATGCCATTGGGAAGGACACACCTAGAACATGCTTCATCTGATAAGAACTTAAACTTGCTTATTGTCAGAGCTTCTGTAATTAACATGATTTCTTGAGTAGGCAAGCTGCTACAGGATTTGGTAAAAATCTTGAAATCTGGACAGTGAATAAGGATACATAAATTGGGCTCTATTATCTCTTGAAAGAGGATATTTGATCAGCCTTTAACCTCTGAAATCAATACGATTAAATCATAAATAATTTATTGTTCTTGTTTAAAGTTGAAAATTATACAAATTCATATATATTATAATTTATAAAAATATAATATTTATATATTATATATATAAATTATAATATACCCCCGACGAACCCATGCACCTTGTTTCAAAAAATGACGTACCTGTCCCCGTCCCCATGCCCGTCCCCGAACCCACGTTTCTTGGCAACATAGTTTGGAACCTATTGAGTTGCAACTTTGAATACTATTGTCTACTGGTTAGGGCAGAACTTGTCTGCTATTATTTGAAAACAGAATTGCAAACTTGTCTAGGCTGTATATTTGGCACATGGTCAGTGGTTCTAGTCATCATATTGACAAGTCAACCTTGACATTGATTGTACTCTCTTTCTCTCTTTCTCTGCTGAACATTTGATATTGATAATAAGAATATTTGATCAAGGGTTTTCCCCATCTTGGGGTTTTTCCCTAGCTTGTGCCAATTATTGTGTTCTCTTGTCTTGGCTTGTCTTCTGATTCGATCATATGTTCTTTCTTAAGTTGCTATCAATGTAATAATGATTCAGTGCTAATGAAAGTGAAATGGACTAACAAATGGGCTAATATAGAATTTGAAGTATCTATCTTAAGCAAGAACATGTCATCCTAAACTCAACGTGGTATCAGAGCTCAGGTGAGGACAAGCCCAAGCAAGAGTGAAAGAGAAAGCATCACTAAGTGAAGTTTGTTGATCAACAGCAGAAAGAAGGATGAATTCATTGTTTTGAATCAGAAATCAAAGAAACCTTGTACCAGACCAAGTCTCCACAAGGTCTGATTTAGAGCTCCTTTCTCTTGAAGAATATGTATGGAAATAGCCACAGTTGAGGTTGCAGATCTATGGTTTGTCAGAGTTTCAGAGAGGGCTGAAAAGAAGGTCAGTTTCATAGTAGCATACCTAGAACCAAGTTCCTATTTCAAGTCAAGATCCAAGTGCATTCTTTCAGAGCATTCTGATCAAAGTGAATGGTCCAAGACAGAGAATTCGATTATCTCTAAATATTTGCGGTCCTGGGATGCTAATGCACAACAAAAAAAGTTTTCTTTTGTTTTTCTTCTAGACCAAGGAGCTGTATATTTTGCAGACCTGTATTTTGCTGAGGTGTATTCCTTTCTCTTGCTGGTAAAGAACCGAAGTATTTTGAGGACATCCTCTTGTATATCCCAGACTGAAAAATATCAAGCAGTCCAATTGGGATATGGTCATCCTTGAGGTAGAAGAAAGAAGTCTCATTGACAAGCCCCAATTAGGGCATCAATTGCAGAACACCAAAGTTTTTTTTTTTTTGCAGACCTAAGACACAGCATAATTCTCTTGTTTATGGGCAACTATTCTGCAAGGTGAAGAATGAAGTTTGTGTCTAATCTTTGTGGGTTTGGATTTGAGAATATTCTACAGGTCTTGAAGGATCGTTACAGGTCTCTTAAGCTAAGTCTCATCTTCTGTAGGTTCAACACAAGACTATATATGACATCATTCTTGTGCAATTGTGAAGGATCTGTGACAATTCTTCTGTATTGTCTAGGTAGCAAAGAGTTTAGGGCACCAATTCGGAAAAGAGCTTGAAGGTTCAAGCCACTGAAAGGCATTCTCCAAGCTCGGCCTTCATTGTAGAATTTTTTATTGAGAATCATCGTGGAAAGTGATTATCTACCTACAGAAAAGTAAGAGACATGTTGAAGTCATTCTCTTGAAACTTGAATAAACAATTCCTAAAGAAAGCTATAGTGCACTTTTGGTAAAAGGAAAAATTGAAGGCTCATCTCAATGATTGTATATGTATCCCTGATACGGCCTTTACAGTAAAGATACTTAAAGGATAGTTGCAATATTATAGCTGAAAGGAATTCATCAATATTTTTAGTGTTACTACAATGGGTCAAGCATCCTTTCACAGTAGTAAGGGAAGAGAAATTTCATCATTGCCCTACAGCAATTGCTTAAGACTATCAATTTGACACATCACCATTGTGATAATAACCATTTGTATGATAGTACTCCTAAGTTTTCATGATAGTCCACATGTGGGTCTAACTGAAGAAGACCTGCGGTAAGGAAGTTCTAAAGATCACACTGTTTCGCTAGCACAAAGATCTTCTAGAGTTTGCTGGCATGGTATTGAATGAGTGGTTTGTAGATCAAGGCCATCAACCTGAAGGGATCCATAAAAGCATCAACCAGCCTAATCCTTGTGATGTACTGTTGATAGCAAGATGCTTCAAGTACAAAAAGGATCATTACACTTGAGGTGTAATTATCATTAACGCATATAGAATAGAGAATAGTAGGCAAGTTGTTTCAGATGCTTTTGATTAATATATAATTCTAGACTAGAGCCTTTAAGTTTAGAGACACTAGAGGCTCCACTGGGAGTGTTCATGACAATAATCAATAAGACAATATCTTTGACTTTAATGTCTATAAGAACTTGATGAGTTAAGCAATCAAAAAAATGTTTTTAAACAGAGAAGTGCAGGAGGAATGGAGGAGAAATGACAATAATCATTTAAAGCAATGATGGTGGTATTTGATGTAGTGAATTGTAGCAATAATCGAAGGAGAAATGATGGTGTATGGAAGCAAACATTTACATCTTTATCTAGCAGCTGGAGGAATGGAAGTTTATGCAGCACCTTTATATTGGTACCCTTGAGTATCCTTGGAAGTCTAGCAGCTAGGAGAAAAAGTGCATGGCACTTTTGGAGATATTCCTTATAACAGCCCTTATCAGCATGAAAACATATCAAATCCTATGTCTTGAAAAGCATGATAAGCAGATGGAACTGTGAGGACCCTGATCTTGACATCCTGATTATGTTATTGAGCTCCTTGATGCATTAAGCCAAGATCTTATGAAAGACAGACTTATGAATATGGATGCCTAGATATCATGGACTAGGTAATTTAATTCATTGGTCATTGTCATCTAGCAAAGGAGGATAATGCAACTATTTCTTCATTTTGGTTGAAGAAGGACCATGATGATTCTACAAAGCTTTCTTTCTGTTCTGAGGTAAGCTTCTTAGAAGTTTGTTGTTGCAGGTGCCTTATGGAAAGTCTCTCTCATAAGAAGCTCATCAAGCAAGGCTTCAGAACACCCGGTAGTATATCCCAATGACTCTTCCTACCCGATGTTTGTTGACAAAGACAAGCCATGGCAGCAAATTATGGTTGATGACTTTGTCACATGGACCTAAGGAAAAGGGTCAGGTTACAGATGGCTCGGTGATTATGCTTTGGCATTGTCACTTTCCCTATATTCAGAGGGAGTTATGGACAAGCCATGTTGATTGTAAAGATGCAACTATTGATGATGTTTGATTGATGACCCTCTCATTTATCAATGTAAGAGGGAGTTGACCTTTAAAGTCAAGATGAAAGACCTAGCCATGTTGCACTATTTCCTGCACTTAAAGGTCTGATGAGTTGGAAATGCTGCAAGTTTTCTTATGTATATCTTATGGGATCCTGTTATGAAACCAACTCAAGAAAAGATAGAAAAGATAGATCAACGCCTTAGAATTCAGCCTCTTCGAGGGGGAAACCTCCTTTACATTACATAAATGAACAATTCTTGGATGATTCAAATGAAAAAACCTCCTTTCTATATATAGGAGTCTAAGGAGTCACAATATAACCCAGCCGACCTAACAATAATAATATAAAGCCACAAAAATAACAATAGAGGGATTATATGGGGCACAGTAATAACAATATGGGGATAATAGGGGCACAACAATATTAATAAGGGATGCAGCTACAATAGTAATGGGGTAATCACTAGTATTATAGGGACCCAACATGCCCCTCTCCTTCAAAAAAGTGTTGTCCTCAACACTTGAGTAGTTCTAGATGCTTCTGTATAAAATTCTCATCCTCCCATGTGGAATCTTCAGCGGATAAGTTCTTCCACTTGATAAGATACTCCGAAATTGATCGAATTCGTAGCTGTCGAGTTCTTGTTTCTGTGACTGCTTCTGGTTCCAATATAATTTTTCCTTCCTCGTCAAGTTCTGGAAATATTGTTTGAACTGGGAGCTTGTCGCCTATAACCTTCTTTAAACATGAAACATGGAAAACTGGGTGCAATCGAGAAGCTGCAGGAAGCTCCAATTTGTATGCCATAGTACCAATATTTTGCAACACCTTGTACGGACCATAATAATTTGGTGATAATTTATTATCCTTCTTAGCTTGCTTGAGGGACATTTGCTTATATGGTTGTAGTCGTAGGAATACCCAATCACCTACATCAAAACTTCTTTCGCTGCAATGTTGATCTACCTGTTGTTTCATTCTATTCTATGCCAACACGAGGTTATCCTTTAAGAGTTAGAGGACTTGTTGTTGATGTTCGATGTGATGTTCCACTGCTTGAACCTTAGAATTTTCTCTTAAATATGATGTGATGGATGGTGGCTGATATCGATAAAGTGCCATAAATGGGGTCATTTTTGTTGCTGTATGGAAGGAAGTGTTATACCACCATTCAACCAGAGGCAACCATTTGACCCATTGTGTCTGTTTATCAGATACAAAGCAACGAAGATATCCTTCCAAACATTTGTTTACTATCTCAGTTTTCCCATCAGATTGAGGATGATAAGATGAGCTATGAGCTAACTGAGTACCAAGACAAGAAAATAATTTAGTCCAAAAATTTCCATTGAAAATGGGATCTCTGTCACTTACAATAATCTTTGGGTTTCCATGTAGCTTTTGAATTGTTTCCATAAATGCAGTAGAAATTGTACTGGCTTTAAATGGATGTGATAATGCAAAAGTGTGCATACTTGGTAAGTCTGTCAACTACCACCATGATGACACTCTTTCGCTCATACTTGGGTAAACCTGTGATAAAATCCATTGAAACCTCCTCCCAACATTGGCTTGGAATGGATAAAGGTTGTAATAGACCCGGTGTCTTAATTGTTTCAACTTTATTTTGTTGGCAAACCAAACATTCCGCCACAAATTTTTGAATATCCGATTTAAGGCCATCCCAAAAAAATTCCTTCTTAACCCTATGGTAAGTTTTTAAAAATCCTGAGTGCCCTCCTAATGGAGAAGTGTGCAATTCCATAAGAATCTTTTGTTTTAGTTAGGAATTCTTACAGAGTATAAGCGATCTTTGTACCATAAAGAATCATTTTGCCAGCTAAATGTATCAGACGTACTGGAATCTTGTTGTAACTTTCGAATAAGTTCCCACACTTCTTCGTCATTCTTCCATTCCTCCCTTGCTTCGTTTATCCAATCTGGTTGGATAATAGAAATGGCGCACAACAATGCTTCCACATCCTCATCCTTTCTTGAGAGTGCATCTGCCACCACATTTTGCTTCCCTTTTTTGAAGATGATTTCAAAGTCATAACCCAACATCTTTGTGACCCACTTTTGTTGCTTTTCAGAGGATAATCTTTGTTCTAAAAAGTATTTAAGGCTATGATGATCCATTTTTACCTTGAAGTGTCTTCCCATTAGGTAGGGTCGCCATTTCTTAAGTGCATGGAGTATTTCCAACATTTCCTTCTCATAAATAGCTTTGTGTAGAAACTTTCCCTTAATTGGACGACTTTCAAAAGCAATGGGTCTTTCATCTTGCATTAAAACAGCACCAATTCCATTTCCTGAAGCATCACATTCCACAATAAAGGTTTTTGTGAAGTCCGGTGTAGCTAAGACCGGTGCTTGGCACATTGCCTCTTTAAGATGTTCGAAGACCTTTGTTGCTTCTGGAGTCCATGAAAATGCACCTTTCTTTAATAATGTTGTTAGAGGTGCTACTATTCTCCCATAATTCTTAACAAACTTGTGATAATACCATGTCAACCCGAGAAATCCTCGTAGATGCTTTATGGATGTGGGGATTTTCCATTCCTTAATGGCTTTAATTTTGCTAGGGTCTACCTTAACTCCTTCATGAGATACAATATGACCTAGATATTCCACCTCTCGTACTCCAAAGAAACATTTGGATCCTTTTGCATATAATTGTTTCTCCTCCAATAGTTGTAGCACCCTGTCAACATGTTCAACATGATCCTTCCAAGACTTGTTGTAGATTAGTATATCATCAAAAAATACTAACACAAATTTTCTAAGGAATGTCTTGAAAATGGAATTCATCAAACTTTGAAATGTTGAAGGTGCATTGGTAAGGCCAAAAGGCATGACCAAAAATTCATAATGACCCTCATGAGTTCTAAATGTTTTTTTTAGAATGTCTTCAGTCTTCATTCTGATTTGATGATATCCTGAATGAAGATCCAACTTGGTGAAGTAAATTGATCCATGCAATTCATCTAGTAATTCATCAATGATGGGAATGGGAAACTTATCTTTTATAGTGAGCTTGTTGAGCTCCCTATAATCCGGACACATGCACCATGATCCATCCTTCTTGTGCACTAATACTACTGGAGCAGAGAAAGAACTTTGACTCGGTTGAATTATACCAGCCTCTAGCATTTCTGCAACCATACGTTCAATTTCACTCTTTTGGGCATAGAGATATCTGTACGGCCTGATGTTTGGAGGAACACTTCCAGGAATCAGATGAATAGCATGATCATGATCATGAATAGGTGGGAGACCTTTGGGAGTCTCAAATATCTTGGAATGATTGTCCAAGACTTTTTGGAGATCTGGAAAAATAGATGATTGCAATGTGGAAATATCTAGCGAACATAATTATGCAATTACACCCCTTTGTTCCTTTTTTAGAAGCTTTGTCATACCGTTAGAGCTGATTATTTTTCCCGGTTTCCCTGCAACACCCCTTAATTCAACTTCCTTTCCTTCCACAGAAAATTTCATGAAAAGTTCTTGAAAATTAAAAGCTATTGTACCCAAGGATTGTAGCCATTGGACTCCTAGTACAACATCAGCACCTCCCATTGAAATGGAAAGCATTGGGCTAGTCAATACATATTCTCCCATCGATAGCTTGATATTATGGCACTTTCCAGAGCAATTTATTGTTCCTCCATTTGCAACCATCACTTGACACTCTGGTTCTAGATATAAGAAGAAATTCAATTTTTTTGCTACCTTACAATGAACAAAATTGTGGGTACTTCCTGAATCAATCAACACTATTACCTTTTTCTTCTTGATTTGTCCTTCTATCTTGATGGTTTGAGGAGTGGTAATTCCCGCCAATGCATTACAAGATATGGTCAGATTCATTTCTTCTTTATCTAGGCTTTGTTCCTGGAGTATATCCTCTTCTTTTGACCTTTCTTGCTCCTTTTCTTCTTCCTCTTCGCAATCTATGTAGAATAATTTCTTCTCGGCACACTTATGACCTTTAGTGTATTTGCTATCACAACTGTAACAAATCCCTTTTGCTCTTTTTTCTTCCAATTGTTGTGGTGTCAACCTTATAGGTTGTGGAAGACTAGGGGTAAAAACACTTCCATCTTTATAGTTGTGAGTGGTATGCTTCCTGGTTGCCATAATTTTGCTTTCCATTTTTCTTGCTAACCTGAATGCCTTCTCTAATGAATCAGGTTCCCAAAGGCGAACATCATGTTGGATATTATCCTTTAAAGTCCCTATGAACACATCAATCCTATGCTCCTCTGGAATATTTTTTACCCTTAAGTTCAATTTTTGGAACTCCTCAATGTGCTCCATTATTGAACCCTTTTGTTTGAGACTTATCAATTGGCTAAAAAAAGTGTTGCTTTTTGTATCCTCATAATGTGCTATCAATTCTTCCGTAAAAATTGCCCAAGTGATAATTTGTTTAAGAGAGAAAAGCCATTGATACCATACAAACTAATTTGGTTCCAAATATAAAGTTTCAATACGTACCTTTTGTGTGTTTTGCACATTATTGAGATCAAAAAATTGCTCCATCTGTAATATCCATGTTGCGGGATCCTTACCATCAAACTTCCTCATATCGATTTTTGGAATATGGTAGGTCTTCAATCCCACATTAGAGTCTAAGAAATCATGATTAACATTTCTTTTGTTTGCATCATGAGTTTCCTTTACTACCTTTTCACCATTAGTAAGTATTTCTTGTAGAAAATTTGTCAAATCTGTCTTCAAATCTGCCATGTCTGTCTTCCAATCTGTCTTAAAATCTGCCATGTCTCTCTTCAAATATGTCTTCAAATCTATCTTCAAATCATCCATCTTATCTTCCATGCCCTTTATCTTAGATTCCACGCCATGTATCTTAGCTTCTATTAGCTTTTGTGAGAGTGACATTTGTTGCACTTGTTCTTGTAATTTTGATATATCATGTAGCATTTATTCCTCTTCTTCATGAGTCATGCTAGAGCTTTCAGGTTTCTTACTAGGTGTTTGTATTTTCTTTCCTTGGGGCATCAGTTACCAATAATAATGCTCTACTATTCCCTTTGAATTCCTTCAAAATAATTTTTCAAACCAAGCTTAAGCAAAAACTTAAAAAAATCTACACACCTTTTTTCACTTTGTAGGAGCTCGATATTACCTCTGATGTATCTTTGTACTTTCTAATCATCCAGCTCTGAAAATGTGAGATATAGTAGCCCTCTGTGTCCTCTTTCCAATGCCACTAGTCTAACCCAAATTGGATTCTCCAAGGAAGAGTTATGCGAAATATCCCACAGTGACTTGATTATAGACTAGTTCAGTAGAGCGAACTTGTACGATGTGCCACGAGTCACTGTTTCGACCTTTGTCTCTGAAAATATCTACAAAAATCTAAAATCTGTCCTCTTTCTGTAACTTCTTACAAAAATTCAATCCAATGCTCAAAGAAAAAGTTATGACGATTTTCCCCAGGTCACCTATTTGGAATGTAATTTAGGAGTCTGCAAAAATACCAACTTCCTCAGATCATATCTCCGCAAATATAGCACGAAAAGCTCTGAAATTTAGACCCAAGGTTCAATGTGATATCTTCTCAAATGGGTTTTTTCTTTAGCTTCTGAAACTTCACAGAAAAAAATTTATAGGGAAAACTCCACGATGACCTATTTGGAGCAGCGAAACCCTAGAATCCAAAGCTCTGATACCAAATGTTATGAAACCAGCTCAAGAAAAGATAGAAAAGTTATATCAACGCCTTATAATTCAGCCTCTTCGAGGGGGCAACCTCCTTTACATTACATAAATGAACAATTCTTGGATGATTCAAATGACAAAACCTCCTTTCTATATATAGGAGTCTAAGGAGTCACAATATAACCCAGCCGACCTAACAATAATAATATAAAGCCACAAAAATAACAATAGAGGGATTATATGGGGCACAGTAATAACAATATGGGGATAATAGGGGCACAACAATATTAATAAGGGATGCAACTACAATATTAATGGGGTAATCACTAGTATTATAGGGACCCAACAAATCCCTGGTATTCTTGATAAACACCATATTAGTCATATGCCTCACTATGAAGACTCTAAGTCGATCTATGGATAAAGCCTCATATATTGGATATTCTGATACTGGCTTGGTTGGCAATGTGATGGATGGAAAAGCACATTCAGTGTTGTATCTCTTGATTTGGTTGCTCTAGAAGCACTATTGAGGTTGGATGTATATAGGAGCAAGTATGGCTTATTATGAAGCCAGTTGGTTGAGGAAGCTCTTCAGTGAGCCATTTGAGCACGTACTAGTAACCACCATTGTATATTGCGATATTTTTTAGTCGGGTTCATTTTTCAGGGAATCCATGTTCCACGACAGCTCCAAGTATTGGGTACCGCCTTATTTTGATATGGTACATTGGAGAGCTACCAAGCTCCATCATTGTTGGTTGGATGAGCATATTACTATCATCCTCTTGGTAAGGTCAAGATTATCTTTCTTCGGGGAGAGACTGGGAGTCGTGGATAGACCCTACTATGAGGGTCCTGGTTGAACATTGAGCTTTGGGAGCTTCTAGGGGCCTGGGGTACTTATTGAGCTATGAGCGACCATAGGGTGAGTGGTTCACCTTCCCCTATTGGTGCGTTGTGTACAGGGTGAGTCGTTCACCTTCCCCTGTGATATCCCATGGTGGTTGACATGTGTGTAGGGTGAGTGGTTCATCTTCCCCTACTATTGATGACATATGCATAGGATGAGTGGTTCACCTTCTCCTATGGCATATGAGTAGGATGAGTGGTTCACCTTCTCCTGTAGATACCCCAGTGAGAGATGCATATAGGCATCTGTTGACATGTCGGTGGGACGTGGTTCATCCTTTCCCCACATGTAGGATGCTTGTTCCCTACGATTTGTGGTTGACATGTCAGTGGGATGTGGTTCATCCTTTCCCCACGTGTAGGATCCTTCCTACTATTGTTGTTTTTCATGCATGTAGGATGTGGTTTATCCTTTCCCTACGATGATTGTGATATGTGTTTGCAGGATGTGGTTCATCCTTTCTGTACGTGTGATTATGACATGTGTTTGTAGGATGTTGTTTCCCCTTTCCCTACAAGTGGTTGTGAGCAGGATGTGATATATTATTTTCCCTGCTGATGTTCTTGCATCATCCTACCCATGTAGTCTAGGACACATGGGAAGTACCTCTCATCTGGCCAATGAGTTGGGAAAAATGGTTTGGGACCATAGCACTACCGATGGACGCATGTATTGTCATACTCCCTATGTCTAGGATGAATGATGTTTCTTTAACTTGATCACTTGGGATCGAGTCTGATTCACCCTTTGGTTATATGGACTGAATTTTGTCAGTGGAGAGTGGCAAGGTCTTGTGACTCACTCTCAATCAGTTCTTCTTTATTATTCATATCAGTGTTCAACAGAGCAGACTAGAGAAGAGATACTGAGATGGTTCACGATGACACGATGGCATGATTGATGTTGGATGGATTGGCAAGTGGAATTCTCCCTAGTTGAGAGGGAGTGTTAAAATTGAAAACTAGGGCCAAATTCCACTTTGGGCAGGTCTCTTGAAGAAGATAATTATGGCATTGAATTCCTCTTTCCGAGAGGACCAAAATCGACCTAAAGTTCATCGAATTTGGTTAAGGAAAAGTGTGTTTTTGAATTTATGTTTCTATCATATAAAATCATCAAGGTCGGCCTCACCTATATGTCGGCTCAATAAGCCCAAAAGTCACGTCTCTTCAATGTTGAAGGAAATGTAACTAGGCTAGGTCTTCATAAATGTAATTTTGATATTTGTACTTATTCAAGAAAAGAGAAATTATTTTTGTATTATTTGTCAATGAGTTTCTTGCTCATTGAAAATAGGTCAAGCACATTTTGAAGTGCTTCTAGAGAGTCAAAGTCAAATGTAATTATGATAAGACCCTTTGAGGGCATGTTACATCATGTATGACATCATACAAGGTCAAGGGAACACCTCCAAGCATGGTCAAATCCTCTCCTAGCATCAACGTGGTCTCCAAGCAGCAAAACGATGGGTAAAAATTGAATTATAATGCAAACTGTAAGTCGGCCTTAAAAGACAATCAAGTTGGCCTAAAGAGGAGGGACAAACCTCTATTTATAGAGGTTGTCCACTCCTCATTCAACATGGAACTTGGTGATGAGCCCCCAAATTGGGTAACCTATTGGGCTCATTTTGCCTAATTGTCCTTGTTCAATCCTCCATTTTTCATAGATTATGCATGTTTTTCTAGTATGTTTATGTTATTTGAACGAATAAGGGTGGTCACTCTACCTAGGAGGCTAATACGTGGTTATTTCAGAATTTTTGGACAAATTTTGGAGCAAAACCAAGCAATCATGGGTCAGCTGACAGCCAAGCTTGAGGTGAGGATTCGTAGGGAGGTTGTCTCTTGCATTAAATGGTCTTCCTCGAAATCTCCACCCTCAACACCGAGCTCCACAGGCCACCAAAACGAGTTTTAAAGGCAGCCAAGTAGTTTTCGGAGGAGTGATTGTTCACTAGCAGTTGGGACAGTCGAGTCCCTTGAATCTAGGAGAGCTGCTAGCCCCTCGTATTGTACAAATAGGAAGGCCTCAGCCTTCGTAGTTTACTTTTGGAACTATTGTTATTTTTGCACTATAGTGCTGTCATTTTGCTCAGCCTGTTTTATTGTAGCTACTGCTGTACAGCTTTCATATGATGGTTATTTTTGAATAATGAGAAGCAACTTTACTTGGCATCAGATCTGAGTTCTTTATAGGAGCCTGAAGCTCTTGGGGTTGGGCCCAACCCAAATTCTAAGGCCTCCTTTATGTATTGTTATTTGTTCTTTATGCATTTGCAAAAACATTTCTGTTAAGTAGATTAAAGTTTGATGATTAACTAGGTCACTGTTAATGGTTAGAAAGACTTTTGAATGCTCAGATTTAGTTGATAGGTTGTTAACAGAAAAACTTCAAGAAAAGGGCCATCAAACATCTCTGGTTTCACCTCTCCTTCAGTAGGATCAGGAGCTAGGATCACAATAACTATGCTGCCCACAAAAACACTGATTTTGCTTTGCCATGCAATCACTAGCGTTCAATTTTCATGTGTAGAAGTTGGTCACAAGTTCAGACTTTTGTTTGCTTAGTTGCATGAGTTAAAATACATGGTTTCATTGCAAGTCACACCTCTGCTCATTCTCTTTATTGGCAGCTAGCAGATTTAGGTCATCGTAATTAGGTTTTTGAATTTACAAGTCTTTGTTGGATCAATTGGAAAAAACACCTTGCAGAGCACCTGTACCACTCCTTCATCTGTTCATTCTCCATCAGCACCATCCACTCCACCCTCTACTTAGAATCCTTGCCTCTAGTTCGCCATTTGCTCCCATAACCCTAATTTTGTGTGTAACGTTGCTTCACTCTTCCATGAACCAAATACAGCCATCCACACCTGTCCACAACTCCATCCACCGAGTTCTAGACCATCTCCAACCCTCACCCTACCTCCACACTCACTCCTTCACCTTTCCCTCTCCATTCATCCACCAAAAACTTCATTTCTGAACATCCTGTAGAAAATTACAGACATCCTGTAGAAAATCTTAGACATCATGTAGAACCCCTGCAGACTTCCTGTAGAGGCTCACAAATGAGGTTTCTTAATAGCCAAACTCAGTGAAACTCTATGGAAGGGTGTTAGGGACCCCTTAGGCCCTCTCTGAACCTTCTTGACCTTTTCCAAGCGTCTCTTCTCTCCCATTCACCTCTGCACAGCCAAAAACAGTCAAATCATATGCAATAATAACTCTGGCAACTTATTCAAAAATACAAAAGGATGTTTTTTTCAGATGTTACTGTAGAAGTAGCTTAGAAACATGTATTTACCTTCCTAGAAGTCAATGGCATTTCTTTCAGTAGCTTGCATCCTCTTTCTTGCATCAGTAGGGTTAGCTGGTAGAATTAGGGTTTGCGTTTTCTTTTAGCTTTTCAATGTTTTTTTGCAAGTAGATCAGCCTTCTTTAATTTAGCTTTCATCCATCGGATAAAAAGATTCTTCTCAGAGCTCATAGAAGTTGGCTTGAGCCCCTAGCGGACTTGTGACAGCTGACCAAGTGACAGCTGCGGCAAGAGCTAGTACTTGTGCATACAGCACCGTCGCTTCCAAGTTTGTTACGAACTACTAGGTTGATAAAAGTAAAGAAGGGAGTCCCAGGAGTTGTAGCATTATTGCTACAATACTGGAGCTCACCACTCTTTTTGGCGTTGTTGTCGGGGAAGCGTCAGAGTATTTGTGATTGCTACTTTTATTCTATTTTCCTACTCTCGCCTTCTGCTAAATAGTTTATTTCATTTCCATTCTGCAATTTCATTTCTGCAAAAGTAAATTAGACATTTCCTACTTTTGTATATTAACCTTTCAATTCTGCAAGCGTAAGATAGAATTTCAATTCTACAAGCGTAAAATAGAATTTCAATTTTGCAAGCGTAGTCTAGTATTTCCTTCTCGCAATTTGATTCCAGCAAAATAGATTAGTCTTTTCCTGCTTTCATTTCAATTTCGCATTTTCATTTCTGCAAGATAGATTTTAGTTAGTTGCAATCCCATCTGTTTCAGTTTTGCAGGTACAAGCAGAGAAAAAAGCAAAAACAACCAAAAATCCTTTCATGCCTCGTAGGAACAGGGATAATACTGGAAAATTCCTACCCAACACCCCCACCACTTCACTAAGTCACCCTTCTCTCTTCTTTGGTGGCAGTGATCCAGAAGAACCTATAGGTGCACCTCCTAAGATATACGAAGATCCTATAATAGAAGAAGAGCAAGAAAACATTCCTTTTGAGACCATGGCTGACAACAGAAATGGTAGAGATGATGATGAGAGAATAGAAGGTACCTTCCCCATCCAAGAGACTAACGGGGACATGAAAATGAAGAACATAAGTCCCTCAGCCTTACCTCATTTCCATGGATTGACCACTGAAGACCCTGATACCTTCTTGTTTGAGTTTGTTGTCCTTTGTCGAACTTATGACTATACAAAAGACGAGCAAAAGTTGAAACTCTTTCCCTCTACCCTCAAGGATGCAGCATTACGTTGGTTCATGGGGTTACCTGGAAACAGTATCACTACTTGGGCTCAGATGCAGCAAGCCTTTAACAACAAATACCGGGATTACTGTAGGTCAAAGGAAACCAAGGGAGAAATCTTTCGGATGACCATGGGAAATGATGAGTCTTTAGAGGACTATGAGGAAAGGTTCCAACTTAGCTATAAACGAGCCAGGTGCACACTTGACCCTGAATCTCTAAAGTTGGTTCTACTCCGAGGAGTCCCTGAAGACCTTCTAGATACCCTTCACATGCTAGCTGGAGGAGACATTTACCAACTACCTTATGAGGACATAAAGACTGTGTTTAGAAACCACTCTAGGGCAGCCCAGAAAAGAGGTAGGGGGAATCCACTTTCAGCTAGTACTACCTTCTCCAAGCATGAGTTTGCTAATCAGATGGAAGACCTCAAAAGTGAGATGAGACAGACCATTGCCATGCAACTTGATACTTTCTGAATCCAACAAAAGAAAGAAGAAGCTGAGAGGGCTTTGGCCATTTTCTGTCCCATATGTAAGAATGAGTGTCCATTGCACTCAGTGGCGGTATCTTTCGTTTGTGAGGAGAACCACCCTACAAACCAATGCCCAACCTTGCCCGGATTCAAAGCCATGTACCAGGGGACTGAGGCACCCACTGAACCTCTCTACTTCCTCAACCAAAGGAGACCGCATGGACCCAGACCTTACCAGCAGGGGATACAAGGGACATCCCAAGCTTATTATAGCCCCAACCAATCTGCTCACATGCCTTCATGGGGTCCCCCTGCTCATCCTTCCTGGTTTGTGTGGAGCGATAAAAAGGAGTCTTTTAAACTCCTAATTACCTTCACATTAATTATCAACCCAGGGACGACTTTTTATTTCAAGAGTGTACTCAGTCTGAGGCGGCTATTTACTCAAGAGTAATGTTTTGTAGTATAGTGCTTAAAAGCTACAAAAGTAAATGAATGCTTGAAAAAGAAATCTAACAATAACATAAACTCAAATGCTCTGAAATCCAACTATTCACTCAGCAAACATCAATTGAGGATACAGTAGCAATAACTCATTCCTTTAGAGATTGATGCAATTGAAATCAAACCGGAACAAGACAATCAATCTGGGAACGAGGAAGCAATAACCAATGTTCTCTACAATTGACAGTCCTGCTCTAAAGCAATCAAAAGGAAATCGAACTTGAACTAAAGCTGCCATTGAAAGTAAACTAGGAAAACTCTTTAAAAGCAAACTAGTGCAATTAATCAATAGAAATGAACAATAAAGTAAATGGGTGCATGTCTACAACTTAACTACTTTAAAAGGCTAAATCACACCAAGCATTGCATCAGTCGAAGGTTCGGTAGCAATAACCCATCCTTTTCATAACTGATGAGAACAAATCCGAGGTCTGGGAGCTAGGTAGCAGATGCTGGGGCTCACTACAGCCTGAGATCGTCCTTGATGAATGTAAATGAAATGGCAAGTAAAGGAAATAACAATGAAATAGAACAACACATCAGCCAAGGGTTTGGTGGCAATAACCTATCCCTTTCATAACTGATGGGAGCAGATCAGAGGTCTGGGAGCCAAATAGCAGAAGCTGACACTCACTACAGCCTGAGTTTGTCCTTAAGAAATGGCAAGTAAATGAAACAACAAATCAGCAATCTTGAAATAGACCAGCAATTGAAATGAAACAACAATTCAGAAATGGAACAACAACTAAATATGAATGTACAACAATCCAAATCAAGCACGCAACACACTTATCATTAAAAGGGACAGTAATCCGAGCTTCGATACAATATGCATGAATCACAGTTATAAAGTAACATCAATTGTAACGGAACAACAATCGCGAATAAACAACAATCACAATTTAAGAATACATCATACAGTTGTACCGATTTAGGAACATACAGCGCGGTTAATCTGTAATCGAATGACAATCTGTAAGGAACAGCAACGTTATATCAATTATCAAAAGCAACAGTAATGCGATACAAAGTTAAAATGATAACATAGCATTCCTGTGCAGATAACGATAGCATCCAATCAAGTATATCTAATAGCGCTGATATGTAAAAAAGTAAAGTGCATCAGATTACTGAATAGAGTAAAAGAAAGAAATCAAACCACACATGAAGCATAAAGATATAATACAGCAGCAGCGTACTCCACCAGAGGCTGGGCCCTTAGCCGCCAGCGGATGCTGCTAGGTTACTTCAGGATCAAAGATGGAATGGCAACTAGATTTATATTAAAATATCAAAGCAGAGTTATAGTGGATTACAACAAGAAGTCTCTCAATCTCTCATCCATTATCCATTCTCTCTGCCATCCTCACTTTTGAATCTCTAATTCATCCTCAATTCCATCATCCGAATCCCTCTGAAATCACCTCCCTCTCTGATCTCTGTTGTGATTTAAATAAAGAGAGATCAGAGAGCAGTTACAATCAAGATAAGTACAACATGATTTCTATTACAAAATTAGATTGTTTCCAACCAATTGATAAACAAGAAGATATATTTCCATCCAGCTTTCAACAAGAGAAAGACGAATTTGGCTTTGCAGCTGAGATTTGGAGGACGGTCGCAACAACAAATCTGAGAAAATAGTGCTCAAAGAACCCTGCGTTTCTCTCAGTACAAGCTGAATTTGGGCAAACCATTCTTTAGTAAAGTTAATTGGGTCCGTTCTGGACAAAACCCATGTTCCAGATTTTCCAGATTCTGCTTCATTTGCTCAGAATCTCAACCGCAAAACCGTCACTTCTTATTCCAGCGAATTTCTGAGTTGGCACTTTTAATGATCAAGTCTTCAATTTAGAAATTATCTTGGAGGCTAAAAATGGGGAATAATGTTACAACTGATTTATTAAAACTATCATTGATAAAATCACACATAATCATCAATTTATTAGAAATAAAGGAGAATAAATAATATTCATCCATAAGAGCATAAATCATTTATAAAATGGATTTAAATGATAAATTATAATAGATGATATAATAGAGAAGAGTAAAAATGGATGAAATAAGTGTTACAAAGGGGTCGTATTCATGGCCCAACATACCCCCACACTCAATATGTTGCATGTCCTCATGCAACGAAAACTGAATATATTGCATGTCTTCATGCAACCCAAAGACAAAAACCCATGTGTTAACCAAGCGATAAAAAATATGTTCATCTCAGCTCATGAAATGGATAGAACAAATGAATTCTTCCTTAATTAATGAATATTCACTTTTAGTAATCTTGATGAAGGCATAACAATTTTTACATTGACATTCAATTATATTTATATATGAAGTTGCAACAAAATATGATATAAGTAACAGCAAATTTCATTAACCATTTTCAAAAACTACAAACCAGATTTTGTTGAAATTTGGCAAGTAAATTTATAATATATGAATGCCTTTATGATCCAAAAATCGGACTGTTTTGATGCACGGATCATGAGATATAAACAAAAAGGTTGTAGGTGAGAGTGCATGATTTCCGAAATTTTATGAACTAATATATCTTGAAATTGTCTGGATTTGTATTAATGATATGTCTGTGTTTTCCAAAAATCACAAGAATTGGGTGCATATTATGGAAATCAATTTCTGCATTGTGTAAAAATGAAATTGTATGCCTTAAATGAGGAAGAAAGTAGAAAACATCCATCATGCGTAGCAATTCCAATTCTCCTAAATTCGTAATAAATTAGAAAATTATGCTATTTTACCTCGAGTTTTACCTCCAAAAAGAAAAATGTGAAATGACATATATGGATTGGCAGTTGTTGAAGCTGAGTTGGTGCGGAAAGTGATGCAAAAGGTGGAATCCAGGTAAGCACACCATATCTGAAGAATTGTTCACGTTCGCGAGCCTCTTCTGTTAAGTGCAATAGTGTGGTCATGCGACGAATAGAATTCTGCCCATACTTGTTGTTCTCCTGTAAACAAAGCACTATTTTGCATACAATGTTCTTGAATCCATAGTGTTAGCTTTGAATAGCAACAGATAAGATGCATGCAACATTTCAATTAGAAAAACTTATGTATACATGCAATACTAATATGTTGTCAAATCAAGAAGGTATGGCAAAGTGCAGTAATCATATCGCATGCAATCCCATAATGCATACATTCCCCCCTCCAATTGGAAAATGGGTTCCATAACCATAAAGCATATGAAAGGGGTGGTGCTGACGACAAGGCAATGGAATGAACAATATATTAGTAGGTGAAGCAGAGTACACTTATCGATGATAGGACGGTGAAAGTTATGGTTATATTGAGAGCAAAGTGTGTAAAGATAGTTATGAATAAGAGATAGGACACTTTGGATTGATGATAGTTTATGCAAAACGAAAAAGGACAACAATATGCTAAAAAGATGCTTTGCTGACAGTATTCTAGCTGAAAATGATGTGATTGATCATAAAACAATTTCTCATGCATAAAGGTTCAAAACAAGGAAAAAGTTAAGGAAATAACTTCTCTGATAAAAAGAAAAAATAAGAAAAGGGTATTATAGTAATAATTGACGATAAGATATAACTTCAATACCATAAGCAGAGCCGCTGCTGCAAGCAGGCGTCCATAGCCTCGGCAGGGTTGCTTTTTAACCCATATGAGCCAGGATCCTCAATTTATAAATGGAGAGTTACAGTGTTGTTCTACAGAAGAGATCAGTGTGCTGGCGTGGTAACCAGATAATCACATTTCCATTCACTGGGATGTAGCAAAAGTGATCAGGCCGGCTCGTGATGAGACCTCCTGTTCCGAGGATAATTTGGCTATCCAATGGATCATAACCCTGGTGTGGTGGCCATAATGGGAATGTCACTTTGTTACAACCTTATGAACATGGTAGGCTCGCTCGTAATGAGACCCCCTATCCTCCATCTGCGAACAAAATTTTGTTGTTATTACACATTTTTATGATAAAATGAGGGAGGCTCAGTACTCCTTAAGAGTAGAGATGGTGGAAGAAGTTGAACATGTCAATAGAAAAATATACCCATAATCTCATTTATTACAGACAGAGAAGATTATAACCAGGAAGGGTGGAACCAGCATGGTATTAAGATGATCAATCAATATCATTTTCAACAGAAAACAATGCAGTAAAGTAGTATATAAATAATTGTGTCCCTTTTGAAAATAAGCTATCATCAAGGAGTTGTCCTGTTAAAGATCATAATGTGAATGATATTAACTCGCTTCAATAGAATCCATAATTCTTGTCCTTATAAAAGTAGTGTACTTCATGCCATGAAAGGGAATCAGTAAAATGTGGATGAGATGAACTAGGAGTAATCCTACAAGAGGAAGAAAGGGTTGCTTCTCAAAAATACTCCTAAAGTGTTGCTCTTTTGAAGAAACAGCAAAAACACTTCAAAAAAATTGGTGTTCCTTGTAGGGAACAGCAAAGGAAATGCACACCAAAAAGCAAAAATACACAAAAAAGTGTGAAAACGCAAATGTCGTTCCTTTGGAAAAAGGAACAGGAAAAACTAAAAGTGTTGTTCCTTTAGAAAAGGAACAGCAAAAATGCAAGTATCGTTCCTTTGGAAAAGAAACAGCAAAAACGCAAGTGCCGTTCCTTTGGAAAAGGAACAGCAAAAATGAAAAGTGTCGTTCCTTTGGAAAAGGAACAACAAAAACACAAGTGTTGTTCCTTTGGAAAAGGAACAGCAAAAATGAAAAGTGTCGTTCCTTTGGAAAAGGAACAGCAAAAACGCAAGTGCCGCTCCTTTGGAAAAGGAACAGCAAAAATGAAAAGTGTCGTTCCTTTGGAAAAAGAACAGCAAAAATGCAAGTGTCGTTCCTTTGTAAAAGGAACAGCAAAAATGAAAAGTGTTGTTCCTTTGGAAAAGGAACAACAAATGAAAGTGTCGTTCCTTTGGAAAAGGAACAGCAAAAATGAACCGTGGAAAAGGAACGGCAAAATGAACCATGGAAAAGGAACGGCAAAATGAACCATGGAAAAGGAACAACAAAATGAACCGTGGAAAAGGAACGGCAAAATGAACCATGGAAAAGGAAGAGCAAAATGAACCGTGGAAAAGGAACGGAAAAATGAACCATGGAAAATGAACGGCAAAATGAACCATGGAAAAGAAACAGCAAAATGAACAGTGGACCCAAAAGGTGCTATTCCTTTGGAAAAGGAACAACAAAACGAAAATGTTGTCCCTTTGGAAAAGGAACAGCAGAAACAACAAAAGTGCACACAAATGTTGTCCCTTCAGAAAAGGAACAGCAAAATGCACAAGCATAAAATGCAAGCATGCAAAGAAGGAATTCGCTGTTCACTGTATTGATGCTGAGGATGAGTTATACTTTGAGTGAAGCAACACCTGAAACACAAAATATAAGAAAAATTAGAAAAGAAACAACAAAAAACAGTATGTAAATAAATAAATTAAGTTACAACAGCTATGATGTTATGTCAAAAAAAAATGATTTATTTGAAAAATGTTTTGGCAGCAAAGACATGACATGAATCTTCAAATGGAAATCAATTCTTCATTTCTTCTATTATGAATCCGTTGGGTAATGAGTTGGATGAAATTCCTTTGTTTCATTTAAAATTTCTTTCAAGAATCACTCGTCCATAAATTGACATTCTTTTTCTCCTAGGACCTGCAAAAAACGAGTGTCTACCTGCAATAAAACATTAAATCATGGAGAAAGAGAGGTGCACGGCTCCCCTAATCCAAGAATTATGCAAAAAACTAACAAGTAGTTACTCTGTAGAACAAATCCATGGAGAAAATAACAAAGTAAAATTTATTTGTCACCTGCGGGAGAGCAGTGGTCGACCATACTAACCAGCAGCGTTTTAATCACAACTTCTTTGTTTTTTGTCCAAATTGATTGATTCCGGAGCTAAATGAGAGATAATTCAAAGATATATCTCTAATAGAAACAGGTTTTAAAAATTCAATGATATGATATGTCAATTTTAGTTAGAACAACCTGCATTACAGAGTCATTTTCGATTACCCCACTTAGACCAACGGTTGATATTTCAAGCATAATTTTTTCGTTTGATGTCAGATTCAAATTATTCAAATTGGAAATGAAATTAGATTCATTTTTTTATCTCCAATAGAAACATGTTTTGAAGAAAAGAAGAATTGATAGGTCAAATACTGTAATGAATAACCAGAAAGACATAGTTTTAAGGGTGCTGATTTAGGATAAACAGTCAGTATTTTGATCATAACTTCCCCATACGATATCAAAAATGAGTGATTCCAATTGCATTGTAAACTAGATTCATAGGGGAATCTACCATAGTAACAGGTTTTAAAAATTCAAACATTTAGGCCTCTGAAAACTGACTGTCCCAACTCTGTTCCTGAGCTGCCCACTAAACACCCTGTCAATGTTTTGGTTCGAAGTTTTTCGTTTCAAATCCAAATTGAGTGATTCAAATTGGGTTGGAAAGTAGATATCAGGGGCTACTTAGGATAGAAACATGTTTTAAAAATATTGCATTTTGGTCCCTCAAAACATGACTATCCCGACTGTTTTTCAGAAATTTCATCAAGCCCGCAAGCCAAAAAAAATGTGATTTTCAAGCATTTTTTCAAATTGGTGATAAAAGTGAATATGAGTGTTTGTAGAACTATTATTTCCATTATAATTCATCTACATACACAAATGAATTAAAAAATTATCACCGATGTTGATTTCCATAGCATGTTGTAACACAAAAACAACTAGCTTTACAAAAATAAAAATAAAAAAAGATGTGTTTGTTTTATTTGTTTATTTATTTTATTTTCTCCACTATCCTACTCTTCTTTGAGAATCAAATATGTTTATGTATAAGAGTATTTCCAGTGGAACCATTTTAGAATTAAGGCTTTACGTATGCACATACCCAAATTTGAAAAATGCATGTTGATAAAAATTAGGGTATGAGAAGCCAACTTCCCTTGAAAAGATGGTATCAAAAATTGTTGAAGTATGGAGTGATGATGCAAACACGTGATGGAGTGAAACCAATCTTCAATATATCCGTTACTTTCTTGATTTCCCATCATACCATGAAGTTCTTGAGCTTTTAAAATGGTTTGTTGGTGCAATCTACAAGAAACCTCATTTTCTTCCATAGCTTCTACAATTTTTGAATTTAAAACATTCTGAATCTCATTGTAAATTTTCTCTAATGGCACATGTGAGATAGAATGGGTGGGAAGGTTGGGTAAATTTGGCAGTCCAACACTGTAAGCATGTTGTACTGGTTTATTGTGGTGAGGGTGTGGAATTAGTTGAGCAGGAAATTCAAAAAAAATGTTGGGCAGTTTCTTACCATAACAGAAGATGTTCTTCATGTGTTCCTTTGAAGCTCATTCTTCCAATGTTCTTGTCAATTAGTTAGTGAAATGGGTGGTGCTTACATCACCACTTGAGTGAAATTATGTGATTCATTTTTCAAAATTTCTATTTTTTTCCCTAGTCATTCACACAAAAATTCAAACGTCTATTTCTACCCAACAAATCAACAGCAAATCTGTTAGGAAAGCGGACAGTGGAGCAGGGCTTTTACATGCTCCGCACGCAGGTTCTTACCTTCCGTTTTTAAGATCCCACTCTTCCCTAGCAGGCACTCATCAGATTCACACTACTCTTTAGAAATGGCTACACTCTCCCCGGCAACGACGCCAAAATGTGGAGCGATAAAAAGGTGTCTTTTAAACTCCTAATTACCTTCACATTAATTATCAACTCAGGGACAACTTTTTATTTCAAGAGTGTACTCAGTCTGAGGCGGCTATTTACTCAAGAGTAATGTTTTTTAGTATAGTGCTTAAAAGCTACAAAAGTAAATGAATGCTTGAAAAAGAAATCTAACAATAACATAAACTCAAATGCTCTGAAATCCAACTATTCACTCAGCAAACATCAATTGAGGATACAGTAGCAATAACTCATTCCTTTAGAGATTGATGCAATTGAAATCAAACCGGAACAAGACAATCAGTCTGGGAACGAGGAAGAAATAACCAATGTTCTCTACAGTTGACAGTCCTGCTCTAAAGCAATCAAAAGGAAATTGAACTTGAACTAAAGCTGCCATTGAAAGTAAACTAGGAAAACTCTTTAAAAGCAAACTAGTGCAATTAATCAATAGAAATGAACAACAAAGTAAATGGGTGCATGTCTACAACTTAACTACTTTAAAAGGCTAAATCACACCAAGCATTGCATCAGTCGAAGGTTCGGTAGCAATAACCCATCCTTTTCATAACTGATGAGAACAAATCTGAGGTCTGGGAGCTAGGTAGCAGATGCTGGGGCTCACTACAGCCAGAGATCGTCCTTGATGAATGTAAATGAAATGGCAAGTAAAGGAAATAACAATGAAATAGAACAGCACATCAGCCAAGGGTTTGGTGGCAATAACCTATCCCTTTCATAACTGATGGGAGCAGATCAGAGGTCTGGGAGCCAAATAGCAGAAGCTGACACTCACTACAGCCTGAGTCTGTCCTTAAGAAATGGAAAGTAAATGAAACAACAAATCAGCAATCTTGAAATAGACCAGCAATTGAAATGATACAACAATTCAGAAATGGAACAACAACTAAATATGAATGTACAACAATCCAAATCAAGCACGCAATACACTTATCATTAAAAGGGATAGTAATCTGAGCTTCGATACAATATGCATGAATCACAGTTATAAAGTAACAACAATTGTAACGGAACAACAATCCCGAATAAACAACAGTCACAATTTAAGAATACATCATACAGTTGTACCGATTTAGGAACATACAGCGCGGTTAATCTGTAATCGAATGACAATCTGTAAGGAACAGCAATGTTATATCAATTATCAAAAGGAACAGTAATGCGATACAAAGTTAAAATGATAACATAGCATTGTTGTGCAAATAACGATAGCATCCAATCAAGTATATCTAATAGCGCTGATATGTAAAACAGTAAAGTGCATCAGATTACTGAACAGAGTAAAAGAAAGAAATCAAACCACACATGAAGCATAAATATATAATACAGCAGCAGCATACTCCACCAGAGGCTGGGCCCTTAGCCGCTAGCGGATGCTGCTAGGTTACTTCAGGATCAAAGATGGAATGGCAACTAGATTTATATTAAAATATCAAAGCAGAGTTACAGTGGATTACAAAAAGAAGTCTCTCAATCTCTCATCCATTATCCATTCTCTCTGCCATCCTCACTTTTGAATCTCTAATTCATCCTCAATTCCATCATCCGAATCCCTCTGAAATCACCCCCCTCTCTGATCTCTGTTGTGATTTAAATAAAGAGAGATCAGAGAGCAGTTACAATCAAGATAAGTACAACATGATTTCTATTACAAAATTAGATTGTTTCCAACCAATTGATAAACAAGAAGATATATTTCCATCCAGCTTTCAACAAGAGCAAGACGAATTTGGCTTTGCAGCTGAGATTTGGAGGACGGTCGCAACAACAAATCTGAGAAAATCGTGCTCAAAGAACCCTGCATTTCTCTCAGTACAAGCCGAATTTGGGCAAACCGTTCTTTAAAAAAGTTAATTGGGTCCGTTCTGGACAAAACCCATGTTCCAAATTTTCCAGATTCTGCTTCATTTGCTCAGAATCTCAACCGCAAAACCATCACTTCTTATTCCAGCGAATTTCTGAGTTGGCACTTTTAATGATCAAGTCTTCAATCTGGAAATTATCTTGGAGGCTAAGAATGGGGAATAATGTTACAACTGATTTATTTAAACTATCATTGATAAAATCACGCATAATCATCAATTTATTAGAAATAAAGGAGAATAAATAATATTCATCCATAAGAGCATAAATCATTTATAAAATGGATTTAAATGATAAATTATAATAGATGATATAATAGAGAAGAGTAAAAATGGATGAAATAAGTGTTACAAAGGGGTTGTATTCATGGCCCAACAGTCTGCACCTCCTCCGTGGTCTTATCCACCTCAATACCATACTCAACCCACTGCTTATTCATTTCACTCACATGTCCAGCCACAGCCTCAGTGGAATGCACCTCAACCGGGGTGGAGGCCCCAATACAACTCTCCTCCTGCCATTCTGACTCCACCACCGGCTCAACCACAACCATTACCTCCTGCTCCTCTAAGACAACCCCAGATGCCTACCCAACCGAACCCGAACCCCAACAACCGACAAGCCCAGTAGGTATACACTGGGGAGACAACATGTCCTACCATGCTGTGGAGATCCAGGAGATCAACCTGCGATTCGGAAAGACCCTTCCAGATCACCAACCTCCTCCTCCAGAGGACGAGGAAGACAAACAGGAAAGTGAACCCAAAGCCATTCCACCCTTTCCTGAGCGACTAACAATAACCACGCAACCAAACACAGAGGAGACTGAACTTCTGGGAGAACTGAAATAGTTGTGTGTGAAAATACCCCTTCTCCAGGCCATCAAAGATGTACCAATATACAAAAAATTGATTGAGGAGAAGTGTTTCAGGCACCCAGGCAGGAGAAAGAGAGATGCCTTGACTATCAATGTCATAGGACAATTGTCTGATCTGATGTTGGGGCAAGTAATCTGTCCAAAGTATTTGGACCCTGGGAGTCCTATAGTTGATGTCCACATCAATGGCACCATTATCCCCCATACCTTGATTCATCTAGGGGCTGCCATTAATGTGATGACCAGGGACACCATGCTTAAATTCAACCTTCATAGTTCCTTAAGGAAGACCTCGACAGTCCTGCAGTTGGCAGACTGCTCCATCGTGACTCCCGAAGGGATTGTGGAGGATGTCTTGGTCTCTGTTGACTCTTGGGAGTATCCTGCGGACTTCTTGGTCCTTCAACCAAAAGCAAAGCTTACTGGATACCCCCTCATTTTGGGAAGGCCTTGGTTAGCCACTGCGGATGCTTACATCAGTTGCCGAGCTGGAAACATGACCATCAAAAATGGTCCTATATCAAAGCAGCTAGTCCTATACCCTCTTGCCCAGCCTCTGCTAGAACATGACTTACCGCTCTGGTTGGAAGAAGGAGATGAGGATGAGGCCTACTCTGCACCCTTGTGCACAATAGAAACCACTAGGGGAGGTCCTCAAACCGAGGATGATTTGATTGAGACTTTGATTCAAAATCCACCTCCCAGTGCACTATCCTTAGAGGAATTGGTGGAGGACACCCAAGCCAGCACCTTAGTGGACCTCTGTGTGACTGATCCAACCTCTCCCAGAGTTAAGAATGTGGAGTTTGGTCCCAGAAGAACTTTAAAGATCAGCTCCTCCCTATCTCCTTCCCAGGAGAAGGAGCTGTGTAGCTTACTAAACAATCATTTAGATGCTTTCGCCTGGAGCTATAAGGAGATGAAAGGATTCCATCCTTCAGTCTGTACCCATCACATCTACATTAAAGAAGATTGTAAACCGGTCAGGCAGCCTCAGAGGAGAATGAACCCAGCCCTTAAGGACATTGTCAAAGAAGAATTGCAAAAATTGTTGGATGCAGGATTCATCTATCTTATCTCCGATAGTGAGTGGGTTTGGCCTCTAGTGCTTGTGCCCAAGAAGAACAGGAAGTGGAGAATCTGTGTAGATTACCGAGAACTTAACAAAGCCACCAAGAAAGACCATTTCCCTTTGCCTTTCATAGATCAAGTCTTGGATGGACTAGCAAGGAAGAAGTTCTTCTCTTTCTTAGATGGGTTCAGCGGGTATAACCAGATCCAAATCAGCCTGGAAGACCAAAATAAAACCACCTTCACCTGTCCTTGGGGTACCTTTGCCTATCGAGTCCTTCCCTTTGGGCTATGCAACGCTCCTGCCACTTTCCAGAGAGCAGTATTGAGAATCTTTTCTGAGTTGGTCCATGATTCGGTAGAAATCTATATGGATGACTTCACTCCTTATGGGTCCAACTTCCAAGAAGCATTGACCAATCTGGGAAAAGTTCTAACCAAGTGCATTGAGATGAACCTGTCCCTCAGTCCTGAAAAATGTGAATTCCTGATGACTGAAGGGACCGTGCTAGGACATACCATTTCTCGCCAAGGATTACAGATGGATCCTAATAAAATTGCTATCATCCAAAAGGTCCCACCTCCTCAAAAGGTAAGAGATGTTCGGAGTTTCCTAGGCTTAGCAGGATATTATCGAAGATTCATTAAAGACTTCAGCAAGCTAGCCTCGCCATTGTTTGGCCTCTTAGGGAAAGATGTTGAGTTTAAATGGACTGACAACTGTCAAGGGGCACTGGATGAGTTGAAAGAAAAGCTGGTGTCTGCCTCGATCTTGAGAGGTCCAAATTGGGCCCTACCTTTCCACATCCACACTGATGCCTCGAACAAAGCCATAGGGGCAACCTTAGGACAAGTTGAGGAGAAACTCCCATATGCCATATACTTCGTCAGCAAAAACCTGTCCAAGGCAGAAATGAACTATACTGTAACCGAGAAAGAGTTCCTGGCCGTATTCCATTCCCTAAACAAGTTTAGACACTACATCACCGGTTATCAAACATTTGTGCACACTGATCATGCTGCGATTAGATATTTAATGAATAAGCCTGATGTCAATGCTCGTATTATTATATGGTTACTTTTGTTACAGCAATTTGATTTGACGATTGTCGACAAGCCAGGTAAGGAAAATGTTGTTGCTGACTTCTTGTCTAGATTGGACTTGCCTGCAGGTGAAGAAGGAACAGTGGATGACCAGATGCCAAATGAACACCTATTTGCTATCTCAGTACTCTCTCCATGGTTTGCTGATATAGCAAATTACTTGGTCTTAGCACAGTTCCCTCTGCATATGTCCTCAAAAGAGAATAGCAGAATCATAAGGAAGAGCGCCCCATTCACTTGGATCGGGTGCAACTTGTTTAAGCTTGTCCCAGATTAGATCTTGAGACGTTGTGTTAGGGAGGAGGAAGTCTTTGAAATCCTCCTAACCTATCATGATGGACCTTGTGGAGACCACTTTGCAGCAAAAAGGACCGCCCTCAAAATTCTACAGGCAGGCTACTACTGACCTAATCTTCATCAAGATGTCAGAAGATACATCAGCCAGTGTGACCGATGTCAGAGGATGGGGAAACCGACTCCAAGAGATGAAATGCCTCTCCAACCTCAAGTGACCTTCGATCCATTTGAGAAGTGGGGCATGGATTTTGTGGGTCCTATCAACCCTCCTTCAAAGCAACGGTATTACATCATTGTGTGCACCAACTATCTAACCAAGTGGGCAGAAAAGAAGGCAATCAAAGCAGCAACAGAAGAAAAGGTGGTTGAGTTTCTGAGGGAAAATATCTTCTACAAGTTTGGCTACCCATGAGAGTTAGTCACAGATCAAGGAAGCCAGTTCACCTCCAACCTGATTGAAGATTTGCTTGCTCATCACAAGATCAAGAACAAGACTTCCACCCCCTATCATCCTCAAGCAAATGGGCAGGTGGAAGTCACTAATCGAGCATTGGAAGGGATTTTGACTAAGGTTGTGAGCAGCAGCAGAAAGGATTGGGTAGATCGCCTGGTTGAGGCCACCTGGGCCTACAACACCACTTGGAAGACCACAACCAGTTTCACACCTTATGAGCTAGTCTACGAGAAGAAAGCTTTGCTGTCCATAGAGTTCAAGTACAATACATTGAGGGTGGAAGCTCAGCTGGACCTAGATCTCAGCCATGATCAACATGAAAGATTATTGCAGCTGAATGGATTAGATGAACAAATAATGTAGGCCCTTCTCCACTCAGAGGTAGTTCAACTCCAGAGGAAGATATGGCATGATCGGCACCTTAATGAGAAGCAATTCCAGCCGAGAGATTGGGCACTGCTGTATGACTCAAGATACAGGGATTTCAAAGGGAAGCTGAGGACAAGGTGGTTAGGACCATATACAGTGGAGAAATGTAACGATAATGGTTCAGTCCTTATCAGGACCATTGATGAAGAGGCCATCCCCATGCTTGTCAATGGGCATCAACTGAAAATCTACAAGAAACCCCTCTCGAGGCAGGAATTCATTGAAACTGTGGAAAAATCAGTGTTGGTAATAGAGCAGGGTTCTGCCTCTGTTCTGGCCACACCTTGATCATCAAAAAAAAAAAAAGATCCCTGGACGAAAACCTCTCTGAGGCGGCCAGGGCAAGCAGTGAGGGTGAAAACCTCATGGAGGCGCCCCCACTGTCTCTCAGAAAATAAAGAAATGGAATAAAGAAAAGATCCTTGCGTGAAAACCTCTTTGAGGCGCCCAGGGCAGATAGTGGGGGTGAAAACCTCATAGAGGCGCCCCTACTATCTCTCAAAAAAAAAAAAAAGAGAAAAAGAAGAAAAGAACGGGTCTGATCTTTGAAATTATTGCAGGTTGCAGGGATATAATGCATATAAAGAGAGTCGCGCAAATCAAGGACATGGGTACATCCCAAGCTACCAGGCATCCTCACCGACACTCCCTCCATGGCCACACACTTTTTCTAGGATGTGGACACATTCTGGTCAAGATTCAACCTCCTACAGGAAGTTTCAGGGCTTTCTACAAGAAGTTCTTCATTTCTACAGGAAACATCCTATAGAACCTTTGGGCAAGCCAAAATCGATTCTGGAGGAGGATTTAAAACTTGAAGTTTGTTGGTGAGGCCTGCAACCACCCCTTTGTCCCATCCATCACCTGTTTCCTCTATTTCCTCTGCCATTACCACAATTTGGTCCTGTACTCGTGCACAGTCATGCAAAAAGTCTTATTTTCCTCAGATTGCCATTTTTTTTTCCAAGGGACAAATCAAATACATGAAGGCCCGCACACTCTACCTGTCAAAAGCTCCAATAGGACCCTTCATCCGTGATTGTAGCCATGCCCGTTTCAGCATGCAGCCCAGGAGGAGAAGCAGCTACAGGATGTCCTACAGGAATCCTGTAGCAGCTGATCCGCCTGGAATACACACTATGGAGTCAGGAGCAGTTGAAATCAACGCAGGAGGCATGCAACCAGCTCCACGTAGATATGAACACCTCCTCAACCACTGAGAACAGATGGGGCCGTGCATGCAACGTTCACCACCAGAGGACCGGGTCCTGAAAGCCTTGCATCCAGCATCAGCAAATGAATGAGGGAATTCACATGCCTATGCATGAAGCAGCAGTGAGCAAAGCCATTGTTTCACGTCCAAAAACCTGCAAAACACGTCCATGGTCACCCCAGGTAAGTGCCTAACCTTATTTCGTCAAATTGCATAAGCTATACTATGAACACTGCATATTTATGAATGGGCGGATTGAACGAATGCAATGGCCAGTCAATTGGCCACCCACAGCCAGTAGAATTGCCTCGTGGGATCCGAACGAGCATGGTTACACTTGATTCCGTCGGAAGGACGTGGAGCCGACACGTGGGAAGTGTCCAATCGGGAGATCAGTAGATTTGCAGTGAAATCGACGGACTGACAGGGATGACGGCGAGCAATGGCGGAGATAGATATTGGCAGTCAGAGACACGCCGAGGAATGATGGCCATGACGTTGTTTAACGGCTCGGCCTGGACACCTCACCCCCGCACCATGAATTGCGCCGTATTTCAAAATCATTCAGCCAGAGCACGCACATCAACCATTGTCATTTACGCCTACAACCGATTTTTCAGCAACGTGAGCGTCCTCCTCCTCTGCAGTTCGTTAGCCCGAGTTTCTCGGCCTAGTTCAAACTCTTCCCACATCCCAGAATTGCGCCGCAGCGCCGTGACATCCTCCAGAAGCAGCAGAAGCTCTCTACAGGAAGGAGCTCTATAGGAAGCATAGCGAAAGCTCCCAGAGCAGAGAAACCCGTGTCTGTTGCGTCGGAAGTCAAAATTTCTAAGAGAGGTAGACTCGAACATGCCATCCCCATGCTTAATTTTCGAAAGGTGGTGAACTAGCTTGTTTGAAGTGGGGAAAATTGAAACCAGTCTGCCTGTGGGTCAAGAATGGTGGTTTGCTTATATAATACACAGAATTTCTTTTAAATGGTGCTGCGTCATATTCACCTCCATGGTTCCTGTTAACAAACTCTCCCCATTATAACGACAAACCGCTGTAAGGCTCACCTATGCACATATAAAAAAATTTGTGACTGTTACATGGTTGGTGTGAAAATTAGCTCTGCACTCTATCTGTGAGAGCTTAATTCCTTTTGACAAGTCGAGTTTTGGGCGGCAACAGTATTATAACCAGAGAATTGGTGAAAGGGGAGATACACACAGTGGAGAAACCCTGTCCTGAGAGTCAAGGAGGAAACCATATCCGAATTTCCATTCTACCCAGAGCTCAAGCCAAAAACAGAATGTTTTCATCATGCCAGGAGGGTTTATCAGAAAGGAACCCTCAGATTCCAAAAAATTGATGGAAACTCCCGAGGTGGTAGAACTATTTACTCGTGCCCACTGGATGACCTTCTGTGACAGAATTCAAGGTCACGATGATGAAATAATAGAGGAGCTCCTAAGGTCCCTGCAGCCCAAATCAAAAACACTAGCCACTGTAAAGTTCAGAGGATTGACCTTCAAACTCACTCCACAACTCATTAGTCAGGTCATGGAGTTGCCATTGGGGATATCGTGGGATAAAGAGGAAAGGAAATTGGGCCAGAAGGCCAAAAAGGAATTTTTCTTACCAGAAGAACAGTTTTCAGAGGATAAGAATGGGGTCCGAAGAGCCAGCCTTCAGCCATTTTGGAGCGAGGTCAGCCTTCAAATTATGAAATATATTACCTGTGAGGGGCGATTTAGTATTGTGTATGGTTATCACTTCCGCTTGTTAACCGAGCTCAGGCATAAGATGGATTTGCCCTCGGAACAAAAATTGAGCATCCCATACTTCCTCCTACATTCATTGATTGAGTGTGGCACAAAACTGAAGGAGGGGACACCAGACCAGCTGGCTCATCATGGGCTTATCAAGCTCCTTGTAGAAGATGCCCTCCATACTTATACTATCCCAATCTCCTGGGAGATTTTCGGCAATATGTCCAAGGATGATGATATCCGGACTCTAGCAGAAGAACTCACTTCATCCAGTAGTGAGGAGAAGGAGCATATTGAGGCAGAGAAGAAAACTAAGGGTAAGGAAGCTAAGGGTGAGAAAACCCAGGGCAGGCCATCACAGGAAAAGCCACAGGAAAGGCAAGAGGAAAATCAAGGAAAAGGACAGGCTGCTGAGGCCAAAGCTGTGAGTAAAGTAAAAACACAAATGCCAAGGGAGAAGCGGTTGCAAACCCGGGCAGAGAGGAATGAAAAAGGAAAAACAAGTAAAGGCACACCCAAGGCAACCACAACACAAGTCAAAGAGAAGGCACCCCCAGCCAAGCAAGCTAAATCAGGGAAAACTAGTTCTACAGGAAGCCAGCAGACTGTTTCTACAGGAAGCCAGAAAATTGCTTCTACAGGAAGCCAGAAAACAGCCACTACAGGACTTTCTACAGGAAGTCTGGGGAAAGGGCAACAGAAGGAGAAATTGGTCGAGATTTTAGCTAGGGAGGCAGCAACTGTGCTGGTCACCCTAAGCACATCCCCCAAGCAGAAGGAGAAGCGGAAGAGGGAGCCTCCCCTGTATTTTAAGGCAAGAAGGAATGTAAGGATTAAGACTGGCAGACCCCAGCCTCCGTCAAAAGAACCAATCACAATTGTAGACACCCCTACCACACTAAAGGAGAGGTCCCCCTCCAAGGCATCCATCACTTATGAGCAGGGAAGCCCGAAGACATCCACCTGGAGGGAGAGAATGGAAAGGTTGGACACAAAAGCATCTCTACAGGATGTTGAAACTATTCTACAGGAAACATTGGCCAGGCTCAAGGAGACCGAAGAAATGGAAGGTGAGGTAGCCAAATCACCACAGAAGGAAGAAGTGGTCGAGCACATTATGGAACCTAGCCCCCAGCCTAGCTTGGGCTCCTACTATAACTTCTTGGAGGCCGGAAAGATCATTCCTCAGAAATTCACAGTGCCACTTTTCCTTGCACTAGAGGAAGAGAGAATGAGGACCCACACTTGGATGAAAATCGCTAAGTCCAAGGGAGTGGCAGATATAGGTCCTCTAGAGGAGCAGCTCAAGGAGGCCAGAAGAGAATTGGCTATGGTACGACATGTGGAGAGCAGCCAGCGGGTCAGGCTACAGGAAGAAAATGAGTTGCTTAGACTGCAGCTGCAATTACAGGGACAGAGGAAGGAAGACAGGCCTCACATCTTGGGGGAACAAGAGCAACAGGAGGGGCCCACAACAACCATAGATACCCCTTATGAACAGCAAAGAAAAGAAGGGACACAAACTGAAATTAAGGCACTGAACTAGCAACTACAGGAACAATAATTGCATATACATTCTATGAAACAGCAGCTGCAAGAAAAGGAGGCCCAACTGGCCTGCATGGCCAGCTAGGCAATGGAAGCCTTGCAGTGCAGGAAACCTGCCAAATCCTATGCCCTATACCTCAAGGACCAATGGTTATAGTTTCAAATCAATACCTTTGCCCAAAGGGGCATCACCCCTTTCCAAAATTATCATCAGTTTGCAGCTTTATGTGGCAATAGTTCATCTGAGGATAGGGCCAGATTGGCAGAGTTCTACTTGCACAACTTTGTCGTTCCGGACATGAACGCATGGGATCCCAACACGGTGATAGGAGGTGTCCAGCTTATGGCCTCTTGGATGAGCCATGAGGAGAGGAGAGCAGCAGAGGTCTGCAGTATCATAGGCAGAGAGCTCAATGAGCCTCTCATGATCAGAGCAGAGCCAGATGACCCATCAGCAGTGATAAGCGCCCACCAGCACTTGGCCAATAGTCCTCAGGATCTACCGGAATACATTGAGCAACAAGCTCGAACCATTGCCCATTTTGAGGACATGGAGAGACTGTTGGGAGAAAATTGTATGCATGCCTGCACAAGGCAGTGGAACACACTGCCTCACAGCCTGAAGATAAGGGAATACCACTCTCCCACTAGGATGAGGGAGGCCTTGGCAAGGGTACCTCTCTACAAACAGTTGATCTAGAACTTGCAGGCCAATTGGATTGGCTTGAATTTCAGTCCTCCTTTACTTCTGGGATTTCTATAAGGAGTGAAGGAAGAGGAGGAAGGTAGACAATGGGAGGAAGTGGAGAGGAAGGCAGGATTCCACGACCGGGAAGAGGATATCACAGCAGAGGCTTGGGACGTGAGGGAGGCGATCAAAGCCATAAAGGATGATGAGCTGGACTAGTTGCTCAGAGGATGAGCAACCGATTCAGCAGGGGGTGATGATGAGCCCCCAAATTGGGTAACCTATTGGGCTCATTTTGCCTAATTGTCCTTGTTCAATCCTCCATTTTTCATAGATTATGCATGTTTTTCTAGTATTTTTATGTTATTTGAACGAATAAGGGTGGTCACTCTACCTAGGAGGCTAATACGTGGTTATTTCATAATTTTGGGACAAATTTTGGAGCAAAACCAAGCAATCATGGGTCAGATGACAGCCAAGCTTGAGGTGAGGATTCGTAGGGAGGTTCTCTCTTGCATTAAATGGCCTTCCTCGAAATCTCCACCCTCAACACCGAGCTCCACAGGCCACCAAAACGAGTTTTAAAGGCAGCCAAGCAGTTTTTGGAGGAGTGACTGTTCACTAGCAGTTGGGACAGCCGAGTCCCTTGAATCTAGGAGGGCTGCTAGCCCCCTCGTATTGTACAAATAGGAAGGCCTCAGCCTTCGTAGTTTACTTTTGGAACTATTGTTATTTTTTCACTATAGTGCTATCATTTTGCTCAGCCTGTTTTATTGTAGCTATTGTTGTACAACTTTCATACGATGGTTATTTTTGAATAATGAGAAGCAGCTTTACTTGGCATCAGATCTAAGTTCTTTATAGGAGCCTGCATCTCTTGGGGTTGGGCCCAACCTGAATGCTAAGGCCTCCTTTATGTATTGTTATTTGTTCTTTATGCATTTGCAAAAACATTTCTATTAAGTAGATTAAAGTTTGCTGATTAACTAGGTCACTGTTAATGGTTAGAAAGACTTTTGAATGCTCAGATTTAGTTGATAGGTTGTTAACAGAAAAAGATTCAAGAAAAGGGCCATCAAACATCTCTGGTTTCACCTCTCCTTCAGTAGGATCAGGAGCTGGGATCAGGATAACTGTGCTGCCCACAAAAACACTGATTTTGCTTTGCCATGCAATCACTAGTGTTCGATTTTCATGTGTAGAAGTTGGTCACAAGTTCAGACTTTTGTTTGCTTAGTTGCATGAGTTAAAATACATGGTTTCATTGCAGGTCACACCTCTGTTCATTCTCTTTATTGGCAGCTAGCAGATTTAGGTCATCGTAATTGGATCAGTTGGAAAAAAACGCCTTGCAGAGCACCTGTACCACTCCTTCATCTGTTCATTCTCCATCAGCACCATCCACTCCACCCTCTACTTAGAATCCTTGCCTCCAGTTCGCCATTTGCTCCCATAACCCTAATTTTGTGTGTAACGTTGCTTCAGTCTTCCCTGAACCAAATACAGCCATCCACACCTGTCCACAACTCCATCCACCGAGTTCTAGACCATCTCCAACCCTCACCCTACCTCCACACTCACTCCTTCACCTTTCCCTCTCCATTCATCCACCAAAAACTTCATTTCTGAACATCCAGTAGAAAATTACAGACATCCTGTAGAAAATCGCAGACATCCTGTAGAACCCCTGCAGACTTCCTGTAAAGGCTCACGAATGAGGTTTCTTGATAGCCAAACTCGATGAAACTCTATGGAAGGGTGTTAGGGACCCCTTAGGCCCTCTCTAAACCTTCTTGACCTTTTCCAAGCATCTCTTCTCGCCCATCCACCTCTACACAGCCAAAAACAATCAAATCATATGCATAATAACTCTAGCAACTTATTCAAAAATACAAAAAGATGTTTTTTTTTCAGATGTTACTGTAGAAGTAGCTTAGGAACATGTATTTACCTTCCTAGAAGTCATAGCATTTCTTTCAGTAGCTTGCATCCTCTTTCTTGCATCAGTAGGGTTAGCTGGTAGAATTAGGGTTTGCTAGGATTTACATTTTCTTTTAGCTTTTCAATATCTTTCTGTAAGTAGATCAACCTTCTTTAAATTAGCTTTTATCCATCAGTTAAAAAGCTTCTTCTCAGAGCTCATAAAAGTTGGCTTGAGCCCCTAGCGGACTTGTGCCAGCTGACCAAGTGACAGTTGCGGCAAGAGCTAGTACTTGTGCATACAACATCGTCGCTTCCAAGTTTGTTACGAACTACCGGGTTGATAAAAGTAAAGAAGGGAGTCCCAGGAGTTGTAGCATTATTGCTGCAATACTGGAGCTCACCACTTGGCTCTGAAAGCCGCAAGAAAAGAGAGACAAGAAAGTCAAAATATGAAGTCTATAAGAGCAGCAAGACAAGAAGACAAAATAGCGAAGGTACAGGGTTGTCTTCTAGGGCATCAACAACCACACATGCGAGGAAGAAAGGACCTGTCTACAGTCAAGTACAACAGGAAATCATAATAGAAATATCTTTGTTTTTGGGCTAATACACAAGGTCTATTAGGCCTCCCCATCTAGCAAAGAAAGGAGGATTGTTCTAGGGTTTCTATCCACATGTGCGAAGACTTTAGAAGTAGATTGTTGCAGACTTGATAGCAGATAAAGGCAACATATTGAGAGACCTCACTTGAATGTATAACAAGGTCTACAAGGTCTCCAAGGAAAGCGAAGAAGGTCCTCCTTATAGCGAAGAAGAGAAGCCCTAATATTCTAGGGTTTCCTAACTTAGAACAGTAGAAAAGGACAAAGTACTAAGGAGCAGAAGTGTCGGAAGACAGAGGTCCATGTGCCGGAAGCTATAGTGAAGAAAGAGGATGGATTTGACTTGTGCTTGGAGGATCCTATAGTCAAGGGTCTAGGGTTTGGCAGTTGTTCAAATAAGAAGCTTCAATAAGAGAAATCTTACAAAGGGTTTCCCTCTCAAGAGTGGATAGGGTTTGTCCCTGGCAGAGAACCAAACTTTGTGTTCTTGCTATTTTGTTTTGGTAGCAGTTTGATGAAGTACACACATATGCACTAATAAGAAGAACAAGAAGCATAAGCTAAACTAGAAAAAGTAAAAAGACTTCACAAATTGTTATCAAGTCACGGAGAATCATCACAACGCTACTTTGCCCTAGATTCTCTAACATTCAACCCCATTGAATTGTATATAAAGAGGTTCCTTTCAACCTCATTTGACACAACTCAAGGGCTCTAATATATCTCTGAGGTAGCTGCAGCTTGAAGGAGCTATGAGGACAGGTATTGGGTATGGAGAAAGAGGTAAGACCACATCAACAACTAGAGCGATAAAACCCTATACCATGCTTTCTTCAAGCCTCAATCTACCAAGTGGAGCCACAAAACCCTATGTCATGCTTCCTTCAAGCCTTGGAGCCACAAAACCATGTGCCTTGGAGATAATATTGTTTCCATAAAGAAGAGAACCAGAAATAGGCTCATGAATACCATCAATATCTACTGGAAGTGTTGCAATTAAAGCAATAATGAATACAAAAGTTGTGGTCAATTGGATAGGGACCATCAAGATGTTGAACCATGCAATGTAGAGATGGTTTTTAGTGCTAGTGATCTAGTCACATAAAAGACCCCATCAATTTGTGCTTTGAGATACCTCCAAGATTCAATAAGTAATCCAAAGTGAGAGGATTCGCTGATAAGGTGACAGTGCCAACAACCCTGAGTTGACCCAAAGTGACATCTTGTGATCCTTGCACAACTAGGGTGCCAGTTTGAGCATCAAAAGGAGGCACAATTGCACAAGTGGCAACATCTCACATTTAGGGAACTTGGCCACAAATATTTATGTGTATTTCCATTGAGGGTACCTTTAACATTTCCCAAGGCACAAATCACATATTTGGAGGAATTTTGGATAACTTGTCACATTCCACTAGCTTCATGCATGGAGAGGTGCTCCCATCCTTTAAGAAGATTTTGGAGGATTTCATGGAATAGTCAAGGGTCACATGTATAAAAGAAGAATGCCATAGTCAAGAATATGAAAATTGGCATTTGTATCACATGGCGTAAAGGAGAAGGACATAGGTGAAGAGTACTCCATTTAGAAACATCTAAAAGCTTGTTTATGTCCTCTTTCCAAAGAAGACAGGGCAAAGTCTTTTGTGCATAATATTTGACAGTTGATCCTTCAGACGTAACTAGGGAAGAATGGAAATCAAAATAAATTGCATAGCATGAGCAACTTCCAAGCTTGTTTCAAGTTCTATTGAAGAGGGTGAAGTTGATGTTATGGGTTCATGCTCTTACATTTCCTTAAGAATTTCCTGATTAAAATTTATTGGAGGGAGCTACTTACTCAGAAGAACTCTGGATTAATCATCCTTGAATTTCCCCCAGATGAAGATTGCTTCCCTTCCAATCCTCCAGAAGGCACCTTACGATCAAACTTATTAGATGTGACTTACGTTCAAGCTTAACAGCTCCAAGAGGGCCTTGAGCTTGGCCTGGAATTCTACAGAAAAAATATTTAAATTGTTTAATGTCCATTTTCAATTTTAAATTGATGCATTTTGCAGGCAACAAGAGTCTCAACTTGGCTTGCACCTTTGAGACAAAATTGCTAGAGAAGAGGAACTTTAAATCATTATGCCATAAAAAAAATTTAATAGTTTTCTTAGCTCTATCCTTTCGATAATATGCCAGTATTTTCTAGTTTAAATACCGTCAAGTTAACTATGGATGTCATCCTCCAATGTTCAAAAATAATGAGAAAAATAATCAGAACAATAGGCACAAAGGCAAGTTACCTTTTCTCAGGAATCTCTGGCATCCTCTGCGATGGCTTTTTGATTAGTGAGACATGTTCCACTAGGGTCACAACAGCCACATTTGGTACCTTGAATTGCCACAAAATATTTGCTTCTGATGAATCACTTGTCAGATAAACAATGTAAACTTTGAAACGGGAACTGATACGGTTACCCGTTTCATAGAGATAGCAAAAAAGTGACATGATTTTGAAAAGGGGTGATGCAGAACACACATGTTTTTTTTTAAAAGCATAGTTTTTGGCACTTTAATTTTTTTTATGTACATTGCGTTTTAGAATGGTAGTGATTTTCATGCTGATTTTAAAAAGTGGTAATTCTGCATCAGACCCTTTTTTTAAAAGACCTATTTTTTGACTTTAAATTTTCTAATGTATAAAATGTAAATAATTATTTTATAAATTTAATAATTCTTGAAGTGGTCGTTTTCTTCATATTTTCTTTTTTTTATTTTGATTTTAATTTTTTGTAGTGAGGTTTTTATTGTTTTGCATTTTTAAATTAGTAGGTCGATATTTTGAATTTTTGATATTCTACATATTTATATATCCTTAATTAATTTTTCAATCCACATGTAATAATTGTTTCTAAAAAACAATATTTTTTAACAATGGACATAAAAATAACCATTTTTAACATAAATATAACTAAAAAACTACACGTTTTGATACTTTTTTTCTAGAATTGACATGTCAAAATCACAATTTTTATACGAAAATTTTAACTAAAAATGGTTAAATAATATTTTTTTTATGAAATCATGTCAAAAAAATAATAATAATCACTTTTTTTTTCAAAATATAATGATTAACTTAAAAATTAATGTGAAAATCACATATTACAAATTTTGAACGCATAACAATATCAGTTCCCGTAATCAGAATCGAATAACCACCGCCCAACTACCCATGGCTGTGGGGGCGGCCGAGCGGTGGCCATCTAATTCTGAGAATCAGATAGCCACCTCCCGGCCACCCCCACGGGTGGTTGGGCGATGGCTATCCGATTCTGAGAATCAGGTAGCCACCCCCATGGGCAACCAAGCGATGACTATTTGATTCTGAGAATTGGATAGCCACCCCCACGGACATCCGGGCGATCGCTATTCGATTCTAAGAATCAGATAGCCACCCCCACGGGCGGTCGAGCGATGGCTATTCAATTCTGAGAATCAGATAACCACCCCCACCGGTGGTCAGGTGGTGGCTATCCGATTCTCGGAATCGGATAACCACCCCTTGACCGCCCTTGAGGTGGATATCCGA
Source organism: Pinus tabuliformis (assembly GCA_031772625.1). Classification (NCBI taxonomy): domain Eukaryota; kingdom Viridiplantae; phylum Streptophyta; class Pinopsida; order Pinales; family Pinaceae; genus Pinus; species Pinus tabuliformis. The sequence continues at coordinate 354,258,149 of CM062820.1, read as the reverse complement.
TTCTGAGAATTGGATAGCCACCGCTCGGCCGCCCCTACGGGTGGTCGAGTGGTGGCTATCCGATTCTAAGAATCAAATAACCACCACCCGGCCACCCCCATAGGCGGCTGAGTGGTGGCCATCCGATTCCGAGATTCGACTGCCCAACTGCCCGTGGGGGTGGCAAGGAAGTGGCTATTCGATTCTCGGAATCGAATAGCCACCGCCAGGCCGCCCGTGGGGGTGGTGGCCGAAAAAATTGTTTTTGGGTGGCCGAGCGGTGGCTATCCAATTCTGAGAATCAGATAACCACCACCTGGCCACCCCCATAGGCAGCTGAGTGGTGGCCATCCGATTCCGAGAATCGGAAAGCCACTGCCCAACAGCCCGTGGGGGTGGCCGGGAAGTGGCTATTCGATTCTCGGAATCAAATAGCCACCGCCAGGCCGCCCGTGGGGGCGATGGCCAATAAAATTGTTTAAAAAAAATGTTATATATATATATATATATATATATATATATATAAATGTTTTGTTTTTTAATTATATATATATTTGTAAAATATATATATATATTAAATATTTTAAATGTTATTTTAAAAAATATCAAAAATATATTTAGCTTTTTTTAATTTTAATGTTTTTTTGAAAATGATATTTAATTTGAAAATATGTATTTTTTTTTTTTAATTTTAATTATTTTTCAGGTTTTTATTTTATTCTTAATTTCAGCATATTTTTGTTTTTTAGGGTTTTTTCTTTTACTCTTAATTTTTGTAGTTTTTTTATTTTTTTAGTTTTTCTTAATGCTTTTTTAAAATTCCCTATTTTTACTTAATTTTATAGTTTTTTTTTTTTTTTTCCAAATTTTTTTATGGTTTAACACATTAAAAAAAATGTTACTTTTTTGAAAATATGTTTTTCTTATTATTTATTTCTTTAAATTTTTTTAATTTTTTAATTCTTATATTTTATAGGTTAATTTTGGCTTCTTTTTTTACATTTTTATGATTGATTTTTTTTTTTAAATTTTATGTTTTGTTTTTAATATATATATATATCTTGGTATTTTTTTAACTTTTTTTTGTGTTTTTTTTATTGTTTATATTTTTGTTTTTTATTTTTAATTTTATGTTTTCATTATTTTTTTGAAATTTTAATGTTTTTTGGAGTCATAACAAAATCTTTACACCATTATTTCAAAATGTTGAAAATTTACCAAAAAAAAATGTTTTTCGAGCATCAATGCTTTTCGGTTTGAAGGAGTTTTTTGTACAATTTTTGCACATAAAAATTCGGTTTTACTGGCATTTTTTTAAAATGTTAAAAATTAACCCTTAAAAAAAAATCCATCGTTCCATTATTAGCACTTTTCATTTTTAGGCTAGTTTTTGCACAATTTTTGCACAAAAAATTCGTTCTCACTGTCATTTTTAAAACGTGTTCAAAATTGACCCTAAAAAAAAACCATCGTTCTAGTATACACACTTTTCGTTTTTAGCACTGTTTTTCATGTTTTTTCAGGGTTTTTTGGGCAGAGTTCTCATTTTGAATCTATAGTTCCCGTTTCAAAGTTTATATTGTTGATAGCCATCCTTGCTTCTTGCATCAGTTTCAACCTCTAACTCATCAGTAGTTGCAGCTTCATAAGGAGTTCTTCGCCCATCAAATTCACATTTTTTTTTCTAATAGGTCTTTTGCTTTTAATTACCCACTGCATCTCATGAATCTGTTGCCATCTACTTTTTCATAATACACATTGTTGTAGTTCCTGTCCATAAACAAAACGAAGTCCTCTGAAATCAATAGGCTGATAGAAAACATTAAAAATTTGAAATTTGAAGCTTGTGCTAAAAAGAAGATGACAATTCTAGACATATGTTAAACATTGACAACAAAGGTTTCTGTGCCAGATCTTAGAAGCATTAAGCATATCACTTGCATAATTTATAAAGTAATAAAACTGCAAAACATGGCCAAAGCTATGAGATTGTAGAGGATTAGAAACCCTGGCTCACTAAGTTTTTTTCCTCCATGAAAGGTGCTCAACCCATAGCTTCATGGGTTCAACAAAATGCTAAAGTTTAGATTTGACTGAAATATAAAACAACCTTACTCAGATACCAATAGTAAAGAAAAATGCTTGTGTGAAAGATACAGGGAAAAAATATGAGGAAAACAAAAGTAATATACTAAAGGGTTCATTTAAGTCATTTTTTCTTCATTTCAAGGTCTCCAGTAACATTGATATTTAAGGTCTCATTTACAGGTCATTTTCTTTGGCTAGGGATCTCTAATGAATTACAGTATTGAACTTTAACATGGGTTTCCATTATGAAACAATTTTCATTTTCCTAACAAATGTTGAATGAAAGTATTGGTACAAATATTCTTCAAGCTAACATCCCACTCTACCTCCACTACAGAATGACATTATTTTGAAGTTAATGTCGGATATTAACCAGAGATTCAATCACAATTCATCAGAGAAACCCTAACTCATATTCACCACTAACACAAGTACAACATTGAGCCAAAGAGAAACAGGAAATGACTGTAAACATAAATATGGAACAAGGCACCTTCAATACATTTCAAGGAAGTTAAAATCTATGGAGGATTTCAAACACTATCCCTAATCATTTTTCATTGTTATCATTTTTTAGATCTTTAAAAAGATCCTAAAAAATAGTCACGATTTTTATACTTTTGATTTCTTTGATTTCCTAAAAATATGGAACAGATTTTTATACTTTTGATTTCTTTGTTTTCCTGAAAATAAGGAAACAGGGATAAAAAATTGGAAGTATTACCACCAATAGAATATTAATGGATAACCAAGTCTAAGATACTCAAATATCATCAAGAAACTTGGCAACAACCATCACACTAGTTATTGGAAGTCTATGTACATTCTGAGAAGTAATCCAAAACCCTGAATTGAGTTGAAACAAGCGGTCGATATACGCATATACAACTACAAAAACAAAGGGACTAAAATGCATATACTTAAAAATTATCTCCAAATATTGCTCAATGCTGATGTCTGGAATTCAAATGCCATGGAAAACCCACAACCTTGGTGGTGATAAGCATTGACTTGAAGATGTTGATTGTCTCTCATTCCTAACCACAACGGGATGAGAGAATTGAAAGGATACAAGGACTACTTGGTTCTGTAGAACTAATATCAGAAGCTGAAAATGAGTATATGTCATACTGAATCCTTCTTGGCGAGACGTGCCTCATGACAGAAGCCATTTGTGTGCAAAGATACAAGAATTTATGTTTCAAAGGGATTCTGCTGAGAACAATAAAATAGGTAAAGGCTGATGGCATCAAACTCTACCTACCTACCTACATTGTTTCTGGAAAAATTCACATCGATATCTAACGGAAGTGCACCACCGACCTCAGTCACTATCTTTTCCTTTCAAAGAGACCAGACATGGTCAAAGTGGTTTTCTATTTTGTGAGTGGACCCAGAAATACAAATAAAAAAACAAAACAACACAGATAGATTGTCTTCCATAGATAGATGAAATCATAGATTTTTGTTTTACCAAATTTGGGCCAAGATTGCCCAGAAAATGGTTTTTTCTTTTTCAACTTCTCATCAGAATGAAACCCAAATGAGATTCAACAAACCATCATAACTACAATAAAATTACACTATAACTAATTACAATAAAATTACACTAAAACTACAACTTGTGATGGATTGAGAGAGAGTTAAATAAAGTACCCATGGGTTTCCCAATGGTGGACTGGAAGTGGGTCTCTAAAAGCCTGGACACCTCATTATGAGCTCTGATGACTTCAAAAAGTATTCATACAGCTCTTGGACCACTACTCCAAATCCTTCCGGGTCCTTGAAATAATCATGGCCAAATCTGAGTCTTTGGTATACCAGCTACTGACCATGGAGGAGTTATCGTCCGTCTGAGGTTTTGGAGACTTTGCATTCTAATGATGGACTGCCTCACGCTCATATTCAATATCTGTGGTAGTGGTGACAGTGGTGGTATCTTCACACTCCTGCACCGACACCTCCACCTCGGCCTCCCATTCCTGCACACGCCCACGCTCCTCCTGTGAAACGTTGAACCTCATTGGTGCCGTTGCTACCCTCATTTCCCTCCTTTGCCGATCAACAGGATTTTTGTGAAAAGTTTAACCTCATTGGTGCCGTTGCTACCCTCATTTCCCTCCTTTTCCGATCAACAAGATTTTTGTGAAACGCTGAACCTCATTGGCGTTGTTGCTGCGCTCCTTTCCCTCCTTTGCTGATCAACAGGATTTTGCACACTAATAGTCCTCAAGGCCTTTACCAATGGACATGGAAAAGGGCGGTAGACTAGGAATATGTAACCATTAATATTCTTTGTATAATAAGAATTAGTATATATTAGAAATATATAATAAGAATTAGTACGAGTGAAGGGCATAATAAGAATTAGTGTGATAAAAATTAATGTGAGGGAAAGGAAAAAAGGTTTTTATTTCTAAAATGAAGTATCTTATGTTTAAAAATTATGAATTTGGTATTATGTTTTTTTATGTTTAAGGGTTATGAATTTGGCATTATGTTTTTCATGTTCAAGGGTTATGAATTTGGCATTGAAAAATTATATAGATTTTTTCTAAATAATCTTAGGGGTATATAGGATATCAATTTTATTAGGAATTTTTTCACACCATGTATAGGAGTCAAGGAATGTACTATGAGTAGGGGAGGTAAACAAGGGCATTAGGTCTTATAAGAAGCTTTTTAGTATCAAGGGTTATGAGTTAGACTTAAAAACCACATAGATCTTCTTTAATGGATATTTGGTCTTAAGTCGGGATATGGGCATTATATGAGGTATTTCTCACTACATATGGGAGTTAGTGTCTATGTTATGGTTAGGAGAGGAAAACAAGGGCCTTAGTCCCTAAATTAATATTTCTCATGCTCAATTTCCATGAACAAGACCTCTAGCTGGGAATATAGGCATTCAATGTGTTTCGCATAATAAGAATGGGTCTCATGACCTTTACTATGGCCAAGGAAGGAAATTAAGAAAAGGGACTTAAGTCCTAAATAATCAGTGGTGTTAAAAGGGTTTCAAATCACCAAATTAATTATATTCTCTAAGGGAAATTCATTCGTTGGCCTCTAGGAGGGATGTGTCTACCATTCAAAGGTTTTACACACCATGATTGGGTCTTGGAGCCTCATCATTGGACCTTAATTAAATTAGGAGGCTTTCAAATCACATATGATGCTTACAAGTGTAGGCTTTGTCAAAATAGGAACATAAGGGGCTTATGCCTTATTTGAATCTTTGATGATTAAGCTTTGTGAAGTAGTTCTCAAAGAACCACACATGACCTCTATAGGGGATCTTAGGCCTCTATGGGGGATCTTTAGTGACATTAATATGTTTCACATAGTAAGAATGGGTCTTCGGCTTGTACCATGGCAAAGGGATGAAAGCAATGGCCTCAAGCTCAAAATGAAACTTATTTGGCTTACACTGCATGAAAAAGACCATAAAGAACAATATAAACCTTCTTTGAGGGATTTTAGGCCTCCATCTAGGATAAGGGTTCCATTATGAGGTTTTCCACATCATATATGGGAGTTAGGGCCTATATCTTGGCATGGTATATCTTGGTTAAATACTAGATGTGCATAAGGACTCATGTGCTTGGTATGTCTTGGTTAAATACTAGATGAAATAAGGACTCTTCCATATGGGTACTCGATGTATAGAAGCATGACGGTTGTGCATAAAACCTAGTGATATTGATCAACATCCGATATGGTCTCTTGAAAAATGAAAATGAGCCATGATAACTTCAGAGGGAGGTGAAAATACCTTGATGGATACGATGTTGAAGCTTGTTGATTGATTTGTTTTAGGAACATATTGATTGATGTTTGCAAGCTGAAGAGCGTGGAAAAGGGAACTCTAAGTATTATGTGAAAATAAACCAAGTAAAGGGATGTTGATCTTAGAGGAAGCAAGTAGTAGTATTTGATATCATGACTAAAGGTTTTTATGATTTGGTAACTCTAATATTGATGGTTTTTTTGAGATGTGATTTGGCTACATGTTGTAGGAGTACATGCTAGAAAGATAACAATTGAGATAATATATCTATAGTTGTTTGGATTAACTCTTAAGAAAGGCAAACTCAAGCCTTGGAAAATCAGAAACCTTGGACGCTTGAGCTAATTCATAACCATATTTTGGAGAAACAAATTACTGAAATTATGCTATGATTGGATGGGCTTGTGGAGCAGTGTAAATTGGAGAAAAATTCTCTTACTCCTACCCATACAAATTCATGCTATGCAGCATAGTCTGTGACATATCTTCAATCTGATGTAACTGTCCAGCATAACAGAACTGTCATTTCCAAGGACCAAAACAAGAAAACTTGTTGATTTCTTAATTGACATAGCTTGCACAACTTAAATAATCAGTTGTCTATGTTAATGAAATGATGTTTTTCTTTATTTACAAGTGAAAGCACAACTTAAATAATCAGTTGTCTATGTTAATGAAATGATGTTTTTCTTTATTTACAAGTGAAGTACTAACACATGCTAGATAGTTCCAAGGCATGATAGGCATGCCAGGATGTGTTAGGTGCCAAGGTGTGGCGTGAATGCATGTTAGGGAGTGTGAGGGGCAAGTGCCAAGGAAACACAAGGGAGCACTCATTTCAAATGCATGGAAATGAAGTGTCAATGAGTTTCAGGTGTGCTAAGGAGGGAGTGAAAAGGTATGTTATCCAGTGCCAAGGAATCACAAGGGAGAACTAGGTCAAAATGTTTGGAAATGAATGAATAAGAGTGTGTGCCAAGGAGTGTCAGTGAATTCTAGGTGTCCCAAGGATGAAGTGTGTTAGGAGAAGTTCAGAATATGACTTGCAGGAGGCAAGCCTATGGTTGTGATAAGGCGTGTACAAAGTAGTTTCAGACAAAGGGAGAATTTGGGTTGAGCATAACATTGTTTTGTCAATGACTTGGTTGGGTTCCCAAGTCGCAAAAAAAGTAAAGCTATCTATGAGGCCATGATAGCTAGGGAGTGCCAAGGTGTTCTAGGGAATGCCAGGAAGTACTAACACGTGCTAGACGGTTCCAAGGCATTTTAGGCATGCCAAGTGCTAAGGCATGCCAAGACATGCCAAGTGCTAAGGCATGCCAAGAAGTTCTAGGTGCCAGGGTGTGGCGCCAACACATGCTAGGGAGTGTTAGGGCCAAGTTCGAGGGAAAATCAAGGGAGCACTAGTTTCAAATGTATGGAAATGAATGAATAAGAGTGTGATAGAGAGTGTTAGCGAGTACGAGGTGTGCTAAGTGTCAGGGAGTGCTAGGGAGTGTCAAAGCATGCCAAGAAATGCAGGGGATGCGAACATGTGCTACATAGTGCCAAGGGATTGTTAGGTGTGCCAGGTGTTATGGCATGTCAAGATGTAAACTTTGTTTCTTAGTTGTTTTACGACCACGATTGTATGTGAGTCTTGTCTTTGTAACTTGTTAAGTTGTATGAGTTGATATTCAACACAAGTAGCCTAAGATAAGTTATAGGAAGTTCTTAGGTGAACAAGGCATAGTCTAGTTGTAGTAATTGTAACTTGGTCAAGTTGTTGTTATAGTTGAGGCAGGATTTTGTTTAGTTCCCATGTTGAAAAAAAATGTAAAGATAGTTGTGAGGGCATCATAGTTAAGGAGTGTCAGTTCGTGCTAAGGAATGAAAAGGCGTGCCAACACATTCTAGACAGTGCAAATGCATGCCAAGGAGTGATGGGGAGTGTCAGGGCTAGGCACAACATTAATTTTTTCAATGACTTGGTTGGTTTCCCAAGTCGCGAAAAAGGTAAGGCTATCTATAAGGGCATGACAACTAGGGAGTGCCAACATGTGCCAGGAAATGCCAAGAAGTGCTAACACATGCTAGACAGTTCAAAGGCATGTTAGGCATGTTGTTGGGGCCTTCATTTTGAGTTTTTGCGAGAAGACAAGACAGGAACAAGTGGCGAGGACGGCTGGTTGAGTTGCGAAGCTGACAGCTGAAGGGGGGAACTGGAACCACGAGTGGTCCGACAGTTGTGGAAAGGTGGCAAGGGAGAGAAAGAGCAGTCGAGCAAGTAGAGAGCAAAGGAAGCTAAAGGCAGAGTCAGCCGAGCAGGAAATAAGTGGAACTGGCAGTCTAGGTGCGGAGCATAGGATAAAAGGCAAATGAAAGGATGGGAAAGGGTTGGTGAATACTAGTTGTTGATGAACCAAGCGAGCTAGGAATCAATGTAGCCTTCCTGAGTTGTGGAAGGTGGGTACACCCTTGCTCTGTTGGTCTCTGATCTATGGGTTGGGTCATTCTTGTTGTTGATGATCAGGCTTTGAGCCTTCTATACTTATTTATGTATTTATTTCTATGAAGCGTAATGAAAGAGACAGTTGAGTTCTATATTGGTTCTTTAAAAAATTTAAATATCTATCTATATGTTGTATGATTTCCTAAGGTAATGTGAGTAGAATAGTATGGTTGGATTACAATAGGTACTTAATTGTTATGAGTTAAGATCAGTTGCGGGTTGTGGTTCCCTTGGTGCCTCATTCTACCCCCTCACACTTCAGTCACGACACGCCTCAGGTGAGACTCCTTACCCTCTCTTGGTAAGGTGAAAATGTCGACGTTGTTCTAGACTACAATAGAGCCTTGTTGGCCCCTTGAGCATGAACCCAGGGTCTCTTCCCCATTCCCATTTTCATGCCAACACATGCCAATTCATGCCAAGTGCTAAGGCATGCCAAGATGTGCCAGGTGTTAGGGTGTGGCGCCAACACATGCTAGGGAGTGCTAGGGAGTGTCAGGAAACACAAGGGAGCACTAGTTTCAATTGCATGGAAATGAATGAATAAGAGTGTGTGATAGGGAGTGTTAGCGAGTTCCAAGTGTGCTAAGGAGGGAGTGACAAGGTATGTTAGGCAGTGCCAAGGCATGCTACAGTGTTGGGGAAGCATGCCAAGATGTACCAAGTTCCAAGGTGTGCCAATGTGTGCTAGGAGTGTTAGCGAGTGCTAGGGAGACACAAGGGAGCACTAGGTCAAAATGCATGGAAATGAATGAATAAGAGTGTGTGACAAGGAGTGCAATGAGTTCCAAGTGTGTTAAGGAGGGAGTGACATGGTATGCTAGGTAGTGCTAAGGAATGCTAGAGTGTGAAGGTAGCATCTGACCAAGATGTGCCAGGTGCCAAGGTGTGCCAACACGTGCTAGGAAGTGTTACAAAGTGCCATGGAAACACAAGGGACCACTAGGTCAAAATAATGCATGGAAATGAATGAATGAGATTTTGTGAAAGGAAGTGTTAGTGAGTTCCAGGTGTGTTGAGGGAGTGATAAGATATTATTTGCAGTGTTAAGGCATGCTAGAGGCCAGGGCAATGATATGCCAAGATGTGCCAAGTGTTAGGGTGTGCGAATGCATGCCAAGGAGTGTTAGGGAGTGCCACGGAAACAAAAGGGAGCACTAGTTTCAAATGCATGGAAATGAATGAATAAGTGTATGTGACAGGGAGTGTCAGTGAGTTCTAGGTGTGTTAAGGAGTGAGTGACAAGGTATGATAGGTAGTGCCAAGGAATGCTAGAGTGCCAGGGCGACATGCCAAGATGTGTCATGTGTTAGGAAGTGTTAGGGAGTGTCATGGAAACACAAGGGAGAACTAGCTCAAAATGCATGGAAATGAACAAATAAGAGTGTGTGATAGGGTGTGTCAGTGAGTTTCAGGTGTGTTAAGGAGGGAGTGACAAGGTTATATGCTAGGCAGTGCCAAGGCATGCTAGATTTCTAGGGCATGTCAGGGAGTGATAGGGAGTGCCAAATCATGCCAAGGAATGTAGGGGGTGCTAACACGTGCCACATAGTGCCAATGGATTGTTAGATGTGCCAAGTGTTATGGCATGTCAAGATGTAAACTATGTTTCTTAGTTGTTTTATGGCCACAGTTGGACATGAGCCTTGACATGGTAACTTGTAACTTGTTAATATAAGTTGGATAAGTTGAAATTATATATGAGTAGCCTAAGATGAGTTATAGTCAGTTCTTAGGTGAACAAGGCATAGTCTAGTTGTAGTAACTGTAACTTGGTCAAGTTGTTGTAGTCGAGGCAAGACTTGGTTGGGTTCCCAAGTCCCAAAAAAAGTAAGGGCTAGTAGTTGTGAGGGCATTATAGCTGAGTGTCAGGGCGTGCCAAGGAATGAAAAGGCATGCTAACACATGTCGAACATTTCCAATGCATGTTGAGGAAAGTTACGGAGTGTTAGGGCATCACAAGGGAGAACTAGGTCAAAATACATTGAAATGAGCAAATAAGTTTGTGTGCCAAGGAGTGTCAATGAATTCCAGGTGTCTCAAGGACAAAGTGTGTTAGGAGAAGGTTAGAATAGGAATTGTAGGAGTCAAGCCTATGGTTACAATTATAAGGGGTTGGTCAAAGCAATTTTAGACAAAGGGAAACTTTGGGTTGGGCACAACATTGTCTTGCCAATGACTTGGTTGGGTTTCCAAGTCGGAAAAATAGTAATGCTATCTATGAGGGCATGACAATTAGGGAGTGCTAAGGTGTGTCAGGGAATGCCAGGAAGTACTAACACATGCTAGAAAATTCCAAGGCATGTTAGGCATGCTAAGACAAGCCAACTGCTAAGGCACGCCATGATGTGCTAGGTGCCAGGGTGTGGCACGAATGCATGCTAGGGAATATTAGGGCCAAGTGCCAAGGAAACACAAGGGAACACTAGTTTCAAATGCATGGAAATGAAGTGTCAGCGAGTTCCAAGTATGCTAAGGAGGGAGTGACAAGGTATGTTATGCAGTGCCAAGGCATGCTAGAGTGCTAGGGAAGCATACCAAGATGTGCCAAGCACCAAGGTGTGCTAATGCGTGCTAAGGAGTGTTAGGGAGTGCCAGGGAAACATAAGGGAGCACTAGGTCAAAATGCATGGAAATGAATGAATAAGAGTGTGTGACAGGGAGTGTCAATGAGTTCCAAGTGTGCTAAGGAGAGAGTGACATGGTGTGCTAGGTTGCGCTAAGTCATGCCAGATTACTAGGGCGACATGCAGCCAAGATGTGTCAGGTGCCAGGGTGTGTCAACATGTGCTAGGAAGTGTTAGGGAGTGCCAGGGAAACACAAGGGAGCACTAGGCCAAATTGATGCATGAAAATGAACAAATAAGATTTGTGACAGGAACTATCAATGAGCTATAAGTGTGTTAAGGGAGTAACAAATTATGGTAGGTAGTGTTAAGGCATGCTAGAGGCTATGGAAACATGCCAAGATGTGCTAGGTGCTATGGTGTTCCAATGCATGCTAGGGAGTGTTATGGAGTGCCAAGGAAACAAAAGGGATCACTAGTTTCAAATACATGGAAATGAATGAATAAGAGTGTGTGACAAGGAGTGTTAGTGAGTTCTAGGTGTGGTAAGGAGGGAGTGACAAGCTATGTTAGGTAGTGTCAAGGAATGCTAGAGTGCCAGGGAAACATGCCAAGATGTGCCAGGTGCCAGGGTGTGCCAATGCGTGCTAGAGAATGTTAGGGAGTGCCACAAAAACACAAGGGAGAACTAGTTCAAAACGCATGGAAATGAAGAGATAAGAGTGTGTGATAGGGAGTGTCAACGAGTTCCAAGTGTTCTAAGGAGGGAGTGACAAGGTTATATGCTAGGAAGTGCTAAGGCACGCTAGAGTGTCAAGGCACATTAGGGAGTGCTAGGGTGTGCTAGGGAGTGCAAAGCATGCCAAGAAATGTAGGGGATGCTAACACGTGCCACATAGGGCAAAGGGATTGTTAGACATGCCATGTGCTATGGCATGTCAATATGTAAACTATGTTGCTTAGTTGTTTTATGCCCATGGTTGGATGTGAGCCTTGACTTGGTAACTTATTAAGTGGGGTGAGTTGAGATTAGACATGAGTAGTGTAATATGTGTTATATGTAGAAATTTTGAATAATAAACACTTATTCACAAAGATTATCCCGATTATACACTATTGCGGAATACATGCACAATACATAACCTCCTCTACGTTGATCATCAATTTAGCAGCATCAAAAACAATGAAACATCAATCGCATGCGCACATTAACACAGTATGTAACCCAGGGAAAGCATACAGCTGAAAACCCCACACTATCTGTATATTATAATGATTGAGAACATGTAACAATACATAGTACAATACTCCTTGCAAGTACTCAGTACTATCTCCACCTGTTACACACAAAACTAGCTCAGATCCGAACAAGTCACAGGTTCAAATCTCCTCCGCTGCTTTTGCCTGCCTCCACTGCACAATGCCAAGTGAAAATCACGTGAGCATAGGCTACAATTGCCTTGGTATTGGCCCACACTACGCAGTCCTCATTGGCATAACTCAATCCTATGCATGTGAAAATCTCATGCACAACTGATAGTCACAACTCACCCTTTCACTTACCTCTAACACCTGTCTCTGTTGAACTGTCCATGCACTGAGTTAACTGATGTATTCTTTAGTTGCTTTATGAGTTAATAATTAGTGAATTAATTAACAATCAATTCACACAACTCATCACTAGTGTATTCTTTAGTTAGACTAAATACAACTAGTTCAATTAAGTTAAAATAAACACAACTCCATAAACTCCACAGAACTCACATGCATGAGTTCTAACTGAAGTCCTCCATGCAATAGCTCAACTAACACATAAGAAACCATGTGATTCCTTTTGTCAGCTGCATGTGCCACATCTGTAGCTCGAACTAAAGTGCTCCAAGAGAACAAGATAATGTTTAGAGTCCCAATATTACTAAGGGCTAATAATATCTGACTGTTTCTATTTTTAGCCTGGTAGTCTAAAAATAGACTCTGATCACTCCGTTGTGAACCAAAAATAGAAGTCCATCTATTTTTCCCAACATGACCAATCATCCATAAACAACATCCTGCAACTCATAGACCATGATCCATATGTCTAAAAATAGACTTTGCGCCAAAAATAGCATGTGGGCCCACTTAGTGAAGGCAACTCCTTTCCACTAAGCTCCATCATCTTGTTGCATTTTCAACACTCCCTCTCAACAAGATATGGATTATCTGCAACCCCTATCCTGCAACTCTATAATGTTCTGCATGCAACACATTTGCCCGGTCCACTTGCTCCAACAACACTTGGAACAAAAGCACCCCCAACTGGCCACTCTGTTGGGCTAGGAACATACTCTGATGCTGAAGATCTACCTGCTGCTGAAAAGTGCTCCCTCTTTGACATCTGCGCTACTGCAACATCTCCATGCATCTCGCACCATTGCACACCTCTCTATGCCACCTAGCACTGTGCAAAACACTTGTGCCTCTTGCATTGTTGTAGCTTGCTAGCTATGCGTTGTACTGGAATTCCCTGCACTGTCGCTCTCTCTACCGTTCCATCCGCATCTGTATCTACCCAATCAATCAGTTCCTGCTACTCCACATCGGGGCTCCCGTAGCAAGGTCTCATCCAAGAGGTTGGGTACCTCAAGGATCCTGCCCCTCCTCCTTGGGACAATCAATCCACATCACCCCACCTCCTACATGGAGGTATGGCTACATGCGATCCCTCAACCCACCTGGATCGAAGTTTCCCCCTACTGGAGGTCTCTGCATGAGTAGATGTCTCTAATTGATCTCCTCTCAGCTTCCCTTGTTGTGGCTGCTCCACAACCTCCTAAAGTTGCTGCACCAATCATGGCTCCTCCACAATCGTCTGAGACTTCTTCTGGTTCTGCATGTTGAAAGGTAATATACGCTCCCTCTCAACCACCAAGTCTCCATCAGTTGCCTCGCTGCTCAAGGCTTTGCATGCATCTTGAACCTCAAGAGCATACAGGTTCTTGACCCGTGAACCAATCTGCTTCACCTGTCTAGTGATGATGTGTCTAAGGAAAACCTTTCCGTTACTGAAGACTACATCATAGCCTCTGTCTTCCAGCATCATGATCGACACCAAGTTTCTCTCCAGTCCTGGTACATACTTAACATTGATCAAGGTAAGGCGAGCTCCATGCTCCCTCTGAAAAATAACTGTGCCTACACCTGAGACACTATACTTCTCATCATTACCCATCACTATGAGTATCTGGAGATCTTTCTCCTCCAAAGTACTGAACAAAATCTTGTCACCGGTCATGTGGAAAGAAGCTCCACTGTCAAGACACCAACCACTTCCCACCATGGATGAAACCATGCATGCGAAGAGTGTGAAATCCAACTCAAACTGTGAAGCAAGTGCCTCACCTTCAAATCCTTCCCCAGATCCCTTCTTGTATTTCTTCTTTGGGCAATTAGTAGCATAATGGCCCAACTCATGACAACGAAAGCATCTCACCTTCGACTTGTCAACCTTCTTCCCATCATTGGAAGAACTGGATTCGGAAAGAGAACCCTTCTCCTTCCCCTTCTTCACCTTACTCGCTAAGGCATAGTTCTCCTCATCATGCATGGATGAAGAACTGTCTCTGGTGCTCCGTCTAATCTCCTCTTGCACAAGATCCGACCAAAATCTCTCCCATCCTGGCAATTTCTCCCAACCATTGACAGAGTCCTGATAGGAATGCCAACTCTTCAGAAGACCAAGGAGAGCCAAGCTCACCAAGTCCTCATCATCAACAGTCACCCCCACACTTCCCAGCTCATCCCGGCACTGGGTGAACTTCGTGAGATACTCGGGCATACTGTCTCCATTCTCACACTTAGATGTTTCTGAGTTTATCCTTCAGCGTCATTCCACCAGCTCAAAACTCAACCGCTTCTGATCTAAAATTTGTGAGAACAAAGTATTTCTCGTACAGAGATTGACTGTATGGGCATTCATCGGATATCTCACCTTCCAAAAGAAGGATGAATCCAGAAGCTGCCTGGCCTGATTACAGACTCTGCCTGAAGAAATAAAATGTAAACACTTTCTGAATAATAGATCTGATGATCAATCCTCGCTTTGATATCTTGTATAACTTTTTCTACAAATCAACCAGCTCTGATACCATGTAGAAATTTTGAATAATAAACACTTATTCACAGAGATTATCCCGATTATACACTATTGCGGAATACATGCACAATACATAACCTCCTCTACGTTGATCATCAATTTAGCAGCATCAAAAACAATGAAACATCAATCGCATGCGCACATTAACACAGTATGTAACCCGTGGAAAGCATACAGCTAAAAACCCCACATTATCTGTATATTATAATGATTGAGAACATGTAACAATACATAGTACAATACTCCTCGCAAGTACTCAGTACTATCTCCACCTGTTACACACAAAACTAGCTCAGATCCGAACAAGTCACGGGTTCAAATCTCCTCCGCTGCTTTTGCCTGCCTCCACTGCACAATGCCAAGTGAAAATCACGTGAGCACAGGCTACAATTGCCTTGGTATTGGCCCACACTGCACAGTCCTCATTGGCATAACTCAATCCCATGCATGAGCAAATCTCATGCACAACTAATAGTCACAACTCACCCTTTCACTTACCTCTAACACCTGTCTCTGTTGAATTGTCCATGCACTGAGTTAACTGATGTATTCTTTAGTTGCTTTATGATTTAATAATTAGTGAATTAATTAACAATCAATTCAACAACTCATCACTAGTGTATTCTTTAGTTAGACTAAATACAACTAGTTCAACTAAGTCAAACTGAACACAACTCCACAGAACTCACATGCATGAGTTCTAATTGAAGTCCTCCATGCAATAGCTCAACTAACACATAAGAAACCACGTGATTCCTTCTGTCAACTGCATGTGCCACATCCGTAGCTCGAACTGAAGTGCTCGAAGAGAATAAGATAATGTTTAGAGTCCAAATATTACTAAGGGCTAATAATATTTTACTGTTTCTATTTTTAGCCTGGCAGTCTAAAAATAGACTTTGATCACTCCGCTGTAAACCAAAAATAGAAGTCCATCTATTTTTCCCAACATGACCAATCATCCATAAACAGCATCCTGCAACTCATAGACCATGATCCATATGTCTAAAAATAGACATAGTCTAAAAATAGACTTTGCACCAAAAATAGCCTGCGGGCCCACTTAGTGAAGGCGACTCCTTTCCACTAAGCTCCATCATCTTGTTGCATTTTCAACATTATAGGCAGTTCTTAGGTGAACAAGACATAGTCTAGTTGTAGTAACTATAACTTGGTTAAGTTGTTGTAGTCGAGGCAGGACTTGGTTGGGTTCCCAAGTCTCAAAAAAAGCAAGGGTAGTTGTGAGGGCATGATAGCTAAGGAGTGCCAGGGCATGCCAAGGAATGAAAAGGCATGCTAACACATGGCAGACAATGTCAATGGATGCTGAGGAGTGTTAGGGAGTGTTAGGGGAACACAAGGGAGAATTAGGTCAAAATGCTTGGAAATGAACGAATAAGAGTGTGTGCCAAGGAGTGTTAGTGAATTCTAGGTGTCCCAAGGATGAAGTGTTTTAGGAGAAGTTCATAATAGGACTTGCAGGAGGCAAGCTTATGGTTGTTATAAGGCATGGACAAAGCGATTTCAAAGAAAGGGAGACTTTGGGTTGGGCACAATATTGTTTTTCTAATGAATTGGTTGGGTTCCCAAGTTGCAAAAATAGTAAGGCTATATATGAGGGCATGACAACTAGGGAGTGCCAAGGTGTTCTAGGGAATTTAAGGTTCCCAAGTCGTGGAAAAATGTAATGCTAGCTGTGAGGGCATGACTGCCAAGGTGAGTTAGGGAATGCTAGGGCATGCTAACATGTGTCAGATAGTATGAAGGCATGTCAAACAAGCTAAGATGTGCCAAGTGTTAAGGCATGCCAATATGTGTAAGGGCGTGACCAGGGAAAATTTTAAGAACCCCCCCTAAATTTATAAATATAATAAATGGGCGAATCTCCATGGTATATAGGAAAAATGGAAGGCGATTTTATCAATAATATAACATGTATATATAATTTTTTGGCGAATCTCTCACTAGGCATGGCAAATATTTTACTCAATTATAAAATCTTGTAAGATCTTGGCGAGTCTTTCACTAAATAATAAAACTTTGTAAATTCCTAGTGAATCTTAGCATAGGCTACATGCTGGTTTAATTCCCCCATTTAAATAGGCTACATTCCAGGTGAATACCATGGGTCAATACCATGTGCCATTTTGGTGAATACCATGGGTCAATACCATGTGCCATTTTTGTTTTTATTAATTCTAATATTAGGGTTAATAATGGTTTTTTGCATGGTATTAATAACAATCTAGTCCATGGTATTTGTCCCATAGTATTTTGGCCATAGGTTTCACCTAAATATAACCCATTTTTTGAGTGT
The DNA here is from genome assembly GCA_031772625.1 of Pinus tabuliformis. Lineage (NCBI taxonomy): Eukaryota > Viridiplantae > Streptophyta > Pinopsida > Pinales > Pinaceae > Pinus > Pinus tabuliformis. Next base: position 354,240,782 of record CM062820.1, on the reverse strand, counting down.
TCGTAAATATAAGGTGACTTATGGAGTAAATATAAAAAAATGTTTTATTTGTTTACCATACCTCTCGTTTATTTATATTTTTATTAATTTACCATACCTTTTTAACAAATATGGTATTTGGCCCATAGGATTCACTTAAATAAAACCTCTTTCTTGAGCCTTCATTAATTTACCATACCTTTTTTACAAATATGGTATTTGGCCCATAGGATTCACTTAAATAAAACCTCTTTCTTGAGCCTTCATAAATAGAACGAGGGTTATGGACTAAATATAAAAAGAGGTTTTATTTATTTACGATACGTCTAGTTTATTTATATTTTTATTTATTTACCATACCTTTTGAGTAAGTATAAAAAGACGTTTTACTTATTTACCATATCTCCACTTTACTTATATTTTTATTTGTTTACACCCTTACATGTATATAAGGTGACTTATGGAGTAAATATAAAAAAACGTTTTATTTATTTACCATACATCCATTTTACTTATATTTTTATTTGTTTACACCCTTACATGTATATAAGGTGACTTATGGAGTAAATATAAAAAATGTTTTATTTATTTACCATACCTCTCATTTATTTATATTTTTATTAATTTACCATACCTCTTTTATAAATATGGTATTTGGCCCATAGGATTCACTTAAATAAAACCTATTCTTGAAAATGGGCGAATGGATTCACTTAAATAAAACCTATTCTTGAAAATGGGCGAATGGAAGGTTGTAAGTCCTAATTTCAAGGGCTAAATTTACCTTTTTTACCCTCTCCCTTAAAATAAGGTGGGCTATTTGAGGTGATTTGTAAAAATGTACTATGATACAAAATATTCGCCCACTAAAAATTTAAAACCCCTTAATTTCGCCAAAGGGCAAACATTCGCCCCTAAAATTATCCTTGGGCGTGACAATGCATGTCGAGGACTGTCAAGGCAAAAAAAGGGAGGAAAAATTTAAACTACAAGGAAATGAACACATAATATGGTTAATAAGTCATCAATTTAACTTTTCCATGAGGGGCATGCTAGGCACACCAACACTAGGTTCCAATAGGTGCCAAGTTTTAGTGCATTCTAAGTGCCAAATATTCCTCTAATGCTTCTCATCTACTTTCCAATAATTAATCTCAAATAACTTTAATATTAAACCATGCCAACTCATCTCAACGAATGACAAACATGCTAAGACTTGCCAAGTGCTAATGTGTGTCACGGAGTGTGATGCATGCTATGAAGTGACAAAGCATGTCAAAGAGTTCTAAGTTGTGTTAGAGAGTGCCAATGCATGTTGAGGAGTGTTAGGGAGTACTAGGACAACACAAGGGAGAACTAGGTCAAAATGCATGGAAGTGAATGAATATGAGGGTGTGTCAGGGAGTGTCAATGAGTGCTAGTTGTCATGCCAAGGAGGGAGTGACAAGGTATGTTAAGCACGGGTAAGGCATGCCAGGGAATATCAGGGCATGTCAAGAAGTGCTAGAGTATGCTAGGTAGTTCTGAGGTGTGCTAACATGTGCCAAATAGTGCCAAGGCATGCCAAGACATGTCAGGTGCTAAGACATGCTAGGATGTGTAGGGTGCCAGAGTATGCCAATATGTGTCAAGGAGTTTCAAGGCAACAAAAGGAATAACCAAGCTAAAATGCAAGGAAATGAACACATAAGAAGGTTAATAAGTTGGGACTTTATCTTTTTCAAAAGGGGAATGTTAGGAATGCTAATAATATGTTCCAATACATTCCAAGTGCCAATGTGTGCCAAGTGTTAATGTATGTCAATGCAATATTATGCCAAGGTGTTCCAGGGCATGCTAGGGACTACAGGGCATGCCAACACATGCTAGGGGAGTGCTATGTTATGCTAGGGCATGCCAACATGTGCTTGGGCATCCTACTCATGGCAAGATGTTCTAGGTACAAAGATGTTCCAAGTACAAATATGTTCCAAGACATGTGAGGTGCCAAGGAATGTTAGTGTGTTCCAAAGTAGGTTAAGGTGTGCCATGAGTGTTGAGGAGTGCTAGGTCTCTCTCATTAATATAATTGACAAAGCTTGATTATGTATTAAATAATATAGTTCCTACACACACTAGTGGAACTTTATCTAAAGGGAATTTGCTAGATAATAAACCTAATAGAGATGAATCATGTGTTGACTAATAGGAAAGTTATATTCTTATGACTTGAGGGAAATGATACACACTAATTACTTCTTAAAAAATTGACTGACTCTAACCACTATGGCCTTGGAAACATAATGAAAAGGACTCCAGAACAATGGTCTTAAATCGTTATCTTTTGACAAAAAATATAGTAATAGGTACATAGCGTCATCAAAAACTCATTGGACTGATCAATGATGACGAATTTTTTTTTACCATCACCAAAAGTAACCAAAAAGAGCATTGGTGAGGGTCAATAAAAGATCGTCACTAGAAGTGTCACCAAAAAGAGAATTAGTGATGGGCCTTTAACGACCCTCACCAAAAGTGTCACCAAAGAGAGAATTAGTGACGGGCCTTTAACGACCCTCACCAAAAGTGTCATTGAAAATGGCTTTGGTGACAAACCTTAAAGGACCATCACTATATACACTTACAACAATGTTTTTTTAAATACCGTCACCATATGCAACATTGGTGACATACTTTAAAGGTTCATCACAGGCATGAAGCGTCATCAAAAACTCATTGGAATGATCAATGATGACGAACATTTATTGTCTGTCATCAAAAGTAACCAAAAAGATCATTGGTGACGGTCAATAAAAGATCGTCACTAGAAGTGTCACCAAAGAGAGAATTAGTGATGGGACTTTAACGACCCTCACCAAAAGTGTTACCAAAGAGAGAATTAGTGACGGGTTGTTAACGACCCTCACCAAAAGCGTCATTGAAAATGGCTTTAGTGACAAACCTTAAAGGACCATCACTATATACACTTACAACAACGCTTTTTGAAAGACCGTCACCATATGTGACATTGGTGACGGACCTTAAAGGTCTGTCATAAGCATGACCCTCACCAATGACATTTTTCTTGTAGTGCTCCCTGCACTCTAGTCTCAACTAGTTCTTTCTTGGAATCGACATGCATGAGTTTCTCATCAGGGAATCTTCAGTTAACTGGAGTAGCACTAGTGGATGCATTAGTGTGCCAACTAACTACTAGTCCTCTATTATTTCCAAAAGCAATTTAGAACTAATTTAACTGAACTTAACTCAGTAAACTGAGTGATCTAATTTCCAACTCAATTTAAACTCATACTGGACCCCTAAAATTTAGGGAGAACATATACATGACTACAAAAATACTTCCAACTCAAAATTCCTAAGCTAATTAAGTTAATTAAACTTAATTAACTATTTACAAGTTGCTATGAGAATAGAATTCGATTTTAATTCTCAGTTTAATTCAAGGACAAATTAAACTGGAATTTCTTGTTGTCATTTCTCAACAAGATCTTGGGAGTTTAGAGCTCCCTATAGAGAGTAAACAAAGCTTAGAAATAGTTGTCCAATATCTAAGTTAATTTCTTAATATTTACAAGAACCTTATGCCAACGATTGATGGATTTATAGATGATGAGGCGTACGAAGGAAATAGGGATGGGTCCCAACAAATGGGTTGGGGTAAGTAGGAGGGTTACAAAAGCACATGCCAAATCTATGTTTAATTTCAAAGAAAGGCTAAAAAGAAAGATCCTCAAGGTGAAATATTTCAAGCACCCCGATATATCCCATGATTTGTATGATAGGTTTCGTGCAGCGTATGGCAAGTTTTCATGGAATGACAAGGTTCCACATTATTTTGCAAAATTATTTTATGTAGGATTTTTTTGGGGTGTGAAACCTGATTATACTGACCTTCCATTTGAATTTTATGGTAATGGGATAGGTCAGACATATGAACATAAGGATGCATTAAGGGAAACTGAATTGCCTCATCCTCTTCCACCTTTGGTACTTCAACCTCCACGTCTAGTAGCTTTGCAATCGGAAATGGATGCCACTTCTCATATTGGTCGAGAAGCAAGGGATGCCATTATAGACAACATACAGACTGCATTGACTAGAATTGATGTCGGTCTAAATCAAAAAAGGGCGTGAGTTGATGCATGTGCTAATTTTGTATATAAATCAGATGTGTAGATAGATAATATGAATATTGAAGAGGTTAAAGTGTATGAAAAGACTTGTCGTGATGGTTGGCAAGACCTAATTGGTCATAAGGAAGAGGGCATGGAATCGATATGTGTTAATATTTAGGGTGGATATTTTAATTTAATGTAATGTATGTGTTAATGTTGATTCACATATAATTTGTAAATTTTTTCAAATATAATCTAACACGAATGTATCATGTGTTCACCATTTGCAGTTAAGTCATTTTTTGAGCGAAAATTTTGATAATATGACGGTGTCGAGTTCAGGTTCAAATGAAGATATGTTGAGAGATATTAGTTTTTTTTTAGGAACATGTTGATAATATTAATTTACTTTTATTATATCAATATTGTGAAGACATATTTGTAAAATAAATAATTATATATATATAATTAAATGTTAACATATTTCCATTTCATCCGGCATTTTTTACATAGCACCACTCTCTTCCTCCCTATTAGGAGATGTGTCAAATATCAGCTTGTCACAAGTATTGAATATTTTACTTTTGTTTTGTTATAAATTGAAGAAAGTTTCATTAAAAAACGAGATCTTCATCTTACAATTTTAAAATTTTCGAATTTTAGGTTTGTGGAGGCAGTTTCCCTTCTTCGGGGACATTAGTGATGGAGTTGGCTATGGGAATAGGATCATCTATACAATTTCAAAAAGTTAAAACATTTTTTTAATATTACGAGTTTACACATTTTCATGTGCAATTTTAAATTTTTAATATATATATTTACATGTATTGTACAGGGCATCCATGAGGGCGCAATGTAGGGGGAACACCACGAGGTATTGCATGGAATTTAAAACTTGAGTCAGCTACGGGGATTGGATCATCTAGACAATTTGAAAAAGTTATTACAATTTTTAATATTGTGAGTTTATGCATTTTCATATGCAATTTAAATTTTTAATATATGATGTATGTACATGTATTGTACAGGGCATCCATGAGGGCGCAATGTAGGGCGAACACCAAGAGGTTATTGCATGGAATTTGAAACTTGAGTCAACTACGAGGATTGTATTGTCTACACAATTTTAAAAAGTTGTTACAATTTTTTTAATATTACGAATTCATGCATTTTCGTGTGCAACTTTAAATTTTTAACATGTGTGTGTGTGTGTGTGTGTGTGTTGTACATGGCTTCCACGAGGGCACAATGGAGGGGGAAGACCACGGGATATTGCATGGAATTTGAAACCTTTTATAATTTTATTTTGATGATAAATTTCTCATTTAATTTTAATACATTAAAATTTAATTTAAAAGTACACAATTTTACGTATATATGCATATTACACATGTTGTTCAAGGCACCCATTATTCTGATGATAGCACGAGGACGTTGATAGATTGTATATCTCAGCGAGATTCTGTTTGACGCAAATTTTTAATAGACAGTTTTTTTATTATATTTACTTTTATCATTATATAAATTTTGGACATATTTAAAGTAAAACTCTTTATTTTGGGTTGATCCCTTTGATGCATATTTTTATTTGACAACTTTTTATTATATTTACTAAATTTATAATGATATAAATTTTGGACATATTTTAAATAGAACTCTTTATTATGAATTGATCAGTGCTATGCTAATTTTGGAGTTTATACATTTTCCATGATGATTCTTATAATGCTAGTAGAAGATAATATGGAATTGGGTTCAAATTCTTAGGTTTTGTGAAGTTGTTTTGTCAAGTTGTTTAATGAATTAAAATTAAAAATTACAAAGCATGATTCATTTTGTGTTCATAATCTTATCATGGTGTAGATGTCTAAAACAATCATATCTTAAAATTGCATTATAAAACATGGTATACATTTTGCATTCATGAATAGATCATCATCTTATATAGAAGAGCTATTATGGATGTGGTTTGATACTTAACTTTTAATATAAAGTTGTTCAAGGCAAACATACTATAAAATTGCATTATAAAACATGGTACATTTTGCATGATGCATGGTTTGATGCTTAAAGGTTTTACATTTAAGTTCATGAATATGAAGCAATGAAAGTAAATTTGCATTTAGTTGGTACATTTTGCATGATGATTCTTATAATGTTAGTAGAAGATAATATGGATTTGGGTTGATTCTTAGGTTTTGTAAAGTTTTTTTGTCAAGTTGTTTAATGAATAGTAAAATTGCAAATTACAAAACATGGTACATTTTGCATTCATGAATCTTACCATGGTGTAGATGTCTAAAACAATCATAACTTAAAATTGCATTATAAAACATGTATACATTTTGCATTCATGAATAGATAATCATCTTGTATAGAAGAGATACTATGGATGTGGGTTGATACTTAACTTTTAATATAAAGTTGCTCAAGACAAACATATTATAAAATTGCATTATAAAACATGGTACATTTTCCATGATGCATGGTTTGATGCTTAAAGGTTTTACATTTAAGTTCATGAATATAAAGCAATGAAAGTAAATTTGCATTTAGTTGGTACATTTTGCATGATGATTCTTATAATGTTAGTAGAAGATAATATGGATTTGGGTTGATTCTTAGGTTTTGTTCAAAGTTGTTTTGTCAAGTTGTTTAATTAATAGTAAAATTGAAAATTACAAAACATGGTACATTTTGCATTCATGAATCTTACCATGGTATAGATGTCTAAAACAATCATAAATTAAAATTACATTATAAAACATGTATAAAATTTGCATTCATGAATAGATCATCATCTTGTATAGAAGAGATACTATGGATATGGTTTGATACTTAACTTTTAATATAAAGTTATTCAAAACAAACATACTATAAAATTGCATTATAAAAAATGGTACATTTGCATGATACATGGTTTGATGATTAAAGGTTTTACATTTAAGTTCATGAATATGAAGCAATGAAAGTAAATTTTCAATTAGTTGGTGCTTTGTATAGCTCACATATGTAGAGTTTTAGAACCCAACTTTTGATGCCCTTTGTAATAGTTACAGTTTCCCTGTACCAACTTTTCAAGTGATGTATGTTTCAAGTTAAATGATAAGTCTAATGAATGCCATTATTACCCACCAAAGTTCTCATGGATCAACCTTTGCTTGGTTGTTCTAGTTAACTTCCAACTCTTTGTTTGATGTAAGGTTTCAAGTTATAGTTTGTGAGTTTAATCAACAATAAACATTATTTAAAACATGTTACATTTTGCATGATGCATGGTTTGATGCTTAAAGGTTTTACATATAAGTTCATGAATATGAAGCAATGTTTGTAAATTTGCATTTAGTTGGTACATTTTTCATGATAATTCTTATAATGTTAGTAGAATATAATAAGGATTTGGGTTGATTCTTAGGTTTTGTGAAGTTGTTTTGTCAAGTTGTTTAATGAATAGTAAAATTGAAAATTACAAAACATGGTACATTTTGCATTCATGAATCTTATAATGGTGTAGATGTCCAAAACAATCATATAACTTAAAATTGCATTCTAAAACATGGTACATGTATACATTTTGCATTCATGAATAGATCATCATCTTGTATAGAAGAGCTACTATGGATGTGGGTTGATACTTCACTTTTAATATAAAGTTATTCAAAGCAAAAATACAATAAAATTGCATTATAAAACATATATTCTAAATTACCTTCTTTGTCTTCAAGTCTACTTTCAGATACTATTGTATTTTCCATGAAATTTGAGAAAGCTTAGAGATTCAGAATTAAAAATTTCAATGTTGAATCAACTGAAGTTGTATTAAAGTAAATGAAATTTTCAAATAATAAATATTATGTATGGAGCACGCATTGTTAGTTTTAATAGGTTTTGTATGCACTGCATGTATAGGACAAACACAATAAAATGCATTTTTTGAGCTATCAAGATGTACAAGAGATACAAAACATTTTAAATTGATGGTAATGCAATTTTAATAAAGTAAATAATGTTACTAAGATAGCACTAATAATATTTGAAAAGATAAAATGATGACATAAAAAGGAAAAATGCAATGCAAACATGATAGGTGTATAATCAACAACAAACAAAAAGATTTTGATATGCTACATCCTTACATTATAGTAATATTTGGGATCTTTAAATTTCTTTTTAACTTAAGAACAAAGCCACCATATTAATGAAAACAATTTTTTAATACCCGGTACTGGCTAGAATGGACAACTTAAGAGTGCACAAAAAGAAAGGCTAGCAATCTACTTGAACTCTTTCTCAAAGATGAATACAAGGAGAATATATTGTTGGGCAGTTCAATTAAAAAAATTCTAATGGAATGCCACCCTCAATGATCCGTTCATGGTCAGCTTTTGACATTCTCCATTTTTTAAATCTCAATTTTTTTCTTGATTGAAATTCTATCAACTTTATGCTCATTGCACATGCCAAGTGACTATATTGACAACTTATGGCATCAGGTTGATAGTCTTGAAAGTAAACACGACTCTCGGTTTGATGAGTTTCTTGGAAAAATTATCCCTTCAGTATAATAGACCCTCTTTCATATATAAAATTGTTATCATCGTAGTCCTCCAATAACTCCATCTTTTGTTCAGTGCACTGCACCAAATAATACTTGACATTTTCTATGTTGTTAATGGGTGAAACTATAGCAAAAAAATCTCCTCCACAATAATAATAATAATAAGTGTAAATTCATATCATAATTAACAAGAAATTAGTTATCAACATGTACTTGATTTTATTATCTATTTAGATCTATATTTTAACTATTATCTAGACACTTATTCACAATGATTTTAGAAACATAAAAAACACACACACACACAAAGATATATATATATATATATATATAGAGAGAGAGAGAGAGAGAGATAGAGAGAGAGAGAGAGAGAGATTGAAAACAATTGAAATGTTACCTTCTCTATCAAAAGCAGAAACTCAATCACCTTTAGATAACATTATAGTCTCGTATGATTCCATCTCTTCAAAGCTTGCAAGCGACATTTTCCACTTTGTATTAAGTTTTGTATGCTGCCAAGATTTCACAAACATCATTGAATTGTGTGTCCTATATGCAAACAGGACAAAAATAAGATTCTTTTCTTCTATCAAATGCAAAGGAATTTCGGTACTCTTTTGTTTTAATTGAATACAGTTTTCAAGTCCCTTTTACTATTTCAGCTTCATATGTAATCGATCTATCTACATCTTGGACTCCAATATGCCAAAAAACACTATAGTAAATTTAAACAAGAATTTAAATATGTTATTTAAAATACAATTTATATATCAAAGATAATCATTGATAAGTTATTTAAACTATATATTTAAAAAAAATAATGATAATAATAAATTAATAAAAATTATCACATATTAAAAATATATACAAGTTAATGTATATGTACATACATGTGTACCTCCCTTGATGGGTTAGTCTCATGGCTTAGTGCAGCAATGCACCATTGAACAACTTGTTCAGCTAAGACAAGTCAGTTTGCAAGTTTTCCATTTGATATCTTCGAAGTGCTCATTTTATACATGCCCCTGCATCATCATGTTCTCCTTTTCCATGACCAGTCTCAAAGAAATTCCAATAATGTTTAATGTCGGTTTTCATATGAAGATGACACAACCAAAAGAATGATTGTAAGGATTTGAATTTACCCGTGCATCAATTTGACCATGTCCAATGTTCATTTAATTTTATTACACGACCTTTCAATGAGTCATAAATCTTATCAAAGCAATGTTGTACAAAATGTGTATCATGTGTATGATCATTTTTGATATAAAAATGATATTCTTTAATAACATGTCAATTGTCACTAGTGCTTTCTATATGATCAACAGTTTGTTTAGCATGTATATATAGAACGAGGACAAGCAAAGAGACTTGGTCAGAATGTCAATATTCACTTTGTATTTTATTTTGTGTAAAAAATGTGTAATTTCTACAAAACCAACTACCGACAAAATGGTCCCTGGTAGAAAAATTTCAAGGGATTTTTTTAATTGTAGGTCCTGCCATCAATATCTATGAGAATGCTTGGTGTATTTATAAATTTTTGTCTCACACTTCTTCAAAAACTCTATCATGAACATTTCTTCTTCTTGTAAACCAATCCTTCTAGCACTTGTACTACTACTTGAACCAATCGATGTATGGATATATTCATATCTCTTCCTTTCCACTTTTATGTTGGACAGTGATTGGTCATTCATATCAATAGGATATTTGTCATGAAACAAAGTCAAATTTCCACAATGACCAAATTTTTTACCACCAACACATTTCTTTTGGTAAAATCATTCATGATTTTCTCTTCCACATAGAATTTGGGATATGAAATCATGGATAGTGGAAGGAGGAGGTGATTTTTTCCAAAATATTTTACCAAAATTAAGGAAGGTGTCATAATATAATTGAAATTCCACATGATAACGAAAACAACGAGTGTCACGTACAATGATAGGTTTAACATACCATGGTTTTTGTTGCACAAAAGTACTGATTGAGACATTAATTCCATAATTATCTTCTTTGAGCTTATTGAACAACTCTATCTGAGTTTTTTCCAAGATATGTTTTGCATGTTCTTCATATTGATTTTGTGCAATTATTCACCACATCACATCCCTTACTTTTGGTGAAACACATGAATTTTTCATTCAATATTCATATATTATTTTTTAACATCTTCTCCAAGTCTATCTTTGTACGGTTTCCTATAAATAACTGTCCAACAAGAAAGATCATCATATGCATCTATTTGCAATCAAAATTTCCTATGTTTTTGCAATGTTTTTCATGAGGTCCCTAATGCTTTTGCCATAGATTTTATCAAATGATTTTCTTTAGTACTTGATGAAACCACTGTTATTTATATTTCTCTATGTACATCTAGATCACTTTTCTTTCTAGATATTCCAACTGATTTTAGAGCACATATTTTGAATCACATTTTCCTTCACCTTTTTATCTTTCGTTGATTTTCGAATGCCCAATAGTGTTTTAGCTTCTTTTAATTCTTCAATGTTAAGAGACCTCTTAAAATTTGAGCTTGAACTATCACATTTTCATGTTTGGGGAACTTATCAATAATGAGCTTAACACGATATCATATAACATGGTCAGCTTTTTTATCTCCATATGTTCCAATGTCGACATTTTCTAACATCTCATCATCGATATTGATTTCATTTGTACATATGAGAATTTAATGTAAATGGGTATAAATATACATTAAATAACTAATTAAAAAATAGAGTTCATAAAATTGAAACTAATAAATATGTATAATTTCAATAATGCATGCCATATATATAAGGGTGGTTCAACTTCTTCTTCACTTGCATCTCTTTCAACATCTTCAACAACATCATCAATCATTGGTTTATTTTATTCTTCACTTCGTGTTTCAACATTTCCAATCTCATCATCAATGTTATGAGTAAAATCTCTCTCTGTTTACATTGCAAAATATTTTTCAAATTAGTTCATCAATTAAAAATTAAATTGCACAATACACTAATAAAATTTAAATATCATTTATAATATCTACATTTACATACCTAGTTCAACTTCTTGTTGAGATTGATTTTCCCTTTCAATATTGAAGCGTTCTTCCTTCTTTCTTTTGTAATAGTTTCTCGAGTATTCTCTACGGGCCTCATTGTCTCTAATTCGATCATATTTTCTCTTGTAATTTCTTTGATTCCCCATGATAATTCAATCTATATATATATTTAAAATCAAACCCAAAAAAATCACTTTCAAAATCCAACCCAAAAAACTCACTTTCAAAACCTATCCCAAAAAACTTACTCTCAAAATCCAGCCCAAAAAACTTACTCTCAAAATCTAGCCAAAAACAAATTTTGTCCAAAAAATAGATTAAAATAAGTTTGGTATTCAAAATTTGCACATGAAGAATGTGAGTGTGAAAATGACGTTTCAATCAAGTTTATTTATAGTGTGGTTGTATCTTCCGGATCCATCGCATTTTATTGTTTTATGCATCGACGTTTCGAACCATCCTCTGTGATTCATCATCAGGATTTAGATTTGTGAAAAAGTCAAAGAAAGATGAGGATAAACAAATAAAGGTTATGATAGGTAGTATAAAGAGCCGACATGTTTTGATTAAGATGAAGTTTTTAATTAATTTATAATTGATTTAATTTAGTTTAAATTTAAATTTGAATCTAATTATAATTTTTGTTTTAAATTAATATGTTTTCATTTAATTTAATTTTGATTAATATAATCTAATAATTTAATTCAATTCAATTCAATTCAATTTAATTTAATATTAATTTGATTTAAATAAAATTTTATTATGATTTAATTCAGTTAATTTAATTTTGTTTTTAATTTAAAATAAATCATGATTAAATTAAACAAAATTAAAATTAAAATAAAATTAGATTAAAATTAAAATTTAATTTAATTTAATTTAATTTAAAATCAATTATATTACAAATATAATTGAAATTAAATTAAAATTAAAATTAAAATAAATTAAATCTTCTAATCCATTTAGTTAACCTAACTAGAGTATAAAAATAAAATTAAAATAAAGTTAGATTGAAATTAAATTAAATTAATCAAATTAAAATAAAATAGAATAAAATTAAAAAGAGAAACTAAAATTAATTATATTATATTATATTATATTATATTAAAATTAAATTAAATTAAAAACAAAATTAAATTAACTGAATTAAATCATAATAAAATTTTATTTAAATCAAATTAATATTAAATTAAATTGAATTAAATTAAATTAAATTATTAAATTATATTAATCAAAATTAAATTAAACGAAAACATATTAATTTAAAACAAAAATCATAATTAGATTCAAATTTAAATTTAAACTCCAGGAGCCGGGTGTGGAGGATATGTGGTGGGAGAAACTGTAAAGTTGTTAAAAGAATTAAATGCATTTTACGAATATGATATTATATTATTCGATGTATTAGGTGACGTGGTCTATGGAGGTTTTGTCGCTCCATTGAACTAAATTAAATCAATTATAAATTAATTAAAAACCTCATCTTAATCAAAACATGTCGGCTCTTTACACTACCTATCATAACCTTTATTTATTTATCCTCATCTTTCTCTGACTTCTTCACAAATCTAAATCCTGATGATGAACCACATAGGATGGTTCGAAACGTCGATGCATAAAACAATAAAATGCGATAGATCTGGAAGATACAACCACACATAATGCAAATTGCAGAAGTCTCAAATCCTTTATTTATAGTGTCCGGTCGAAATAGTTATATCGGAGGGTCGCATCATTTCAATTTCACGGCTAACGGAAAATATGGATAGGTTTTTCAACTAAACTTTTTGGATTTTCGATCAAAAAACTTTTTTCATTAATTTTAACATTCGTTCAGTAAAAAAAAAATGACCAACAAGATTTATTTTTTTCGGCCGAAAACCTGAAACTCTGCAACAACTTAGCCTTTTTCACCTTTCTCTAATTTTGGAATGGTTAAACCCCATCAAATATAGTGAATTTACTTTCGGAACCAATACCATCATTTCCATGATTGAATCTACTTTCAGTAGATATAAATTTATGGAATTTCATAAATTAACAACAACATATTATCTCAATAGATGGGCTAAAGAAGTTCCTTGAAGAAAATTTAACGACCAGGAATTCATCCAATTTCTGAAACATAACAACATAACAAAGTTTGGTGTTCCAGCATCGCTTGTATTTCATAATGCAACTTACTTTTCCTCATTGAAAATTTATGAGTTTGCATTCAAAAATGGTATTGTTTTGAAGCATGCATCAAATTATTACCCATAGGGGAATAGTTTAGCAGAATCAACTAATAAAAATTTCATTCGCATAATCAAGAAAAAAAAATTATTTGAAAACGAATTTGCACAATTCTTTGGTGAATGGGTTGACCGTGTAACTCCCAAACCTCTCTCAAAACCTCTCCATACTTCCTCATATATGGTAAAGAAGTTATCTTTCCTCCCAATATGTATCTTCCGACCTTGCAACTCTCCCAAGAGTCCCAAGGCAAACCATGTCTCCTGGTTCAAATTATGATAGATAACTTGTTTAAACTTGAGGAAGAAAGGCTCAAAGATAAAGAAAGATTTTTCATGCACCAAAATCGTATCAACCGCTAATTCGATGAGAAATCCACAGGGACTAAGAATTTTGATGTGGGTGACTTAGTATTGAAGTGGGATAAATCCCATGAAGAGAAAGGCAAACACATAAAGCTTCAATCTTTGTGGGCCCCTTTACCATCAAGAAAAAACTCGGTCATATTGTTGTCAAGTTGAAATATTTAGATGGGAGGACTAACCCTTTTCCTGTTACTGTTTGAGATCTCAAACTACTTCTAGTAGCAGCTCTATGTTGCGTTCCATTGTACAGCATTCTTTTTTGTTTGTTTTATGTTTGTTGTGTAGAGTCACGTATTGTCTTATCTCCTTTGTTTTGGTCACTATACATAAATAAGACCTGTGTGTTAAATTGTGTATGGTTTTGGAAGAATATGTGGCGAAATAGATAAGGGATGTGACAACTACAACACTTGGCTATATGTTAGTTCTCCTTCCTTGTTTTCGAAGATGCCCTAAGTCAAGAAAGGCATAGATGGAAAATACAATACATTCAAGAAGAGAACCTTGAGTGAACCTATGAGACTCGCATTCATTTTAGTATCCCTAGCTCCTCAACTTGGTATTGAATCTACTTGGTGTTCTACATGCTTATCCAATCAAGTAGAGAAATGTAAGGGGGAAATCTATAGCAATAAAACCTATATCAGAGGTTATATATATATATATATATATATATATATATATATATATATATATATATATATATATATATATATATATATATATATATATATATACTTCTATGAAGAAGAAACCTCTTCTACTCTCAATAAGTCAGGATCCCTCTTTAGCCCCATTGAAATAATAAGTGTATAAGCATAGTTCTACTAGTAAATAAATAAAAAGTGAAAGAAGAGAAAGGCTTCTTGCATAGAGAGGTGAAGCAAGTAACTTCATCAGTGTAGTGTTCAAACTCGTTGGAAGAAAAGCAATGCTTATGATTTTATAATGACTCTGTTGGGGTATTGTACAGACTTTCTAGTAGCAGAGCAACACCGAAGATGAAACTCATACTCTAAATATTTTAAACTTTCCATTATATATTAACCTTTCCTAGATCAAAACAATTGTGATATAGCACAATCTTTGTGTGTTTAACCAAGAAAAGGAATGGTGGATACTACATCTATAACCAAGTTGAATGGGGAAGCCAAGGAAATATGATTAATGAGTAAATACTTCCTTAAGGGCTAAACCTTTACTGAAAGCTATTCCTAGGCAGAGAAGTTGAAGTTTGTCCAGTGTGTCTCCAAGTGTTGTCGCTACTACAACACCCTCCAAAATTTTGCTACATTCGAATTTTGGAGCCTATTGTCATATCAAGTGTCACTTTTGGCCACCAATTGTCGTTTCATGTCATTTTATATGTTTCAAGTGTCATTGATCTATTCTAAGTGTCGTCTCAACATTGGCATCATCCATAATGCACTTCATAGTCTTATTACACTTTCTAGTCACAAAATGACATGTTTGGTCGAAATTGCACATACTTTGTTCGTTATACTTGGAGAGTGTTTGTAAACTGGTGTTTTGATGTATACTTCTCAATATTTGGTTCTCTCTATCTTTTACTGATGAGTTGGTATGTGTCGCACTAGTTTTAACTTTAAAATTATTATGTTTTCTGACACCTTATCTTCTAGAGTTAGAAAAAATTCAGTCAGACCCTTCTTGTTTGTTTAGATTGTGCCTTGCACCCAGTCCAAACCTTTCCTCCCTCTCTGGCACATATTGCACTCTCAAACATCAAACCCTCCTTTTTCTTTCGAATTGCGCCCTCTTCTAAGCCTCTCTCCTATTTCAACGCACAACACACCAACAGTGGACATCACGCCTCCCTTGAGCCTTGAAACTACACCCTCCACCCTTCTTTGTGACTTAGGCCTTCCCAGTTGAGTGCATGGTGCATCAACAATCAACATTGAACCATCCTTTTCCATTGATACTACGCCATGTGCCTTCTATGAAGCTTCCTCTTCCCAACAAAATGCACAGTGCATTCTTAGTGCTCAACACATAGCCCTTGTCTCTTGATAGTGGGCCCAGAAGCTCCCTCTTCCTTTCCTGAGTGCATTGTGTTGAGAAATCTAGGGCAATTAGGTTAGGGCTAATTCATTTTTATTTCTCTTAACTCTAATAGTTGTTTGTGGCATTATTTTAAATTCTTCTTCTCCTTGTTATTATAATGTTATTTTGTCATCAAACAGCCACCAAAAACATGAAGATCATCAATGACAAATGGACACATGATGTAGGCACTTAGCTAGGGCAAAAACCCCTAAGAAGGGAAAATCCCAGTCAAACTCTTCTTTTAGTAGAATCAAATCAAATTGAGACAACCCAGACTCAAGGCCAATACAAATGTCCTTCTTCACTCCACCAAATCAGTTCTCCGTAAATAAGTAAAACATCATGCTAATTAGAGTTTCGATGCCTCTTATATTTCTTTTGCAGATTTCAGTATCCTGGCAGAGCTCTATAATACTTTAGAAAAATCATATATGTGGCAGAGAACAATGAAGTTCAGACCTTCGCTATTTTTCCCTTGCTTCTTTTCATTGAATAAGATCTCCTTCTTCAAGTTTCATACTTCATTCTTCCTTCAAATTTTAGATCAAATGTCATGTGAATATATGCTCCACAATAGGTCGAAAGCTTCTCCTTATATAGTAGTTCAATTCTAAATCATAAGGCTGACTTGATAAATTATTGAGGCCGACTAGAATATTTAAGAAACTGACTTAGTGGAGAAGATAATTTTGACACAATTTTTTTATTCTTTGACATAGGGATCTCATGAAGGGTATTTTACATTATAACTTTGACTTTAACTCAATATAAAAATCCTAGGGTACTCAATGGGTGCTTTGACCTAATGATCATTAATGTAGGCTTTAACCCTGTATAGAAATTACCTGCATACAAATTCTAAAACACAAAAAATAAACAATGCGAGAGCATAACACATAAAACACATATACACACAGATTTTCCCTAGATCCCAAAACCGAGACTACTAGCTTGATTTTTAATTATATTCCTTTTAATGTTACAATACATCTTTATACATGTCAAAGCATCCAATACCATGAACGAAAACCATTGCGTCCAAAACCATGGACCAAAAATCATCGCATCCAAAACCATGTGCGAAAAACATGCACAAAACCATAGGTAGGTCCACCCAACCTAACATAGGGTCCCCCATTGAGTGCGGTTAGCTACACCCTTCAAACCCCTTGTGACTTCCCCACTACGCAATCGGCGCAACGAAGGGGGGGCTCCACCCCCCTTCTAACCCCCCGGTTAACTATGTGGGTTAGTCGCAGAAAGAATATAACACCACCCAACATTCTCCCACTTGTTGTTTTCTTTCCACAGGGGGCCACAAGAGAGCTTAGTCATTTATCCAGCCCTGCAATGCCCATTGTTTCTCTACACCAAGAGAACTTCTCAGAGCTCACAGATTTTGTCAATGCATCTACAGTATTCTTCAAAGTGTCCACCTTTACCAGCAACACCTTTTGTCTTATATCATATCCCTAACAAAGTGATACTGAACATCAATGTGCTTTGTTTTTGAATGATATGCAGGGTTCTTTACCAAGAAAATTGCACTTTGGATGTCACAATCTATCCTTATAGCTCTCTGTTCTAACCCCATATTTGAACACAATCTTTGCATTGACCAAACTGCTTCCTTGCTTGCATGAGTGGCTGCCATGTATTCTGCCTCTGTAGTTGATAGTGCCACTACAGATTATTTCTTACTCATCCAACTGACTGCACCTCCAAATAGGTTAAACACATACCCACTTAGATCTTCTCTGATCTAGATCTCCAGCCCAGTCTGCATCAACAAAGCGATGAATATCCAACACTCTATCTAATCCTAGTCTTCCTTGGTAGCACAAACCATAATCACTAGTGCCACGCAAATACCTGAAAACCCGCTTCACTGTTGTCCAGTGCTCCTTCCCTAGTTTTGAAATAAACCTACTCAATACTCCCACTGCATGTGCAATGTTTTGTCTAGTACAGACCATCGCATACATCAGGCTACTAACTGCACTTGCAAATGGAACATGGGACATGTTTCTTCCTCTTCTTGTGTCTTGGGACACTGTTCAATAGATAACTTTACACCTACAGGAATAGGAACCTTCACTGGTTTACTATCCTACATATTAAACCTCTGCAATATTTTCTCGACATACTTCCTCTGGTTTAACCAGAGCTTCCTCTTTGCTCGATCTCTTTTAATTTCCATGCCCAAAATATAGTTTGCAGCACCAAGATCTTTCCTGTCGAATCTGGAGGACAACTGGGTCTTCAAATCCTGGATAATTTCTTTGTCATTTCCAACTAGCAACATATCATCCACATACAAGACCAGATAAATAACACGGTCACCAATTAATTTAAAATACACACAATGATCTGATTTGCTTCTGGTGAAGCCAAGTCCCCGTATAAATGTATCAAATTTCTGATACCACATCCTTGGTGACTGTTTTAACCCATACAGAGACTTCTTTAACTTGCATACCAGTTCTTTCTTACCCTTCACCGCAAAGCCTTTAGGTTGCTTCATGTAGATCTCCTCTTCCGGATCCCCATGAAGAAATGTTGTCTTCATATCCATCTGTTCTAACTCAAAATCAAAAGCAACAACAACAGATAAAAGTAATCCAATAGAAGTTACCTTGGCAACAGGAGAAAAAAATATCACCAAAATCAATTCCCGACATCTTGGAATAACCTTTTACTACCAACCAAGCTTTGTATTTCTCCACCTTTCCTTCTACATTTGTCTTCTTCTTGAACACCCATTTGCTGCCAATGGGTTTCCTTCCAGTCGGCAACTCCACCAGATCCCAAGCTTCATTTTTGTGTAAAGATGCCATTTCATCAACCATGGCCTCTTTCCAAAGTTTTCCATCCTCTGAATCTATTGCTTCCTTCATAGTTTTGGGATCATCATCAATAATAGATAAAGAAAAATTTGAACAGAAAGCAAATGGACTATACCTTTTTGGTTGCCTTGTTTCTCGAACTGATCTTCTTACACCTAGAGTTTGTGGCTCTTCATATTCTGATTCCTCCTCTGCTGTAGAGTCTGATTCTTCCTCCTTTAGCTCAAACTCTATCTTCTCAGGTTCCTTTGGTTGGAATTCATGTTTAATAACATCTTTCACCTCTCTGAATACCACATCTCGGTTGTACATAACCGTCCTTGTTGCTAGGTTCCAAAGCTTATAGCCCTTTAAACCATGCTTATACCCAATAAAGATGCACTTTTCAGATTTACTATCCAACTTGGTTCATTTCTCCTTTGGAACATGTACATATGCATCACATCCAAATACCCTCAGATGTGAAAGAGAGGGTTTCTTACCAGTCCATACCTCTTGTGGAGTCTTATCCTCCAATGTTGATGAAGGTGATCCGTTGACCAGGTAAAATGTTGTCTCCGCCGCCTCTACCCAAAATTCCTGTCCTAACCTGGCACCAGTGAACATGCTTCTTGCCCTTTCCATCAACGTCTTGTTCATTCTTTCTGCAACTCCATTTTGCTGAGGTGTATATGGAGTAGTCTTCTGCCATGCTATACCACACTTATTACAGAATTCTTCAAATTCCTTACTGCAAAACTCTCCACCGTTATCTGTCCTCAGCACCTTTATCTTCTTCTCTATCTGGTTTCCACCATAGCCTTAAATTCTTTAAGCCTGTCAAAGACTTCATATTTCTTCTTAAGGAAATATATCCATGTATTCCTTGAGAAGTCATCTATAAATGATACATAGTACACAGACTTACCCAGTGATGGAACCTTCACAGGTCCAAACACATCACTATGCACAAGCTCTAATATTTGTTTTGCCCTATTACCACTAGAGGGGAAACTCACCCGATTCTGCTTCCCATATACACAATTTTCACAGAAATCAAAATCCAGAGAGCTATTACTCATACCTTCCACCATACCTTTACCATGAAGTATTCGAAGGCCCTTCTCTCCAATATTTCCAAGCCTTTGATGCCATAGCATGGTCTTCTCTCCAGAGACCACTAGATTTTCTGCTCCACTTTCAGGAACCACAAAATTGTTGCACCCATCAACAACAGTGCTACCTTGCAACTTGTATAGAGTTCCAGTCTGAACTCCCCGCATCAATACCAGTGCTCCTCGAACCATCTTGCAGGTATCCTTCTCGAACATTGTTTTTACACCTGCATCATCCAGCTTGCTTATAGAAATCAGATTTCTGGCTAATGCAGGAATATGCAGAACACCCAGAAGTGTTCTAACCCTTCCACCTTGCAACTTCAACTTTACTTTTCCGTGACCAACGATTCTAGCCTTCCTATCATCCCCTAAGAAGACATCACCACCATCGTATTTATCATAATCGCAGAACCACTCTCTATGGGGAGTGAAGTGAAAGGATGCACCTGAGTCAATCAACCATGCCTCATGATCTACATGTGTACTTGAAGAAGCCAAGTACACATCCCCACCTTCATCTGAGGTGGTTTTCACCTCTGCAGAAGAAGCATCATCAAGTTCCTTTCCTTTGTCAAGAGCTTTAGATTTACATTCCCTTTTTTAGTGCCCTTCCTTTCCGCATTTCCAACACACCACCTTTACAGGTTTTCCTGGAGATTTAGATCTCCCTCTAGATTTAGATCTCCCACTCGATGACTTATTTTTGTTTCTGTTCTGGGACCGTCCTCGTACAAACAAGGCATCACCATCCTGGCTCTCCATATTTTTCCATCTCATCTCCTCCGTCAGCAAGGATGAGACTATTTTATCAAACTACAAAGCAGTTGCATTGCTACCTATTGCAATAACCAGACTATCCCATGAATCTGGTAGAGAACAAAACAAACTAATGCACTTATCTTCATCTCAAATTTTGATATCAATAGACGATAACTAACTTACCACAGTATTAAACACATTCAAATGCTCTGTCACTGAGTCTCCATCTTTCATCCTTAGGTTATACAACTTTTTCCGTAGGAATAGCTTTTTCCGTAGGAATAGCGAGCAGTGGGGCGCCATTGGTAAAATCTTTGACCATATTGTTGTTTATCGTTTTTGCTTATAATGTCCTTGTGCTTTATTCTATCAAGACTTTAATCAAACTCATGTGTACATGCAGATGTTGGTCCCGTTCGTCCAGTAGTTCGCCTGAGAGTACCAGCTGCTGCCCCAGCAGGAGAGGCCATTTTGTTACCGGGAAAAGTGTCTATTTAGAACTGCTCTATCCCACTAAGGTGTGACAGCTGCCTTAGAAACAAACAGAGAAAACTACTTTTGTATTTCCTTTATGAATTAAAGATAGAGGGGGATAGAAAGAACCGACCTGTGTCTTGCGCTAATCCTTTGATCCAATCCCTCCCTTCTTTGACAGCTTCCAGCTACCTGCTCCCTTACTTGCCCAGCTTCACAAAGTACCTGTAAGATTGTAAAAGGAGAAAACTATACAAAGACATGGATCTATATTCATAAACAGCTTAGGATCAGATTTAAGCTAACCATACAAATGTAACAAGCATCAATGATACAAAATCATGGAGGAAAAACTCAAATAGTTTTTATTGATATACAAGAAGATCCAGGAGGAGTTACAACCGATGATTCCTGACCCAGCATCAACCTCCCAGCAAAGAAGCCCCTCTTCACCTCCAACAAAGCATAAATCACCCAATACTCTGATCTCTATCTCAAAACCAACAGCAATTCCTTACAATGTGCAAAATTCCAGCCTCCGGATCTCTGGAATGAGGGATCCATATATAGATGTATGCAAGGAGGATGAGTCAGCTTGTGATTTGATTAGTGTCTTCTCTCTGTCAGTTCTTGCTTCCACTTGGAGACTGAAAGCCTCTTACTCATCCTTGGTTGAATTCAGTGAGGCAAGTATCATAGGAGAAGATTCAGGAAGCTTCCATTGTCTTTCCACCTCGTGGAATGGCACTGCCATTTGTCATTTCCCGCTCAACGCACCCTCATAGTGCATTTAGGTGCGTTGCAACGCACCTATCTAGTGTGTTTAGGTGCTATGCAACACAGCTAGCCAGTGGAGTAGCTGAAATGATCCTGTTTTGACTTATTCTGAGCAGTTTCTGGTGGAGAACTTCTGGGAGAAGCTGTAATTTGTTGACCTTGTTCCTTTAGGGGTTAGAACAACACTTTTAGGGACTTAGGAGCCTTTGGTTTATGGACATTTCATGCTTGGAGCTGCAAGGCACAAAAATGTCTATAACAGTTGCCCCCTAAAGTATGAGGCCGTTAATCGGGTGAAATGCTTTATTATGAGGATCCGAAGTTCTTCCAATGCTGGGAGGAGACCTGTAATAAGATACAATACAATACATTATCTTCATACTTCTTTTCATGATCTAGCTGAGGCGGGCATTCCCATGCTCAGCTTTATAAATTCATTTTCATGTACATAGGACAGACAATCGTCTGAGTGTAGACTGATGATTCTGATAGAGCCATCATCCTTTTGGTAGGATGATTATCTGTGCTGCAATGCTGTACATTTAATGTCTTTATTTCCCTGAATATATATCGCAGCCCGGATGGATGAAACTAGATCCGGGGTCTTCAATCTCGTCCGATCTTCACTCGAAGTACAAGTTGATCCATGTGAGAAATGTTCTGAAGTCGAACATGGACAGACATCGTTTGATTACCAGTCAATGATGTAAATTGTTAACAAGCGCGAGAGGAATCACCGATAATGATAATGATCCTCAAGGTACTGCAGTACAATTCACGTGGTGTGAATAAAGGACTTGGCGTCGAACACCACGCAAAATCTTTCGGTCGAAGGCCATTGATGTAAACCTGTCGCCGGAAGTGAGAAACTTGCCATTAAGGCATGCAAGCTTCAAAGTACTGAATGGGGTGTTCCTAGACCAACTTCTTGGATAATGAGCTGATGTCGACAAGAAGTGATCCATCAAAGGAGGGCCTTAATGAGTCCCACATCAATGACACGGAACAGAGCAAATGATTTTGATGGAGGTGAAAACGATCTGATGATATACGATTCAGGGTGGCGGTCATGAAAGAATGGAGTATAATGTATGGTAGTGGGTGGGACACAGGTGACTTCTCTGGATGACTTCTCTTGAACATGTCAGCGACACTTATGTGATGGATTGGTAGCATTAACCCCAAATGTGGATGGTATGGCGTGACCATGGTGATGTGACCGGTGAATGAAACAACCCAACCCAACTCGGACACGGAGTGGAAGTGTCATGTTCAAGAGCGACTTGCTACCAACAAAGATTCTTTGAGTTTTCTTCCCAATTTTTCCCCAGTCATTGCTGACCAGTACCTCTTTATTTTTGTCAAGCTTGAGGAGGATAACATATGCTTGTTCTATAATTTGCCCTTCGGGCAAACCCATCACTATGTTTTAACGAGCCTAGTGATAGTGAAACTCATTCTCGTCTAAAGACAAGTTTGTCGCTATTAATCTTTTTAACGAGTTTAATGACAAAGATAACTCGGTCCTTTTCATTTTTAGAGAGTCTGAAAAGGTACGTAAAGGTAACTCCAAAATTCCTTTTTCGTCATCTAATCCCTTAAGTCCGAAAAAGTATAAAACAATATAGAATGGATGAATTTTCGATAGTTTTAACGAGCCGAACAAAACAAGCGCTCGATCTTTTTGTGCAATAATCCCTCAGGTCCAAAAAGATTAAAATCTAGAGGAGGGATAGCACTTCCTGTCCCTTTAACGAGCTGGAGAGGCCAATGGCTCGGCAATATTTTCATATTTTACGAATCAGTTGAAAAGAGCTTAAAGGAGACTCGTCTTTTGAGGAACGAGTGATATAACGGGTAGCAGTTGATTCCAGGTAAGGTTTGGAATTTTCCAATCACGGCAGTGTCACAAGGATGGCTAGTGAAATCACTCTTCACAGCTGTTCCCCAAAATGGGTAAACAATCAAATGGAGGTGAATGATCGGCCAATGTAAAAGTGGAGGCGATGGTGCAAACACGACCAAGGCTTTAATGGTTGAAGTACTACATTCACGGTGGTTATTTACCGGGGAATAGTTCATTTTTTAACGAGCTTAAATGCGGGTGGAAACATTTGCTCGGTGCGGGTTTATTTCTTAACAAGCTTGAACCTTGCGGTAACACTGCTCGACTGTATGGTCTTGTTTTGATTTTACCATAAATAGCTTTGTCCTTTCAAAGATCGTACTGTATTTTCAACTGCTTCATCAAACTAGTCAGAAATGAACAATATTTGCTTGAAAACGAGTTAAAATGCTAATATTTTACTTTGAACTACGTAAAAGTAATTAAAAAGTGTTTTTTACCTCTCATTTTACCATTTCATTTGAACTTGGTTTGTTGGAGCTTTGGAGGTGCTTTTCCCCCTCGATTTTCATCAGTTGATTTCGAGAGATTCTGTGGACGATTCTCGGCACCGTCTGGACCAAGTAGGAGCTAAACCTGAGCTCTTTCATTTCATGGTTTCCATTTTGCATTTTGAGCTTGATTCCTAGCTTTCTCGAGCCCCTGGGGTTTAAGGAACTCGTTCTGCTATCAACGCATCTTCAGTGTATCGAAACCTGCGCTGAATGTTGGCCTGTCTAAAGGTTGTCTGACATTCAACGCACCTAGAACACTGCTGCAGGTGCGTTGGGCGCAAAAAGGGAATTTGATGCATAATTTTTGATTGAATTTTTCCCTGTTTCTCACCAAAATCAGGACCTAACTCCTCTCTTGTTTGTTTTTCAGAGGTCTTTGGTGTAAGATTACCATTACATGGTGAGAACGTGAGCATGAAGAAGAGGACCTGCTTGCCCTACACGATCCAGTCACAATGAACGCGCTGCGGAATTGTGGCTTACTGAAGTTCTTCCGCATTTCTACCATGAGACAAGAAGATAAACTTACTGCAGTATTTGCTCGATGCTTGGGATCCTACCAATCAGGTTTTCCAAATCAGGGGCAAATCTATCCCCTTGACTACAGTAGACATCTATTTCTTGACTGGCTTGTCGAGGCGGGGTGCCCCCATCTCTTTGTCAGGTTCGGCCCGAGGAGGCGATTCTGTGAGAGATTATGTCCGCTGGTACTGCAGAGAAGGATCTCAGCCGAGTAAAGACGGCAAGATCATCATTCGTGATGTCACTAACAGGTCCCTTAGGACTATTCTGTTTACTTTTGGTAGGATGGCCGGTAGTGCGTCTCTTCATGTAGCCAATCGATCTTATATGCAGCATGCCTTGGAATGCCTCCAACCGAAGGTGTTCAACTGGTGCGACGCAGTACTTCTTGTGATGAAAGAACAGTTGACCAAGATAAAGAACGGGAGGTTGAAGAACTTTGGGTATGGTTCTATTTTGACTGCCTTTGCCTTGGAGAAGATACCACTGATGCAGCCGCAGTACATTGCACTCGATTTACCTTCTCCTACTGAACCACGTATGCAGAGATGGGTTGACCATATGTCTAGGCATGCTGGCCAGTCTCAGATTTCATTTTCTGATACCTTCTTCAAGTGGTTTGATCGTCGGGAGATGGTTTATTCTGAGTATCCATACGTTGGCATGGACTTCCGGGGTGATCCAGATTTAGTACTGCCGGATGGCGAGCAGTGGGGCGTCATTGGTAAAATATTTGACCATATTGTTGTTTATCATTTTTGCTTATAATGTCCTTGTGCTTTATTCTATCAAGACTTTAATCAAACTCATGTGTACATGCAGATGTTGGTCCCGTTCGTCCAGTAGTTCGCCTGAGAGTACCAGTTGCTGCCCCAGCAGGAGAGGCCATTTTGTTACCGGGAAAAGTGTCTATTTAGAACTGCTCTATCCCACTAAGGTGTGACAGCTGCCTTAGAAACAAACAGAGAAAACTACTTTTGTATTTCCTTTATGAATTAAATATAGAGGGGGATAGAAAGAACCGACCTGTGTCTTGCGCTAATCCTTTGATCCAATCCCTCCCTTCTTTGACAGCTTCCAACTACCTGCTCCCTTACTTGCCCAGCTTCACCAAGTACCTGTAAGATCACAGAAGGAGAAAACTATACAAAGACATGGATCTATATTCATAAACAACTTAGGATCAGATTTAAGCTAACCATACAAATGTAACAAGCATCAATGATACAAAATCATGGAGGAAAAACTCAAACAGTTTTTGTTGATATACAAGAAGATCCAGGAGGAGTTACAACCAATGATTCCTGACCCAGCATCAACCTCCCAGCAAAGAAGCCCCTCTTCACCTCCAACAAAGCATAAATCACCCAATACTCTGATCTCTATCTCAAAACCAACAGCAATTCCTTACAATGTGCAAAATTCCAGCCTCCGGATCTCTGGAATGAGGGATCCATATATAGATGTATGCAAGGAGGATGAGTCAGCTTGTGATTTGATTAGTGTCTTCTCTCTGTCAGTTCTTGCTTCCACTTGGAGACTGAAAGCCTCTTACTCATCCTTGGTCGAATTCAGTGAGGCAAGTATCATAGGAGAAGATTCAGGAAGCTTCCATTGTCTTTCCACCTCGCGGAATGGAACTGCCATTTGTCATTTCCCGCTCAACGCACCCTCATAGTGCATTTAGGTGCGTTGCAACGCACCTAGCTAGTGTTTTTAGGTGCTATGCAACGCAGCTAGCCAGTGGAGCAGCTGAAATGATCCTGTTTTGACTTATTCTGAGCAGTTTCTGGTGGAGAACTTCTGGGAGAAGCTGTAATTTGTTGACCTTGTTCCTTTAGGGGTTAGAACAACACTTTTAGGGACTTAGGAGCCCTTGGTTTATGGACATTTCATGCTTGGAGCTGCAAGGCACAAAAATGTCTATAACAAAAACAGAGAAAATAAACAATGCGAGAGCATAACACATAAAACACATATACACAAAGATTTTCCCCTGGATCCAAAAACAAGGACTACCATCTTGATTTTTCATTATATTCCTTTCAATGTTACAATACATATTTATACATGCCGAAGCATCCAATACCATGGACCTAAAACCATCGTGTCCAAAACCATGGACTGAAAACCATCGCGTCCAAAACCATGGACCGAAAACCATTGCGTCCAAAACCGTGTGCGAAAAACATGCACAAAACCATAGGTAGGTCCGCCCAACCTAACATAGGGTCCAAAACCAAAATTTTCCGGGGTGCTGCCCCGAACCCCATAGAGTGGGGTTACCTACACCCCTCAAACCCCTTGTGACTCCCCTCGCTACGTAATCGGCGCAACGAAGGGGGGCTACACCCCCCTTCTAACGCCCTAGTTAACTATGTGGGTTAGTCGTGGAAAGAATATAACACAACCCAACAAATAACCCAAGAATGAAACCCATGCTTTAATAAGTCAATTTATTTTTACAATAAAATTATTTTTCCTTCTTTTGACAAATATATTACATCATGACTCAAATACAATTATGAATTTTGACACTAGATACATTCTTCAACACTCCCTCTTAACTAGGGAGGTATTCATACTTACATATGGAAGATCTAAAAATGATATGTTCTACTAATATTCATGGCACATGCAGTGTTATAGATTAGATACTTGACCAAGGTATCTAACCAGGTGGGGCTAAGGTGTATTCCAAGATTTAGCCACTATAGGTACCATCAGTTTTCTAGATCTAACACCGACCCAGGGATCTAGGCTTGTTTCCAAGGTCGAAGGTGCAAGACCAATTTCACCCTCCCTACTTCAGGATTTAGACATCATCATAGGCCAACCAAATTTCCTCCCAAGCATATTGTCGCCCCAATATGTTTCATTTCTCCATGTCAACTAAATCAAATATATCCACCATTCATAGCATGCCTCAAAAGTTCAACCTTCTTGCGAAGAGATCTTGCAAAATCACAACCCCAATTAGTAATAAAATTTCAATATATATATATAATTTAACTTAAACCTTCAAGGTTCTCAAATATACTGATGTTGCTTAGGTCATCATCATATTATATAGACACATTTTCGTCGGAGGCTTTCTTCTTTAACTTCTATAGCATCACCAAACTCACCTTTAACACTTCTTCCAGAACATCCAAGTTTGTTCATTCATGAATATCTATGTGTAATGCTTCATCCATGATTTTTATTCTTTCTTCAAGGTCTTTATTATGCCCTCCGTCTCAACTTAGGGAGATCAATAGCATTAGAGAAACTTCAAACTTTCAAAACTTAATTTTAGGAACATCATTCTTTCTCATGGAAACAAGGTCATATATCATTCTTACAACTCCCTTTATCCATCATGCTCATTATTATTATCAATTCATCTTAAATTATGAACATCTTGAAGATTATGTACCTACAAATCTTCAAGAATAAGTATAACCTAGTACAAATATATAGAAGCATGAAGTTAATTATATCAAAATCATATCATTACAATGGAAACATCAATCAAGATTTATCAAATACCTAAACCTAGTTAGCTTCATAGACACCAAGGGTTACATCTTTCATATTTTGGATTTCAACAACTCGTTAGGGTTTTTGTCGCAAACCCTAGATTCCATCATTGAGACTTAAAACCTTAGATATCAGCAACTAAATCAAGTTAGAAATTCAATCATAGAACTTTGCATCAAGGGCTTCAATATTATGCCATAGAAATTCATTTCAAGTTCTACTAGGGTTTTGTCACAAACACTAGATTTCATTAATAAAATTAAATCAAGAATATCAAGTTAGCATACTAGCATTTCATATCTATGGTTTCATTATTATTTCCTTATATCAATATCTTACTAAGATTTTATCACAAACCTTAGATACAAACATAAAACTCCAACAATTTTGACTAAACTATGGTTCAATTAATTTGGAATCTCTTCCACCTATGGTTTCATTCCTAGGATTGACTATAGAAAGATTTTGGTCATAAAATCTAATTCTAGGGTTTCATCATGTAACTAATATATCGATGAAAAACCCTAAAGACTAGGGTTTCTTCATAGCATAACCAAAATACTAGATTTCACGAGAGTAGGATTTCATCATAAGTTCTAAACCCTAAGAAGAGTAGGGTTTAAACATTAACATACCCTAAGAACCAAAAGGCTAGGGTTTTGTAGTGAACCCTAAAGGTTAGGGCTTTACTAAAGTAAACAAAACATATGGAATATAACAAAGGTTGATTTATTCTAAATATTAATCACCTTAAGCAAAAATATTAATGATTCAAAACCCTAGACATAAGAGAGTTAGTAATATAAAGCAGATTTCAAATATGAATGTACCTTATAATGAAGAGGACTAACTACAATTCTTGTGGTCTTGAGCATACCTGGAGTTGCTCTTTCTACAAACCTTGCAAGATTTTCTAAATAGAATACTCCTTCTTGATCTAGTTGCAATCTCTTATATTTGCAAGCATAGTCCTTCTATAATACACTTGCAACATTTTCTTGACAGGTACTTTCAAAAGTATGCAATAACAAAAATATAATTTAGGGTTTCAAATAAACTTTAGAAGAAGAATGCAAAACTAGAAAATATGTAATTTTATTCTTGTTCAAGGATTGACATATATCTCCTAGTCATTACCAATATTGAATGAGGACTTGTTAATATTAGAATCATACGATAAATTGATCTTAACACATTAGATTCTTAACCAATGAATAAGTTATACATACCTCAAAATTTACATACCTTTTAACTTTGATGATTGAAGGATTGACATCTCATTTGAGCTTGTAGCCTTTTCTTGCAATCTAAATACATATTGTTAGACTAAATAAATAATAGTGTCATTACTTACTTGAAATATTCTTTATTCAAGTTGCTTCTTCCAATGATGCTACTCCAGGAATGTGCTGCAGCTCTTCTGTTATAAACCTTCAAGACAGGACTTGTTATTTCTTCTCTTATTACCTCTAGATAGGGCTTCTCAAAATATTGATATAATATCTTGAAGTGGACTCATTAAATGAGTCTTACCGACCACTGATCATATACTTGATGTAGCCATTCAAACACTATAATTTTGTGTTCATAAGTGTGGGAAGAATGAAACTTATTTTGATGCAAAAGGAATGATATATACTCCTTCAAAAGTTGGCTTCTCTCATGTGAATATTCAAGCTCAGACTATGTATATATGTGCCACAACACTGTGTCCTTTACTTTAGGTAACTCAACTTCTATACTATTGTAAAATGCATGAACAAGACTGTGAATTTTATTCCATGAATGGTGACTTCAATTCAGTGATAGATCAATCTTGAAGGTTCGGTCTTGGGTCTTTTATATACATAGGTATTTTTCGTAGGTGATGGAAACTTCAATTCAAGCCTTCTGCAATTCACTTATACTCAGGCATTTAAGAGAGTCTTGAGTCCTCCTTTTAGGTGAGTATAGCTTTAGGATAGGTCTACTAATTAATATTATAAAGAATCTAACCAAATTTTGTCTTGGTTTATAAACAAGTGACCTTTTCCTTGGTTTCCAAGGCTTCTGCCAAAAATAGATGCTCTGAGATAAGTTTCGGTCACCCTTAATTATACTTGTACTTATGAAGTTTAGATTATTGAGGTAACAAAAAAAACGGATCATTCAATAGTAATTAAAGAAATATTATATCTTTGTCTTGAAAAGGGATATAGGATTAGCCTCTCGTTCCTTTCAAATAGAGATTTTAGGCTCTCAAAAAACCTCTCATACTTCTTGCATGGGCTTGTAGCCTAGTTACTATGACTAGGGCTTGTGATTGTGACCATAATTTTTTTCTTCTTCCCTCTAGGATCTCGGTCCTAGGAATTAGCCTTTCTATCTTGACTTGAATCCCACGAGATCATTTTACTACCCTCGTGCCATCAGGTTTGATACGATGTTGAGAAATCTGGGAAAGCTAGGTTAGGGCTAATTCATTTTGATTTCTCTTAACTTTGATAGTTGCTTGTGACATTATTTTAGATTCTTCTTCTCCTTGTTATTATTATGTTATTTTATCATCAAACAACTACCAAAAACATGAAGATCATCAATGAAAAATGGAAACCATATGTAGGAACTTAGCCAGGGCAAAAACCCTTAAGAAGGAGAAAACCCAGTCAAACTCTTCTTTCAGTGGAATCAAAACAATTTGAAACAACTAGGACTCAAGACCAAGACAAATGACCTTCTTCACTCCAAGTTCGTTCTCCATAAATAAGTAAAACATCGTGCTAATTAGAATTTTTCTCCCTCTTATATTTCTTATGTAGATTTTGGTCCCCTAGAAGAGATCTATAATACTTAAAAAAATTCACACATGTGGCAAAGAACAATGAAGTGCATACCTTCGCTATTTTTCCCTTAATTATTTTCATTGAATAGTATCTCCTTCTTCAAGTTTCCCATATTCGTCCTTTGAATTTTAGATCAAATGTCGTGTGAGTATATGCTCCACAATAGGTTGAAAGTTTCTCCTTATAGAGTAGTTCAATGCTCCATCGTAACGCTGACTTGATAAATGATTGAGGCTAACTAGAAGATTGAATAAATTGACTCGGTGGAGGAGATAATTTTGACACAAAATTTTCTTCTTTGACATAGGATCCCATAAAGGGTCTTTTACATTATAAATTTGACTTTGACTCAATATAAAAATCCTAGAGCACTCAATGGGTGCTTTGACCCAATCATGAAACCCATGCTTTAATAAGTCAATTTCTTTTTACAATAAAAATTATTTTTCATTATTTTGACAAATATATTACATCACAACTCAAATACAATTATGAAGACTAACACTAGTTACATTCTTCAACATAGTGTTGATTCACAGTTGGAAAGTTTGCATGAAACATGACAGAACGGGAGATTTTTCGGGTTTATGTTTGCTTGCATGAGTGATCTTACTTGCAATTTTTACTAGAACAACATGGCAAGGAGACATGAGAAGATATGTCAAAGTAAGCAACACAAAGAAGTGTTCAAAGAAAAAAGAACACATGATTGCACCAAGTGAAAGAACACAAAATTCCGCTGACCAAAGTGATCTATAAAGGCTCCATATAATCTCAAGACCCTTTGGAGGATAAATGGAAACAACAATGAGAAATATGCATGAAGTATTGAAGACATATGTGGTAGCATTGCCATCTCTTAAGAACACCCATATCACAAGTCACTATGGGTCCAAGTAATTATTGTTAGTGGCTTGTCTTATTATCGCCACATCATGATGTGTAAATAATGATGTAATTATGTAATGATTTTAAATATAAATATGTGGAACTCTAAGAGTCATGTATGGAAAAAAAAGCCACATGTAGAAGTCTAAAGGTCACATTTATAAGTCCAAAAGGCACAAAAAATTCCAAAAGTCATGTTGAAGTTCAAAAGTCATTTGGAAGTCCAAAGGTTATTTAGAAGTCCAAAGGTCATTAGAAGTTGAAAAGTCACATGGGAAGTTCAAGAGTCATGAGGATATGAAGAGTCATGTATCTAGTTATAAAAGAGGCCTCATTACTCAAAGTAAGGACTTTTCACCTTGGCTTCTCCCACAAGGAATTAGAGAGATAGAGATAGTTCTTTTGGAGAGAAAGTGGTGGCTCTAACGCTTCACTATTCGGAGCAAGTGGTGTTCATTGTACTCATGTATCTTGGAACTTCATCTTAATGCATTAATCCCATTGGGCCGACACATTTTCATACATAGATTGTGGATGTTTTAAGACTATTCTTCGAATGTTTGCAATTTATGTTGGCATTCTTATGTACTGAAGAAATTGAACTATTTTGGTGGATTTTGTGCTTATATTATTGAAAGTGTGTTATGATGGTTATAATGATTGTTTAATCCATATGAATTATTTCGCCTAATGTCTAATGATTCTCTCATGGATATGTTCAAGTGTCTTCACTAGATCAGTACTAATACTCGTCTCTTGAGGGCTCACTTTTGTTCCTTTTAGTAAAATAACCTTGATATATCTTCAATTGAACATTCCACAAGGCATACTTTCTTTCTCATTCAAAAGTACATGCACGCTACTCTCTTATGCTAATTTCTCAAGCCAAGTTAAATCTTTAAGTAAATGGTAGTGGGGCCATATTTACAAATGGGACTCCTATACCAAATGGTGTGAGGTCTAATTGGGACTTAATATTGGGGAGGTCCCTTGTATGTTGGTGGGTCAAACACCATCAACAGATATAAAAACAGAAAACCTATGCACAAAACTAGGAATGCACCAGGAGTATGACAGACCTACATACATGAAGCAGATGATAAAGAGTTATATGAGTAGGGAAGTTTAAGAAACTGTGAGATCTACATAATGTTTGATTTGTTACAGAGAATGTGAATGTTTTGACTTATCATGTGTTTGCAAGGGTCTGTAGTATGAAGTAATTTTATTCTGGACAATGCATAAATATCATAACGAATGGATGGAAGAAACTTATATCACTTGTCCTTGATGTATATGTTTACATTTAGTGTCAGAAATTATTCATATTATGAGCATGTGGATGGCTTGATGAATTTTGGCTTGATATTGCTTGGTAAATGACAATTGTTTTTGTGAAAATAGACAAATTTGTAACCTCGTACTTGGAGATCTAGATTGAAAAGTTTAACAGTGATATTGGCATGAACTTTTATGGATTTGTTATTAGTTTTGGTTTGGAATTTAAGTCTTGATAAGAATAATTGGTTGATTTGACTGCACAACATTGATTTGTTTGAAGTTGGGTATATTGGTTTGGTCAGTGTTATGTTTACAGAAATATTTGTATGGTTTGAAGTAAGCTCCTCGAGCTTGGTGTGTCTGCATTGACAACTACCTGGTGAAGCTTGGAATTCATGTCGATCCGAACCTATACTCCAAAGTGGTCCAAGGTATGCCTTTGATTTCATTTTTATTTGTTGATGATCTATTTTTGACATGTAATGTGCCTTTGATGATCAACATAAGAGGGAGTTGGCCTCTGAGTTCAATATGAAGGATCTTGACATGATGCACTACTTTTGGAATTAGAAGTTTGGAAAAGGAAAATATGTCATGAAGCTATTGGAGAGATTTGGAAAGTGGGAATGCAAATCCTTGGATGCCCCGCTGGAATTGGATTTCAAGAAATTATGTAGAGATGTTGTTGGTCTGAGTATAGATAATTGATTGAGACATTATTGTACCTTGTAGTGAACACCTTGTTTCAAATGTTTGATCTACTTCATACAAATTGGGTTACTATAGGAGAATGATTACATGGATGCACTGATACTGACTAGGCTGAAAACGTTATTGATAAGAAGAACACGTATGGGTGTTGCTTTAGCTTGGGATCTACCAGGACATCTTGGATGAGCGGGAAATAGAAGTTTTTTAGCTTAAGCATGGTTGAGGTTGAGTATATTGTTTATATAATGGATATCTATGAGAAAGTTTGGTTAAGGAAGCTATTTGGAGAGTTGTTTGAGTAGGTTTTGGATATGACAGTGATATATTCTGACAACAAGACTGAATTCTGATTGGCAGAGAATCTTGTATATAGTTTGTATAGAGATATCTTCATAGATTGAGAGAGTGTTTTTGTATGAGACAAGCTTAGGCTCGTGATTTCTTCATCTGTGTGAATGAAGATGAATAAGTATGATTCAACTCTTCAGTGAATTGTTTGAGCTAGTACCGGATATCAAACGTTGATATGTTTCTGATATTTAAAGAGTAAAGAGAGTACAATGGACTGATGGAGATAACCCTCCTGGGCAAGGGCCTGGGTTGATCGAGGACATTGAGCTATATCTTCCCCCCTGTTTGAGCTCCCAAGGTGAGGAATTGAGCTGAATAGCTCCTAGGTTTGAGGGAACTCTAGACAATAAGTGTGTGATCCCTAATCTTGTAGTAGGTTGGGTATCTCCCCTATTGTCACCCATAGGGTGTGCACGATCCTTGTTTATTTTGAAAATTCGAGTATCTCCCTCTATCTTGGTCTAGCAGAGTATACCCTAGTTGGAATCATACCCACAAGCCAGGCTTGTTGGGATTGTTCCTCCCTGTTTGGCCAATGGGTTGAGGAGGCTTGGGGGTGTGACATCCTTACCTTTGGTAAGTCAAGTATCTCACGCAAGCTCAGATTATGATGAATGTGTTCTATGAAATGACTCTTAAGGGTCATTATTGGTAAGATCAATAGGAAATAGGATGGTTGTGATCCTTACCTCATATAGCAAGTGGTACCTCACCCATTGATTACACAATGGGCTGGTTGTGATCCTTTCTTGGCAAGTGGTATCTTTCTTATTGCTCGATATAGGGTGGTAGCCAGTTTCTCCCCTATGAGAGATGGATTAGGTAAGAGTGTCCCATAGGACCTTCCCCATTGTCGCATACATGAGGTGAGAGTGTCCCATAGGACCTTCGGCATTGTCATTGGTTCCCAACTAGTATCATTGGACTCTCCACTGGCAGTGATTCCAGGTGGTAGCAGTGGCTCCCCGATGGATAGAGGTTTGTATTTTGGGCTCTCCTCCAATGTTAAATTCTTGTTCTTTTAGATTCGAGAGTGTTCGGCATATAAACATCGATAAGCATAAATGAGCAAATATGAGCAGAGATAGGCAGAGATGAGCGGGGGTGAGAAAAGATGACATTTGATGATGACAAGATATTTGTGATGGGACATATGTTGTAGTTGGTAATTTCTCCCTAGCTGAGAGGGAGTGTTAATTTGGTAGCTCAGGGACAAATTCCCTCATTTGGACAGCCTTCCTGATCAAGAAAGACCCCTCCTAGCCCTTGGAAGAATTTAATTTGGTTAAGCAAAAATATAATTTTATTATGGAATCCCACATGTGCACAAAAGGATAAGTTGACCCTAAAAGAAAATTGAACACCCTTGGATGACTATAAATACAAGTCAAGTGACCCTCATTTGGATATCATCATCAAGCATTTTTCTTATTCTCTCTTCTTTGGTTTAGTTCAAACAGCTCTGAATTTGGTTCACATAGATTTATTCGTACAAGTACAAGATTTTAGGGTCTAAGCTCACACATGAGGACTATGCTTTTTGGTTTGGAGCCGCAAGGCTGTCATAGGAAATTTCAATCGTAGCCACACACACAAAAGCCTCATTGTGCAACCAAACCGCTTCAGCTGCATGTAGGAGCACATGCTCCATGAGACCAAGACCTGGGGTTTTATATGACAGTTGACTGGAGATTCTGACAGTTGACCACAGATCTTGACAATTGACCACATGCTTCTAAATCATGATTTTGATTAGTATGGTTGGGTTCATATTTTGGATATTATTTGGATGGTTTTGCTAGATAGTTTTGTGATTCAAGAAACTTGAATATTGTTCTCTATGTTTGCTAAAAAAATTATGACAATGTAATAAGAAGAAGAATTTGAAAGGGTTTTCCCCCTTATGTTGTTTTTCCTTGGTCTCCGACCAATCCTAGTGTCCATATGTGTGAATGTTTTTCTTCTATTTTTCCTTTATGTTCTGTTGCATTTTTTATGATATTATTCTTTCTACATAATTGCATATGTTGCTAATGATGTTATGATGTTATGGGGTGAATTCAATGTGTAAATTATGAAATTCAATTATCTAAAGCAAAGAACAATATAACCTAATAAAAATTAATGTGTTGTAGTTGGTCTCGTAATTTTCATATATCATGTTGCATTTCTTCTTATTCATGCGTCATAGTGGAGATTTTTGAGGGTTTGATGGGTGTATAATGTTTTTGTCTGGGAGGCATTTTGGAATAAATTAATGATATATATGCTTCATTATGCCTTTTTAAACACTTCAAACTGATTTTTCAAACAGAAGTTATGCAAATTTAAAAATACATACCTTTTAGGAGCTTGATTTTGAGCTTGTTAAAAAGGATGAATTTGAAACTATTTTATATTTGTGATCTCGACTCTCCAAGGTCTAAAATTTTGTCTTGTGATAGCCCTCTGAGTCTTCTTTCAAATTCCACAAGTCAAACTGAGAATGGATTCTTCAAGATAAATTTATGCTAAATCTCCCATGATGATTTGATTATGGACTGGTTCAGTAGTTTGAGGTTGTATGGGATGCCACATGTCATTGTTTTGACCTTAAGCCCTAAAAATTATACATGAGAAACCACAATCCATATTATTTCAATCACCTTTTACTAAATTCAAATCCAATGCACAAAGAGAATAACTATTTTCCTCGAAACACCTGTTTGAGACAAAATTTTGGAGCATACAAAAACCTTAACTTCCTTGAATCATATCTTTGAGAATATAGCGAAACAAGCTCTAAAATTTTTACTCAATGTTCATAAATATTTTAGCTCCACGTGGTCAAAAAAATAGCTTCTGAACACTTGCAGAAAAAAATTTATATGAAAATTTCCAAGGTGACCTGTTTGAAGCAGTGAAGTTGTATGATCCAGAGCTCTGATACCAAATGTTATGTAACCAGATCACAAAACAGAAGTAAAGATAGATCAACGACTTGAAAATAAGCCTCTTTGGGGGTGAAACCTCCTCTTACATCACATAAATAAAAAATTCTTGGATGATATAATTGACAATACCTCTTTTGTATATATAAGATTCTAAAGGGTCACAATATAATTAGTGCATACATAACAATAACAGTGTAAGGGCACAACAATAACAATGTGGGGGAGACACTAGTATTATAGGGACCTAACATGCCTCTCTCCTTTAAAAAAGTGTTGTCCTCAATGATTGAGTAGTTCTAGATGCTTCTGTATAAAATACTCATCCTCCCATGTGGAATCATCAGCAACAAAGTTCTTCCACTTAATGAGATACTCTGAAATTGATCAATTTTGTAGCTATCGGGTTCTTTTTTTGTGATTGCTTCAGGCTCAATTATTTTTCCTTCCTCATCAAGTTCTAGCAATATTTTTTGAACT
Source organism: Pinus tabuliformis (assembly GCA_031772625.1). Taxonomy (NCBI): domain Eukaryota; kingdom Viridiplantae; phylum Streptophyta; class Pinopsida; order Pinales; family Pinaceae; genus Pinus; species Pinus tabuliformis. The sequence continues at coordinate 354,202,542 of CM062820.1, read as the reverse complement.
GGGAGCATGTCAACTATAATATTCTTTAAGCATGAAACATGGAAAATTGGGTATGCTCGGGAAGATGTAGGAAGTTCAAATTTGTATGGCGTAGTACTAATATTTTGCAACACCTTATAAGGACCATAGTACTTGGGTGATAATTTATTATCCTTCTTTGTTTTCTTTAGGGACATTTGTTTGTATGGTTCTAGTCGTAAAAATACCCAATCGCCTACATCAAAATTTCTTTCACTATGGTGTTGATTTGCATGTTGTTTCGTTCGGTTTTGCGCCAGAGTTAGGTTTTCCTTTAAGATTTGAGAAAGTTGATGCTCGATGTGATCTTCCACTACCTAAACCTTAGAATTTTCTCTTAAAGACGATGTGATGGATGGTGGATGGTATCCATAAAGTTCCATAAATGGGGTCATTTTTTATGCGGTATGGAAGCAAGTGTTATACCACCATTTTTGCTTTAGGTAACCACTTGACCCATTATGTTTGTTTATCGAATACAAAGAAATGAAGATATCCTTCCATACATTTGTTCACTATCTCAGTTTTTTATGAGATTGAGGATGATAAGATGAGCTATAAGCTAATTGAGTACCAAGACAAGAAAATAATCTTGTCCAAAAATTTCCATTGAAAATGGGATATTTATCAGTTACAATAATCTTTGGGTTTCCATGTAGCTTTTGAATTGTTTCCATAGATGCAATAGCTACTGTACTAGATTTTAAAGGATGATATAGTGCACAAAAGTGTTCATACTTTGTAAGTCTATCAACTATCTCCATGATGACACTCTTTCCTTCAGACTTAGGTAAACTTGTGATAAAATCCATTGAGACCTCCTCCCAATGTTGACTTGGAATGGCTAAAGGTTGTAACAAGCCTGGGGTCTTAATTCTCTGAACTTTATTTTGTTGGCAAACTAAACTCTTTGCCACAAACTTCTGAATGTCATATTTAAGTCCATCCCAAAAAAAATCCTTCTTGACCCTGTGGTAAGTTTTTAAAAATCTTGAGTACCCTCCTAAAGGAGAGGTGTGCAATTCCAAAAGAATATTTTGTTTGAGTTAAGAGTTCTTACATAGATGAAGCTCTTGGCAACTAAACCCTAACGGCGGGCGAAAACCAGACGTGGCCATGGAAGCCGAGGACAGGTTTTCTCTGCGGAGATAGATTAGCTTAGTGAAGTCCCATCCCTGTGCGACTTCGAATGCAGACAAACAGGGATTCCTCTGGCAGTGTTAGCGTAGTTTGCAAGAAGGAAGCAATGCGTGCAGGGAGACGGAAAGCTGGTTATTGTAGTAAGCATGTGGGACCATATCTTGGATAATGCTATGATAGTTCTCAGTTTTGAATATAAATGGTGGACCCTGGAAGCGGTGCTCATCGCGAGATGGCCCAGGAGTTTGAGACCGTCGATATAGACCCAGCACCAGAAGACCTTCTTTCCTGCTGGGGTCTCGAAGTCTCTGAGAAAAATCTACTACATTTCTTCCCGAATAAAACAAGGTACCCTCGGTCTCCTGATAAGGCGATGGGAGGATGTCAGGAGGTCAGGAACAGGCCTCTACTATAAAACCCGCATTGGAAGTCCCGGCTGCCATCATGACCAAAGACCCCTCTAATAAAGAAAAGGGAAGGGAGCTGACAGGTATCGGAAAAGAGGATCTAGGGAGAAGTACACCTCTTATTCCAGGGGCTGGGACAAAAAGGCCGGCTGAGGAGGAGGAAAAAGAAAACGGAGACCATGTTGCTAATAATCCTGAGCTGAATGAGGCAGATAAGGCAGTTGACCCTGCCAGTAAGAAGTCAGAAACGGGAGAAGCCAGGAAGGTCAGTGGGGATGGAAAGAGGAAAAAGATCAACCCCATCAAAATGAAGAAGGAGTGTCCTAGCTGTGTGTTTGGAGTGGACATCCTCATTGACCAGGCTATGGAAGCCTCGGAAACTTTACTAGTCGGTAGAGTCCGAGGAAGAAAGTTCTCGGTAGGTTACATAGAAGAGTGGACTCAGTTGGAATGGAAAGAGGCACCGGGACAACCAGAACAAATCAAAAACCTAGATAGAGGTTGGTTTTGTGTTAGATTCGAACAAAAGGAGCACACTGACTGGGTGATGGGGAAAAACTGGAGCTTCGATAAGAGGCCAATCCTCTTCAAAAGATGGACGCCCCTGTTTGATGCCCAGAAAGAAAAAGAGGTGGAGTCCCCAGTTTGGGTTAAACTTCCGGGCCTCCCTATGCAATTTTGGACTGATTCTGCCTTCACCTCTATTGGCAACACTCTGGGGAAATTTCTCGACATTGACAGATCATATCTCCAAATGCATGAATGGGGAGTGGCCCGTATTCTAGTTAGTCTAAACCCCAGGGCGGGTTTGGCGGACGCTATGAACCTGAAGTATCGTGGTCTGGAGTTCGTTCAGGTCTTGGACTACGAAAATCTCCCTTTCAGATGCCATCGATGTCATCAATATGGCCATCTGGCCCGGGAATGTCCGCTTGGATACCGTCGGCGCAGAGGACAAAGGAGAAGCAGAAACACCCAGAAGACAAATCAGAAGGTGATCCCTCAGGAAGCAGAGGCTCTGACAACGGTAAGCGATACTCTGGCATCTTCTCAGGGATTGGTCACGGAGCAAAGAAAGATAGATCTCCAGGATCATCCGGGGTCAGCAACAAAAGATTACAACTCTTGTCATAGGTACTCCTGGGGACCCTCAAAAATCTCGGAAATGGTAGGTGAGGATCAGGCGAGTTTGTTTCTTTCCCCTCCCTCCTCTGTATGTCTTTTTATTGCTCCATCTATGCCTTGTAGTGATGAGGCTGGTCCTTTAAGACAGCTTTCGAATGAATCAATGGAACTGAGGAAGGGGCAAATCTCCTCTGACAGCATTATTATGACCATCCCCTCCCCCCCACTGCCGTCCTCTTCTCCCTTCAAGCCTGTCTGCTCTGCCCCTCCTTCTGTTCGAAGTCCTGAGCCCCCATACAACCTCAGACCTTTGGCCAATAGAAAAGGAAAAGGGCTTGCTAAGAGTGGATTGGAGCTGGATATGGAGAATTCTGGACTGAGGATCAAAAGAGGAAGGAAAACCGATCTGTCCAAGGCTCAGTTGAAGGCAGTCATAGACATTACAGATGGGAAGCAGCTATCTATTCCAGGGGTGCTTAGAGCAAAGCGGACACCCTCTGCGAGTTTACGATGATCATTTTATCCTACAATTGTAGGGGTCTAGCTAGCCAACCCAAAAAGCTAGCTCTGAAGGAAATGGTAAGGTCCAACAAACCTGACATTATTTTACTCCAAGAAACTTTGGGAAAAGGGGAAGAAGTCACAGGCTGTCTCAACAAGATTCTTCCGGGCTGGAGTTTTCATGTCCTTGATGCCAATGGCCACTCAGGAGGGGTGGCATTGGGTTTCAATTCGAAGGTTCTTAGAGAGATCTCTTGGTGGGGATGGGAAAATGTTCCTGCTGTGGAACTCTTCTCAAGCGAACTATGCATTCCTTTCCTCATTATCAATGTATATGGTCCTGTTGCGGATCGGGGGAAATTTTGGAACCCCTTTTTTACCAAGTCGTTTATGACGCACCCTAATCTTGTAATCGGCGGAGACCTCAACTTTTCTCTGGGGTCGACAGAGTCCTGGGGGGTCAGAGCCCGAGCAGACCCTCTCACGGATTTCTTCATAAATAAGCTGGCCTCCTCTCCCTTGGTGGATGTCACTCCGCTTAAGATGCGTCCGTCGTGGAGAAACCGAAGAATAGGTGATGACTAGGTTGGGAAGAAGCTCGACAGATTCCTAATTTGTGATTCGCTGTCCGAAAAGCTACAGGCTTTCAGACACTGGGTTGGAGAAGGAGGTCTCTCGGATCACTTCCCTGTTTTCCTCGAGGTGAAGGGTGCCTTCCCAAAACCGGGCACTCCGTTCAAATTTAATGCTACCTGGCTTCTGGACGCATCCTATATCAACCTCTTCCACAGCACCTGGATTAATGATAACCTCAACGAAGATGAAAGTCGTGACAAGGCTTTCATGGAAAATCTTACAAGGATGAAGGCCGCCTCCAAGAACTGGGCTCATCAGAAGAAACTAAATGAAGAAAAATCTCTGGAAAATGTCAATGCGGAAATAGCCCTTCTTGAAGATTCAGGAGGTATTGGCTATAGATCTGAAGAGTCTCGGGCCAGACTCAAAGATCTGGAGCTAGAAAGGAAGCGGATTCTTCAGAACAGGGAAGAAAGTTGGCGCCTAAAAAGTAGAGCGATCTGGTTGCAGGCGGGGGACGACAACACCAAGTTTTTCCAAAACTATGCAAAAGGCAGGAAAAATTCCAACACCATTTGGGAAATGAAAAAAGCCAATGGGGATAAGGCTCTCTCTTTTGAAGAGCTAGCTACTTTAGGGAACTCCTATTTTAAGAATCTCTTTAAACAACCAGAGGAAGCAACTATCGCTGAAGTCATTCGAGTTGCTCAGTTCTTTCCTAGGTTCATAGAGGAGGAAGGAAATGATTCCATCATGGCCCCTGTTTCAAAGGAAGAGGTAGAGGACATTCTCAAATCCATGCAAAAGGAAAAAAGCCCTGGTCCGGACGGCTGGACTGTCGAATTCTTCCAACACTTTTTTGAGTTCATTGGTGATGAGCTTGTGGCAGTTGTAGAAGAGTCAAGGTGCACAGGATCAATTTTCCATCCCTTCAACTCCACTTTTCTCGCTCTTATCCCTAAATCTGACCTCCCAGGCTCTTTTGCAGATTTCAGACCCATATCCTTGTGCACCTGTGTTTACAAAATCATAGCTAAAGTCATTGCCTCCAAATTAAAACCCTTCCTCTCCCGAAACATATCCCCTGAGCAATTTGGCTTCCTCGACGGCAAACAAATCCATGAAGCGGTTGGAGTTGCTCAAGAAACACTCCATAGTCTCAAAATCAGGAAAAAAAAAAGGAGTTGTTGTGAAAATCAATTTGTCAAAGGTTTTTGACAGAATCAGCTGGCTGTTTCTCAGGCTACTGCTAACTCACCTGGGATTTAGGTATGACTTTGTGAAATGGATTATGAGTTGTGTTTCTTCCTCTTCCATAGCTGTTTTGATTAATGGAGCGGCTTCCAATTTTTTCAACCCTGAACGCGGATTGCGTCAAGGCTGTCCGCTCTCTCCTCTTTTGTTTTTATTAGCTGCAGAGGGCATCAGCCTTATGATACATGATGCTAAAAGAAAAGGAACCCTCAAAGGCATTGAAGCAGCTGAAAATATCTGGGTTACCCACCTTTTATTCGTGGACAACATAATTCTGTTTAGTAATGGCAGCTTGGAGGATTGTAAGACGCTCAAAAGGATCATGGACCTTGTCCTGAAGGCAACTGGACTCTGTATAAACGAGAAGAAATCCTCTCTAACGTGTTCAGGTTTGTCTGGAGATATGGTGCATAGCGTGAAGATGGTATTAAACTTCGAAGTCAAAGCGCTGGAGGATACTTTTAAATACTTGGGCTTTCTCCTTAAACCGGACAACTACAGAAACAAAGATTGGACCTGGATTCTTGCCAAAATCGAATCCAAGCTGAAACACTGGAGTTTCAGATGGCTTTCCAGGGCGGGAAGGCTTGTGTTAATAAAATATGTGCTTATGGCTGTGCCTGTCTTCTGGGCTAGTCTGACTTGGGTTCCTAAAGGAGTCCTTTCCCAAATCGATAAAGTTTGCAGCAGGTTTCTGTGGGCAGGTTCCAAGTCAGAAAAGGTTACTCCCTGGATCGCCTGGGATAAAGTGGCTCGCCCCAAAGAGTGGGGAGGCTGGGGGATCAAAAACCTTCAATGCTTCTCACAATCTCTAGCAGCGAAGCTTGCTTGGAGGTTAATCTCTTTTGACAATTTGTGGACTACTGTTACTAAGAGAAAATACATCGACCCTCTATCAACGACAGATTGGATCAGACTGCCATCAAAGGCCTGCAAAGACTCATCGGTGGTCTGGAAAGCTGTGGTTACCTCTGTCAACATCATTTAAAAGGGATTGGCTTGGAGCGTGGGAGATGGCACTCAAATAAGGCTGGGCAGAGATCCCTGGATTGGCTGTTCAGAGCGTTTCTCCCTATCTCAGGGGTTGGCTGCGGTGTTAAAAGAGAAAGGTCTCCTCACATTAAATCAGGTGGCCGACCCCCAGACTACTTCCATATGGAACCAAGGGTGGATGCAAGGAATAGATCTTCAACTGGATGAAGAATGGCTGGAGGAATGGGACTCGTACAGGAATGACCTCCTTAACTCTTCTGTCAGACTCTCCGACGCCCCAGATGAACTTCGATGGATTTTTGCTCAGAATGGCATCTACTCTCCAAACATGGGGTACAAATGGATGATGACTCAGAAAGGGTGGGAAAATCCGTCTTGGTGGGCCAAACCTCTATGGAAGTTAAAAGGTCCAGCGAAAACCAGACTTTTTTTCTGGTGTGCTCTTCTCCAAAAAGTCCCTACTTGGGATTTTCTTCAAAGACGGGGTAGGATAGGCCCGAGCTGGTGTCCTCTATGCAATAACAGCGATGAATTAGTTCAACACCTGTTCCTCTTCTGCCCCTTCAACACTAGTCTTTGGGCTGAAACGTTAAGGTTAATCAAAATCCCTTATAGGTGGGAAGGGCAAGGGATTTCGGAAGCCTGGCAAAAGTGGTGGAATGAAGCTGCAAATGACAGAGAGAGATCCATCCCGCTCCTCATCACCTGGGGGACGTGGCTGGCTAGGAACCAGGTCATCTTCAAGGACTCTGTCTTCCCGATCGCAAGATTGGCCGTTGAAGGAGCTGCAATTTTCGATAGTGTCCCTGCTCCGCCTACTTCTCCTTCTACCAGGCTGGTTCGTCAAGAAACAATAAGACCTTCCATCCCGTGGGCTTACTTTGATGGAGTCTCAGATATAAATGGCCGCTGTGGGGCTGGTTTAATAATTCATCTTTCAAAGGATAAGACTGTCAAGGCTTCAGTTGGCCTAGGACAAGGCTCCAATAATTTTGCTGAATTGAAAGCCCTCCACCTTCTCCTCGGTTGGCTTGTCCTGCGGAACATGCACGAGGTTCAGATCTTCGGGGACTCTATGAACACTGTGCGTTGGTTCAATGGGACGCAGCTATGCAACAATTTCACCCTGCTTCCCTTGCTCAGAGAAGTTTCTCGACTAAAAAATCACTTCTCGGAGCTCTCTCTCAGTCACATTTACAGGGAAAGAAATTCTGATGCTGATCGTCTCTCCAAAGAAGGTGTTAATCAAGTGATGGGGTCGTGGATTGTCCTGGAAGAAGAAAATGGGGTTGCTCGTCCTCTTGAGCAGCCCATTTTCGCTTAGTTCTCTTCTCTGTTTTTCTCCTTCCTGTGTTCTGTACATACATGTTTTTTTTCTCTAGTTTTTTCTTTGCTGCTTCATTGTTCTTTATCAGGTCTCTCGGGCTGCTATCCTTGCAAAAGGATGCTCGATTCGACCTGGCCTTTTTCTCTATCTCCTTTTCTCCAGAATCCTGCTCGTGTTTACGCAGGATTTCTTCCTGGACGATGGGTGCTCCTTCCCTGTGCGAAAGCTGTGTTTTTTTTCTGCATGGGAATTACTCTTCATCGGTCTGCCATTCCACGGGCCTCAGAGAGGCGTGTTATTTGACAGGCTATACGCCTCTCTTCTTTCGGCTCTTTTCGGCGCAAGACTTCCCCTCTCTGAATGTAATCTTTTGGGTTCTCTGCGCTGGTTCATCGCCACCCGGGTGCGCTTGACGGTGCTGATTTTTTCAGCAGCGACTCTGTTCTTTCCCCTGCCTCATGGCAAAGAACGAGTCCTCTTACAATGCATTGCATTTTCTATGTAACTACCTATTATTCCTAATAGATGGTTCGCTTTTTTCGGTGGAAAAAAAAAGAGTTCTTACATAGATATAAGTAAGATTTATACCATAATGAATCACTTATCCAAATAAATGTATCAAATGCACTAGGATCTTGTTGCAATTTTTTAATGTGTGTCCACACGTCTTCGTCATTCTTCCATTCATCCCTTGATTCAGTTATCCAATCAGGTTGGATGATAGAAATGGCACATAGTAATGCTTCCAAGTCCTCATCCCTTCTTGAGAGTGCAACTACGGCAACATTTTGTTTCCCTTTTTCATACATGATTTCAAAGTCATAACCCAACATATTTGTGACCCATTTTTGCTACTCTTATAAAGATAACCTTTGTTCCAAAAAGTATTTAAGCCTATCATGATTTGTTTTTACCTTCAAGTGTATTCCGATTAAGTAAGGATGTCATTGCTTCAGGGCATATAGTATTTGCAACATTTCATTCTCATAAATAAAGTTTGTGTAAATACTTTCCCTTGATTGGACGACTTTCAAAAGAAATGGGTCTTCCTTATTGCATTAAAACAACACCAATTCCATTTCCAGAGGAGTCGCATTCCACAATAAAGTTTTTTGTGAATGTTCATGTAGCTAAGACCGAAGCTTGGCACATTTCCTCTTTAAGATGTTCAAAGGCCATAGTTGCTTCTAGAGTCCAAAAAAATGCATCTTTCTTCAATATTGTTGTTAGAGGTGTTGTTATTTTCCCATAATTCATAAAAAACTTACGATAATGCCCTGTCAACCCAAGAAATCCTTGAAGATGCTTTAGGGTTGTGGGAATTTTCCGTTCCTTGATGGCTTTATTTTTGTTAGGGTATACCTTAATGCCCTCATTATATACAATATTACCCAAATATTCCACCTCATGTACCCCAAAGAAACATTTGGAAGGTTTTGCATACAATTGTTTCTCCTCCAATAGTTTAAGCACCCTGCAACATGTTGAACATGATCTTTCCAAAACTTGTTGTATATTAGTATATCATCAAAAAAATACTAACACAAATTTTCTAAGAAAGGGCTTGAAAGTGGAATTCATCAAACCTTGAAATGTGGAAGGTGCATTAGTAAGGCCAAAAGGCATGACCAAAAATTCATAATGACCTTCATGAGTTCTAAATGTTGTTTTTGGAATGTCTTTTGTCTTCATTCTAATTTGAAAATATTCAGAACAAAGATCCATCTTGGTGAAGTAAATTGCTACATGTAATTCATCCAACAATTCATCAATGACAAGAATGGGAAAATTATCTTTAATAGTGAGTTTATTGAGCACTCTATAATTTGGACACATGCACCATGATCCATCCTTCTTATGCACCAATACTACTGGAGAAGACAAAGAACTTTGGCTAGGTTGAATTATACCTACCTCTAGCATTACTGTAACCATACATTCAATTTCACTCTTTTGGGCATATGGATATTTGTAAGGCCTAATGTTTGGAGGAACACTTCCTGGAATCAAGTGAATACCATGATCATGATCATGAATAGATGGGACACCTTTGGGAGTCTCAAATACCTTGGAATGATTGTCCAATAATCTTTCGAGATCTGGAGAAATGGATTATTTTGATGTTTGAACATCTAGTGAGCATAATTATGCAATTATGCCTCACTTTTCTTTCTTGAAAATATTTTTCATGACATTTGAGTTGATTATATTCCCCGGTTTCCCTATGATACCCCTTAATTTAATTTCCTTTCCTTCCCAAAAAAATTCAAGAAAAATCCTTGAAAATTAAAAGCTACTACCCCCAAAGATTGTAACCATTAGACTCCTAATACAACATTAACACCACCCTTTGTAATGCAAATAATTGGACTATTCAATACATATTCCCCCATGGCTAACTTGATATTATGGCACTTCCCTAAGCAATTTATAGTTCCTCCATTTATAACCATCACTTGACACTCTGGTGCTAAATATAGAAAGTAATTCAATTCCTTGGCTATCTTATAATGAATAAAATTATGGGTACTACATGAAACAATCAACGTAATTACATATTTCTTCTTGATATATCCTTCTATCTTGCAAGTTTTAGGAGTGGTAATTCCTGCCAACGCATTACAATATATTGTTGGATTCATTTATTCTTTCTCTAAGGTTGGTTCCTGGTGTATATCCTCTTCTTTTGATGTTTCTTTTTCCTTTTCTTCATCCTCTTCACAATCTATGTAAAATATGTTATTCCCAGCACAATTATGACCTATAGTGTATCTACTATCACAACTGTAACAAAGCCCTTTTTCTCTTTTTTCCTCTAATTTTTGTGGTGTCAACCTTGTAGCTTCTTGGAGACTAGGAGTAGCAACACTCCCATCTTTATAGTTGTGAGTGGTAGACCTCCTTGTTGCCATAATTTTGCTTTCAACTTTTCTTCCCACCCTGAATGCATTTTCCAATTAATTATGTTCCCAACAGTGAACCTCATGTTGGATGTTATCGTTTAAAGTTGCTATGAAGACATCAATCATATGCTTCTCTAGAATACCAGTTATTTTGATATTCAATATTTGGAACTCCTCAATGTGCTCTACCATTGAGCCCTTTTGTTTGAGATTAATCAATTGGGTAAAGAAGGTATTTCTCTTTGTATCCTCATAATATGTGATCAATTCCTCCATAAAAATTGTCCAACTAACAATTTATTTACAAGAAAAAATCCATTAATACCACACAAACTGATTGGGTTCTAAATATAAATATGCAATGCATACCTTTTGTGTGTGTGGCACATCATGTAGATCAAACAATTGCTCCATATTTAGTATCCATATTATCAGATCCTTGCCATCAAACTTCCTCATATCGATCATTGGAATGTGGTTTTTCTTTAGCCCTGAGTCAGAGTCTTTAAAATCATGATTCACATCCATTTTGTTGTCATCGTGAGTTTCATGGACTAATTTGTCACCACTAGGAAGCCTTTCTTGTAGCAACTTTATCAAACCTTCTTTAAAACCTTTCATTTCATATTTTATATCTAATTTTAAGCCTTCCATTTTGTCTTCTAAACCATCAATCTTAGCTTCTACTTAATTTTTGGTTGCTCTTCATGATAGCGAAAATTGTTGCATTTGGTCCCATAATTTTGATATATCATGTTGCATTTCTTCTTCTTCATGCATCATAATGGATCTTTCTAAGGGCTTGATGGGTGTACAATTATTATTTTTTTGGAGGCATTTTGGAATCAAATAATGATATATATGCTTCACTATTCCCTTTGAATCACTTCAAATTGATTTTTCAAACAAAAGTTATGCAAATTTAAAAATACACACCTATTAAGAGCTTGATTTTGAGCTTGTTGAAAAGGCTCAATTAGAAACTATTTTATATTTATGATTTCAGCTCTCGAAGGCCTCAAATTGTGTCCAACTATAGCCCTATGAGTCTTATTTCAAATGCCACAAGTCAAACCGAGATTGGATTCTCAAGATAAAGTTATGTCAAATCTCCCATGATGGCTTGATTATGGACAGGTTGAGTAAAGTGAAGTTGTACGGGATGCCATGTGTCACTGTTTTGACCTTTAGCCCTAAAAATGATACACAAAAAACTATAGTTCATGCAATTTCAGTCACTTTTTACAAAATTCAAATTTGATGCATGAAGAGAAATTTATAATGATTTTGTTCAGAAAATTTGTTTGAGACAAAATTTTGGAGCATACCAAAACCCTAACTTCCTTGAATCATATCTCCCAGAATATAGCGAAACAAGCTTTGAAATTTTTACACGATATTCATAAACATTTCAACTCCACATGATCAAAATTTTAGATTCTAAAGCCTCACAAAAAAAAAGCGAAAATTCCAAGATGACTTGTTTGAAGTAGTGAAACCCTAGGATTCAGAGCTTTGATACCAAATGTTATGTAACTATATCACAAAAAATAAGAAAATATAGATCAATGACTTGAAAATAAACATCTTCAATAGGGAAACCTCCTTTTACATCACATAAATAAACAATTCCTGGATGATACAAATGATAAGACCTCCTTTGTATATATAGGAGTCTAAAGATTCGCCATATAATTAGGGCCTAGATAATAATAATAATTTAAGGGCACAAAAATAATAATAGTGGGCTTCTATGGGGCACAAAAATAACATTATGGAGGCTACATGGGGCAAAACAATAACAATATGGGGGCTACACTAGTATTAAATGGATCTAACATGCCCCTCTCCTTCAAAAAAGTGTTGTCCTCAATGCTTGAGTAGTTCTAGATGTCTCTATATAAAATACTTATCCTCCCATGTGGTTGTTGTGGGGAAAAATGCCTATGCAGGACGATCCTATCCACCTAAGGTGTGACAGTGCCTTAGCAACAAACGAGTACAGCTACACTGGTTTCTTCCTTTATGAAATGTGAAAGATGAGAGATCAATAGACTTATCGGTGTCTTCCGTTTGTCCCTTGATCCAATCTCCCTTCTCTTTGGGTGTTCACAGCTACTTGCCTTCTTGCTTATCCAGCTACAACTTCCTGCAAGATCACAAGAGAACAGCTACTTGCGACAAGAGAACAGCTACTTGCGACAAGAGAACAGCTACTTGAGACAAGAGAAGAACACTACACAAAGACAGATGTTCACATTCATAACTAGTTTAGGATTAGAAATAAACCAAATACACTAATACATTCATACATCAAAATACATCAGCATATAGGAGAAACCAAGATAGCTTTATTGATGAATAACAAGGTTCAGGAAGAGATACAACCCAGAGGGCTCCAATCTAGCATCTCCTTCCCAGCAAATGGAATTCCTATCTTCAGCCCCTTCAAAGCATTAAGCACCCAATGATTCCAGTCTCAAACCAACAGCAATTCTTTGCAATAACAAAATTCCAGCCTCTAGATCTCATGGAGGAGAGATCCATATATAGATGTTTGGAGAGAGGATGAGTCAGCTTGAGATCTGACTAGTGTCCTCTCCCTCTATCAGTTCTTGAGTCCACTTGGAGGTTCTTGCTTCCACTTGGAGATTTGGAACCTCTTACTCATCACCAGTCGAATTCCCTGAGGCAAGTGTCATTTTGGAAGCTTCATGGGTCTTGACACCTTGAGAAATGAGCCTGCCACTTGTCCACTCTCGTTCAGCGCAGGTAGCCTTTGTTCCAGTTGACATTCAACGCAGGTAGCCAGTGTTGGCCTTGACATTCAGCGCAGACAGCTAGTGTAGCCACTGAAATGATCCTGAATTGACTTGTTTTTGAGCAGTTTCAGGTGGAGAACTTTTGTGAATTGTTGTGGTTTGTTAGCCTTGTTCCTCTAGGGGTAGGAACAACATGTTTAGGGACTTCGGATCCCTTAGATTATGGACATTTCATGCTCAATGTTGTAAGGCACAAAAATGTCTATAACAGTTGCCCCCTAAAGTATGAGGTTGTTTATCGGGCGAAATGCTTTATCAGAAGGATCCGAAGTTCATCCAATGCTGGGAGGAGACCTGTAATCAGATACAATACAATACATTATTTTTCATTCTTCTTTCATGATCTAGCTGAGGCGGGCATTCCCATGCTCAGCTTTATAAATACATTTTCATGTACATAGAACAGACAATCGTCTGATGGTAGACTGATAATTTTGATGAAATTATCATCCTTTGACTAGGATGATTATCTGCTGCAATGATGTACATGTCAATGTCTTTATCTTTCCTGAATATATATCGCAGCCCGGATGGATGAAACTAGATCCGGGGTCTTCAAACTCGTTCGATCTTCACTCTAAGTACAAGTCGATCCATGTGAGAATTGTTCTGAAGTCGAACATGGAAAGACATTGCTTGATTACCGGTCAATGATGTAAACCGTTAACAAGCGCGAGAGGAATCACCGATAATGATAATGACCCTCAAGGTACTGCAGTACAATTCACATGGTGTGAATAAAGGACTTGGCGTCGAAAACCACGCAAAATCTTTTGGTCAAAGGTCATTGATGTATACCTGTCGCCGGAAGTGAGAAACTTGCCATTGTGGCATGCAAGCTTCAAAGTACTGAAGGGGTTGTTCCTAGATCAACTTCCTGGATAATGAGCTGATGTCGACAAGAATCGATCCGTCACGGGAGGGCCTTAATGAATCCCACATCAGTGACACGGAACGGAGCTAATGATTTTAATGGAGGTGAAAACGACCCGTGACATATGATTCAGGGTGGCGGTCATGAATGGATGAAGGATAATGTATGGTAGTGGATGGGACACGGTTGACTCTTTCTGAACGACTTCTCTTGAACATATGGCGACACTGATACGATGGATCGGTAGCATTACCCCAAATATGGATGGTATGGCGAGACCATGGATGTGACCGGTGAATGAAACAACCCAACCCGATTGTGGTACGAAGGAAAAGTGTCATGTTCAAGAGCGACTTGCTACCATCAAAGTTTTCTTTAGTTTCTCCCAATTTTTCCCCAGTCATTGCTGACCTGTACCTCTTTATTTTTGTCCAGCTTGAGGAGGATAACATATGCTTGTTCTATAACCTGCCCTTCGGGCAAGCCCATCGCTATGTTTTAACGAGCCTAGCGATAGTGAAACTCGTTCTCGTCTAAAGACAAGTTTGTCGCTATTTAATAATTTTAACGAGTCTAACGACAAGGATAACTCGGTCCTTTTCATTTTTAGAGAGTCTGAAAAGGTACATAAAGTTAACTCCAAAGTTCCTTTTTCGTCATCTAATCCCTTAAGTCCGAAAAAGTATAAAACAATACAGAAGGGATGAGTTTTCGATAGTTTTAACGAGCCGAATAAAACAAGCGCTCGATCTTTTTGTGCAATAATCCCTCAGGTCCAAAAAGATTAAAATCTAGAGGAGGGATAGCTCTTCCGGTCTCTTTAACGAGCTGGAAGGCCAAAACTCGGCAATCTTTTCATATTTTATGAGTCAATTGAAAAGAGCTTAAAGAAGACTCGTCTTTTGAGGAACGAGTGATAAACAGGGTTAGCAGCTGATTCCAGGTACAGGTTGGAATTTTCCAATCACGGCAGTGTCACAAGGATGGCTAGGTGAAATCACTCTTCGTAGTTGTTCCTCAAAATGGGTAAACAATCATATGGAGGTGAACGATCGGCCAAATGAAAAGTGGAGGTGACAGGTGCAAACACGACCAAGGCTTTAATGGCTGATAATATTACATTCACAGCGGTTATTTACCAGGATAGTTCATTTTTTAACGAGCTTAAACGCGGGTGGAAACATTAGCTCGATCTTATGTTTATTTTTTAACGAGCATGAACTATGTGCTAAAACTGCTCGGATCTTGCGTTTATTTTTTAACGAGCATGAACTTTGTGCTAAAACTGCTCGATATTATATGGTCAAATTTTGATTTTTACCATGACTAGCTTTGCTCTTTTCAAAGATAGTATTGTATCCTCAATTGCTGCATCAAACTAGTTAGAAATGAATAACATTTGCATGGAAATGAGAATATAACCCTAATATTTCGCTTTGAACTATGTAAAAAGCAATTAAAAGGTGGTTTTACCTCTCATTTTACCATTTCATTTGAACTTCGTTTGTTGGAGCTTTGGAGGTGCCTCTTCCTCCTTGATTTTCACCAGCTGATTCCGGGAGATTCTGCGGACGATTTTCAGCGCCGTCTGGACCAGGTAGGAGCTAAACTCTAGCTCTTTCTTTTCATGGTTTCCTTTTTCTATTCTGTGCCTATTTTCCTGTTCCCATGAGCCCCTGGGGTTTTGCTAGGGCGCTCTGCCATCAGCGCAGGCAGTCCATTCGAAACCTGCGTTGAATGTCAAGCTGCCTTAAGGCAGTTTGACCTTCAACGCAGGTAGGACACTTGCCAATTGCGTTGATCATAGAAAAGCAGTTCTATTGCACAGTTTTTGATGAAATTTTGCCAGTTTCTCATCAAATCCAGGAGCTTACTCTTTCTCTTGTTTGTTTTGCAGGGACTTTTGAGCAAAATGACCCTCACATGGCGAGAACGAGAACATGAAGAGGAGGACATGATTGCCCTCCATGACCCTGTCACGGTGAACGCGCTGCGGAACTGTGGCCTGCTGAAGTTCTTCCGTATCTCTAGTATGAGAGCACAGATCTCTTTACTGCAGTATATGCTTGATGCTTGGGATCCTATTAACCAAGTATTTCAGATCAGGAGCAAATCCATCCCTTTGACCATGGTAGACATTTACTTCTTGACTGGTTTGTCGAGGCGGGGTGCCCCCATTTCTTTTTCTGGTTCGGCCCGAGGGAATGACTCCATGAGGGATTATGTCCGCCAGTATTGCAGGGAGGGATCCCAGCCGAGCAGAGACGGCAAGGTTGTTATCCGTGAGATTACTAACAGGTCTCTCAGGTCCATTCTGTATACTATTGGTAGGATGGCCGGTAGCGCATCTCTACATGTTGCCAACAGATCTTATGTGCAGCACGCCTTGGAGTGTCTCCAACCGAAAGTATTCAACTGGTGTGATGCAGTACTTCTTCAGATGAAAAGTCAGTTGAACAAGGCAAAGGATGGGAAGCTGAAGAACTTTGGATTTGGTTCTATTCTAACTGCCTTTGCCTTGGAAAAAATTCCACTGATGCAGCCTCAGTATATCGCACTCGACTTGCCTTCTCCTACCGAGCCACGCATGCAGAGATGGGTTGATCACATGTCTAGGCATGCTGGTCAATCTCAGATTTCTTTCACTGATACCTTCTTCAGGTGGTTCGAGCGTCAGGAGATGGTCTATTCCGAGTATCCATATGTTGGTATGGATTTCCGAGGTGATCCGGACTTGGTATTGCCGGACGGCGAACAGTGGGGCGCTATTGGTAAAATCTTTGACCATATTACTATTTACTGTTCTTATTTATAATGTCCTTGTGCTTTATTCTATCAAGACTTTAATCAAACTCATGTGTGCATGCAGATGTTGGTCCTGTTCGCCCAGCAGTTTGCCCGAGAGTGCCAGTTGCTGCCCCAGCAGGGGAGACTGCTGGGAGAGTTATTCTCCGCGACCTTGACGTAGCCGAGACCCTTACAGCTGTGCAGGAGCAGGTTGAGAGCCTTACTCTCGGCATTCCCGATGTGAGGATTGATGAGTTACCTTTACAGTTGCAGCGGCATACTACTGGCGTGCCTAGACGATGGACTCGTCTCTTGCGCATGATTGCACAGGCCGTGACGTGCTATCATGAGCATCACTAGGCTAGGGTGCCCCCTAGCATTTTGAGTTTTTGGGTCATATGACCGATTTTTGTCTTGGTTACAGAACATTATGTATGAACGATAAACAGCTTGCATATATATATTTTGATTTTCGAGTTTTATTCTGGTTGAGTTATATGATCCATATGTACAACATTGATGATGTGTCTCTTTTTATAAATGTCGCAAATGTCTATCTAACTCATAATTTGCTAATGATTCGGTTAATGTGTTTAAGTTTCTGGAAATATGCTGGTATTGAATTGAATCAAATTGTCTTTCCAAAATCTTAACCCTTAGGAACATGCGATAAATAGTTGGATTGCGAATAGAATATATACCATTGAGTTGTAGTATTACGAGCTGTGAGTCTAGCCTGACGATTAGTCGGCGTATACCACGGGTGATGGCATCAGAGAGTAGTTCTATCAACGTGCTATACTCAGCGATGTTATTCGTTGATTGCCCAATACACACACCTCTGAAACTTACTAACTCGCCGCTTGGATCAAAAATGGCCCAGGCTGCGGAGGATAGGTTCCGCAAACTACGACTCGCTCCGTCGGCATATCCAACACATGTCTCCAGAAGGTTTGACATCTGCAATAAATGAAAAAAGGTGGATCACTCGACCAAAACAAACACTTTAGCGAAAACAAAATACAACAAAAGCATACAGGTTACTATTTAAGCATAGTAACGCTTGAGGTACAACCCGTTACGGGGTTGCGCCAGTGGAATTCCGTCATAATCCATTAACTCGTAGGCTCCTTTTGCTAACACTCGTTTAAAAATATAGGGGCCCATCCATAAGGAGTTAAATTTACCTGCTCCCAATTTATCGGATTCTTGGTCATAAAGCAAGACCAAGTCACCTTCTGAGAAGACACGGGGTTTGACATTTTTGTCGAACTGCGCCTTGACTCGTTTCTTATGGGCTTCGTTAGCCAAAGCGGCATCACGACAGGTTTCATCCAATTGGATTAATTCCAAGAAACAAGCCTCTTCTTCCGAAGTTCCGGGGAGGAGATCAATTGCGAGTTTAAGCGACGAAATTTCGCACTGGATTGGCAAGACTGCTTCCAGGCCATACACCAGTTGGAAAGGTGTGAACTTGGTCGCGTTCTTTACCAATGTTCAGTAAGCCCATAAGGCTGAGTACAAGATCAGGTGCCACCTCCTTTTATGAACCCCGATCATCCTTTGCAACATACGCTTCAGGACCTTGTTGATTGCTTCAACTTGTCCGTTGGCTTGCGGATAATACGGGGTAGAGCTGTCGTGAGATAGCCCTAGCTTGGCAGCTAATTCGACCATCATGTGATTGCGAAAATGCGATCCATGATCTGTAACTATAGCCTGTGGTACGCCGAACCTGGCGACTACATGATTGAAAAAGAAAAGGGCAGCTGTTTCACCAGTGTTATCTAATGTAGGCATCGCCTCGGCCCATTTGGTAAAATAGTCAACAGCGACTATAATATACCCATGCCCCCCGGTCGAGGTGGGGTTACATTGCATGAAATCGATGCCCCACTTGGCGAAAGGCCCAACAGCAACTATTGGCTGTAAAGGTGCGGGTGGTCTTCTGGTTTTGCTATCGAAAATTTGACAAGCATGGCAACTTCTGACTGCGGTTATGCAATCTTTGAACATGGTTGGCCAAAAGTATCCTGCTCGTAAGATTTTCTGTGCTATAGCATATCCAGATTGATGCCCCCCACACGCGCCTGAATGACACTCATTCAGGGCTTTTTCGGCCTCTTCATGGGTGAGGCACCTCCTCAGAACTGTATCGATACCACGACGGTAAAGTGCATCACCGACGATCATGTAGTCTTTCGCTTGGTATCATATACGTTTCTGTTCTGAGTGAGAGGTGTCAGGCCTGAATTTTTGGGTTTGGAGATAAATTATTATATCTCCATACCACTCATTGCTTGCAGATATCAGAAACAAACTTTCGTCCACGATTGACTCTTCTGATGTTTCATCGTTGGACGACGATGGGAGATCGCACAATAATTCTGCGAAAACTAAAGCTTTCTTTGATTTGGATTTTACAAATTCCAGATCAAACTCTTGAAGGATCACTATCCATTTTGAATACTTGCCCCCCAGCAACTATCGCGACAATATATAAGTCATGGGGTTGCAATCTGATAGAATGGTAGTTTTCTGAAAGAGGACATAATGTCGAAATCTTTGTATCGCTTGAACAGCAGCGAGTGCTAGCTTTTCAACATAAGAATATTTGCTTTCTGTATCATTCAAGTTTTTACTTAAATAATATATAGGATGTTCAATTCCGTCAACTTCTTGAACTAAAACCATCGCAATGGTCGTATCCGCTGCAGCCAGATACAGGTTAAAATCTCTTTGATAGTCCGGGGCATACATTAATGATGCTTTTACTAGAGAATCTTTCAGAGCATCAAAGGAAGCTTGCGCCACCTGATCCCAGACAAAAGGTACATCCTTTTTCAAAAGACGAGTATAACCTTTTGCAAGTTCTGCGTAATTTGGAATGAACCTCCTCAGAAAGTTCGCTTTCCCTTGGAGTTTCTGAATCTGAAGCAAATTTGAAGGTGGAGGAAAATTAATGATTTCCTGAACCTTATAAGGGTTGAGACGAATCCCGTCCTTAGAGACTACAAAGCCAAGCAAGTGACCAAAACCGATGCAAAACACACATTTGTGTGGATTGAGTCTTATCTTGTAGTGTCGGCAACGTAGAAATATCGCTCTTAAATGCTGCGGATGATCAGTCCGCTTTCACGAATGAGCCAGAAGGTCGTCGAGATAAGGTTGAACGATGTTCTTGATGTCATGGAAGGCATAATTCATTGCCCTCTGAAACGTCACCCCTGCGTTCTTTAAACCAAAGGGTAATTTTCGATAAGCGAATGTGCCCCACGGACAGATGAATGCAGTCTTTGACTGGTCCTGTGGGCGAATATTTATTTGATTATACCCAGAAAATCCATCCATAAATGAAAAGATTTCACATCCGACGCATTCATCAATTATCTGGTCATGAAGGGTGTAGGGTAGTTGTCCTTCGGACAAGCTTGGTTTACATCCCTATAATCGACACACACTCTAATTGTCCCTTGTTTCTTCATAACAGGGACAATATTCGATACCCAATCGGTTAGAGGAACCGGGTAGATGAATCCAGCATGGAGAAGTTTTTCAACTTCTGCCTTAATGGCAGCGGCTTTCTTGGGGTGCACCTGCCGAAGCCGTTGTCTTACTGGTTTGACATCAGGATACATCTTAATTTCATGTTCAACGATACTCGAGTCAATGCCTGGCATTTCATCATATGACCAAGCAAAGACATCTCTGAATTCGCGAAAAAGAGCGTTATATATTTCCAGTTCTGAAGGGGAACAACCTTTGCGGACATAAATATTCTCTACAACATTTGTTTTAGTCAAGATATTGATGGCTATAGTCTCTTCAATATTGGATAAGTTTCGTTCGGAATCCACCGTATTTACAGTATTTGATAGGAATTCAAAAACTGAAGGGTGGTAAAGGTCATGTCAAGTATCTTCTTCATATTCTGGAAGAAGGGAACGATGGTGGTAATCATTCCATGGTGCCCCCTCAATCAACATTGATTGTAGAATTCCTTCGTCAGTCCCATGTACTTTCGACCAAGGATCTAACGGGGTACCATATTCTCTAGACCTATCTACCCAAACGCTTGATGAGCGTTGATTTGGGTTCGCCTCCCATGCTCGAAACATTGATTGCTACAATATTTCTATAGGGCTTGGGGGCAAAACCATTGCATGATCCATTTCGACATCGTCTCCTGAGATCTTCGTGGAAGATATCATGTTGCAGGCTCTTACAAATGCTACTTCTCCTATATAGAATGGAGGTGGAAGTGCGAAAGTTCCCATTAATGTGGGGTCTTTCAGCAGGCCTACTCCGATGTCTTGAAGCGAATGGTTGCTTCCATGGATCATGGGAATGCTTCCTGTAACTTGTGAACCATTAGGGAGGAAGTTTTGTTGGTCGACGATCGTAATCCCTCCTTCAAATGGGAATGCGATCTTCCTAAAATAATTCGACACAACAGCTGCCATGGCATAGATCCATGGTCTTCCCAGTAGGATGTTGTAGTCAAGATTCCCATCGATGACTTCAACATCTATTTCTACTGTTTTTCCTCCCAGTTCAACCTTCAAGTTATTAAGGATACCGTACGGGGTATAAGTCCTTCCGTCGAAAGCTTTTAATGTCGTTGAAGATCGCGACAAGGTTGGAGATCCTAAAGTTTTCCAGCAACTCATCGACATAATACATGTAGATGCCCCCTCATCAATAATTGTTCGGTGAACAGTTTTATTGAGGGCTTTCACTTGAATAAGGAAAGCTAGTTGAGCTGGTAACTGAGGATCGTATCCTTTGTGATCAAAAGATACAAGATTGGAATCCTTAGGATCAACCCCACCAATAGCCGATAACAAAGCCTGCCTTTGGGATGGGCAATTTTGTAGTACTTCAAGAGTCGACATATCGGATGGCGATTGGGCCAAATCTTCCACTATGTTATAATGCTGCGCCGCTCTGGCCCGAGGATTAAATGTCGACTTGTGTACTACTCCCTTTGGCGGTTTTATTGTTAATTCAGGAATGATGGGTGGTACAACTTCTGTCGAAGTTGTTGTCGAACTACTTGGTTGATCTTTACCTTTGTCGTTCGACAGCTGCGGATTCCCGTAATCTTTGTTCCTTGTCGAAATCAAAGCATCATTCTGCTGTTTTGAAACCGACAACATAAGCACTTGCGACGGGGAAGCATTTCCACTATCAACCAGATTTTGACCTGGATTGGGAAATGGATCAGTTAACACAGCTGAGGTTTGCGAACTTTTGAAGAACCTTTTAAGCTCAGCTTTATAGGGACAATCTTTTGTCCAATGATCCTCCTCATCACATATTTGACATGGATATTTCCTATTTCCAGGAGGGTTTGAAGAATTTTTTCCAGGAGATGACTCACCCTGTTTCTTCTTCTTCCCTTTGTTTTGCTTCTTCTTGCTCCCTGGTTGTTTGGTTTCTTTGCCTTTATCTGCTGATACGGCATTTACTTCCGAAGCAAGAATTTCTTCTTTTGCATTTTGATCCGAATTCTTACTGGCTTTCTTAGACGAAGCCTTTGTCGATTTCGCGTTTTCCATGCCAATCACACCATCGCCGGCATGAGAGTCACTATTTGATTTATGAGGAGGAGGAATTGAAAATTCCGGTCTAGGGGCGTCAGGTATTTTGTCGTAGAGCGTGCCAGACTGAGTATAAACTAAGTCTAGATATTGTGCACGAGCACTAACTTGCTCCTCTGTTACGACTCCCCCCTTTGCCACATCTTTTGTTATAGCAAGAAGTAACGACTTTATAAACCATTCAGCTAACACTTGATCGGGAACGTATGTTTTCACCATCCTACGATGACGACGCCACTCATGTATATGATCGGATATATGAGTGGCAGTTGTCTGCTTGAAGTTGGTTAATATTTTTGTTCCCGTTTCATACCTTATCGGTAATTGAAAATGGGTTAAGAAAGTCGTGGCTAGGGAGCTAAAATTGTCGAACGAGGCTCTAGGTAATTCAATATACCATTTTGCCGCTGGACCCGTTAACGTCCTCTGGAAAAGGCGAAGCCTTATCGAATCATCATTTAGGGTGTTTGATGAACACCACAGATGAAAAGTCATCACATGATTCGATGGGTCTTCACCTGGATTTCCATTGAATTTAGGAATGTCAGATGGAAGTTTGTGAGGAATCGCTGGCCACCAAGGGGCGTAAGCAATCGGATCGTTGGTTAACCGGTGTAAATCGGGTAACTCTAAAGTTGCCACAAATGGTAACTGTTGATTTAGGTTAAGTGAAGCATAACCAGGGTACGATGGAATCGCTTGAGCAGTGGGCCTTTGCATACCAGCATAATGTAATTGATGTTGGTATGACTGATACGGTTGGTGGACTTGACCACTGTAAAGCGGTTGGTTTTGACCGTTTTGAATATACGGTTTTCCACTGTTCGCAAAGATCTGCTGCTCAGAACCTTGGTACACTTGCTGGAATTGTGGTTGTTGGTATTGCACCAGCCACGGTTGTGAAGCCATGTTCTGTTGTGCTATACTAACTGTTGGACCAAGGTGTGGGGTAATTGTACCCGTTTGGACCTGTGTCGACCCACCAGTTGGCGATTGTGGTTGTGACCCAGGGTCAAGGCGCTGTTGCATTACAACCTGAGAAATCTAAGGTTGACATACAACAGGCATTGCTTGAACTTGTGACACTGTTACAATAGCCGGTGTGGTCGAGATGTTCGACATAGGTACACATTGTTGCATAGAATATACAACCCTCGGTTGTTGAGGTAGCATAGGTACCCAACCACTCGATGTAACTCCAGTATAACCTGAATACTGTTGTGAACTCCCGTATGGATACCCTCCCGGAGGGGGTAATGAAAGGGCATACTGCCCCCCATACGGTAGCAATCCGGAACTCAAGGGGATTGTTTGTCCTTGGGGACTGGATTGCCCAAACTGACCTCCATATGGATCAATCTGGCGAGTCTCAACATAAGAGTTGCCGGATATTATTCCGGATGAACAAACTGGAACAGACCACACTGTCGAAATAGTCCCTTGGTGGACTCCTTCTAGCGGTTGTGAGCTAGTCGGGACAGGTGGTATGCCAGCAAACATCGTCGGAGTGACGGTAGGGGCTTCTGCTGTCGCTGTGTCGTTCGACACAATCCTAGATGTGGACGGTTGTTCAGACATTTTGAGTCTATCCAATAGATTGCCTAGCGATTCTACAAGAACTTCCACTTGTGGTGGATTAACTTCTGATGAAGGAAATAGAGTGACCCCGACTCCAAAATGGGTTGGAGTACTTGCTTGCGGATCCTCTTCAATTTCCTCTATCACAATCAAACCCGGTGGAAGAGGAAGACCGTCAAGTCCATAAAATATTTCTGGTGCCGAAGAAGGGGTTGAATCGATAGCGACAGTTGTTTGAGGAGCAAGACTCTCTGAACCGGTTACAGATGGAACTGGTTCAGTAGCACAAGTATTTTCCCCCTTACTAGGATCAGTGTTACTGTCCCTCTGTGGCTGTTGAACTTCTTCTATAGAGGCAGGGTTTCCATAAATGTTTGGAGTAACCGGAATCTCAGATGTTGTCAGAACACTTGTTCTAACTTTGATAGGAGATTTCGAACCGGTTAAACGAGTTCGCTTTGTCCGTACTGTTTTCGATTCCGGAGACAAAGACGGTTGACTCGTAAGCCTCCGCGAACGACGGTGTTTCAATTGACTTTCTTCCACGATTGCGGATTACTCGATCAACTAAAATACAAAAGGGGAAAGTGTGTTTCCGAATTAAATGAATTTTTTAGACGCTTTTAGACACAACTTGCTTTTTCACTTTTAAAGAGTCGAGAAAAAGCTAAAGATGACTCTAGTCTCCTTCGATGTTTTAACGAGCCCGAAGTGACAAATGCTCGGATGTACTTTTTCCGTTATAGAGTCTGAAAAAGGCCAAAAGGAACTGCTCTGGAGTTCTAGGCAGAAGGTGTGCCAAACTTTTCACAAAACCGCAGAATACTTTTTAGGGTACGGGCAGTCGATCTTCCTGAATGCTGTGTTCAGTGCATTGCGATCAGTAGGGCGGCCGACACGGCTTCCTAAGGATAAAGGTTTTATGCCTATAGGGGTCTCCCAATATATACGCGACGGTACGTGGGAGCACAATCCGTACTGGCGCTATCGTCCCTCAGGAGGAATCACCCACCTTCCACGAGATCGACAGTCACCAGGCTTAACGACGCCGGAACACGTCTCTAGCCTAGACCTCTATGTTGTGCGTTATGTTACAAAGCGTTGTTAAGTTCATTCAATTTATTTTAGGTTGATCTTTTTAAAGTTTGCCTTTCAAGGTTCACCACGAGATGTATGATACAAATTCCTAAATGCAGTCTAAAGATGATAAGCAAGCTTTATATCTTTTCAACTTTGAAAATCCTAGCTACTAAGGGAAAAGAAAGACACCATCTTTTCTCAAAGAGAAATCAGCACACTCTAATGCACTTTTCCTAAATCCAACATGCAAACTATCAAATGCAAAATGCACAATGCAGGTGTTTGTTTTCCGCTTTCTTAGCATTGATGCCTACAAAGAAAGCTTTTTGTACAACTTTGAATTTGCTTTTAAATGAACAATACAAACAAGTTTACTCTTTCGAAACCAGAGAAGATAGAAGAGATTACAACACTTAACGACTTTCGAAATGAATACTTGTTTTGACACTTAAAAGAGACAAATTCAAACCAATAAGCAAAAGTAAATATATAATCAATCTGCAAACAGCTAATGAACTCTCTTCTAAGATCACAATCAACAGATCTGAATCAAGGGCTACAAAATGACTATTTCACTCATGCAAAGGAAAACTGTAAATGACGCCACAAACACATAAAAACACTCACAGTCTTTTTGTACAAAAGGAGGCGGAATGTAAGCAGAGAAAAGGAGTTTTCAGACTGGTACCTATGTTGGTTATAGGCCACAAAAATCAGAGATCAAAACAAGGCAAAACAGAGCAGAGAACCCCAGCTGCACAAGGCAAAACTGGTTCAGCGCAACCTCAACACAGGGGTTTTGACATTCAGCGCAGGTAACCTTCACGGGACCTGCGTTGAAATGCAGAATCCCTTCACTGGGTCTGCGCTGAAGGAGAAACTCTCGTTTCCCTCAAGTTTTGGGTCACAGTTTGCTACTTAATCAACTGTTTCAGGCCAAACAAAAGCAACAAGCAAGGTGTAATCAAAGGGATGCTTTTAAGGCTACTAAGATCTATTACAAGGATCATCAAATCATTTGTGAATCCATTGCTCAGATAATAGACAAGTCCAGCAATTGGATCAAAGCAGCAACTTTCTACTTTGCATCCGGGAAAGATGCAGTTCGATTGTTGCCGTCAAGTCTATGAACCAATCAATGATAGAAACACAAATAAAATGACTAAACAAATCTCCCCAGTGGAGTCGCCAATTTGTTGTGGGGAAAAATGCCTATGCAGGACGATCCTATCCACCTAAGGTGTGACAGTGCCTTAGCAACAAACGAGTACAGCTACACTGGTTTCTTCCTTTATGAAATGTGAAAGATGAGAGATCAATAGACTTACCGGTGTCTTCCTTTTGTCCCTCGATCCAATCTCCCTTCTCTTTGGGTGTTCACAGCTACTTGCCTTCTTGCTTATCCAGCTACAACTTCCTGCAAGATCACAAGAGAACAACTACTTGCGACAAGAGAACAGCTACTTGAGACAAGAGAAGAACACTACACAAAGACAGATGTTCACATTCATAACTAGTTTAGGATTAGAAATAAACCAAATACACTAATACATTCATACATCAAAATACATCAGCATATAGGAGAAACCAAGATAGCTTTATTGATGAATAACAAGGTTCAGGAAGAGATACAACCCAGAGGGCTCCAATCCAGCATCTCCTTCCCAGCAAATGGAATTCCTATCTTCAGCCCCTTCAAATCATTAAGCACCCAATGATTCCAGTCTCAAACCAACAGCAATTCTTTGCAATAACAAAATTCCAGCCTCTAGATCTCATGGAGGAGAGATCCATATATAGATGTTTGGAGAGAGGATGAGTCAGCTTGAGATCTGACTAGTGTCCTCTCCCTCTATCAGTTCTTGAGTCCACTTGGAGGTTCTTGCTTCCACTTGGAGATTTGGAACCTCTTACTCATCACCAGTCGAATTCCCTGAGGCAAGTGTCATTTTGGAAGCTTCCTGGGTCTTGACACCTTGAGAAATGAGCATGCCACTTGTCCACTCTCGTTCAGCGCAGGTAGCCTTTGTTCCAGTTGACATTCAATGCAGGTAGCCAGTGTTGGCTTTGACATTCAGCGCAGACAGCTAGTGTAGCCACTGAAATGATCCTGAATTGACTTGTTTTTGAGCAGTTTCAGGTGGAGAACTTTTGTGAATTGTTGTGGTTTGTTAGCCTTGTTCCTCTAGGGGTAGGAAAAACATGTTTAGGGACTTCGGATCCCTTAGATTATGGACATTTCATGCTCAATGTTGTAAGGCACAAAAATGTCTATAACAGTGGTATATTCAGCAGGTAAGTTCTTCCACTTAATGAGATACTTTGAAATCGATCGATTCCATAGATGTTGGGTGCTTGTTTCTATGACTGCTTCAGGCTGCAAAATGATTTTTCCTTCCTCATAAAGCTTTGGCAATATTGTTTGAACTCAGAACTTATCACCTATAACCTTCTTTAAGCATGAAACATGAAAAATTGGGTGTACCCAGAAAGATGTAGGCAGCGCCAATTTGTATGTCATAGTACCAATCTTTTGCAACACCTTGTACAGACCATAGTACTTGGGTGATACTTTATTATCCTTCTTAGCTTTCCTAAGGGACATTTATTTGCATGGTTGTAGTCGTAAAAATTCTCATTCACCTAAGTCAAAACTTCTTTCAGTGTGATATTGATATGTTTGTTGTTTCATTCTATTCTGTGTCAAAGTCAGGTTATCCTTTAAGAGTTGTAGAACCGGTTTTTGATGCTCGATGGCATCTTCCACTGCCTCAACAATAAAAATTTCTCTTAAATACAATGTGATGGACAGTGGATGATATCTATAAATTTCCATAAATGGGGTCATTTTTACCATGGCATAGAAGGAAGTGTTATACTACCATGCTGCCAGAGGTAAACACTTGACCCATTATATTTGTTTATCAGATACAAAGCAACGAAGATATCCATCCAAACATTTTATTACTATCTAAGTTTTCCCGTCAGATGAGGATGATAAGATGAGTTATTATCTAATTGAGTACCAAGACAAGAAAATACACATGTCCAAAAATTTATAATGAAAATGGGATCTCTGTCACTTACAATAATCTTTGGTTTTCCATGTATCTTTTGAACAATTTCCATAATGCAATAGCAATTGGACTAGCTTCGAAAGGATGAGATAGTGCACAAAAGTGTGCATACTTGGTAATTCTATCAACTACCACCATGATGACACTCTTTCCTTTGGACTTGGGTAAACATGTGATAAAATCCTTTGAGATATCCTCTCAACGCTAACTTGGAATGGCTAAAGGTTGTAACAATATGGGGTCTTAATTGTCTCAACTTTATTTCGTTGGCAAACCAAACATTCTACCACGAACTTCTAAATATCATATTTAATTCCATCCCAAAAAAATTCCTTCTTGACCCTTTGGTAAGTTTTTAAAAATATTGAGTGCCCTCCTAAAGGAGCGGTGTGGAATTCCAACAGAATCTTTGTTTGAGTTGGGAGTTCTTACATAAATATAAGCGATCTTTGTACCATATGAATATTTTTTTTAGATAAATGTATCAAATGAATTAGGATCTTTGTGCAATTTTTGATTGAGTTTCCACATGTAGAAATTTTGAATAATTTAACACATATTCAACAGAGATTATCCTGATCATGTACTATTGCGGAATACATACACAATACATAAGCTCCTCTACGTTGATCATCAATATAGCAGCATCAATAACAATAAAACATCAAGAGCATTCACACATTAACACAGTATGTAACCCGGGGAAAGAATCTCGCTAAAAACCCCACACTATCTGTATATTAATGATTGAGACCATGTAACATTACAAAGTACAATGCTTATCACAAGCAATCCAATACCAGATCCACCTGTTACACACAATACAGCTAAGATCTGATCTCCAAATCTATTCCACTGCTTGCCTGCCTCCACTGCTCAATACCTGCTCAAGAATGAATGAGAATGGTCTACCAAACTCGTATTTCACCTCCAAAGAATCACTCACAATGTGTAAGACGTGAGCAGAAGCTAAAAACTGGGAAAATACATGAGCAAACTCATTGGCATACTCAATCCCTTGATTGTGCAAGATCTGATGCACAACTATAGTCACAACTGATAGCAATCTGATTCTCTAACACCTGTCCCTGCTGAATGCACTGACATGCAACTGAGTTAACTGATGTATTCTATAGTTGTATTATGAGTTAATAATTAGTTTAACAACTCATCATTAGTCTATTTGCAGTTAGACTAACTACAACTAGTTTAACCAAGTCAAACTGAACATAACTCCATCAACTCCACAATCAACTCCACCAAACTCAACTGATTGAGTTCTAACTGAAGTCATGCATGCAACAACTCAACTGACTCATAAGAAAAGTGTACTTCCTTCTGACAGCTGCATGGGCCACATCTGTAGCTCAAACTGAAGTTCTCCAAGAGAATAAGATCAAGTTTATAGTCCAAATATTATTATGAGACAATAATATTTGACTTTTCTATTTTTGACAGCCAGTCTAAAAATAGACTTTGATCACCCACACTGTGGTCACCCACACTTTGGTCACCCACATTTTGGTCACCCACATTTTGGTCACCCACATTGTGATCACTCACAATGTGATCACTCACACTGTGGTCACCCACACTGTGATCATCCACACTGTGATCAAAAATAGAACTTGCGTCATAATTTGCCTGCGGGCCCACTTAGTGAAGGCGACTCTTTTCACTAAGCTCCATCATCTTGTTGCAATCTCAACACTCCCCCTTGACAAGATATGGATTATCAGCAACCCCTATCCTGCCTTGGTGGTACTCGAATTTGCTCCTGGTGAGAGCCTTCGTCAGAATATCAGCATCTTGATCCTTCGTTGGAATGTATGAAAGCAACATGATCCTCCGCTGCACACAATCTCTGATATGATGGTACCTGATGTCAATATGCTTAGATCTATCATGAAATACAGGATTAGCCGAGAGTTTAATGCAACTCTGGTTATCACAGTAAATCACTGTAGGATCCAAATGAGAACCGAACAAACCAACCAGGATCTTCCTCATCCATATAGCCTCGCATGCAGCCAAACTTGCTGCCATATACTCGGCCTCCGCTGAACTGAGTGCCACGGATCTCTGCTTCCTGTTGTACCAAGAAACTGTTGTCGATCCAATACTGAAGACCCCTCCTGATGTGCTCTTTCTGTCCATTGGGCTCCCTGCCCAATCTGCATCCGTGAAGCCACATAGCTTCACCTCATCCTCCTGTCTGTACCACAAACCATATCCCGATGTGCCTCTCAAGTAGCGCAATACATGCTTTCCCGCCTTCCAGAAGAGCTTGGTAGGCTTAACCATAGCTTGTGAAAGCTGGTTAACTGCATAGCATATATCAGGTCGTGTATTGACCAAATACATCAGCGACCCCACCAACTGTCGATAAACATTGGCATCCACTTCTTCTCCCGAAGTGGCATCCTCCTTCCTCCAACCTCCAGGAAGAGGAGTATCAACAGGCTTGCAGCCATGCATGTTGAACTTCTCCAGTATCTCCCGAGCATACTTGCCCTGAGAAACAAACAGTCCACCACTGCGCTGCCATATTTCCAATCCTAGGAAATAGTGAAGGAGGCCCAAGTCCTTCATCTCAAACTCTGTAGCAAGATCCTTCTTGCATGACAGTATCAACAGCTCATCACCCGTTAGAATCAAATCATCAACGTACAGTACAATGATAAGCAACTTACCCACCACCACAATCTGGTATAGGTTAGGATCCGCCTCACTCTTGGAGAATCCAAGTCCTGTGAAATAGTTGTCTATCCGTGTGTACCAAGCACGTGGTGCTTGCTTCAAACCATACAGCGCTCTCTTGAGCCTGCACACATGCGACTCGCTACTGAAGACCTCAAAGCCTTCGGGCTGCTCAATGTACACCTCCTCCTCAATGACTCCATTGAGGAACGCAGTCTTCACATCCATCTGATGAATGTGCCATCCCATCTGCGCTGAGAGAGCAAGAATCGTCCGTATGGAAGAATACCTTGCGACAGGTGCAAAGGTCTCCTCATAATCGATCCCCTCTATCTGTGAAAAGCCTCGGGCAAGAAATCTTGCCTTGTACTTCTCCACACTCTCGTCAGCTGCCTGCTTGACCTTGTAGATCCATCTCGAACCCACCACTGATTTCCCTTCCGGTCTAGGAACAATATCCCATGCACTGTTTCTGACAATAGAATCATACTCTTCCACCATGGCGTCTACCCATGCGGATCCTCCACAGCTTCCTCGAAAGAGGATGGCTCAGTCACAACACACTTGCTCATCAAAACCATGTATCTAGTGTACCGATGTTATGAAACCAGCTCAAGAAAAGATAGAAAAGATAGATCAACGCCTTAGAATTCAGCCTCTTCGAGGGGGCAACCTCCTTTACATTACATAAATGAACAATTCTTGGATGATACAAATGACAAAACCTCCTTTCTATATATAGGAGTCTAGGGAGTCAAAATATAATCCAGCCGACCTAACAATAATAATATAAAGCCACAAAAATAACAATAGAGGGATTCTATGGGGCAGAGAAATAACAATATGGGGGTAATAGGGGCACAACAATATAAATAAGGGGTATAACTACAATAGTAATGGGGTAATCACTAGTATTATAGGGACCCAACATGCCCCTATCCTTCAAAAAAGTGTTGTCCTCAACGCTTGAGTAGTTCTGGATACTTTTGCATAAAATTCTCATCCTCCCATGTGGAATCTTCAGCGGATAAGTTCTTCCACTTGATAAGATACTCTGAAATTGATCGATTTCGTAGCTGTCGAGTTCTTGTTTCTGTGACTGCTTCGGGTTCCAATATAATTTTTCCTTCCTCGTCAAGTTCTGGCAATATTGTTTGAATTGGGAGCTTGTCACCTATAACCTTCTTTAAACATGAAACATGGAAAACTGGGTGCAATTGAGAAGCTGCAGGAAGCTCCAATTTGTATGCCATAGTACCAATCTTTTGCAACACCTTGTACGGACCATAATACTTTGGTGATAATTTATTATCCTTCTTAGCTTGCTTTAGGGACATTTGCTTATATGGTTGTAGCCGTAGGAATACCCAATCACCTACATCAAAACTTCTTTCACTGCGATGTTGATCTGCCTATTGTTTCATTCTATTTTGTGCCAACACGAGGTTATCCTTTAAGAGTTGGAGGACTTGTTGTTGATGTTCGATGTGATGTTCCACTGCCTGAACCTTAGAATTTTCTCTTAAATATGATGTGATGGATGGTGGTTGATACCCATAAAGTGCCATAAATGGGGTCATTTTTGTTGCTGTATGGAAGGAAGTGTTATACCACCATTCAGCCAGAGGCAACCATTTGACCCATTGTGTCTGTTTATCAGATACAAAGCAACGAAGATATCCTTCCAAACATTTGTTTACTAT
This sequence comes from Pinus tabuliformis, assembly GCA_031772625.1. Taxonomy (NCBI): domain Eukaryota; kingdom Viridiplantae; phylum Streptophyta; class Pinopsida; order Pinales; family Pinaceae; genus Pinus; species Pinus tabuliformis. The sequence continues at coordinate 354,170,074 of CM062820.1, read as the reverse complement.
CTCAGTTTGCCCATCAGATTGAGGATGATAAGATGAGCTATGAGCTAACTGAGTACCAAGACAAGAAAATAATTTTGTCCAAAAATTTCCAGTGAAAATGGGATCTCTGTCACTTACAATAATCTTTGGGTTTCCATGTAGCTTTTGAATTGTTTCCATAAATGCAGTAGAAACTGTACTGGCTTTAAATGGATGTGATAATGCACAAAAGTGTGCATACTTGGTAAGTCTGTCAACTACCACCATGATGACACTCTTTCCCTCAGACTTGGGTAAACCTGTGATAAAATCCATTGAAACCTCCTCCCAACGTTGGCTTGGAATGGATAAAGGTTGTAATAGACCCGGTGTCTTAATTGTTTCAACTTTATTTTGCTGGCAAACCAAACATTCCGCCACAAACTTTTGAATATCTGATTTAAGGCCATCCCAAAAAAATTCCTTCTTAACCCTGTGGTAAGTTTTTAAAAATCCTGAGTGCCCTCCTAAGGGAGAAGTGTGCAATTCCATAAGAATCTTTTGTTTTAGCTGGGAATTCTTACAGAGGTATAAGCGATCTTTGTACCATAACGAATCATTTTGCCAGCTAAATGTATCAGAAGTACTGGAATCTTGTTGTAGCTTTCGAATAAGTGCCCACACTTCTTCGTCATTCTTCCATTCCTCCCTTGCTTCGTTTATCCAATCTGGTTGGATAATAGAAATGGCACACAACAATGCTTCCACATCCTCATCCTTTCTTGAGAGTGCATCTGCCACCACATTTTGCTTCCCTTTTTTGTAGATGATTTCAAAGTCATAACCCAACATCTTTGTGACCCACTTTTGTTGCTCTTCAGAGGATAATCTTTGTTCTAAAAAGTATTTAAGGCTATCATGATCCGTTTTTACCTTGAAGTGTCTTCCCATTAGGTAGGGTCGCCATTTCTTAAGTGCATGGAGTATTGCCAACATTTCCTTCTCATAAATAGCTTTGCTTAAAAACTTTCCCTTGATTGGACGACTTTCAAAAGCAATGGGTCTTTCATCTTGCATTAGAACAGCACCAATTCCATTTCCTGAAGCATCACATTCCACAATAAAGGTTTTTGTGAAGTCCGGTGTAGCTAAGACCGGTGCTTGGCACATTGCCTCTTTAAGATGTTCAAAGGCCTTTGTTGCTTCCGGAGTCCATGAAAATGAATCTTTCTTCAATAATGTTGTTAGAGGTGCTGCTATTCTCCCATAATTCTTAACAAACTTGCGATAATACCCTGTCAACCCAAGAAATCCTCGCAGATGCTTTATGGATGTGGGGATTTTCCATTCCTTAATGGCTTTAATTTTGCTAGGGTCTACCTTAACTCCTTCATGAGATACAATATGACCCAAATATTCCACCTCCTGGACTCCAAAGAAACATTTGGATCTTTTTGCATATAATTGTTTCTCCTCCAATAGTTGTAGCACCCTGTCAACATGTTCAACATGATCCTTCCAAGACTTGCTGTAGATTAGTATATCATCAAAAAATACTAACACAAATTTTCTAAGGAATGGTTTGAAAATTGAATTCATCAAACCTTGAAATGTTGAAGGTGCATTGGTAAGGCCAAAAGGCATGACCAAAAATTCATAATGACCCTCATGAGTTCTAAATGCCGTTTTCGGAATGTCTTCAATCTTCATTCTGATTTGATGATATCCCGAACGAAGATCCAACTTGGTGAAGTAAATTGATCCATGCAATTCATCCAGTAATTCATCAATAACAGGAATGGGGAACTTATCTTTAATAGTGAGCTTGTTGAGCTCCCTATAATCCGGACACATGCGCCATGATCCATCCTTCTTGTGCACCAATACTACTGGAGCTAAGAAAGAACTTTGACTCGGTTGAATTATACCAGCCTCTAGCATTTCTGCAACCATACGTTCAATTTCACTTTTTTGGACATAGGGATATCTGTACAGCCTGATGTTTGGAGGAACACTTCCTGGAATCAGATGAATAGCATGATCATGATCACGCATAGGTGGGAGACCCTTGGGAGTCTCAAATACCTTGGAATGATTGTCCAAGACTTTTTGGAGATCTGGAGAAATAGATGATTCCAATGTGGAAACATCTAGCGAGCATAATTGTGCAATTACACCTCTTTGCTCCTTTTTAAGAAGCTTTGTCATACCATGAGAGCTGATTATCTTTCCTGGTTTCCCTGCAATACCCCTTAATTCAACTTCCTTTCCTTCCGTAGAAAATTTGATGAAAATTTCTTGAAAATTAAAAGCTATTGTACCCAAGGATTGTAGCCATTGGACTCCTAGTACAACATCCGCACCTCCCATTGGAATGGAAAGCATTGGGCTAGTCAATACATATTCTCCCATGGATAGCTTGATATTATGGCACTTTCCAGAGCAATTTATTGTTCCTCCATTTGCAATCATCACTTGACACTCTGGTGCTGGATATAGGAAGCAATTCAATTCTTTTGCTACCCTACAATGAATAAAATTGTGGGTGCTTCCTGAATCAATCAACACTATTACCTTTTTCTTCTTGATTTGTCCTTCTATCTTGATGGTTTGAGGAGTGGTAATTCCCGCCAATGCATTACAAGATATGGTCGGATTTATTTGTTCTTCATCTAGGCTTTGTTCTTGAAGTATATCTTCTCCTTTTGACCTTTCTTGCTCCTTTTCTTCTTCCTCTTCACAATCTATGTAGAATAATTTCTTCTCAGCACACTTATGACCTTTAGTGTATTTGCTATCACAACTGTAACAAAGCCCTTTTGCTCTTTTTTCTTCCAATTGTTGTGGTGTCAACCTTATAGGTTGTGGAAGACTAGGGGCAACAACACTTCCGTCTTTATAGTTGTGAGTGGTATGCTTCCTGGTTGCCATAATTTTGCTTTCCATTTTTCTTGCTAACCTGAATGCCTTCTCTAATGAATCAGGTTCCCAAAGGCGAACATCATGTTGGATATTATCCTTTAAAGACCCTATGAACACATCAATCCTATGCTCCTCTGGAATATATTTTACCCTTATGTTCAATTTTTGGAACTCCTCAATGTGCTCCATTACTGAACCCTTTTGTTTGAGACTTATCAATTGGCTAAAAAAAGTGTTGCTTTTTGTATCTTCATAATGTGCTATCAATTCTTCCGTAAAAATTGCCCAAGTGATAAATTTTTTACGAGAGCAAAGCCATTGATACCATACAAACTGATTTGGTTCCAAATATACAGTTGCCATACGTACCTTTTGTGCATTTTGCACATTATTGAGATCGAAGAATTGCTCCATCTGTAATATCCATGTGGCGGGATCCTTGCCATCAAACTTCCTCATATCGATTTTTGGAATATGGTGATTCTTCGATCCAACATTAGCATCTATGGAATCATGATTAACATTTCTTTTGTTCTCATCATGAGTTTCCTTTACTACCTTTTCACCATTAGTGACCCTTTCTTGTAGCAACTTCTTCAATTCTTCCATGTCTGTCTTCATATCTATCTTCAAATCTGCCATGTCTCTCTTCAAATCTGTCTTCGAATCATCCATCTTAGCTTCCATGCCCTTTATCTTAGATTCCACGCCATTTATCTTAGATTCCACGCCACTTATCTTGGCTTTTGTTAGCTTTTGTGAGCGTGACATATGTTGCACTTGTTCTTGTAATTTTGATATATCATGTAGCATTTCTTCCTCTTCTTCATAGAGCTTTCAGGTTCCTTACTAGGTGTTTGCATTTTCTTTCCTCGGGGCATCAGTTACCGATAATAATGATTTACTATGCCCTTTGAATTTCGTTAAACCAAGCTTACACAAAAATTAAAAAAAAACTACACACCTTTTTTCACTTTATAGAAGCCTGATATTGAATCTGATGTATCTCTGTAATTTCGGATCATCCAATTCTGAAATTTCTACCTGTAGTAGCCTTCTACGTCCTTTTTCCAATGCCACAAGTCTGAGCCAAATTGGATTCTCCAAGAAAGAGTTATGTGAAATCTCCCACAGTGACCTGTTTTTAGACTAGTTCAGTAGAGCGAACTTGTACGACGTGCCACGAGTCACTGTTTCAACCTTTGAATCTGAAACACACACACAAGAAACTACAGTCCATCCTATTTTTGTACCTTCTTACAAAATTTCAATCCGATCCCCAGAGAGAAAGTTATGACGATTTTCCCCAGGTCACCTGTTTTGAATGTAATTCAGGAGTCTGCAAAAATACCAACTTCCTCAGATCATATCTCCGCAAATATCACGCTAAAAGCTCTGAAATTCGGACCCAAGGTTCAGCGTGATTTCTTCTCAAATGGGTTTTTTTTGCAACTTCTGAAACGTCACAGAAAAAAAGTTATAGCGAAAATTCCACGATGACCTGTTTGGAGCAGCGAAACCCTAGAATCCAAAGCTCTGATACCAAATGTTATGAAACCAGCTCAAGAAAAGATAGAAAAGATAGATCAACGCCTTAGAATTTAGCCTCTTCGAGGGGGAAACCTCCTTTACATTACATAAATGAACAATTCTTGGATGATACAAATGACAAAACCTCCTTTCTATATATAGGAGTCTAGGGAGTCAAAATATAATCCAGCCGACCTAACAATAATAATATAAAGCCACAAAAATAACAATAGAGGGATTCTATGGGGCAGAGAAATAACAATATGGGGGTAATAGGGGCACAACAATATAAATAAGGGGTATAACTACAATAGTAATGGGGTAATCACTAGTATTATAGGGACCCAACAACCGATCAGGTGACTGTCTCTGCCTGCGTTGGGTTGTAGGTGGTCCTACAACTTTCTCTGCATCTTGAGCCAGTCGCTCAGCTTCTGTCAAGCGCTTTCGCCCTCTGATGGTTGGCACTGCATGAGTGGTCTCTTCCACTCCATGAACCTCGTCATGTGGTTGATCCACGTCCTGAAGCTCATCCTTAGGAACTAATAGCTCCTCATCTGCATGCAAGTGTAGCTCCCTCTCAAGCGAACACTTCATGGCTTTCTCCTCCTGAAATTTTATATCCCGTCGCACAACAGTTTTACCACTTGTTGTTGGGAAAAGTATCCAATACGGAATGACCCTATCCCACTCTAAGGGTGATAGTACCTCAGCAACAATCAAAGCAAAGCTATTTGAGATTACTTCTTTATGAGATGTAAGAGAGAGGAGGAAGAGATCCACTAACCGATGTCTTCCGCTAATGATTGATCCAATCTTCTCTCTTTGCTGCTTGCTCCCAGCTCCTTGCTCTTTTACTGGCCCAGCTACACCAAGATCCTGCAAAATAACAAGAGAGGGAAACTACAAGAAGCATACATTCATAATTGATTCAAGGATTAGAATAAATCAAATACACAAGTATAACAATACACCATTGAGACACATGCATATAGAAGAACCTCAAATGCTTTATTAATGGAAGAAGTAAAGTTCAAGAAGTGATACAACCATAAAAGGCCCAATCCAGCATCACCTCCCAGCAGAAAGAAATCTCCTCTTCACCTCCTTCAAGAAAATCACCCAATAGTTCTATACTCAAACCAACAGCACTTCCTTACATTCACAAGATTCCAGCCTCTTTAGACCTCATGAGAGAGCTCTATATATAGGAGATTTGGAGAGAGGATGAGTCAGCTTGAGCTTGGCATGGAGCTGACTAGTGTCCTCTCCCACTTCAGTTATTCTTCAGTTCTTGAGTCCACTTGGAGGTTCTTGCTTCCACTTGGAGATCTAGACCCTCTTACTCATCACTAGGCGAATTCCCTGATCCAAGTGTCATTTTGGAAGCTTCCTGGGCATTGACACCTTGAGGAATGACTGTGCCACTTGGCCAAACTCGCCCAGCACAGGTAGCCTTCATTGCAGTTGACATTCAGCGCAGGTACAGAGTGGAGCAGTTGACATTCAGCGCAGATGCTCAGTGGAGCAGTTGACATGATCCAGAATTAGCTTGTTTTTGAGTGTTTTCAGGTGGAGAACTGATATTTAGTGCTGTGGTTTGCTGACCTTGTTCCTCCAGGGGTAGGAACAACATGTTTAGGGACTTTGGATCCCTTAGATTATCGACATTTCATGCTTCATGCTGTAAGGCACAAAAATGTCTATAACACCACTGTCTAGCAAATACACACGATATTTGTGGGGCATATCAGTGTACCCCACAAATATCCCAACCTCTGCGGTCGGCTCCAACTTCTTCCTGGCATCCTTCGTCACATGCATGTAAACGTTAGCACCAAAAATCCTCAAATGAGAAAGATCAGGCTTCTTACCAGAATAAGTCTCCTCAGATGTACTCATGCCAAGTATCCTATGAGGACAACGGTTCTGCACATAAACTATTGTATTGCATGCTTCCGCCCACAAGTGAAGGGGTAGGCCCTGATCATGCAACATTACCCGTGCAGCACCCACAATCATTCTGTTCTTCCGCTCAGCTACCCCGTTCTGCTGTGGGTTATGGGGAGCTATGAGCTCTCTACGAATCCCTTCTTCCTTGCAGAATTCCTTAAACTCATCCGAGATGTATTCACCACCATTATCGCTCCTAAGAGCCTTCACATTCTTCCCCAACTCCTTCTCAACCAGTGCTTTGAATTCACAGAACTTTGAATATGTCTCGCTCTTCTCTGCATGAAGAAAATCCAGCACTTACGAGAGAAATCATCAACAAAAATCACATAATACCTGTGTTTTGTTGTCGAAGCAACTGAGAAAGGTCCACACACCTCTGTGTGAATTCTCTCAAGGATCATCGTGGCGCAACTATCCTTCTCGTGAAAGGTGGATTTCACAAACTTCCCCAAAGTACACCCCTTGCACTGATCTGACTGCGCAAGTGTGCCTTTAGGAAGCCCTGTAGTGATCTGTTGCAGTATCTTCAAGGCTCCATGGTGAAGGTGACCCAATCTCCTGTGCCACAACTCGCCATCATCCCGACTCACCAATCCTTCTGCCTTGCCTGCCATTGTTGCGCATCCATCTACATGCAACTGATAAAGGTTCCTCACTCGAACCCTTATCTTCCGGGTCTCACCAGTTGTCTTGCTGCGCAGGAAAGCCTTTCCCTCGCTGAAAACAACATCATACCCCTTGTCTTCTAACATCGCCACTGAGATGAGATTCTTCGTCAATCCTAGAACATGCATGACTTCCTTCAATACGAAGGGTTTACCAGACTCCCTCTCAAAGGAAATGGTACCGATATCGGTCGCACTGTATCTACCATCATCGCCCATCTCGATGTGCACTCCAAGATCTTTGTCCTCCAGATCAGAGAACAAATCTCTATCTCTAGTCATGTGAAAAGACGCACCACTGTCCAAGAACCACACTGATCCCATCGCACTTGAAACCAAGCATGCGATCAATGAAAAATCAAGCTCAAACTGTGAGGCTAGAGCCTCTCCTACTGAAGATCCAGCAGCCTGCTTGTTCTTCTTCTTCTGCGGACAATTAGTGGCATAGTGTCCGTGCTGGTGACAGTGAAAACACTTCACCTTGGACATATCCTGCTTCTTGCCTTTCGCATCGGAATGAGAAGCTTTCTTGTTCTTCCCCTTCTTTGCTTTGGCAGCCAAAGCGCAATTCTCTTCATCAGATACCTTTGATGAAGATCCATTCTCACCTTTATTGTTACTGAGTTTATCCTTGAGCGCCAGGTCGCTCTTGCTTTGGAATAACATTCGCAATCCGTTGAAAGACATTTCAACAACACTGCTGCAAATTCGAATTCCACCAGCTACCAACTCAACCGCTTCTGATCTAAGATTCGTGAGAACACAATATTTCTCGTACAGAGATTGACTGTATGGGCATTCACCAGATATCTCACCTTCCAAAGGAAGGATGAATCCAGAGGCTACCTGGCCCGATTACAGACTCTGCCTGAAGAAATAGAATGTAAACTCTTCCTGAATAGTAGATCTGATGATCAACAGCTCCGATACCATGTAGAAACTTTTTCTACAATTATCTAGCTCTGATACCATGTAGAAATTTTGAATAATTTAACACATATTCAACAGAGATTATCCTAATCATGTACTATTGCGGAATACATACACAATACATAAGCTCCTCTACGTTGATCATCAATATAGCAGCATCAATAACAATAAAACATCAAGAGCATTCACACATTAACACAGTATGTAACCCGGGGAAAGCATCTTGCTAAAAACCCCACACTATCTGTATATTAATGATTGAGACCATGTAACATTACAAAGTACAATGCTTATCACAAGCAATCTAGTACCAGCTCCACCTGTTACAAACAATACAGCTAAGATCTGATCTCCAAATCTATTCCACTGCTTGCCTGCCTCCACTGCTCAATACCTGCTCAAGAATGAATGAGAATGGTCTACCAAACTCGTATTTCACCTCCAAAGAATCACTCACAATGTGTAAGACGTGAGAAGAAGCTACAAACTGGGCAAATACATGAGCAAACTCATTGGCATACTCAATCCCTTGATTGTGCAAGATCTGATGCACAACTATAGTCACAATTGATAGCAATCTGATTCTCTAACACCTGTCCCTGCTGAACTGAACATGCACTGACATGCAACTGAGTTAAATGATGTATTCTATAGTTGTATTATGAGTTAATAATTAGTTTAACAACTCATCATTAGTCTATTTGCAGTTAGACTAACTACAACTAGTTTAACCAAGTCAAACTGAACACAACTCCACAATCAACTCCACCAAACTCAATTGATTGAGTTCTAACTGAAGTCATGCATGCAACAACTCAACTAACTCATAAGAAAAGCGTACTTCCTTCTGACAGCTGCATGGGCCACATATTTAGCTCAAACTAAAGTGCTCCAAGAGAATACGATCAAGTTTATAGTCCAAATATTATTATGAGACAATAATATTTGACTTTTCTATTTTTGACAGCCAGTCTAAAAATAGACTTTGATCACCCACACTGTGGTCACCCACACTTTGGTCACCCACATTTTGGTCACCCACATTATGATCACTCACACTGTGATCACTCACACTGTGGTCACCCACACTGTGATCATCCACACTGTGATCAAAAATAGAACTTGTGCCATAATTTGCCTGCGGGCCCACTTAGTGAAGGCGACTCTTTTCACTAAGCTCCATAATCTTGTTGCAATCTCAACACCACACTTCTTTTTCATTCTTCCATTATCCCTTGCTTCAGTTATCCAATCAAGTTGGATGATAGAAAGGGTACATAGAAATACTTCCACATCCTCATCCCTTCTTGAGAGTGCATCTACAACAAAAATTTTGCTTCCCTTTTTTGTAGATTATTTCAAGTCATAACCCAACTTCTTTGTGACCCATTTTTGCTGCTCTTCTGAAGATAAATTTTGTTCCAAAAAATATTTAAGACTATAGTGATATGCTTTACCTATAAGTGTCTTCCCATTAGGTAAGGATGCCATTTCTTCAAGGCATGTAGTATTGTCAGCATTTCCTTCTCATAGATAGGTTTGTGTAAATACTTTCCCTTGATTAGATGACTTTCAAAAGCAATGGGTCTTCCTTCTTGCCTTAAAGCAACACCAATTCCATTTCTAGAGGCATCACATTCCACAATAAAGGTTTTTGTGAAGTTTGGTGTAGCTAAGACCGAATCGTGGCATATTTCCTCTGTAAGATGTTCAAAGGCCTTAGTTTCTTCTGGAGTCAAAAAAAATGCATCTTTATTCAGTAATGTTGTTAGAGGTGTTGCTATTTTTCCATAATTCTTAACAAACTTGCGATAATACCTATCAACCCGAGAAATCCTCAAATATGCTTTAGGGTTGTGGGGATTTTCCATTCCTTGATGGCTTTAATTTTGTTAGGGTCTACCTTAACACCCTCATGAGATACAATATGACCCAAATATTCCACCTCATGTACCCCAAAGGAACATTTGGAAGGTTTTTCATATAATTGTTTCTCCTCTAATAATTTAAGGACCTTGTCAACATGTTGAAAATGATCTTTCCAAAACTTCTTGTATATTAGTATATCATCAAAAAAATACTAACACAAATTTTCTAAGAAAGGGCTTGAAAGTGGAATTCATCAAACCTTGAAATGTGGAAGGTGCATTAGTAAGGCCAAAAGGCATGACCAAAAATTCATAATGACCTTCATGAGTTCTAAATGTTGTTTTTGGAATGTCTTTTGTCTTCATTCTAATTTGAAAATATTCAGAACAAAGATCCATCTTGGTGAAGTAAATTGCTACATGTAATTCATCCAACAATTCATCAATGACAAGAATGGGAAAATTATCTTTAATAGTGAGCTTATTGATATCTCTATAATCTATACACATACACCATGATCCATATTTCTTGTGTACCAATACAACTGGGGAAGACAAAGAACTTTGGTTGGGTTAAATTATATATGCCTCTAGCATTTACGTAACCATATGTTCAATTTCACTCTTTTGGGCATAGGGATATCTGTAAATTCTGACGTTTGGAGGAACACTTCCTGGAATCAAATGAATATCATGATCATGAATAAGTGGGAGACCTTTGGGAGTCTCAAATACCTTGTAATGATTTTCCAAGACTCTTTGGAGATCTGAAGAAATGGATGATTTCGATTTTTGAACATCTAGTGAGCATAATTGCAATTATGCCTCACTATTATTTATTCAAAATATTTGCCATGCCATTAGAGTTTATTATCTTCCCTGGTTTCCCTATGATGCCCCTTAATTCAATTTCCTTTCCTTCCCAGAAAATTTTCAAGAAAAGTTCTTGAAAATTAAAAACTATCATCCCCAAAGATTGTAACCATTGGACTCCTAATGCAACATCAACATTACCCATTGGAATAGAAAGCATTGGACACATGCTTAACTCAATATTATGGAACCTCCTTGAGAAATTTATAGTTCCTCCATTTGCAACTATTACTTGACACTCTAGTGTTGGATATAGAAAGAAATTCAATTCCTTGGCTATCTTACAATAAATAAAATTATGGGTACTACCTGAATCAATTAGCAGTATTACATTTTTCTTCTTGATATATCCTTCTCTCTTTAGAGTTTAAGGAGTGGTAATTCCCACTAATGCATTACAACATATGGTCGAATTCATTTCTTCTTTCTCTAAGGTTGGTTCCTGGTGTATATCCTCTTCTTTCAATGTTTCTTGTTCATTTCTTCATAGTATATGTAAAATAATTTATTCTTAGCACACTTATGACCTTTGGTTTATTTTCTATCACAACTGTAACAAAGCCCATTTGCTCCTTTTTCCTCTAGTTTTTGTGGTGTCAACCTTGTAGGTTGTGAGAGATTACGAGCAGCAACACTTCCATCTTTATAATTGTGAGTGGTAGACCTCCATGTTGCCATAATTTTTCTTTCAACTTTTCTTTCCACCTTAAATGTATTTTCTAATTAATTAGATTCCCAAAGTTATACCTCATGTTGGATGTTATCCTTTAAATTCCCTATGAACATGTTAATCATATGTTCCTCTAGAATATCAGTTACCTTGCTATTCAATCTTTGGAAGTCCTCAATGTGCTCCACCATTGAACCATTTTGTTTGAGATTAATCAATTGGCTAAAGAAGTTATTGCTCTTTGTATCCTCATAATGTTCTATCAATTCCTCTATAAAAATAATGCAAGTGACAATTGATTTACAATAACAAATCCATTGATACCACACAAACTAATTGGGTTCTAAATATAAAGATGTAATATGTACTTTGTGTGTGTGTAGCACATCAGGTAGATCAAATAATTGCTCCATCTGTAGTATCCATGTTACCAGATCCTTGCCATCAAAAATCCTCATATCGATATTTCAAAGGTGGTTGTCTTTAGTCTCGATTTAAAGTCTCGAAAATCATGATTCACATTGCTTTTGTTCTCATCATGAGTTTCATGAACTAATTTTTCATCACTAGGAAGCCTTTCTTGTAGAAAATTTGTCAAACCTTCTTTCAAACCTTACATGTCAACTTTTATTTCGACTTTTAAACCTTCCATTTTTGCTTCTAACCATAAATCTTAGTTGCCACTTCATTGTTGATAGCTCTTTGTAATGGTGAAAACTGTTGCAATTGATCTTGTAATTTTGATATATCATGTTGTATTTCTTCTTCTTCATGCGTCATAGTGGATATTTCTGAGGGATTTATGGGTGTGGTATTTTTTTTTTTGGAGGAATTTTTGAATAAATTGATGATATATATGTTTCACTATGCCCTTTGAATCACTTCAAACTTATTTTTCAAAAAAAGTTATGCAAATTTAAAAATACACACCTTTTAAGAGCTTGATTTTGAGCTTGTTGAAAAGGATAAATTTGAAATTGTTTTATATTTATGATTTTTGGCTCTCCAATGTTTGAAATTGTGTTTTTCAATAGCCCTCTAAGTTTTCTTTCAAATGCCACAAGAAGACATAAATTGGATTCTTCAAGATAAAGTTATGCCAAATCTCCCACGATGTCCTGATTATGGACTAATTCAATAGAGTGAAGTTGTAGGGGATGCCACGTGTCACTATTATGACCTTAGGCCTTCAAAATGATACACTAGAAACTATAGTCTATGAAATTTTAGTCACTTTTTATGAAATTCAAATCCGATGCACGAAGAGAAAGTTATAATGATTTTCCTTGGTATGCCTGTTTGAGACAAAATTTTGGAGTATACAAAAACCCTAACTTCCTTAAATAATATCTCCTCTTCTCACTAGGAGGAGGAGGAGGATGAAGGTCCCTTTCTTTTCCAAGGGCAACGTCTTCATCAAATGCTACATCCTTTCTAATCTCAACCTTCCTTTGACTAGGAATATATATTCTAAATCCTTTAGAAATTTCACAATATCCAACAAATGTACATTTTCTTCCCGTTGCTTCCAACTTATTTCTTTTGTCCTTCGGCACATGAAATTAAACATGGAATCTAAATATATGGAGATGGATAAAATTGGGCTTGAAACCTATGAACACTTATTTTGTGGTCTTGTTTCCAAATGCTTGATGAGGCACCCTATTTTGAACATATACAGCAACATTTGTTGTTTCTCCCTAAAGGAACTTCGGAAACTTTTGATCATGGAGCATGGCACGAGCGACTTCTACAATAGACATGTTATTTCTTTCACCTACTCCATTTTGTTCAAGAGTATAAAGCACATTTGTTTCCTTATTGATACCTTCCTTCTTACAAAAATAAATGAATTCATTCGAAGTGTACTCTCCACAATTGTCAGACCTGAATATCTTGATTTTCTTCCCTGTTTGATTTTTTATCAAAGCTTTGAACTCCTTGAACATTTTGAAGGCTTCATCCTTTTTCAGCAAATAATATATCTGCATTTTTCTTGAAAAGTCATAAATGAATGTGATATAATAGATATGGGAACTAAGAGAGTGTACAGACATTAGACCACTCAGGTCGGAATGAATGAGATGCAGGATGTCATTTGTCTTGTTCTTACTGGAGGGGAATGGTGCCCTTGTCTTCTTCCCACCGGCACATTCTAGACATACTCCATCATGTTGGGCTTGAACCTTGGGAATCATTGAGACCAATTTCTCTAATTTCATAACATAATCATAATGTAGATGGGCCAATATTCGGTGCCATATCTCACTCAGATGATTAGTATCATTGATCAATGCTAGAAGTGGTCTTCCAGTAACCCTGTAGAGTCCTTCATATCTTGATCCCAATGTGAATTCATCTTTCATAGGTGATCCAAAAGGCCAAGTAATAACCTTTCCCCTGATGAAGGTAACCCTCATCCTTTTGTCTTCTAAAGCAGATATTGATACCAAATTCTTCTTTAACCCTAGCACATACATCACATCGTGGAGAAAAATAGATTATCCCGAATTTAAATGAAATTTGATAGACCCAAAACCTTTAACGGAATGAGTGGAGTTGTCTCCAAGAATGATTTTCAAATTTGACTCCCTCTCCACCAAATTAGAGAGAACTTCCTTATAACCCAAGAAGTGATGAGTGGCCCCACTATAAACAAACCAACTGTCCCATGAATCCAGAGGAGAGGAACTAGTAAGAGTGTAATTAAGAATATATTCAGATTGTTTGCCAACATTACTTTCATACATGGATTATCTTGACTTCTTTTAAGGACGATGATCTTCTTCATGGTAACTTGGAGTATCTCTTCTTCTTCTTTCATCTCTTCCATTGCGATCATCCCTTCGGCCATCTCTTCTTCTTTGATCATCAAACCTGTTGTTGCTTCTAGTGTTGTAGTGTGGACCATTGTTCTTCTTGGGGCAATCTCGAGAATAATGACCCTTCTTGTGACAATTGTAGCACTAAATGTGAGATGATGTTCTATCATTCTTTCAAGGTGGAGGATTTCTTGATGGACCTATTATTCCTTTCTTCTTCTTAGTTTGTGTGACAAATGCAGCAGGTTCTCCTTCTTCATGCTTTTGATCCTTCCTCTTCATATCATCCTTGATTCTTCTTGAGTAAGATTTCCAAAAATTTCATGAAATGACAGGAGGACATTGTTGTTGTTTGTGGGAGTGATGAAGGTTTGCCAAACAGGAGGGAGACCTATTAGAGTTACAATCACCAATTCCCTATCAAACACAGTTTCCCCAACTCTTTGCAATTGATCTCTAAGGCAAGATATCCTCATAATGTCGGATTGCACAAACTCTCCCTTGTTCATTTTCATGTCTTTGATTTGATCTTTCAAGGAGATGGTTTCGTTGAAATTTTTTACTTCATACATGCCAGTTATCTTATCATACATATCTTTATACCTTTTTAAATTTCCAACATATGCTAGTAGATTAACTTGTAAGTTATCAACTATAATTTGCTTTGCTTTTAACTCACCTTTCTTCTATTTTTTCTTGGCAACAATAGAAGAATTATCCAGAGGCTCAGGCACTTTTCCTTCAATGTACTCTAGAACATCATTGTTATTAGTTGTGATCTACAATCTAACTTTCAATGCAACAAAATTAGATGAGTCACCCAACTTTTCATTTTCCTTGAAGAAGGAAGACATCTTGACTTGACTAGATTATATCCTTTAACTTTCCAAAGACAAGTGCTTCAATGCTTGTCTCATGTTGGGCTTGTCCTTCACCTTAGCTTTCATACCATGTTAATTTTTCATATTTCTCTATGTTGTATTAATTACTTTAGCCCAATTCAATACTTCAATTAGAAATGTTTCTAAATACAATTAGTTTTTCCATTCATCAATAGTAATTGAAGATAGAACAATAAATGTAATGAAAAAGGAAGCAATCAACACATCAACAAGAGACACCATATTTGGTTGAAGACTAGGGAAAAACCCCAGTAGGGGGAAAACCCTTTGAAAAATATTCTTCTATTAGATTGTCATGAAATGTTTAGCATAGAGTACAATGAGCCCAATACAATATCATCAACAAAACAACCCAAAAATATTCAGAAATATGTTTCTAGCATCGAAATATATGAGAGACAACTTTTCCCATCTATGGTTAATGGTCGAAACTCAGTCAAACTTATTGGTCGCATGGATGAGGAGTTGTGTGTGTGACTGAAGGTGTCTAGTCACTCTCTTGATCCTGTTAGTGTCTATATCTTCATCCCTCCATCAGTGATCAAATTTTCGTGTTGCATTGCATGTTAGGTGTCTCATCTGATGATCTGCATTCCATTAGGGTCATGGATCATCTTATGGTAGTGGCATATTATAAATTTCCCCTCATGTTCTTTACCTACTGGCCCATTTTCATACATTTAGGTCATTTGCAGTCATTTTTTGCCTTTACATCTACAAAAGTCATTTTTATGGTTTTAGGTCTCATTAGGTCTAGGGTTTCGTCAATAAGGTCTTGAAAACGCTCAATAATGGACAGCAGGCGCATGATGAGGTCAAAGAAAGTCTCAGCAACAAAAATTTCAATAATCACATGCTCAGTGATTGATTTTTCCTCAAAACCCTGTTTTGAGGAAAAACAGAGTTTTTTTATGTTTTATGTACAAAATTTCATGTAATTTCATTTTTCTATATGTAATAATTTCAAGAGGCAACCCTGGTCACCTTGCCAATCCTTGCACTACACCACCTGCAAAAGAGCCAAAATTCAAAGCATGAGTCCATCAAAATCAAAAGGCAAGAAAACTTCCAAAACAGAGTTTTAAAAGATAAAGTGAAATGAGAAAACATTAGAAAAACTGGTTTTTGTAAATAAAAAATCAAATTCATCTGTATATAAACCATTCATGAGTTATAAACCTCATTTTTGTGCTAAAGAAAGAGTGAGCAAGCCAAAAACACATTTGGGGCAAACAAAGAAAAATTGCAGCAAAATTAGTGACAGGCTCCCTGGCGTAGCGCACCTGGGTGTGGGTGCTGCGCACCTATCCAACACGTGCACTGGGCAGTAGTTTACAATGTATTTTCATAAGGGGCATGACGCACCAGAGAAGCACGGGGCACCAGTCTTCCAAGCCCGAATTTCATCCAAAATTCACTCAATCAATTTGCTAAGCTTCAAAACATTGAAATCTTCATTCTCCAAGTAAGTTGACATTCATTATGCCATTGCAAGAGATTTGATTGTCTTTGATTGTGTGTTAATAGTTGCAAACTCAAACCCTAAGTGATTCACATTGCATTTATAGTTGTCTAGGGTTTTGGCAGTTTTGTAATATTGTTGTTCACAATCCTATAATCCCTACATCATTTTCACACACATATCCCCTTCACTACATTTCCCTTATTTTATTATCCCTCCCCTTTTTCATTCACACTCATTCATTCCCCTATCCCCAAAACTAAAAACCCTAATACCTAATCCCACTACTCCTAAACCCTAATTAGCATCTATAAACCCTGTCACTTCCCAAAAACCCTACAACCAGCATCACAATTCCTCATTCAATGTTCCCCTTCATCAGCCCCATTCATCAAACAGGAGTCACCTAAAGAAGCAAGATTTACAAAACCCAAGTTGAGGAAAGCTTTGAGGAAGAGGAAAGATCAAGACAAGCTCAAGGTTTTGGCTGAGGCGGTTTTGGCTGAGGCTTCCTTAGCCCAACACAGCACTTGATGAACGACACTCAGCTTTTTCTGCCTGGTGTGTCGCGCCACCTGGTGCGCTCTTTTGCTAGGGACCTCCTTTTGAAGAAAACTCAGCATTTTTCAGTTCCTCATGGAAAAATATGAATGCCCTCACATGGCCAAGAAATTTTGACAAGTTTTGAGCTTCCAAAAAGGTCAAAAACACCTCAAAAATGACCTTTCTGCCCCTTTTTGGCCACACAGGAAGCAGTGTTGGGAGAACTCATTTTTGGAGGGGAAAATGGAGACCAAATTTAGATATTCCACTTGTTTTGGAAAGTAGATAGGAAGGCCTTTCCAACAATCCCACTTAGAGAAAATTTGGTGCACAGGAAGGCCTCCAAAGTAGCACGACACACAGGGATAGGAGTGCGGTGCACAGGATGAAATTTTCTCATTTTGACCAAAAAAACTCTATTTTTCGCCTAGTTTCTTCCCAATTTGACTTTTCTCTTTCTAATAGTCAAACTCATGATGTAATTTGATGTGACGTGATGGATTCTGATGTAAATATGCTAAATTTTCACTCAGGGAGGTAGATTCATCATGAAAAGGTAGTTTGCAACTGATTGAATCAGTTTCCTAGGTTTTAGAGGCACATTGTTCCATTGCCTACTTTTCAGTTCTAAGTTTAGATATTGTTGAAACAGCTACTAAACTCATGAATTCGACCCCTAAATCCTAGCATGAGTTGTTTTTTGCCTATATCTAGTAGTTTTTCAGTCATTGGTAAAGGTTGGACTCTTGTGAATGCTTTGAGCATTATTGTACATTCATCTCTGCAGTTTGGCAAAGGAATAGACCAGGGTTTGCAGCATTTTGTGGGATTCTTGTGGCAACTTGATTTGGTATTGTTTTTCCTTCTTTAATACAATTTTATATGTGTTTATGTATGCCATCATCTCTCTCTGTTCAACTTGACTAAATGAATCAAGGATAAAGGTAGAATTCATTGATGTTGCAGTGCTCTACCTAGGGTTTGTTTAGTTATTTATGTTTTCAACTGTTTGAAGAGGATCCCTGAGACTTTCATGCCCTCTCCAACTCCTCACCAGTCTTAAGACTCTCCATCTCACTTATTTCAAAGTACTAAATCATTTGCCTACCTTGCCCCACAGAAACCTTTGCAAGATTGAGTCCATTCCCCGGACCCAAATCTACCTTTCACATTTGAGCCAGCAAATCAACCAAAAAACTCAATCAAACTCCTCTGAGCATATACCTAGCCTAAAATTAGTCTTTATATCAGTCATCTCAAGCTTCATTGCCCATATTTTCCTGAGATTGACAAGGAGAGAGCCCTCTCCCAACCTGGTAGGGCTAGCTACCAGGTTAAGCATGGTTTGATGTTACCCTAGATCTTGCTTTTCTTAGCCTGAGGTAGATTTAGTCCCTAACATATCCTTTGATGTTTGCGACTGTGGTTGAATTTTCCTTGTGGCAAGCCAAAGACTATAGCCCAAAACCCTAACACAGATGTGAGCCTCAGACCTTGTAATTTCAAACCTTTGTGAACCTTTATTTTCGTCCCTACCTCAGATCCGTGTGATACAATCAATGAACAAGAGAAGAAGAAGATGCTTGGTGATGTCCAAATGAGCTTGAAGTCACTTATATTTATAAGCTTCCATGGATATCCAATTTTCTTTGGAGCCGACCTTGTCCAAATGTGCATATGTGGGCTTCCCTTCATAAGTACACTTTATCTTATCTGATTTGAGTGATCTTTAGGTCAATTTTGGTCCTCTCAAAAACATGAATTCAATGCAATCATCATCTCCATCAAATAATCGTTCTAAAGTGGAATTTGATCGTAGTTTCATATTTTTAACACACACTAGAAAGCACCCAGTGCCTTCTCTTCTCTTCAATCACGTACACATGCACACAATGTACATCACAACACATATACCCACACATGGCATACAACACCACACAATACATACACCTACACCTGGTGTACAACAAAACATAATACATACACCTACACTAGTGTACAACACAACACAATACATGCATCTACACCTGGTGTACAACACAACACAATACATACATCTACACCTGGTGTACACCACAACACAATACATACACCTACACACAGTGTAAAACAAAATACATATGCATACACATATAATGAATACACATGTCACGATACAATGAATACACAATACCACATGTACGCAACACAACATTATGACATGTACACAATACCACATGTATAACATCAACACAACACCACGTGTACAACATGTACACAACACCACATGTACAATATGTTCACAGCACCATACGTACACAGCACCACTTTCAAAATGTGTACAGAGCACCACATTTACACAGCACCACCTGCATAATGTGTACACAACACCACTTGCAAAGCATGTACACAGCACCACATGTACAGCATGTACACAACACCACATGTGCACAACACATCATGTACGCATGTACACAACACCATATGTACAATGTGTACACCACACCACATGTACAAAGCATTGTATATACAACATGTACACAACACCGCATATACAATGTACACATCACCATCTATACAGAGCACTGCACATACAACATGTACAAAACCCCCTATATACATAACACTACATATACAACATATACCCAACAGTAGTACTTCACATCCAGAGACCACATTGTTTCTACCAAGCAACCTTGCCTCTAGTGTCTTTCCACTATCCATGCTTGTCCCAACATGTTGCAGATCATACTGCTTTCATTCTATTGATGTATCCTTCATCATAGCCTGCCATAATATAAACATAGGCATAGTATTATCACATAATATCAATTCATATCCACGTGATATTGACCTCATAGATCTATCAAAGCTACTCTTCCCACTTGATTCCTCATAAAACTAGCAACCTCTTCATGACATTCACCTGCATGAGCAATCAATCCTCCACAAGAATGATCTCTAACACACACATATACGTATATAAACATAAACGTTAGCATGATCATGATCATGGTACAATTACCAAATATCATAAGGTCAAGGTTAAGAGAAATCCCTTTATCTATGAAACGCATGCACAACATTGAGAACAACAGTTCCCAACATAGCCAAGGTATCAGACACCTCAAATCCATTCACTTTACCTTTCTCATGATTGTCCCACCACCGTCCATTTACACCAATGGACCCAAAGAATCCAACAGGTTGGCATATTCTTGCCTTCAACTACCCTTTACTCATGCATCGAGCTTCATCTAAGTCTTACATTACTTGTTGGGTTTTATTCATCTCTCCCCAAGCTCCATTAACTTTCCTCTTTCCCCAACCAATTTTCCAAGACCCTCAAAAAATAAAAGGAAAGAACAAGAAACAAATAAGAAGAAAACCATGAAAACCAAATAGCAATAAGACACCACAAACAAAGTGGCATGGTCATGCACCAAACACAATCAAAACTACAAATCAAGCACAAATAAATCACAAAACATCAAAAGCACAAGACTTCAAACAGATACCATGACTCAACCCCCATGGATTCCAAATGCTTCCAAGGGAAAGCTTAACATGAGCCATCTTCGAGTTTTCATGGCAATCTCTTTTGCAATGCAATCCCCTACATCATGATGCCATAAACACATAATTGTTAGTGCATAAATAATATACAATATACCAGTAACCGTACCTTGTTGTACCCAACAGGATGACCTGTAATTGAGCATGTACATATATCATCTCTCAAGGGACTCGAATTCCTTGATGAATCTAGCCATAATTGGAGACCAACTATTATACCTATCAAATACATGTTCAGGAATATAACACATATCCATATAATCTTAGCCAGAATCAAGGTTAAGAATAATTCTTGTATTCATAAAAAGCACTCATTCGTTTTGAATTGCAGTTTCTAAACATAGCCAAAGGAATTCTCACGCAGATCCTTTCTTTTACCCTTTTCCTTGCTACAATTTATTCTTACTATGTAATGTCACATCATTCAATTTTTAGTTATATAAACAAATTAATTGTTACTTTGTCACACTAATTCGAAGCATGTTTCCTTGCAACTATTCACACATGTCAGTCACATGTTGCAAATATCAAGACATTGTGTCTATTAATTTTAAATCATCCTTTACCGAGACTAACATCCATGTCATAATCAACTCATAATCATCATTCATAATACTAGAAATAGAACCCACTTGCACTCAAGTGCATATCAATTATCTCAACACATATGTGTTAGTACAACCATCTTAAAACAAGATCATGCAATATTATAGACACATACTCATATCACGTAATTAATCAAACATTCAAATAGCCTATAAACATACCATGTTAGATAAACCAAATAGACGACGTAAATAAACTCATACCTCAATGTATCTCAGGGGAGGCTATGACATCTGCACAAGTCAATCTAGATTAGTACGACATAATATCACAAATATATCAACTCCTACCTAAATATTATAACCATAACCATCTGCATAGATTAATCCAAATTAGCACAATACATATAACATCAATATCTTATTTGCAATGACCATAATCATCATGTGTATGACCGTAATGCATATAACAACAAATTAACTACCATGCATGACTATCAGCTGCATGTGCATATGACCGCAATGATCAAATAGTATCTATCATGCATGTAACCACAACAACAATAAAATGATAGACATGCATATAACCATAATGAATATAACAACCATTAACCATCATACCTGCATGCCCAAAATACAAACCTGTATGATGATCTTCTCTTACCCCGAGGTCTAGTGCTGCAACCTCACTCTGATAATCTACATCTCCTGCTCCATCTCAGCCAACATATTAGTATCATAACATACCAACAACATCATGATGACATAAACTGCATAATGACCACCACGATGCATCTCTAACCTACTATGCATGCATAACCATATACATTTAGTGGGATGGGCTAAATTTACTAGACATCAACCAAAGAGAACATAAACACACTCTGATACTAATCTGTAACCACCCCTCCCACATTTACCTAATTTCGTCGTCATGCCAAGGTAAACATGAGACGAAGAGTTACTATGACATGACCTAACCTCCAACCTCCAGTTAAGGAAGTGGGGCCTACAAATTGACCACAAATTGACAACTCACAGACATCCCTCAGGACACTAGGTCACCCAGAAGTCAATCCACAACCTCTAATGGAAAACTCCTAAGTTGGAACTTATGTTTCACTGACCTAACCCCCAACCACAGTCATGACAAGGCATGCATGTGGTTGTGAGCCTCCAACCGCACTCACAAGCCTAGCTGCCAATGGTTATGACCTAAAATATTTAGTTCAAATCATGTGGTCTTGGGATCAGTGCCACCTTTTAAAGCCAGCCTCTAGAACACTACCTAAAACTTCCTAAAACTTCTCAAAATCATAAATGACATGAAAACAAGGCTAAACATACAAATTTGAGTCAGAAACTTGACCTAGACTGGTGAGAACATACTATAAATTTCATCAAACACATGGAAAACATGTAAGCTACAGGTCATGAAAGCATATATGATCATAAACTGATAGTCTTCACCTGAGAATCATCGAGAAGGCTCTAAAATCTCTCCATCTAGTTGCAATAGTACTTGTTAGTCCATAGATTCATCAACTGATCAATAGCTAATAATTCATGACAAGAGCCATAGGAGATACACATCATATAAACAACATATAACCATAAAATAACCAACATATAAACCATGGAAACACATCCATAATATCACCATCATAATCAATACATGTGCTTATAGATCACAATAGAAAATACCTCTTATCAACATATGAAAATTCCAACCAAGTCAGGGACTTCCACGTACCACCCGACCATAGATTGGGTTGAACCAAATCTTTCTTTCAGGCAATCACCCTCCCCCATATTCCAATCATGAATGTGGGATCTCATGGAATAAACCAAACAAAACCAAATCAGGGCTTCCAGATGCCAAACCACCTCAACCCTTAGCCATTGATTCCACCTCATGATCGTACATCACTAAAACCAACCAAATCAGTCTCTACCTAAGTTTTCAAGGGCTCCAGGAACTAGTAACTCAACCCACAGGCTTCCAGGGGTCCAGGTCATTTGTCCAACCCAGCTCCATGGACTAGTAACTCAACACACCAAGGGCTCTAGAGAATTTGTCCCAACCTAGGCTCCAGGACTAGTAACTCAACCCAAGTTGTCCCATGGCTTCTAGAGCTTTTTTTCCAACCCATGACCATAAGGAATTATGAGCACCAATCAGAAAAATAATCAAGTGGAAAACCCACAACACCACAGTTATCCAAGAAATGGCAAGGCAAGGCTAAAACCACTATCAATCCAAGCAATCCTCCATGCCAATGAAAGAACGTAACCAGAAAATCACATGCATAGACCATGAATCCATAAATCAACAAGGAAATAACACATGCAACCTGTTACTAGCAAAGAAATCCATTCATAGTTGTTGTTCCACCTATTCCCTTGTGCTTTCCTGCTTTTCCTTTGCCTTCTTTCTCCAATCCAAGTGAATACTAGAGTGCTCCAAGAATTCTCTAAGTGTGCAAGAGTATGAGAGAATGAGTGAATAGAAGAGAGCTCCAAAATTGAACCGACAAAAGCCATGACTGATCCTCATAAGCCTTTTTATCATTGAGGCATATATTTTCTTCATTTTCCTTCAATATTCTTAGCATTCAAACTTGTGTCTCTTCACCTTCCTCTTCTCCTATTTTCCTTTATTTCATAAATAAAATGCCAATTATTGCCAATTTTCCTTTGCCAATTTCCATAGCCATTAATTAATCACCAATGATAGACATCATTATTGCCACATTCAACTTGGAATATGTGTCCATTCATAGTTGTTGTTCCACCTATTCCCTTGTGCTTTCCTGCTTTTCCTTTGCCTTCTTTCTCCAATCCAAGTGAATACTAGAGTGCTCCAAGAATTCTCTAAGTGTGCAAGAGTATAAGAGAATGAGTGAATAGAAGGGAGCTCCAAAATTGAACTGACAAAAGCCATGACTGATCCTCATAAGCCTTTTTATCATTGAGGCATCTATTTTCTTCATTTTCCTTCAATATTCTTAGCATTCAAACTTGTGTCTCTTCACCTTCCTTTTCTCCTATTTTCCTTTATTTCATAAATAAAATTCCAATTATTGCCAATTTTCCTTTGCCAATTTCCATAGCCATTAATTAATCACCAGTGATACACATCATTATTGCCACATTCAACTTGGAATATGTGTCCATTCATAGTTGTTGTTCCACCTATTCCCTTGTGCTTTCTTTCTTTTCCTTTGCCTTCTTTCTCCAATCCAAGTGAATACTAGAGTGCTCCAAGAATTCTCTAAGTGTGCAAGAGTATGAGAGAATGAGTGAATAGAAGAGAGCTCGAAAATTGAACCGAAAAAAGCCATGACTAATCCTCATAAGCCTTTTTATCATTGAGGCATCTATTTTCTTCATTTTCCTTCAATATTCTTAGCATTCAAACTTGTGTCTCTTCACCTTCCTTTTCTCCTATTTTCCTTTATTTCATAAATAAAATGCCAATTATTGCTAATTTTCCTTTGCCAATTTCTGTAGCCATTAATTAATCACCAGTGGTACACGTCATTATTTCCACATTCAACTTGGAATGTGTCCCATGACCTTGGTCTTATATTTTTTTTACATGGAAAATCAACCAGGGTTGTTACAAAGATCCACATCAATATGCCATTAAGGCCAAACCAAACATATACACCCAATCATGATGAGCCAACTTAACCAATCATAGAGAGCTACTTGAACTGTCACAAGCCAATCACAGAGAGCCACATCAAACACTACGAGCCAATCACATTGAGTCATGTTAAGTTTCCATGGACCAATCACAAAGATCCATGTTAAGATGCCATGAACCAATCACAAAAAGTCATGTCAAGTTGCCACGAACCAATCATAGAGAGCCACCTGAACTGTCATAAGCCAATCACAAAGACTCGCCTCAAATGCCCCAAGTTAATCATAGTGAGCCATGTCAAGCTACCACAAACCAATTACGGAGAACCACCTTAGACACCATGAGCCAGTAAAACGGCTACGAACCAACCACAAAAATTGTGTGCCAATCACAGAGAGCCACATCAAATTGCCACAAGACAATCACACCAGACTTCATGGACTATATTGAAACATAACAAAAATCCTTACTCAAACCAGGAAGGTTATGCCTTCACTTGTTGAACCACAACCTTGCTAATTCATTTTGATCTCAACAGATATTTATATGTGAGTGTGGCGGGGGAAAACTTGGCATGGGGACCGATGCTCGAGAAGGTTCATGAAACCATTCCATGTGACTCAAATCCTAGGGTCATTGGACAACCCTATGTTGGTGTCATCATGATGTCACAACTACCACGTGGCACTCCCTTGGTGGTGCCATGTGTCACCAAAAATCACCCTTATTGAATAGTAGAAAATGCCATATCAATATGCCATGTGGCATCATGATAGGTTTCCATGTCATCCTCTCCTGCCATGTCACCCTCGCCTGCCATGTCATACTTTCATGCCACGTTATCATTTTAAGCCAATCTAGAATTCCCATGTGTCATTGTCTGCCACCTATCCATACCTGATTTGTCAACTCAACATCTACATCAGGAGTGTCATGTCACAATAACTGGACTAAGGGGAGGTCCACATGGCATCCAACTAATGGGAGGTCCACATGGCATCCAACTAAGGGATCTAACAAACACCTACCACTTGTCAATGTAGGATTGAACCAATATGGAGGGCGAAACCCTCATTAACCTTCTTGCACCTTGAAGCTTTATCCACCGTACATGTGAATCTCAACGGCTGTGTCTACCTAAAAATGCTCGATCATTAACCTAGTCAAATCATGCACAATTTCATGCACTATCCACCCTTGATTTTCCTCAAGGAGAAATATCTGATCCAAATGTGCACAACATTTAAAAAATTTGGTGTTTCTATTCATTAAAAAAAAAATTGCCCTTATTACAGTTGTCAACTTCAAACTAACATAACTTCTCATATGGGAAGCAATTGGCCAACTGTGATATATGGTTGGAAAGGTATCGAAGAGGACTATCTGACCATTCCAACCATAGAATCATTTGAGATTCATATCTTCAACAAAAACACAATAAAATTCAAGGTACTTTGGCATCATTTGATGTGAGCTTGTCAAAACATCGGACTATCATATTGCTTCATTTGAATTATCAATGACATTATTGCTTCTGTATACTTCCCTTTTGACATCAATAAAAATAGTTGTCATCAATGATAACACTATGTCCAAGTCCCACCTACCTTTTTTATACTCTTGTTACTCCCAAATTTTTCTCTTGGTTTTGAAAACTTCAGTGTTCCTTCCTCTTTAGAGGTGTTGTTGGGGAAACAAAATGGGCCTTGGTAGCTTGGGACAAGCTATGTGTGCCTAAACTCCAAGGAGCCTTAGGTCAAAGGGATCTAACCATTCTTAGGATGGTATGGGTTGTTAAACTCTACTAGTGATGCCTCCAATAGGGAGATGAAATTTGGAGTTATATTTGGAACATGAAATACAATTTTGATTCCAAAAATCAACAATGTATGTGGTCACAACAATTAATCCCAAACTCTTCCATATGTAATCTAGCAAGAAATGGCAAGCACATCATCTAATAACCTATTTATGGGAAATTAGGAATGGTTGTACAACTCTCTTTTGGAATGACTATTGGAATCAATTCCTCGTGCTTAATCTTTAAGCCTCCCTTGCTGAGTTTCGAAACAATATTATCTATGAAAAAAATGGTATCTAACTATTTATCCAATGATTATCTCTCTAAATAATGGCATGTCTAGCTTTCGAAATTTGATTGCCAACCCTCGCTTGATTCTCTAGTAGGCTCAGAGTTTTGGTCTTTTCTGTAGAGTTATCTATTTCCATTTCAGAGGAGAAAGATATCCTCCATTGAGGCTTCAGGTAAAAGGGATCATTCATAGTCAGAGAGGCCTATCATCTATTAGTAAGGCACAACACACTCCCAAAGGAGGATATATGGAAGAAAATATGGACTAAAAAACTTTGGCCAAAAGTATTTCACTTCTTGTGGATTAAAGTTCAAGGTTAGGTCCTAACCTAGGATAAGATTCTCTGAAGATGCTATGGAGAACCCTCCATCTACTCTTTATGTTGTTGAGACTAAGAGAGTGTAGAGAATACATTCGACATTTGTTCCTTTTTGTTGGGAATCTATGACGGGGTTATCACTCTTTTCAATAAATCAGATCTAAGAATTGATTGCATTAAGGAGACTATTGCTAACTAGAGATATGTTGCCTTTCAAAACTCTATCATCAATAGAGCATGGTGTTTATTCCTAGGATTCATTATTTGACACCTCTAGAAGGGAAGAAAACATCACATCTTTTAGGATTTGTGCTCCACCAAGGAAGACACTTGGAACAAAATACTCAATTAAAGAGACCATTCTCCTCAACTCTTGGTCTCAGGAAGATTAGAATTCCTTGCCTCTAAATCCTACATTCTTTAGTCTCTCTATATTTTCCATGACTCATGGCCTCCTCCCTACCCCTCCTAATCTCAACCCGCTTCCTCCCCTGACTCTTGGACCCCCCCCCCCCCCCCATGATGGTTTCATTAAACTCAACTTTGTTGGAGCCTGGAAAAGCAACCTTGCAGAAGCTAGATTTGGAGGTGAATTTAGAAATATGCAAGGCTATATTAACTACTTATATGCTAGTTATATGGGTCTCAACACTAATGACATTACAAATCTTCACACACTATGCCAAGGTCTTCTTGTCACCCATCAAGCTACATTTTCTAAAAATACTCATAGAGGATGATTCCTTATCAGCTATCCACCATTAAAAATATCCTTAATTGATCACATCCCCAAAAGCTATCCCAAAGTTGGAGATTGGAAATTTTTCTTCTCACTATTTCCAAGCTCCTCTCAGACATTTTAGTGGTTTCCCATTTGCATGTTAGGAGAAATGGAAACAAGTTGGTAGATTAACTAGCTAATGAAGGTTATAAACGTTCGGATACATATTTCAACTGCCCAAGGGAGGATCTTAGGGGCCCTTCTCTGAAGCACAATTGACTTAATCTCAGCCTAAACAACTTCCCCTCCCCACAATGGGTGAGAAGTTACATGTCATAATGTTGTGAGGGTGAGGACGGGGACAACTCTTATGGCCAAAGGCTTGATGTGTTTCCCTCAAGCCTCTCAAGTTTTCCTTGATATAATGCAAGATTATGTGAATTCATTGTTATTGATGGAGATTTCTAGATGCAACCGAGAGTCTTATTGGGTTTTTAATTACCACATTCCTCCACTTTCCACCTCTGGCTTTGATGGAATTCGACTCTTCTATCATAACACATTGCACGCTCCACTCTCATACATGTTTATGGATCTTAATGGTGAAAATTTTGGTTCTAGCCTCCATCATTGGCACTCATCATTCTCTATACTAATACCAATTCCCCTGTAGTCTACTTAATTTGTGAGCAAGTTTATCTTCCTCCTCCATACTTTTTTCTCAATGATTACTAGCCTCCACTATAGTGACTCTCCCTTTGTTTCATATGCTCAGTTTGGGTTCATTTTGCTTTCATGTTTTGGCATTTAGTTTGTTGGTTAGACTTCACACTATTCATGATGGTTCAAATGAGCATGTTGTTGTTGTGGTGAAGGAGGTAGAGGCCTATAATGGGGATCGAGATCTCTCTCATGTGTTAAAACCTTAGCTCAACTGTATAAGGAGTATATTCCTCCTCAAATTTGAACTTGGATTAATGAGGCTGAAGGTAATCTCAGGGGTCAATGTTAATGTCTTTCAAACTCTAAATTAACTAAAGCCATGTTTCTATGGGTATTGGATTTTGGCCACACCCGTGGTAGGAAAAATAAATATCTCTCTACAATTGACTTGTACTCACATATGAAATCTTTGTTAGGTTGGGTCCTCCTAGACAAGAATGATGCAAAGGAGGATATTATCTTGGTTTTGTATGACATCATAACACAAATTAAGGAGATGAATGAGAAGTTGATGCATATTGAGACAATTATTGATCCTGGTTCTGCTCTTTATGACCCTAGTCTTGTTGCTCCTAGTCCAATTAAAATGGGCACCTCTCATTCTATTTAATTTGATATGTCTCTTTGTTGTCTTACTTTTTTTATTCTTAGTAATTTGTTTACTCGGGATGATAGGGTCATTGCTTCTAGGATATACGCACAACCATAGTCTTTAGGTATTTTTGAAGTTTCTAGACTTTTACAAATTTTAAGATATTATGGTATTAGTTTGTTGGACATTTTTATTACACTTTTGGGAAAGTTTCTATTATGTTAGTGGTTTGGTTTCCCATGTGGAAATCCACTAACAAACAATTGCATTTTCCTTATGTAGCCATCTATTAAGAAAATGAAAATAATTGTCTCCACAAGAGTGCCCTGCATGAATATCCAATGATAGCAAGAGGAAAACTTCCACATGTGTGCTCTCCAAAAATAATCTATAAAAATAGAAAGGATACCAAGTACAAAAGCATGTAATGCCACATATGTGATCCTCCTTATGTTTCACATGCTTGCCAATAAAAACCTCCACAACCACCTCAAGTAAAATAATATATGCATGCCAAGTCAAGAAGGTGACGAAACTTTCTAGTGATGGTCAAACACCCCAACTATAGCTGAAATATCCATGCAAGAAAAATGGGAGAACATCTATGAGAGGTGCACCCTATAAAAATGTACCACGTAACAAGTCATAAAATATTCTCCATGTGAAGTATACCCTAGGAGATGTAGAAATTCCTTGTAGATTCAAACTGCTAATTGTAATTTACTAAAACAATAGACTTGAATCTACTCTAACAACTTTAGAAACAATTAACGAACGCGAAATCAAAAAGCATACAAGAGAAAGAATTCAGTCAACACATTACACAATGATTTCTTGCGGAAATCCAGAGCTAAAAACCATGCTATCTTTATATTGCATTAGTCAGAAAATATGAGAAGATTACAATGCTTTGCTCAAGCCCGAGCAACCTTTGCACTATTATATCTGCCTCACAGCTTCCTAGACAAGCACATGGCAATACTTAACCAAATTTTGGCTTGCCCAAGTCCCTATTTCCTTGTGATGTTTCCTTGGGAATTAGCCTATATTAATTATGGAAAATCCTTAATTGGAATTGTGCAATCCTCAAAGACCTTCCTCTAAGTGCATGCACCACCTGTACAATTTGGATGATTATACAACTAATAGTACATTGTCCCTGAACTCGAATCTCAACTGGGTAACTCTCATATCTGACATGCACGAGTTATTTATGAGTGAATCATCAGTTAAATGGTTGAACACATGAAGCAACACCCCACTGTCTCACCTCCAACTAGTTCCTCCATCAATTGGAACTAGTTTAACTGGCTTTAACTCAGATAGTTTGAATTAATTACTTACAACTCAAAATAGACTCAATCAGGGCTCCTATAATCTAAGAGACACTCTACATGACTCAAGTTAGACCCTCAACTCGAATTAACTGAGCCAACTAAGTCAATTTAGCTTAGTTAACTCATATAATTTGTCTTGTGATGTGGAATTACAATTTTATTCCTAATTTAATTCAAGGACAAAATTAAATTAGGATTTTCTTATTTAATTTTCAACACTCACTCCCAACAAGAAAGGTATTATCAGATACCCCAATCCTACCTCTATGGAACTCAAATTTTCCTCTTGATAGTTCCTTAGTCGAGATGTTTGCATCTTATTCCTCTGTAGGAATTCACTCCAGCAGTATGGTTCTCCTTTGCACACAATCTCGTAGATGGTGATACCAGATGTCGATATGCTTGGACCGATCATGAAAAATAGGATCCTCAGAGAGTTTGATACAACTTTGATTATCACAGTAAATCATTGTAGGATCCATCTTCTGACCAAATAACCCATCAATGATCTCCCTCATCGAGATAGCCTCACAAGTTGCTTGAATATAGGTCATGTAATTTGCTTATGCCGAACTGAGTGCAATTGATATTTGCTTCCTATTGTACTGAGAAATTGTTGTTGACCCATTACTAAAGATTCCCCCCAATGTGTTCTTCCTGTCAGATGGACTCCCTGCCCAATCTACATCTATGAAGCCTTGCAGCTTCACTCCCTCTATTTTTTTGTACCAAAGATCAAACTAAGTGGTGCCCCTGAGGTATCTCAACACATGTTTAGTTGCCTTCCAATAGAGTTTGGTTGGCTTAACCATTGATTGACTAATATGGTTAACTACAAAACATATGTATGATTGTGTGTTCACCAAATACATAAGTGAACCCACAAGTGGCATGTAAATAGTTGCCTCCAAGTTAATTCACCTGAAGTAACATCTTCCTTCCTCCAATTTCCTGCTAGAGGAGTTTCCATGGGTTTTTTTATCTCCATGTGGAACTTCTTCAGTGTCTCATTGGCATACTTTCCTTGAGAGACAAAAAGTTCATCATCTCCTTTCTGTACATCCATACCAAGGAAATAATGCATGAGCCCCAGGTCCTTTATCTCGAATTCTATTGCAAGATTCTCTTTGCAATATTTTACAAACTTCTCATCACCTTTTATAATTAAATCATCGACATATAATACTATAATCAACAATTTACCTTCAATCACATGTTGAAAATGCAACAAGATGATGGAGCTTAGTGGAAAGGAGTCGCCTTCACTAAGTGGGCCCGCAAGCTATTTTTGGCGCAAAGTCTATTTTTAGACTATGTCTATTTTTAGACATATGGATCATGGTCTATGAGTTGCAGGATGCTATTTGTGGATGATTGGTCATGTTGGTAAAAATAGATGGACTTCCATTTTTAGACATATGGGCGGTTTCTATTTTTAGACTGCCAGGCTAAAAATAGAACAATCGAATATTATTAGCCCTTAGTAATATTTGGACTCTAAACATTATCTTATTCTCTTGGAGCACTTCAGTTCGAGCTACGGATGTGGCACATTCAACTGATAGAAGGAATCATGTGGTTTCTTATGTGTTAGTTGAGCTATTGCATGGAGGACTTCAGTTAGAACTCATGCATGTGAGTTCTGTGGAGTTGATGGAGTTGTGTTCAGTTTGACTTAGTTGAACTAGTTGTATTTAGTCTAACTAAAGAATACACTAGTGATGAGTTGTGTGAATTGATTGTTAATTAATTCACTAATTATTAAC
The DNA here is from genome assembly GCA_031772625.1 of Pinus tabuliformis. Lineage (NCBI taxonomy): Eukaryota > Viridiplantae > Streptophyta > Pinopsida > Pinales > Pinaceae > Pinus > Pinus tabuliformis. The sequence continues at coordinate 354,137,670 of CM062820.1, read as the reverse complement.
TCATAAAGAAACTAAAGAATACATCAGTTAACTCAGTGCATGGACAGTTCAACAGAGACAGGTGTTAGAGGTAAGTGAAAGGGTGAGTTGTGACTATCAGTTGTGCATGAGATTTGCACATGCATGGGATTGAGTTATGCCAATGAGGACTACACAGTGTGGACCAATACCAAGGCAATTGTAGCTTGTGCTCACGTGATTTTCACTTTGAATTGTGCAGTGGAGGCAGGAAAAGCAGCGGAGGAGATTTGAACCTATGACTTGTTAAGATCTGAGCTAGTTTTGTGTGTAACAGGTGGAGATAGTATGGAGTACCTGTGAGGAGTATTGTACTATGTATTGTTACATGTTCTCAATCATTATAATATACATATAGTGTGGGGTTTTCAGTTGTATGCTTTCCCCGGGTTACATATTGTGTTAATGTGCGCATGTGATTGATGTTTCATTGTTTTTAATGCTGCTAAATTGATGATCAACGTAGAGGAGGTTATGTATTGTGCATGTATTCCACAATAGTGTATAATCGGGATAATCTCTGTGAATAAGTACTTAATTATTCAAAATTTCTACATGGTTTCAGAGCAGGTTTATTTGTAGAAAAAGTTCTACAGGATATCAAAGCAAGGATTGATCATCAGATCTATTATTCAAAAAGTGTTTACATTTTATTTCTTCAGGCAGAGTCTGTAATCGGGCCAGGTAGCTTCTGGATTCATCCTTCTTTTGGAAGGTGAGATATCCGGTGAATGCCCATACAGTCAATCTCTATGCGAGAAATATTTTGTTCTCACGAATTTTAGATCAGAAGCGGTTGAGTTTTGAGCTGGTGGAATGGTGCTCAAGGATAAACTCAGAAAAATCTAAGTGTGAGAATGGAGACAATATGCCCCAGTATCTCACGAAGTTCACGCAATGCCGGGATGAGCTGGGAAGTGTGGGGGTGCTTGTCGATGATGAGGACTTGGTGAGCTTGGCTCTCCTTGTTCTTCCGAAGAGTTGGCATTCCTATCAGGACTCTGTCAATGGTCGGGAGAAATTGCCAGGATGGGAGAGACTTTGGTCAGATCTTGTGCAAGAGGAGATCAGACGGAGCACCAGAGACAGTTCTTCATCCATGCATGATGAGGAGAATTGTGCCTTAGCGAGTAAGGTGAAGAAGGGGAAGGAGAAGGGTTCTCTTTCCGAATCCAGTTCTTCCAATAATGGGAAGAAGGTTGACAAGTCGAAGGTGAGATGCTTTCGTTGTCATGAGTTGGGCCATTATGCTACTAATTGCCCAAAGAAGAAATCCAAGAAGGGATCTGGGGAAGGATCTGAAGGTGAGGCACTTGCTTCGTAGTTTGAGTTGGATTTCACACTCTTCGCATGCATGGTTTCATCCATGGTGGGAAGTGGTTGGTTTCTTGATAGTGGAGCTTCTTTCCACATGACCAGTGACAAGAGTTTGTTCAGTACTTTGGAGGAGAAAGATCTCTAGATACTCATAGCGATGGGTAATGATGAGAAGTATAGTGTCTCAGGTGTAGGCACGGTTATTTTTCAGAGGGAGCATGGAGCTTGCATTACCTTGACCGATGTCAAGTATGTACCAGGACATAAGAGAAACTTGGTGTCGATCGTGATGCTGGAAGACGGAGGCTATGACGTAGTCTTCAGAAAGGGAAAGGTTTTCCTTGGACACATCATCACTAGACAGGTGAAGCAGATTGGTTCACGGGTCAAGAACCTGTATGCTCTTGAGGTTCAAGATGCATACAAATCCTTGAGTAGCGAGGCAACTGATGGAGACTTGGTGGTTGAGAGGGAGCGTATATTACATCTCAACATGCAGAGCTGGAAGAAGTCTCAGACGATTGTGGAGGAACCACGATTAGTGCAGCAGCTTCAGGAGGTTGTGGAGTAGCCACAACAAGCGAAGCTGAGAGGAGATCGAGTAGAGACATCTACTCATGCGAAGACCTCCAGTAGGGGGAAACTTTGAGCCAGGTGGGCTGAGGGATCACATGCAGCCATACCTCCAGGTAGGAGGTGGGGCGATATAGAGTGATCGTCCCAAGGAGGATGGGCAGGATCCTTGAGGTACCCAACCTCTTGGATGACACCTTTCTACGGGAGCCCCGATGTGGAGTAGCAGGAACTGACTGATTGGGTAGAGACAGATGTGGATGGAGCGGCAGAGAGAGCGACAGTGTAGGGAATCCCAAGACAGCGCATAGCTAGCAGGCTGCAGCAATGCGAGAGGCACAAGTGTTTTGCACAGTGCTAGGTGGCACAGAGAAGTGTGCAATGGTGCGAGATGCATGGAGATGTTGCAGTAGTGCAAATGTCAGAGAGGGAGCACTTGTCAGCAGCAGGTAGATCTTCAGCATCAGAGTATGTTCCTAGCCCAACAGAGTAGTCAGTTGGGAGTGTTTTTGTTCCAAGTGTTGTTGGAGCAAGTGGACCAGGAAAATGTGTTGCATGCAGAACATTCCAGAGTTGCAGGATAGGGGTTGCAGATAATCCATATCTTGTTGAGAGGGAGTGTTGAAAATGCAACAAGATGATGGAGCTTAGTGGAAAGGAGTCGCCTTCACTAAGTGGGCCCGCAGGCTATTTTTGGCGCAAAGTTTATTTTTAGACTATGTCTATTTTTAGACATATCGATCATGGTCTATGAGTTGCAGGATACTATTTGTGGATGATTGGTCATGTTGGTAAAAATATATGGAATTCTACTTTTATACATATGGGCGGTTTCTATTTATAGACTGCCATGCTAAAAATAGAACCGTTGAATATTATTAGCCCTTAGTAATATTTGGACTCTAAACATTATCTTATTCTCTTGGAGCACTTCAGTTCGAGCTACGGATGTGGCACATGCAGCTGACAGAAGGAATCACGTGGTTTCTTATGTGTTAGTTGAGCTATTGCATGGAGGACTTCAGTTAGAACTCATGCATGTGAGTTCTATGGAGTTGGATGTGGAGTTGATGGAGTTGTGTTCAATTTGACTTAGTTGAACTAGTTGTATTTAGTCTAACTAAAGAATACACTAGTGATGAGTTGTGTGAATTGATTTTTAATTAATTCACTAATTATTAACTCATAAAGCAACTAAAGAATACATCAGTTAACTCAGTGCATGGACAGTTCAACAGAGACAGGTGTTAGAGGTAAGTGAAAGGGTGAGTTGTGACCATCAGTTGTGCATGAGATTTGCACATGCATGGGATTGAGTTATGCCAATTCAGGACTACATAGTGTGGACCAATACCAAGGCAATTGTAGCTTGTGCTCACGTGATTTTCGCTTTGAATTTTGCAGTGGAGGCAGGAAAAGCAGTGGAGGAGATTTGAACCTGTGACTTGTTCGGATCTGAGCTAGTTTTGTGTGTAACAGGTGGAGATAGTACTGAGTACTTGTGAGGAGTATTTTACTATGTATTGTTACATGTTCTCAATCATTATAATATACAGATAGTGTGGGGTTTTCAGCTGTATGCTTTCCTCGGGTTACATACTTTGTTAATGTGCACATGCGATTGATGTTTCATTGTTTTTAATGCTGCTAAATTGATGATCAACGTAGAGGAGGTTATGTATTGTGCATGTATTCCGCAATAGTGTATAATCGGGATAATCTCTGTGAATAAGTACTTAATTATTCAAAATTTCTACACCACAATATGGTAAAGGTTTGCATCTACTTCACTTTTGGTGAAGCCCAACCTGGTGAAATAGTTGTCAATCCTGGTGTACCAAGTATGGGGTGCTTGTTTCAATCCATACAACGCTCGCTTGAGTCTGCACACATGCGACTCTCTATTGAAGTTCTCAAATCCTTCCAGTTGCTCAATGTACACCTCTTCCTCAATCACTTCATTGAGGAATGTTTCCTTCATATCTATCTGATGTATCTTCCATCCCATCTAAGCTAAAAGTGTTAGAATAGATCTAATTGAAGAGTACCTTGCTACTAGAGAAAATGTATCCTCGTAATCAATTTCCTCCACCTGAGAGAACCCTATGGCCACAAATATGGCCTTATGTTTCTCCACACTCCCATCTACTACTTACTTTACCTTGTAAAGCCATCTGGAACTCATTACTGACTTGTCTACTGGTCTTGGGACCACTTCCCAAACATTGTTTGTAATAATGGATTCATACTCTTCTACTATGGCATCAACCCACACTGGTTGTTGCACTACTTCCTCGAATGAGTATGGCTCAATATATACACTCTCGCTTATTAGATCCATGTAGCCAGTGTACTAATCTGGTGACCTCCTCTGCCTGCGTTGTGATGTGGGTGCTCCCACATTCTCTCTAGCATCATGCATCAATTTGTCAGCCTCTTTGGTGTGCTTCCTTCCATCTCTGGAAGTCTCTATATGAGTAGGTGCTTCCACTCTTTGCTTCTCTGCATGTGGCTGCTCCACATCATCTTGAGGTTCTTCCTTTGGAGATAAAATCTCCTCATCTACATGTAACTTAAGCTCCCTCTCAAGGGAACATATCATGGCCTTCTCTTCATTGAACTTCACATATCTACGAACCATTGTCATCATGTGAGATGGCAGGTACACCCGATAGTTTTGAGGTGTATCAATGTACCCCACAAATATGCCCAACTCAGTTGTTGGTTCTAGCTTTTTCCTTGCATCCTTGGTAACATGATAGGAAACTGATTAACCAAAGATCCTGAAGTGTGTAATCATCAAGTTTCTTACCTAAAAAAACTTCTTTTGCTGTACTCATCCCAAGAATCTGATGAGGACTCTTGTTCTACACATATACAACTATGTTTCATGCTTCAACCCATAAGTGCAACGGTAGGCCCTGATCATATAACATCGCTCATTAAGAACCCACAATACTTATGTTCTTCCTTTCATCCACCCCATTCTATTGTGGGTTATGGGGTTTTATTAATTCTCGTTGAATGCCTTTTGATGCATAGAATTTCTTGAATTCATTCAACGCATATTATCCACCGTTATCGCTCCTAAGAGCCTTCACTTTCCTGCCAATGTCTTTCTCAGCAAGAGGTTTAAATTCACAAAATTTAGAGAATGTCTTATCTTTCTTCTGCATGAAGAAAATCCAACACTTACATGAGAAATCATCTACAAATATTACATAATGCATTTGCTTGGTCATGGAGGCTGTCGAGAATGGTCCACACACATCTGAGTGAACTCTTTCAAGGATCACTTGCACTCGAATGTCCTTATCATGAAAGGTGGATTTGTTGTACTTCCCCAATGTACACCCTTTGAATGTATCTCTCTTCTTTAGTGCACCCTTGGGAAGTCCTGTAGAAATATGTTGTGTGATCTTTAAATCTTTGTGGTGCAAGTGGCCCAATCATCTATGCCACAATTCACTAATGTCTTGGCTCTGTACCTTCTCTACTTTTATGCTCAAAGAAGCATAGTCTTCTACATCCAAATTGTAGAGGTTCTTCACCCAAACCCTGATATTCTTCACTTGTCCTAAGGCTATGTGACGAAGGAAATCATTTCCTTTGCTAAATATCACATCGTAGCCACGGTCCTCCAACATAACAACTAAAACTAAATTTATTCATACTCAGAACATACATGACATGCTTTAACGTGAGAGGAGAACCAGACTCCCTCTGAAAAGTAACAGTACCGATTTCGGTCGCATTATACCTTCCATCATCTCCCATTTTGATGTGCATCTGGAGTTCTTTCTCCTCCAAGTCACTGAAGAATTCTTTGTTGTCGTTCATATGGAATGATGCTCCACTATCCAGATACCACAAACTACCCATCATTGATGTCACCATGCAAGTAATGAGGGTGAAATCCAACTCGAATTATGAAGCAAGAGCTTCACGTGATGCTCCTCCTGAGGGATTCTTATCGGCCTTCTTGTGCAGACACTTCGTGGCATAGTGTCCCATCTCATGACAATGAAAACATTTAATCTTCGACAAGTCCTTCTTCTTATCGCCCTGGATGGAATCTAATTTGGAATGGGATGACTTCCCTTTCCCTTTCTTTTCCTTTCCAACTAAGGAACAGTTCTCCTCATCATCATGCTTGGATGAGGATCCATCTCTGGTGTTCCACCGAATCTCTTCTTGCACCAAGTTGGACCACAAACACTCCCAGTCACGTAGCTTCTCCCTCTCATTTACTAAATTCTAATAGTTATGCCAGCTCTTGGGAATGCCTTGAAGTGTTAGGCTCACCATATCATCTTCAGAAACTATAACACCAACACTTCCGAGCTCATATCGACATTGGGTGAACTTGGTCAATTATTTTGGTAATGTGTCTCCGTTCTCCATCTTGATTTTCCTGACGTTGTCCTTCGATGCCAGCTTCTTGTGGTCATTGTTGTTTTGAAATAGGTCTTTCAAGGCCTTCCACATTGCATATGGAGTCTCCTTACTGTGGATGTTTGAGATAATATAATCTCGAACTCCTTATAGGAATGTCCTTCTCACCTTTGCAACACATTTTATCCACTTTGCTAGATCTTGAGCATCAGTTGCTTGAGGCTTAGTAATATTTTTGTTTATGAATTCCTTAAGCCCATTGTCTTCCAACACTATCTCCATCCTGTCCTTCCAAGCAATATAGTTCGAAATACCCTCAAGGGCATATTCGAGTCTCAATCCGTAGAACGACATCCTGCTGACTCTAAAGAATGATACTAAAAATTTGATTTCAACTTCAAAAGACAAACTTGTATTCTTCTCTTCTAGAGTGATTTCTACTCTAACACCATGTAGAAATTCCTTGTAGATTCAAACTGCTAATTGTAATTTACTAAAACAATAGACTTAAATCTACTCTACCAACTTCGAAATAATTAATGATCGTGAAATCATGAAGCATGCAAGATAAATAATTCAATCAATACATTACAAATGATTTCTTGGGGTAAGCCATAGCTAAAAACCCCTGCTATCTGTATATTGCATAAGTCACAAAATATGAGAAGATTACAATGCTTTTCTCAATCCCGAGCAACCTCTGCGTTATCTCTATCTTTCTCACAACTTCCTAGACAAGCCTAGGCCAATACTTAACCAAATTTTGGCTTTCCCAAGTCCCTATTTCCTTGAGAATTAGCCCCTATTATTTAGATAACTTCCTCAATTGAAATTGTGCAATCCTCATAGGCCTTCCTCTAACTACATGCACCACCTATACAATTCAGATGATTATACAACTGATAGTACATTGTCCCTGAACTCCAATCTCAACTGCGTAACTCTCATATCTGACATGTATGAGTTATTTATGACTGAATCATCAGTTAACTAGTTGAACACATGAAGCAGCACCCCATTGTCTGACCTCCTACTAGTTCCTCCATCAGTTGGAACTAGTTTAACTGACTTTAACTCGGATAAGTTGAATTAATTATTACAACTCAAAATACTCAACAACGACTCCTATAATGTAGGAGACACTCTACATGACTCAAGTTATACCCTCAACTCGAATTAATTGAGCCAACTAAGTCAATTTAACTTAGTTAACTCATACAAGTTGTCTTGTGATGTGGAATTACAATTTTATTCCTAATTTAATTCAAGGACAAAATTAGATTAGGATTTTCTTGTTGCATTTTCAACAGGAGATGTGCCAATATGTTTAGAACTCATCAATAAGATAATCCTTCATATACATTTCATGAAAGTATCAAACCAACACAACAGATTATGACATTGATAAGTGTGCAACCTCTCTAAGAAACAAATAATATATTGTGTGCCTTGAAAATTATTCCCAATAAGAGAGCACACCATAGGAAAGCTTCAATTAAGCCCAATTCAAATGTGAAAAGGAAACATTTATAATAGAGAGCCTAAGTTATTAACCTTAATTAGGATAAATTAGATTTTAACAACTAATTAGTTGAATCAACCTCAACGTGTGTGGACAAAGGTTAATGCTCATACATAACCATAGTCCTCCTTTGAGTTGGTCACCTACAAATTAAATCACCATGAACATGTGTTCGAATGAGGGGTTCACTTTAATAAAGTATTGTACCATGTAAACAAAATATGTAATCGTTAGCAAAGCCCGTCCATGATAATAACAAAACATAAAGTCCAACTTAAAGTGCACCACTACCAAATGATTATCACGTCAAAATCATCATCTAACCCTTACGAAAGGTTAGATCACCATCAAATAATCTAATAAATCCTCTCTAGCTCAAACTAAAATAAAATATCAATGAGGGTATTAACATCACGAAATTCCTTCAACCTTAGGCAATGTCTAGAAAATGTGACATTATAAAGTTAAATCACCTTGAAAATCCTAAGAAGATAGCATGAATCATCTCACAAAATCAACAACATAAGATAGATAGAGAGGAGCACATAACAAAAAGGTTAGCCCGTCCAACCATCAAGTGTGTCCCCCATGACTCATCCAATATATGATGCTCATGTAGAACACCCCTTTTAGTGACACCAAAAAACACCATGTCGTGATGCAAAGGTCATTAAAAAACTTCCACAATCATGGAACATATATCTCTTAATCATCAGCATTTAACTCATCTAGAGATTATAACTGTATTCCATGTCCTAAATAAGCATGTATACCATACCACCATAAACAGATAATATGCTCCATATCCATCGAAAGTGCAATGAAGGGGTGTTCTACAAGAATTGGACATGTAATAAAATCACAAAGAAACTAACATAATCACTATCCAACCAAGGAGAAGTGGAATGTCCCTAACGAGAGATCTCCATCAAGTGATTGGTAATGAAGAGAAGGGAGTCCATGGAGATGCATCCCCCCAAGTCTATCCAATGCTCCATGAGTAGTAATAACAAATCTCCATTAATGTTTTGAATATTGCAATATGGAACCTCATAAAATATAAGTTGTAATAATAATTTCCAACTTGTTGACATGCACTCCTATTAGGAGTGCATGAGAATAACAGAAAACTTTAGTTGAATTTGTCAAGAAGAAAGAGGTGGCAAGGTCATGTGGTGGGATGGATATAAATATACATGCGAAAACACCACATACTTATTTATTTATTTATTTATTTCAATTATATAGACACATCAAGATTTAAAAATTTACTTTTCAAGGAAAAGGTGTAAATCAACAATGCTAATAACATGAGAGCAACAATTAATGCTCACACTTGTGTAGCTTATTCGTCATGTTTCAATGCTCTTGGGAGTTTATTCCTTCTACACCCATTCTGAATTAGGATGAAAGGAGAGACTAAGCGAAAACAAATAACCAATGTAACCATGCAAGCATCATCAAAAGGCTATGAACTATAACCTTGTGATCGGTAATGATCCAAAACAAGGTTGCATCAAAGATTACATGAATATGTGTTGGGATTTCCAATACACTATGGTTTCAAATAAACTTACATTACAAATATATCCGATATGAAAATTTGAACAAAAGTAGCATGCTCTAGCACATGCTAACTCGATCCAATGCTGAAGAAGTTGAAAATGGCTCAAAAAAGGCACATGACAAGCCATGATCAAGTTGAAAAATATATTCAAAATGCCTCTCCAAAGGCTAATCTATAAGAAGATTATCTTTTACACCTCCAAAATTTAAAGATGTGGGCTACTTTAACATAAAATTTTCTTTAATCAAGAATAAGGATGGTGTATGATATGCCAAGTGGGTGTAGCTTGAGTGGTAGGGAGGAATCATTATTATCCTCCCCACCTGGGTTCTAATCCTACTGAGATTGACATGCTTTCTCCTTGGGATTCATTTCTACATGAAAGATAATCGGTTCACCTAGACACGGGTGGGTTTTCCGTGGATGTAGCTAGTATCAATCTCTAGTATAGTGAACCACGCAAGAAAAAAAAGGATGGTGTATGATATGGAATCTTGGATCTATAAATGAAACTTTGATCATATATATATATATATATATATATATATATATATATATATAGGGATATAACTATCATAGAATTTGCACTCAACATCTTGTTTCCCAATATAATGTCCAATAATAAAAACATGATTCCCAAAGAGAGATGACATGCACATTCACTAAGGTTTGAAGAAAAAGGTGGCTCACAATTTATGAAAATTTTACCATTGCCAAGATGGTCCAAGTAGTAAAAATTGTAGCATTTTTCCTCGTAAAAGAAGTCTAAAAAGTTTTTCAAGATATGAAAATCATGTTGCCCTAAACAAAAACCAAGCCCTAACATATACGTTTTAGCTAAAAATATATCATGGAAAGATGGAAATATAAGAACATATATGGCTGGAAAATATCTAAAAAATTGTATCTAGAAATTTTCCTCGCGTGTTGCAAAAAAATTGCAATACTCATTATCACAAATGACTAGAAAATATCACTCAAGTTTTCTACAAAAAAAACTGGCAAGTGTAGCAGCCCATGATTCCAAAAATTTAGAATGTTGGCATCATTCTCTAGCTACCTTGTGGAGCTATGATAAAATCTTCAATAATTTCATGCACAACGCTTACAATTTTTTCTTAATATATCATCCCATATTTTTGTCTACCACACCCAAGCAATAAAATCAATGTTTCATTTTTTCATTTTATTTATCCAAGCGAGGAATTCATGGGTCTCTTTCATATGCAAACATCATTTCATCAAACTCTCTTTTACTGTCTTTGTCAACCCAAATAATTGCACCATTTAATCCTCTCATTTGATCTTCTACATCCATTCAAAATATTGAAAAGCTATGGACAAACATGCAAATGAAATTATCTCCTTTGGGTTTAGACTATCATATAATTCGTCTGCATCTCCTTTCATGGAAAGTGCAAACATTTTCATAATTACATCTCCATAAACAAGATAAAACTTTTCAACAAAATCCATGAAAAAATCAAAATAAGGTATAGAATAATTATGATTTATGTAGAATGGGGGTGGAAGGAGTAGGAGGGGTGATCCTTTGCCTTGATGAAAAAATCAAGATACAATATGCTTTGGGACTCGGGGTGGAAACCAGCAATCAAGCGAAGTTCCTTGCTCTTTGGAAAGGTTTAGAGCTAGCTCTAGTGAAGTAAAATTATAAGTGCAGACACAAACAAATTCCTCTAGCCTGATAATGGGTCTAGCCACAACAGATACATTCTATGGAAGATTTCCTTAGGTTATAACCAATTAAGAGGGCCTACCTCTTAATACGTTTATCCCGTTTGATGATTCCCTTGCTTGCTCGCTCCAGCTATCTCTCGCTTCCTTCTTCAAGCACCTGAAACAAGTAAACAACAACAAACAACAACTGTGATAACAAACAAATTGTAATTCAACCTACTTAACAAGTCAAGAAACATTAAGCCATGAATATGTAAGATGAAAAATCATGTAGGAAATCAATCGATAGTTGAATATATATTGATATCAATAAGAGATTAAAACTATTGTCTTGATGTTGCGGTCCTCCTCTGACAAGACCAGGTTCCCACACACTTATGCTAGCATTCCATGATGGCCTCAATCAACAATATTTTTAAGGCTCTTCCCTTTAGGCTTCACTCCAAACCAAATCACACTTCTCCCTCACACAACTAGATAGCTACAACTATGAATAGCTTGTTGTTTACTCCAAACCAAAATATCACTAGCACACCCACATTAACACTAGCTTGTGCTTGGGGAGAAGGTGTTATAGCTCTGATACCACTTGTTATAGATCTTATATGAAAATATAGGAAAATACAAATATACCTAGAAATAATAAGATTGAAATAGATAGAAATGCTTCTTTATTGATATCAAACCCTTAAGGTAGGGCAACACCATACATTCACTCCTTAAGGAAGGAGAACACTCCACAAGCCATATGCTTGTTCATATAATAATCCTTGACATCCTCAATGGGGAGTCTCTAGCCTCTATGTAGGCCTCATACATACAATACCATGGGTCATTACCATGGTTCCCTCAATACCATCTATCTAACAACATGGGCTTATTACCTTATTGCTAACTACTTGTGGTCCCTTACATGATACGGGTTAACCACCTTATTTATTACTATGGCCCATCCCATTATTAGATTATTCCCTTAGGTACCTCCCTTTGTACCCCATATTATCCCCCCTAGGTATACTACATTAAGGAAGGAGAACACTCCACAAGCCATATGCCTGTTCATACAATAATCCTTGACATCCTCAATGGGGAGTCTCTAGCCTCTATATAGGCCTCATACATACAGTACCATGGGTCATTACCATGGTTCCCTCAATACCATCTATCTAATACCATGGGCTTATTACCTTATTGCTAACTACTTGTGGTCCCTTACATGATACAGGTTAACCACCTTATTTATTACTATGGCTCATCCCATTATTACATCATTCCCTTGGGTACCTCCCTTTGTACCCCATATTATCCCCCCTAGGTATACTACAGAAGGGAGGTTTATATAGGATGAATGGATGGGAGATGGATCTTATTCTCATGGGAGAAGGTCTTATCCCTTGAATTAGTTCCATCATTATAGGGGAAAGGATCCCAAACTGAAATCCTCGACCCCATCCATCCAAACCATTTACCAGACTTCCGTTACGAAGCTTCTAGAGCTGGAAGCTTCAACTCTTAATTTAAAAAACTTTCCATAATAGGACCGGCGGAACTGGAACACAGCTCAGTCACTCTGTTCAGTGCTAGGGATAGTTCTAATCTCTGCACATCGACGCGGGGGAGACAAAGGTCATTAGTGTTGGTCTTGTAAACTGGGAAAAACAGAAGTTTCAGGAGAAATGGTGCAAAAGGGAATTGATCTGCTCATGAAGAGGGACACAATGGGAGTTTCTTCACGAAGGAAAAGCATGTGGGGTTCACTGTAGAGGTCCTCTAGGATCAAGGAACGGGGAGTACAGGGACAGTGACAAAATGATGTGTAATAGATGCCCCCTAAAGTATGAAGGCCGAACTAGAGTGAGGGATGAAATGCTTTATGAATCAGTGCAGGGAACCGTAGTCTGTCGTCGGAAAACCTACAAGCAAGTACAGATACATATACATAACTGATAACTCTGTCAAATGATACATGAATCGTGGCATGAACGCAGCCATCCAGAGAATGGTCATGTAAATGGATCCAAGTATGGGTGCAGCCATTCGTCAAAGAGGATCATAATGAAAACAAGGTATGGTCGCAACCATCCAATAATGAGAAGGATCACATATGATAAATCATGGTATGGTCGCAACCATCCATCTGAAAGAGACATGCATATCAACATAACCATGTCACATCACTTCGCAACCTAGACTTTTGTGATCTGAGTCCAGGGTCTTGTGCTCCAACATGACCCGATCAAAGTACAAATTCTAACATGTGAATAGATGTGTTGACGTCGAACATGCTAGAAAGTCACTTGATTACCAATCAATGATGTAAGTTGTTAATAAGCACGAGAGAAACCACCAATAATGACAATGGTCCTTAAGGTACTACCAGCACAATTCATGGAATGTGAATAGAGGAACTGAATTCAAACACCCATGAAATCACTCAATCGAAAGCCAATGATGTGAACTTGTCATCGAGTGCGAAGAACTTGACATTAGGGCATGCAAGCTCTAAGCTACTAGAAGGGAGTCTCTCGGTCAACTTCCCAGATAATGAGTTGAAGTCGACGGGAAACGACCATGTCAAAGGAGGGCCACAATGTTTCCCACATCATCGACACGAGACGAAAGGATGCAAAATGATTTTGGGCGATACAGAAAATCAGAGGTAAGTGTATCTGCAGAAGGACAACTCTTGAACATATCGGCGACACAACTGGAAGTTTGGCAGCTTTTGGATCCATGGAATTGGTGGTCATGATAATGTGGCAGAGATCAAATGGAAGGCAAAAAATGAATGGCCCAAACCTAGGAAGGTCAACGATACAAAGGAGGATATCCCAACCCGACACGAAGCGGAAAGTTTCATGTTCAAGAGTGAGCTACCGACACAACTGATAGATTTACATATTTTTCCCCACCATTTCTCGCAGGTACCCCAATTATTTTTAATCGCAATCTTGAAGGGGATAGCATATGCTTGCACTATAAGTTCATCCTTCGGATGAATCTGACCTAGTAAGTTTAACGAGCCCTGGGAAGGAGAAGCTCATGTTTGTCATGATGACGAATCCAATTTCGTTTAATAGTTTAACGAGTCTGACAAAGGTGTAACTCGGTATCTTTTTCATGTTTAGAGAGTTTGAAAAAGATATGTAAAAGAAAACTCCGCATGGTCCCTTTTCGTACATTTGTGTCTCTCGAGCCCGAAAAGGTAGAAAACGATACTTGAGATAACCGCTTGACCATTTCAGCCAAGGAGTACCTTTTTCGTAAATAGTGCCTCCCAGCCTAAAAAAGGGGTAAACTTATACTGGGCACACGATGTTTCGCATCCGTTAACAAGTTCGAAACGACAAGGGCTCGGCCCTCTTTTCGCTTTTAAAGGGTCGGAAAAGAGCTTGAAAGCGGGCCCCCCATTTTATTTTCTTTTATGAGTCAAAAGAGAAAAACACTCGACAATCTTTTCATATGAGATTAATGATTCGAGAAAAGAGTTGAAACGTGACTCGTGATCATCGTCGAACATCCATCACTTGTCGCTGCGCAAAAAGCTAAAGTGTACTATCTAGTTCTTGAGGCAAAATAGGTTAAAATATTTACAAAAACCTGATATTTTCATGAAAAGATGAATAAAAAGGAGAAAAGTAAATATATTTTTCCCATTTACCATTTTAACTTGCTGTGAAAACTTTTTACTAACTTTTTCCCTAATTGTTCCAGAGCAATTTGTGGGAGATCCAGGAGGTCAATCGTCGAGCCGCTTGTTACAGGTAAAATCCAAAGCCCTGAGCTCCATTTTCATGTCCTTTATTTCTATTTTTAACCAATTTTTTGGTTTTTTGAGGGGGTTTTTCAAAAAAAAAATTGCCCTTGGTCGAAGTGGCTTCTGGGTACGGAATCATGTTAACTGAGGATGATTAACAAAGCCAGTCGCGTCGTCGGCGCAACTATTTTTAAAACAAGCACATTGGCACCACGAATAGGGGAAAACCCTATTTCCTCAAAAAATCACCGTTAAAACTCAAAATTCATGGGCCAAGCAAGATTGTTGACTCAAATTAATGGCTTTTGCAGGAAAGAATCACTGAAAATGGTGGACTAGAAAGAACAGGAACATGAGGATGTTGACACCCAGGCAATGAATGATCCAAATTGCCTGGAATCTTTGAGGGCTTGCGGGCTCCTCAAATTCTTTCTCACGCCAGGGATGCAGGCCCAACCTGAGTTGCTTCGGTACCTGATTAGTCTTTGGGACATTAATTGGGAAATATTTGTCATCGGTGACCAGGAGCTGGAGTTGGAAACTTTAGATATATACTTCATCACTAGACTATCCTGAAGAGGGGAACCAATGAACTTGTATGGGTCATGACCGATTGGGGCAAGCATATCTTCATTGCTTGTTGAACATTGTCCTGAGGCCCTGAAATCCAAGAGTGGGAAGATTGAGATTTCCAGTGTTCAGGATCTGACACTGAGAGTGCTTATGTTGACCATCAACAGAGTGGTGGGGTCCTAGGCGGAACATGAGATCAACAAGTCGAAGTTCCTATATGCTATTGAGTGCACAGCACCTACGATCTTCAACGAGGCAGAGGTCATGAAGATCAACATAAAGCGCCAGTTTTCCAAAGCTAAGGTGGGGAATCTGAAGCAATTTTGCTTCGGATCTGTGCTCGTGAACTTTTTCTTGGAACGGGTGCCATTGTTCCAGTCAGGAAAAATTTTAAGAACCACCCTAAATTTATATGCATAATAAATGGGTGAATCCCCATGACACATATGAAAAATGGGAGGAGATTTTATCAATAGTATAATATGTATATATAATTTTTTTGGTGAATCTCTCACCAGATTATATTATCTTGTAAAGTCATGACGAATCTTTCACTGAATTATAAAATCTTGTAAGATCTTGGCAAATATTTCACTGAATAATAAAACATTGTGAAGTCTTGGCGAATGTTTTGTTAAATTATGAAACCTGTGATAATAGGAAAACATATTCATTAAACTGTAATATACTAACATACATGTTTGGAAAAAAGAAACATAATTTTCTCTTCCTACAAACAATGTTGCAAGTTTCAATGGTCGTGTTTCTCAAGGTTCTTACTATGAACTCTTTCATATCCTTCTATTAGTTTTGATAATATTCCACAAAAAAGTTCTTATAGGTGTTGATCTTGACCACTAGTTCTATCAAGGTAGGAGATATTAATATTTTCTTTACCACTTTTGTCAAGCTATGAGAGATTAATGTTTGTACAAATTTTGTTTTACTTTTCTCCCAACTTTTGTTTCCTTGGGTATTTCCATCACTACCTTGTTGATTCCATATCAAACCAATTTCTCAAATGCTAGCCTAATTGTGACAAAGGACATTCTTGCCTCTACAAATTTGCAGCCTCATTGTAAGGAGAAGTTGTGAGCACGTCATTTATCTAACTAAGATTTTCAGTGCCAACACCAGACAATGGAAATTGGCTAACAAATTATTCAACCCTCTTTTTGAGATCAACAATGTTATTTCGTAGCTGGAAATTGTCTGACTTAATAAATTCTATAAAATCTTTTAATTTTGTACGTTTCACAGAACTCTTACCCTTAATGGCTATCTGCACCCCCTCATGGATAAAATCTACAACCTTAATAAAGTCATCCTCAAGAAGCCCATGGGTGGTTAATGTAGGAGTCCCTATGCGTATACCACCAAGAACCTGTTGATGCCTCAAAAATCGCTGCACAACATTGGGGATAACCACCCGGTCCGGACCTTAGTACAGCTCCTTTTCCGTTTGGAATAGTGGCTCCGACTGGGGATAATGGGACCAGTTTCCCAAAAGTGGATAAACGGGATGAATGGGTGATGTATAAACTGAGCTAGCAATGAGCGAATCGCTAAATCTATTGACAAGAATACAAAAAACTATGAACTATCCCAAGAATCTATTGAGCTTTAAAGTGTAGGGTTTGATGGTCTGTGTCTAAAGACAGGCATATAGATGACTCCATCTAACAGACATAGATATTAATTCATTCAAGATTACTGTGCCTAAATAGTTAAGCAAAGCGATTAAGGCGATATTACCACACTCATCATTTATATTATTGACATATACATGATTAAAAGGAAAGCATATCATAAAACATCCAATAGTGGAAAGAATGTAGAATTGTTGTTAAAGCGCATGCATATAATCAACAATAGCAAGGATAATCAAATAACAATTTACATAACATGAATGAATTCAGACATAGATAGAAATACCATATGAGCTGCTTTGACACTCCCGATATCAATCGCTACTTGTAATTCTTCCTTCAACGCAGAAACATTCTCAACAAAGACAATAGTGCACAATTGCATAAAAAGCCTCCTTGTTGAATTAAGAACAACTGGTCCAGTTTCATAAAAGAATATTGACTGAAGCACAATAGCGCAAACTTTAGTCTTTAAGTCTGGTACAAAACATTACAACCCTTTCCAAAACAATGAAAGGGTCTATAAGTACTAAATTAATCTAAATATCTACTAAACTGAAATCCTACTAAATCGGTATCAATAAATCTTGATCCTATTTTCCTCAGCGATCTGGCAATCGGCGGCATGATTCATCAAGTAGGCTGCTTGCCTTTAAATCTGAGCTGACTTATCGCAAGCATTGGCTCTACTTCAGGAGGTTTGTTGAGGCGCGAACTGAGCTGGGCGGCATAGGTGGCATCCTGAATATCAGGAATTATATACCCGATCGCATCTGTTAGGCACTTAAGGGCGGCTCTCTGTGTATGCGGCTTAATCAGGAAGAGCCAATATGCCTCGAAGGTTAAACTGTTAATCCCGGCGATTAATCTACCCTTTTCCTCTAAATCAGGATAACATGATTGCTCCAATGTGTTTGTTCTGTCATCTTTCCTGGTGTACATTGGGAAATCATATTTGATAAATAGAGAGTGTTGTTAACTAGTTCAACTAGATTGCTGGACGTTGATTTACATCTTGAAGCCGCCCTCTCTGCTTTCTGTTGGAAATAATACTGAGAGGGGGGGTGAATCAGTATTATCAGATCATTAAAACTTTTTCAATTTCATGCTCAGAAACATATACGCTACTTCAGTTAAGTGAACCCGCGTGTACACGCTACTGTGTCTAAAGAAACTAGCGTATATCTAGAAATCTTATGATTCAGTTAGCTTAGTCTTCAGTAAATACATCAGATCATTATTAAACATATTAACAGTAAACAGGTGCAGAATAACAGAACAGAACATCACACAAGAGCCATACACATGAACACAAAGATATAAGGTGGAAACCCAATGTGGGTGAAAACCACCTGCTGCAAGTCATCTCAATCTTCTTCTTAATAAGAAAATCCTTTTACAATATTTGTACTAGTGCAGTCTTATACCAGTACGGGAGCTACAACCCCCTTTGCTCTTGTACTAGCCGATCCATTTACTAGTACGCAGCCTGCTACCTGCTACAATGCTCCAAAGATCTCCTTTAGCTTTTGTACTAGCTTAGTACGTAGGTGCTTGCCTACAATCTTCTCACCTCCAGGTACCACGTTTCATCAATTTTCAGACTGGATACACTGAAGCACAACACATAATCTGAAAGGCCACATTTCATCCAATTTTCATACTGGACCCATGACTATCATTGAAGCTCAAAACAATCATCAAACCCTGAATCACTGAAACCCTGTTAACAACAGTCACCAGAACACAGAGCAGACACAGAACTCCGTAATAACCATCAGATCCATCTGCAACTTCAGATATCAAGCTTTACAATGTACACGCTACTTCGATGAATCAAACCCGCGTGTATGCGCTCTTTTGCCAAAGACAACCCGCGTACAGATCTAAAAATAATTTCTCTTAACTTGCAGCTGTACCAGACATTAGTCATACTCATAACACTTATAGAACAATACATGCGTCAGTATGTAGATCTAGAATAAGCATCATAAAGATAGTTCATTTCAAACCATTTGATCCCGATCTCTCCTTAGATCTTGTTCTCCATCAACCGGTGAGATCTCTCCTTAGCTCAGATCAAGCAATGCATCATCAACCCATAACCCTGCATCCTGGATCTAATGCTTCATCAGATATTCAAGACATTTCAGATACACTTGCCTAATGATTTCCTTCTCCTTATATAGCCTTAGGCCTTGTTCAATACCAAGAGCCAAAACCATAGAAATCCAATACCATCAACTTCAAAACTAGGGATCGACACGCCCGTCAAGACACAATGGTCCGAAACCATAGGCACAACTTCCAAGGACTAACCTCCATGGACCAAAGGTACTTTTCCACATACACGCGCTTTTGCTGAAGCCAACCTGCGTGTACACACGACTTGGGCTTAACTAACCTGCATGTATGAACTTCCTCTTCT
This sequence comes from Pinus tabuliformis, assembly GCA_031772625.1. Taxonomy (NCBI): domain Eukaryota; kingdom Viridiplantae; phylum Streptophyta; class Pinopsida; order Pinales; family Pinaceae; genus Pinus; species Pinus tabuliformis. Next base: position 354,118,173 of record CM062820.1, on the reverse strand, counting down.
TCTTATAGTCTGATCATCAATTCCTTGCTGCTGACCTTCTGTACTATGATTTGTCATCAGTGAGGTTTGCCATCAAGGACAACACTTATCTCATTGATGGCAAAGCTAACTTGTCACACTTAGAATTATCATCTGATTCCTTTGAGCTATCCTCCATCAGTCACATCTGATATCTCTTCTGAAGATTCATCCAGTTATACATAAGTGAGATATTCTTCTATGAGAGGGTTGCCATCAAGTACAACACATGCATCATAATGCCAACAATCTCCCCCTTTGGACTTGATGGCAACAACACCAAATCACTCTCCCCCTTTGACATCAAGGGCAAAGGGTGGACCAGGATGTTCTCTTCCTTTGCTGAACATTTCGTTGTCCATACTCCCCTGAGTATCTGTTAAACTCTCTGAATGATCTCCCCTTTTGTATATGCCAAAGTGTACCAATCTGTCAATGCTCCCCCTGAGTACATGCCAAGTCTCTGTACTGCTGAAGTGTGCTGTTCATGCTCTTCCTGACTGTAGGCAAGATCTGCAAAAGATGTTCTTCAAGAAGAACATGACTCTCTACATCATAAAAGACCTTCCTATCACCAAAGAATCATACATACATCCATCTCTCAACTAGGTGAGGATATACAAAAAAATGACTCATCCACCCAACCAAGTGGGGATACATCAAAAGTTTACATATGACAACCAATAATATTGCATCAATCATCCCAGGCATAGTGGGGAAACCAAAATAGGCCGTTACATGACCTTGACACCATGAAAGAGATACCACAAAAGAGATATATGACATAGAGACGAAAGAACTAGACCAAGACTTATGAAAGTCACCAGAAGCATCTGATAATCACCATTCAGATCAGCAACCAAGAGATCCTTCTGTTCTCCTCTCGCCTTTGTTCCACCTGAAGCCAACAACAAATGTGAACCAGAACCAAAAGCTTTAAGATAATGCCAACAATGCATCATTGGAAGATTATCTGCTCCCTCTGAACCTGTGCCAGATGATCTCTGTCAGATCCATATCAGACTTTCTGCAACCAACATCTGTCCCTGCTGATTTCCTTCAAAAACTCCATATACGCGTCTGCATCCACATAAACAAGCGTATATACGCGGATAGGCCTTATGAAACTCGCGTACAACCATTTTCATATCAGCAACCTGTAAATGTCCTGCAGCAAGGTATGTCTGAACATAGATGTCAACTCCTCCTTTTAATCATCATCATGAAATCATTCACATTACATGTGAAACCACCATAGCCACTACATCAACGTCAAGATCTACATGATCCAAGTATCATTACTTGGGAACATCTGCATCAATCAACATATGTAAGGATCAACCTATCATCATATAGATAAGAACTCATCACCATGTCTCCAATAAAGCAACTTTGAGTAGTCATCCATGTATCAGCACTATGTATCTTGAGCTCAAATTCTTTTGACAAAGATTCTTGATATCATCATCAGCAACAATCCTTATCCGCATGAGTGCCTGCATCATAACTGTATGATATTTATGCATATGACAACAGCAGTATATAAGTGACTCATCATCAAGTGAGGAAGATGTGTATTCAAGCTTTGTACTTCTCCTTGTTCTTATGAAGATCACCATGTAAGCACCATATATGCATCATCAAAGAATCAACCATAAATCTGATCTGAACATCTTCTATGTAACTTCAAGAATCATATGAGAGTTTATCATAGACAACTCACAACCACATCATAGCAAAGATATATCATTTAGCCATATAAGAATCATCACCAAGGATTATTAACCATAATGCTAACAATGAATTACTAAAGGCATATGCTCCCCCTCAACCAGTGCCATCTGTTAGATCTGATCATGCATAAGCATCAAAACATCATCATCCTCAAGTTAGGATCAAAACACTTCTAGACATCATACAAGTAACAAAAAATTTCCACACATCCTTAGCAGACTGTAACCAATAGAGCAAATAATAGACTGAATCATATCAGATCCTTTTTCTGATCCTGTTCCCACTGCTTTTCCTCAGACTGACATATACGTGACCTTGCAGTGTCTAACTCGCGTATATACGCGACTTCCCTTTAAGGAACTTGCGTATGAGATTCAGGACACTGAAGTTTTACACTTTCAGCTCCCCCTGAGTCTGATATGTTTGTGTTGTGCTGTGTCTCAGTACATTGTGCTGACTGTACTTCCTTCTTCCTCCATATCTTCAAGTGTGATGAGGTTTTCTTCTTTTGGTGTGATGTCCATCCTTTGTTCCTGCATTCCTTTGCTATATGTCCAAGCTTGTTGCATGCAAAACATCTAACATGTTTCATGTTCCTCCTGTAGCAATCAGCAGCTTTGTGACCAAACGTATTGCAAGCAAAGCAATATCCATAAAAATACCTTGAGTGTGATGATCTTTCTGCATAATGATCTTGAACCCTTCTTCTTCTACATCTAGCTGCAACATGTCCAAGGTTATGACATACATAACATTCAACATTATTCATATAAGGGGTAAAGAATTTTCTTTGAGGAATTTCTTTCCTTGGTTGATGATGAGATTGATCTTTCATTCCTTCATTGATCACTTTAGATTTCTCTTTAGAATTTCTTGCCTCACCTTGTGAACTAGATTCACCTTCAACAGATTCATGGAAACCAAGACCGGTCTTGATAGCAGGAGACCTTTGACTACTAAGAATATCATCCAAGACTTTAGAACTATCTTGAAATCGTAAAAGCTTATCCTTTTCTTCTAGTTTACCTTTCAAGATATTTACCTCAACCTGAAGCTGTTCTTCCTTTTCAAGAGATTTCTTTTTCAAATCTTCTTCATCTTTCCTTCCTTCTTCCATTTGTTCCCTTAGTTTGAGAATCTCCTTTTCTTGTTCTTCATTCAGATCCTGCTGCATTTGACGAACTCGGAAGGCACATTCTAGTTGAGATTTTAAGCTGGTGGCTTCGTTTTCTTGTATTGCAATAGCTTGGAGTAGATCTGTATTCTGCTTCTTTGATTCTTCAAGATCTCCTTTTAGTGCGAGGATTGTAGCTTCAAGATTTTCATAGTAGCTGGATCTATCTTTGAGTTTCTTGATGGTTGTGCTTCTTTCGTTGACTTCTTTTCTTAATGATGTCACTTCATGCTGCAATTTTTGACATTGGTCTTCCTTGTCCTTGAGTAGCTTTCTTACCTTGTTTCCTTCTTCTAGTTGGGCCCTTAGTTTGGTTGCTTCTTCTTTGAAATCACATTCCCTTTTGTTCAATAGATCTTGTTGATCTCTAATTTTGTCTGTCAGCCTTTTAAATTCTGCCTCTATTTGATATCTTTCTTGTTTACCCATAAGAGCAAATTCAGTAGTTTCGCTATCACTTTCATCTCTTTCACAAGGAAATATAGCTGGAATATCAGAGGATAACACATTCATACCTGATAATGATTCTGAATCTGATTCTGAATTTGAAGAGCTTCTTATGCCTAATCCCCAATCGATTCTTCCACTGTCATAGATCTTCTGAGATGTCTTCTTCTTCTTATGAGCTTTCTTCTTAAGCTTCTTTCCCATTGTTCCACGGATCTCCTTCAAGCGATCAAGCTTCTACCAAAGGACCTGCTCTGATACCAATTGTTGGAAATAATACTGAGAGGGGGGGTGAATCAGTATTATCAGATCATTAAAACTTTTTCAATTTCATGCTCAGAAACATATACGCTACTTCAGTTAAGTGAACCCGCGTGTACACGCTACTGTGTCTAAAGAAACTAGCGTATATCTAGAAATCTTATGATTCAGTTAGCTTAGTCTTCAGTAAATACATCAGATCATTATTAAACATATTAACAGTAAACAGGTGCAGAATAACAGAACAGAACATCACACAAGAGCCATACACATGAACACAAAGATATAAGGTGGAAACCCAATGTGGGTGAAAACCACCTGCTGCAAGTCATCTCAATCTTCTTCTTAATAAGAAAATCCTTTTACAATATTTGTACTAGTGCAGTCTTATACCAGTACGGGAGCTACAACCCCCTTTGCTCTTGTACTAGCCGATCCATTTACTAGTACGCAGCCTGCTACCTGCTACAATGCTCCAAAGATCTCCTTTAGCTTTTGTACTAGCTTAGTACGTAGGTGCTTGCCTACAATCTTCTCACCTCCAGGTACCACGTTTCATCAATTTTCAGACTGGATACACTGAAGCACAACACATAATCTGAAAGGCCACATTTCATCCAATTTTCATACTGGACCCATGACTATCATTGAAGCTCAAAACAATCATCAAACCCTGAATCACTGAAACCCTGTTAACAACAGTCACCAGAACACAGAGCAGACACAGAACTCCGTAATAACCATCAGATCCATCTGCAACTTCAGATATCAAGCTTTACAATGTACACGCTACTTCGATGAATCAAACCCGCGTGTATGCGCTCTTTTGCCAAAGACAACCCGCGTACAGATCTAAAAATAATTTCTCTTAACTTGCAGCTGTACCAGACATTAGTCATACTCATAACACTTATAGAACAATACATGCGTCAGTATGTAGATCTAGAATAAGCATCATAAAGATAGTTCATTTCAAACCATTTGATCCCGATCTCTCCTTAGATCTTGTTCTCCATCAACCGGTGAGATCTCTCCTTAGCTCAGATCAAGCAATGCATCATCAACCCATAACCCTGCATCCTGGATCTAATGCTTCATCAGATATTCAAGACATTTCAGATACACTTGCCTAATGATTTCCTTCTCCTTATATAGCCTTAGGCCTTGTTCAATACCAAGAGCCAAAACCATAGAAATCCAATACCATCAACTTCAAAACTAGGGATCGACACGCCCGTCAAGACACAATGGTCCGAAACCATAGGCACAACTTCCAAGGACTAACCTCCATGGACCAAAGGTACTTTTCCACATACACGCGCTTTTGCTGAAGCCAACCTGCGTGTACACACGACTTGGGCTTAACTAACCTGCATGTATGAACTTCCTCTTCTTCTTATAGTCTGATCATCAATTCCTTGCTGCTGACCTTCTGTACTATGATTTGTCATCAGTGAGGTTTGCCATCAAGGACAACACTTATCTCATTGATGGCAAAGCTAACTTGTCACACTTAGAATTATCATCTGATTCCTTTGAGCTATCCTCCATCAGTCACATCTGATATCTCTTCTGAAGATTCATCCAGTTATACATAAGTGAGATATTCTTCTATGAGAGGGTTGCCATCAAGTACAACACATGCATCATAATGCCAACAATCTCCCCCTTTGGACTTGATGGCAACAACACCAAATCACTCTCCCCCTTTGACATCAAGGGCAAAGGGTGGACCAGGATGTTCTCTTCCTTTGCTGAACATTTCGTTGTCCATACTCCCCTGAGTATCTGTTAAACTCTCTGAATGATCTCCCCTTTTGTATATGCCAAAGTGTACCAATCTGTCAATGCTCCCCCTGAGTACATGCCAAGTCTCTGTACTGCTGAAGTGTGCTGTTCATGCTCTTCTTGACTGTAGGCAAGATCTGCAAAAGATGTTCTTCAAGAAGAACATGACTCTCTACATCATAAAAGACCTTCCTATCACCAAAGAATCATACATACATCCATCTCTCAACTAGATGAGGATATACAAAAAAATGACTCATCCACCCAACCAAGTGGGGATACATCAAAAGTTTACATATGACAACCAATAATATTGCATCAATCATCCCAGGCATAGTGGGGAAACCAAAATAGGCCGTTACATGACCTTGACACCATGAAAGAGATACCACAAAGAGATATATGACATAGAGACGAAAGAACTAGACCAAGACTTATGAAAGTCACCAGAAGCATCTGATAATCACCATTCAGATCAGCAACCAAGAGATCCTTCTGTTCTCCTCTCGCCTTTGTTCCACCTGAAGCCAACAACAAATGTGAACCAGAACCAAAAGCTTTAAGATAATGCCAACAATGCATCATTGGAAGATTATCTGCTCCCTCTGAACCTGTGCCAGATGATCTCTGTCAGATCCATATCAGACTTTCTGCAACCAACATCTGTCCCTGCTGATTTCCTTCAAAAACTCCATATACGCGTCTGCATCCACATAAACAAGCGTATATACGCGGATAGGCCTTATGAAACTCGCGTACAACCATTTTCATATCAGCAACCTGTAAATGTCCTGCAGCAAGGTATGTCTGAACATAGATGTCAACTCCTCCTTTTAATCATCATCATGAAATCATTCACATTACATGTGAAACCACCATAGCCACTACATCAACGTCAAGATCTACATGATCCAAGTATCATTACTTGGGAACATCTGCATCAATCAACATATGTAAGGATCAACCTATCATCATATAGATAAGAACTCATCACCATGTCTCCAATAAAGCAACTTTGAGTAGTCATCCATGTATCAGCACTATGTATCTTGAGCTCAAATTCTTTTGACAAAGATTCTTGATATCATCATCAGCAACAATCCTTATCCGCATGAGTGCCTGCATCATAACTGTATGATATTTATGCATATGACAACAGCAGTATATAAGTGACTCATCATCAAGTGAGGAAGATGTGTATTCAAGCTTTGTACTTCTCCTTGTTCTTATGAAGATCACCATGTAAGCACCATATATGCATCATCAAAGAATCAACCATAAATCTGATCTGAACATCTTCTATGTAACTTCAAGAATCATATGAGAGTTTATCATAGACAACTCACAACCACATCATAGCAAAGATATATCATTTAGCCATATAAGAATCATCACCAAGGATTATTAACCATAATGCTAACAATGAATTACTAAAGGCATATGCTCCCCCTCAACCAGTGCCATCTGTTAGATCTGATCATGCATAAGCATCAAAACATCATCATCCTCAAGTTAGGATCAAAACACTTCTAGACATCATACAAGTAACAAAAAATTTCCACACATCCTTAGCAGACTGTAACCAATAGAGCAAATAATAGACTGAATCATATCAGATCCTTTTTCTGATCCTGTTCCCACTGCTTTTCCTCAGACTGACATATACGTGACCTTGCAGTGTCTAACTCGCGTATATACGCGACTTCCCTTTAAGGAACTTGCGTATGAGATTCAGGACACTGAAGTTTTACACTTTCAGCTCCCCCTGAGTCTGATATGTTTGTGTTGTGCTGTGTCTCAGTACATTGTGCTGACTGTACTTCCTTCTTCCTCCATATCTTCAAGTGTGATGAGGTTTTCTTCTTTTGGTGTGATGTCCATCCTTTGTTCCTGCATTCCTTTGCTATATGTCCAAGCTTGTTGCATGCAAAACATCTAACATGTTTCATGTTCCTCCTGTAGCAATCAGCAGCTTTGTGACCAAACGTATTGCAAGCAAAGCAATATCCATAAAAATACCTTGAGTGTGATGATCTTTCTGCATAATGATCTTGAACCCTTCTTCTTCTACATCTAGCTGCAACATGTCCAAGGTTATGACATACATAACATTCAACATTATTCATATAAGGGGTAAAGAATTTTCTTTGAGGAATTTCTTTCCTTGGTTGATGATGAGATTGATCTTTCATTCCTTCATTGATCACTTTAGATTTCTCTTTAGAATTTCTTGCCTCACCTTGTGAACTAGATTCACCTTCAACAGATTCATGGAAACCAAGACCGGTCTTGATAGCAGGAGACCTTTGACTACTAAGAATATCATCCAAGACTTTAGAACTATCTTGAAATCGTAAAAGCTTATCCTTTTCTTCTAGTTTACCTTTCAAGATATTTACCTCAACCTGAAGCTGTTCTTCCTTTTCAAGAGATTTCTTTTTCAAATCTTCTTCATCTTTCCTTCCTTCTTCCATTTGTTCCCTTAGTTTGAGAATCTCCTTTTCTTGTTCTTCATTCAGATCCTGCTGCATTTGACGAACTCGGAAGGCACATTCTAGTTGAGATTTTAAGCTGGTGGCTTCGTTTTCTTGTATTGCAATAGCTTGGAGTAGATCTGTATTCTGCTTCTTTGATTCTTCAAGATCTCCTTTTAGTGCGAGGATTGTAGCTTCAAGATTTTCATAGTAGCTGGATCTATCTTTGAGTTTCTTGATGGTTGTGCTTCTTTCGTTGACTTCTTTTCTTAATGATGTCACTTCATGCTGCAATTTTTGACATTGGTCTTCCTTGTCCTTGAGTAGCTTTCTTACCTTGTTTCCTTCTTCTAGTTGGGCCCTTAGTTTGGTTGCTTCTTCTTTGAAATCACATTCCCTTTTGTTCAATAGATCTTGTTGATCTCTAATTTTGTCTGTCAGCCTTTTAAATTCTGCCTCTATTTGATATCTTTCTTGTTTACCCATAAGAGCAAATTCAGTAGTTTCGCTATCACTTTCATCTCTTTCACAAGGAAATATAGCTGGAATATCAGAGGATAACACATTCATACCTGATAATGATTCTGAATCTGATTCTGAATTTGAAGAGCTTCTTATGCCTAATCCCCAATCGATTCTTCCACTGTCATAGATCTTCTGAGATGTCTTCTTCTTCTTATGAGCTTTCTTCTTAAGCTTCTTTCCCATTGTTCCACGGATCTCCTTCAAGCGATCAAGCTTCTACCAAAGGACCTGCTCTGATACCAATTGTTGGAAATAATACTGAGAGGGGGGGTGAATCAGTATTATCAGATCATTAAAACTTTTTCAATTTCATGCTCAGAAACATATACGCTACTTCAGTTAAGTGAACCCGCGTGTACACGCTACTGTGTCTAAAGAAACTAGCGTATATCTAGAAATCTTATGATTCAGTTAGCTTAGTCTTCAGTAAATACATCAGATCATTATTAAACATATTAACAGTAAACAGGTGCAGAATAACAGAACAGAACATCACACAAGAGCCATACACATGAACACAAAGATATAAGGTGGAAACCCAATGTGGGTGAAAACCACCTGCTGCAAGTCATCTCAATCTTCTTCTTAATAAGAAAATCCTTTTACAATATTTGTACTAGTGCAGTCTTATACCAGTACGGGAGCTACAACCCCCTTTGCTCTTGTACTAGCCGATCCATTTACTAGTACGCAGCCTGCTACCTGCTACAATGCTCCAAAGATCTCCTTTAGCTTTTGTACTAGCTTAGTACGTAGGTGCTTGCCTACAATCTTCTCACCTCCAGGTACCACGTTTCATCAATTTTCAGACTGGATACACTGAAGCACAACACATAATCTGAAAGGCCACATTTCATCCAATTTTCATACTGGACCCATGACTATCATTGAAGCTCAAAACAATCATCAAACCCTGAATCACTGAAACCCTGTTAACAACAGTCACCAGAACACAGAGCAGACACAGAACTCCGTAATAACCATCAGATCCATCTGCAACTTCAGATATCAAGCTTTACAATGTACACGCTACTTCGATGAATCAAACCCGCGTGTATGCGCTCTTTTGCCAAAGACAACCCGCGTACAGATCTAAAAATAATTTCTCTTAACTTGCAGCTGTACCAGACATTAGTCATACTCATAACACTTATAGAACAATACATGCGTCAGTATGTAGATCTAGAATAAGCATCATAAAGATAGTTCATTTCAAACCATTTGATCCCGATCTCTCCTTAGATCTTGTTCTCCATCAACCGGTGAGATCTCTCCTTAGCTCAGATCAAGCAATGCATCATCAACCCATAACCCTGCATCCTGGATCTAATGCTTCATCAGATATTCAAGACATTTCAGATACACTTGCCTAATGATTTCCTTCTCCTTATATAGCCTTAGGCCTTGTTCAATACCAAGAGCCAAAACCATAGAAATCCAATACCATCAACTTCAAAACTAGGGATCGACACGCCCGTCAAGACACAATGGTCCGAAACCATAGGCACAACTTCCAAGGACTAACCTCCATGGACCAAAGGTACTTTTCCACATACACGCGCTTTTGCTGAAGCCAACCTGCGTGTACACACGACTTGGGCTTAACTAACCTGCATGTATGAACTTCCTCTTCTTCTTATAGTCTGATCATCAATTCCTTGCTGCTGACCTTCTGTACTATGATTTGTCATCAGTGAGGTTTGCCATCAAGGACAACACTTATCTCATTGATGGCAAAGCTAACTTGTCACACTTAGAATTATCATCTGATTCCTTTGAGCTATCCTCCATCAGTCACATCTGATATCTCTTCTGAAGATTCATCCAGTTATACATAAGTGAGATATTCTTCTATGAGAGGGTTGCCATCAAGTACAACACATGCATCATAATGCCAACACTTTCATCATCTGAGACTGCCATTCTGTGAAGAGTATATCTTTATGTATTTCTGAGATCCTGGGCAAATTTGCTTCTCTCCCTTGATCAGAGTCTTGCCAGTCAAGAAATGCAGTTATGATCTCTTCGGCTTGATCTAATTCATTTCTGGCCTTCTCTACCTGCTAATTTATGGATATAGTTAACTCACACAGTGGCTCTGCCTGAGCGATTTGTTGACACAGAAGCTTAATTTGGGATATTAACGCAGTGTTTATTTGTAATGCTTCTGCTCTGAATTCTGCCACTTGTGAAGCGCCCTTTATTATTTCGAGCTGCGATGACAATTGAGCGATTTGCTCATCCTTTGTTTTCATCATTTGCTCGTTTGTTGCCCTTAATTGTGCCAATGCCTCTGATAATTCCTTCTGTTTCTGGATCGCGCTTTGGTCGATCCTTTGCTTTTATGCCTGCAATTGCTGAGTTAATTGACTGTTCACTTGCTGTTGTGTCGACAATTGCTACTCTGCCTGCTCTGCCTTCTGCTTTGTCTCAGCCAATTCTGCCTGTAATGCGAAAATTTCTTGATCCTTGGTTTTCAGTAGAAGACTTACCTTCGATGCTTTATCGATTGTCACTGCCGAATAGGCTCCCGCATACTGTGACAGTTTTGTCAGGTCATCGGAGGGGTCGAATTCCTCCTTCCAAACCACGCTGCCCGTAACAGTTTGCTCTGGGAAAAGGGAAGGTTGATCAATCCTCCTTCTTTTCCTTTGTCGTTTTACCACTGCTTTATGCCTCGGGCTGTAGAAAACATCCAGGGGAGGAATATCTTCTACCTGGAGAATGATTTGGTCGGAGGGGTCTTTTGGTATTACCTCAACATCCTTAGAAATGGGTGGGCCGCTGGTTCCACTTAGAACCTGTGGTGAAGTGATGTCCTGTGTATCGTTTTTCTTGGAAGTGTCTGTATCCTTGGAACATTCCAACCCACTGATGATAGAGTCAAATTGCTTCCATTACTGGAGAAATTTAGGGTCAATACGAGTATCTATATTGACATCAATGGTGGTTTGTTTTTTCTTTTCAGCTTGGGACTTCCTCCGCACTTCTTCCTGCTCTTTCTTCTGTTGCTCCTCTTGTTCCTTCTTTTGTCTTTCCTCCTGCTCTTTCATTTGCTGTTCCTCTTTCTCTTTCCTCTGTTTCTCCTCCTGTGCTCTCTTCTGCCTTTCTTCTTTTTCTTTTCTCTGCCTTTCCTCCTGTTCCTTCTTATGATCCTTTGTTATAACCGGAGGTTCCTTTGACTGTTGCCGACCAGGCTCGCTTGATGATGTCGCCGGGGTTGTTGCTAGTAAATCTAGAGGCAGAGTTTGCAACCTCTGTTCTCTAAGTTTATTAAACTCAGTCAACCCTTCATCATTATATTTCATTCTAGCGAATTCTCTAGCCTGACCTATTGATTCGGTTGAAACGAACAGGTCGTCAAACATATCTTCTTTATGCTCAAATTTTGTCAATTTGGCCTGTTCTAGTGCATTATAGGCAACTTTCTTTGGATCAAATGGCCTATTTGGGATAGTCGCCAGAGTTAAGGATTGAATCTTTGTGGCTTCCTTTTCTGCATGTTTGAGATCATGCAGAGTATAGACACCACACCTCAAGGGAAAAGAGGGCCAGCCCCTCTTCTTTTCTTTCTTGAGAGTCTGTGTAACACTCTCAGCCGTAATCTGATAAGCGATTTCTCTTGCTAGCAGTTTATCTGGTACGTACAAAGGGAGAACATGTGGGTTGGCTTGGCTGTCGAAAACTCTTATGTAGGTAAATCTCTACTCTCCAAACCAACTCCCTACCGCTGTTAAATCAAACGAAGCTTGATAGGAAATCTTGGGAATGGGTTTATCAAAAATAGAATAATAAATAGGCACCATAAAGCCATTGCAGATTTGGTACAGATGGTTCTTGTAAGAGGACTTCCATAATTTCTGATGGTATATGTGGATAGTCGTGGGATCTTGTGGCGTCCACCTCCAGCCGAGCACGGGAAATTCAGAATTGAAACATAATGTATCTAAAATATATGCACTGTAATAGAATGGGGGAATTTTCCTTTCAGAGACGACAGTCTGATTTCTAAAATCAAGAACATCTATGGCTAGTTTATCTGAGAGAATAGTGGCCCAATCCATTATTTGACTGTTCACTGTAGCTTCCATTAAAGGAACCATCTCTATGGTGAAATTAGAGGAGTCATGCAATCCCCACAATCTACACATCATTATTCCAGCGTAGCAATAAGGAGAAGCCAGGGAATCAACTGAGTACTTACTGGAAGATTCGTGTTTGTGCTTGGCCGGATTTTGTCTCCAATCCCGGATGGGTTCGGATTCAACTTCATTTTCACTTGTGAATTTCTCCAGGAACGCCTTATTGTATATCTTCTCTGGCTTAGGAAAATGGTACATTTGCCTCAAGTCCTCAGCTTTGAACGACCCGAAATTCTTCCGTCTCTGGTGCTGAAGGTTCTATCCAAGATTGGGATTTCTTCAATCGCCCACCGCACTACGTCTGTGTATGGGAGAATTTGCTCCCTGGCTGCTATCCTGTGAAGGAAGGAGTCAGCTAAATCCTTAAGAGTGCACTCAGATTTCCGAGTGGAATCAGCAGTGGCTTCTACTATTGTCACCATAGGTTCTTCAATTTCGATTAAGTTGTAGGTACCCTGCCAAGTAATTCTGCCGAGACCTGAACATGTTGTATCCGAAATTAATCCTTTCTTCTTGTCAGTGAGAACCTGTCCTGCAGCTGGCGTAGTGGAAGCGCCTGTGGTCTTCTTGGATTTCTTCCCCATTTTGCTTGAGCTTTCTCCTTTGGATGAATTCTGCACAGAGGCGCAAATATACGTAATACAGAGAAATAGAAATGAAAACTTGCAAGTGATGAGAAATATTGACAGATGCGTAATAAGGGATTAGCTTTTAAAATTGGCGCAGACACAATCCATGGGAGGATTTTAGGACTTACGATCACATTAAATGGTCGTTTAAAACCTGCCAATCTTAAATGCCCATTATATCGTTAATCGGCCGAATGATTCATTTAAGCGTGCTGTGGGCATTTTGGCGGTTGTGCGCAGGCGAATCATTGTTGGACAGATCAAGCATTTAATATGAAACAAATCATGATATCCCTTCATTTAACGGCTTTTTCGAAAACTGTGCTTTATCGCAATCGGTCATCGGGGCAACCTTAAACCTTTTGTATTGACACTATTCAAAACCTCCGATCGTCGATAGCGATATCGCATCGTGTCGGGAGAATGAGGATTATATATAATATTGACAGCCTGCCGCCGATTTTCCGATTGCGATATCGCATTGCATCGGAATACATTACCCGGGCGCCTTAACAATGTGGATGAAATATTGCCGATTGCGATATTGCATCGCATCGGAGTGAAAGGGTTGGGGTGTTTTAAAATGTGCATGAAGTATTGCCGATAGCCGATAGCCGATAGCGATATCGCATCGGCGGAGACCAATGTGCCACTTACTTATGCTCCCTTATGTCATTGCGATATGCGATCTTGCGATCGCTTTATCGCAATGAAAAAGGATTGTTTTATTTGATCACATGGGTTTTTCAAAAGGTTTTTATATAATGTATTCATTTGGTTTTCGGACCATTTTGAAAGATACAATGTTGATACCAATTAAACTCTAAGGGACCCATTTCATATGATAATTTTGGGAATAAAAATGTTATGAAATGGGGGGTTGTTGTGGAGCACAACAATTGGCGATTCGCTGGAAGAAACAGTTATCTCTGAAAAGTATAGAAATACTTAAACTTTTTCAAAAATAGAATTCTAATTAAAGGGGAAAATGCTAATATAACTAGGTATATATGTATTCCAAATAAAATGAAACTATTTTGTTACTTTTCCTCTCTTTTTTAAGAAAATAAATACATTCTAAGTTTTAAATAGGCCTTTATTGGTTTATATTGATAAAACAGAAAACCTTTCCAAATCAGATTTTATAGTAAACTCATCTGTCATAGGTAGAACCTCTGTTGCCAGCAAACGTTTATAGTTTCAACAGGGATACCTTTTAACCATGCTATTGTCCATTGTCCCATCCAATTAAGAGTGTGATTAACAGAATGAATTCAAAACATGTTTTCATATTTTGTATTCCATTTTCTTTTCTATTATTAATAAGATAAAAAGCCATTGTCCTGGTTTGGTGGCCAGCTATTGACAATGCCATTCACTGGTAGTAATCTAACCGAACAAGCCGGCTCGTGATGAGACCCCTTGTCTTATAATTCTAAGCCATTACCCTGTTATGGTATGCAGTATTGGTAATGTCGGTTAAACTATTTCCCTATGAACATGGTAAGCAGGCTTGTAATAAGACCTCTTATCTTTTCTATCAAATATTTTAGAATTACACTCTGAGTAATCATAAACTTTAGTGAATGGGATGAACAATTTTTTCCTTAAGAGTAAATGGATGACAGGGTAAGAGTTGAAGATGCTGAAATTGGATTAGCTTCTATCTTGATATTGATAACCTTTTGAGACCAATCTGAAAACAGAAAATGATTTACAATACTTATATACTTTGAGAGGAGTTCACAAAACTTGAAGTATGTTTTCAGAATACAATGATACCTAATTTCCTAGAAATTATCCCTTTTGGTTAAGAGTTCTATTATTTGAAAGCAAATATCCATACTACTTCTGTGGGACAACTTTTCAAACACAGCAAAAGGTCAATGAGTTACCTTACAACTTTATTTCCTAAAAATTCTACAAACTACAAAATCCTATTAAAATAAAAGGAGAGAATTTTTTCAAGATCGGGCCATTAACAGGGAGAGAATCTCTCGAACCTTATAAATATTGCAATATAAAGGTCGAATGGCCTATCTTTTCACAGATCTGAAACGGTCCAAGCCACATCTTCTGGAACTTGGTGTGTTTACCCTTGTCCTCATGGGCTTTGTCCCATTTCAGAACTAAATCATCGACTTGGAATTGTTTTGAACCGGATGAGACTGAATCAAAAGCTGCCTTGATGACTTGCTGATGTTTGGCATGAATAATCCTGGCTTTTTCTCTTTCCTCTTCTAATTTTAGAATTTGGTCATGTCTAAGCTGAATAGAAGAGGAAGGACATTCCTCAATGAATTGAACTAGGGCTAGTGAAGGAAGAACAAGATTTGTGGGCAGCACTGCTTCTTTTCCATACACAAGATTGAACGGAGAAGATCCTATAGAAGCTTTCTGTGTTATCCTATCAGCCCATAATGCAAACATTAAGGATTTGTGCCAGTTTTTATGATTCTGTTCGATAGTTCGCTTAATGATCTTGATCAGATTTTTATTAGTAGACTCTGCTAAACCATTACCCTGGGGATAGTAATTAGCAGAATATTTTAATTTAAATCCTCTTTTAATAGCGAAATCAAACATAGCATTGCCTGAAAAGTAAGATGCATTATCAAAAACAAGAGCATTAGGGACACCAAACCTGGTAATGATGAATTGATCTATAAATTCAATGATTGCTTCAGAATTTGTTGTCTTCAAAGGGATTGCCTCAACCCACTTAGTAAAATAATCGGTAGCAGTAAGGATATACTTATGCTGTTTGGAAGATGATGGAGTAATTTCCCCAATGATATCCAATCCCCATTGCTCAAATGGTTGTTCAATGTTGACTGGTTGCAGAGGGAAAGCTGGTTTACGTTGTCTTCCACTCGAAGTTTGACAATTGAGGCATTTCCTTACATACTCGTGGGCATCTTTAAACAAAGTGGGCCAATAGTAACCAGCATGAATAATTTTGTGAGCTGTTGTATCAGCTCCAAAATGTCCTCCTGCTGGTCCATCATGTAACTCCTGCAAAACCTTTTGTGCTTCAGTTTTCTCAAGGCGTCTCAAGAAGATGGAATCATAATTCTGCTTAAAAAGCACATCATCAATAATTGTAAAATTCTTTGCTTTCAACCTAATGGCCCTTTTGTTCTTGTAAGATAGGTTTGGAGGTGCATAACCATTCTTTAAATAAAATATTAAATCTGCATATTGAGATTCAGAATCAGTAACACTTATCTGATTGATTTCTTCAGTTTGATCTGTATCGCTTGATTCTGGAATGTTGGATGCTCCTGCCAATATCCTGCAAAAACCTTGACCTCTAACAATCTTTGCTGGCCTAATTTCTAAGTCGTATTCTTGAAGCGTTGTGACCCAATTTGCCCTTTTTTCACCCAGTTCTTTTTGGATTAATAGTTGCCTAACTGCAGGGAAAGGAACTATAATTTTTGTGTGGGTTTTCAAAAGGAAGGGCCTATAATGCTTGACTGCTTTAAATACAGCAAAGGCTTGTTTTTCTACATCAGAGTAATTCAATTCAGCACCCTGAAGATTTGAGCTAAAAAATGAAATGGGTGCTTCCAAATTGTGATCATTTAGTTGTGTGAGTACTGCAGCATACGACGAGTTGGATGCGATGGTATACAATGTAAAATGGTTAGAAAAATTTGGAGTATTTAAGGCTGGGGCATTGATTATTGATTGCTTGATTAGATCAAAAGCTTCCTTTTTTGCTGATCCCCACTTAAAGACTGAATTTTTCTTAATCATTGTTTGAAGTGGCAAAATAATTTGAGAAAAATCTGGAACAAATCTTTTAACAAAATTGATCTGGCCTAAAAATGATTGCATCGATTTTTTATTGTGTGGGAAAGGGATTTCAGAGATTTCTTTGATCCGATCAGGATCAATATAAATGCCATTTTTGGACACAATAAAACCCAAGAGCTTCCCTTGACCAAGAGCAAAGAAAGACTTTTTAGGGTTAATAGAAATACCATATCTTTTGCAACGTTGAAAAATTTGATTTAGATCATGCAAATGATTATACCTCTCCTTAGAGAATACAGTAATATCATCTAGATAGACGACTACTGTTCTATTAATCAACCCTCTAAAAGTTGTATCCATAGCTCTTTGGAATGTCGCCCCTGCATTTATAAGTCCAAAAGGCATTTTCTGATATGCATATGTTCCCCATTTTGTTCTGAATGTGGTTTTAAGCTGGTCATCAGGATGAACCAGAACTTGGTTATATCCTGAGAAACCATCAAGGAAGGACATCAATTCAGAGCCTACTATTGATTGGAGTATTTTCTCCATAGTAGGTAATGGGAAATTGTCTTTCAAGCTCACTTTGTTCAAATTTCTGAAATCAATACAAATTCGGATGTCGCCATTTTTCTTTCTGACTGGCACCATATTAGAGACCCAGTTTGAGTGTCGGACAGGAAAAATAATCTTGGCTTTCAAGAGTTTGTTAAGTTCCGATTTTATCTGGCTCTCTAAATTTGGATGTATTTTTCTTAACTTTTGCTGAATCGGTTTTTGATCGGGAAGCATAGGAATGGTATGCTGGATAATGGATGTATCATAAGTCTTCAAATCATCGTATTTCCAAGCAAAGACCTGTTTATTTTTCCTTAACAGTCTTATGAATGCCTCCTTCTCTTCCAAGGAAAGTCCTAATCCTAAATTAATATTTTGAGGAGCATGCTCAGTACCTAGATTTATCAATTCAAACCTAAGGGTAGAACTTTGGAGCTTTGCATTAGTTACAGGTTTAAACCTGTCTTTGATATCATAAAGATCTTCGAGCTTTACCACTGGCTTAGGAATTGAATTTTCCTGAGGTGTTTCTTTCATTTGTAGATCATGGTCATTTTCCTCAATAATTTGATCGTCATAGGACTTTTCAGAAGTTAGAAATTGTAAAATATCCTCATCATGGTTGAATACTCTCCAATTAGTGACATTGTCAGGAATTGAAGGCCTAAAAAGCAATTCTACGGAAAATCTATCTAGGCTGTAGTCTTCAGAAGGTAGAAGCTTGGAAGCTACATTGGCTAGGAGATCGGCTGCCGAGTTTTGAGACCTGGGGATGGAGGAAATGTTGAATGCGGAAAAGTGCGAAGTAAGTTCTTGTACTAGCGATTGATAATGCTTGAGGTGATTTGAAAGACAATGGATTGCATTCCTCACCTGTTTAACAATAATTTCAGAATCGTCGAATACTTTCAAATATTGCACTTTAAGACCGATTGCTTTATACAGTCCCTAGACTAAGGCTTCATATTCGGCTGTATTGTTAGTGCATTCAAATTCCAGCCTACAGGACAGCATTGTCTTTTCTCCTTGTGGACTAACCAAAATACAACCTGCTCCTGAGCCCTCGCTGGACTTAGAGCCATCAAAATATAAAGACCAAAATAAAGAAGTATTAACAATTGTATTTACAGTTTTCTCAGTATCATTGAAACATCTAGACCTATCTGTTTGTGAAAAATTCTCAATCTGAGATGTAAAATGATTGACTGAGAAAGGGGATGACTGGGCAGGAAAGTTACCAAAAAATGACTCTGATGAATAATTCCCCAAAATGTTGTTGTAGAATGCTACCGGCTGGTTTTCTTGCTCAAATTCAGTAACTGTATGGGCCATATGTTTTTCCCGATCGATCCTAATTTGATTTGGCTTACCCTTATAGGGAAGCCACATATGTGACCAATCAGTAGAAATATACCCATGCAGTTTTTCAGACCAATCCCTACTTAAAATTAAACCGTAAAATTCAGGAATATCGGCTATTAGGATATCAATTCTTTGTACTACTCTGGGATCAGCTGATAACCTGATGGTTACGGAATTAATCTCTCCAACAACCTGTACCTTGGTCCTGTCCAACTGTACAATATGGATAGCAGACTTCAGGGGTTCAATGTTCAGTTTAGAACAAACTGAAGCTGGCATTATGTTAGACGATGCCCCTGAGTCAATTAAGCAGTTGTGCAGGTTTCTGTTATAGATCTCATAGGTTAGCAGGAAGGGAGGAGTATGAGAATTTGATTTATCTCCAATCAGAACTGAATCGTTAGCTTCAACCATACCTGGAGGAGGTTGGCCTGAATCATTAGCAGCTTTTGCACTGGGAAGAGGTGTAGAAGGAACAGCATTCAATTCTTTAAGGAGTAATTTCTGTTGATGCTTTCATTTACTAAGCTCAAACATGGTAATGTTTGCTTTAGTTTTCTTCATGTCATCAACAATGTTATATTCCATTGAATCGGATACCACTAATGTTTTAGATGTTGAAGGAGTATTAGAAGTTGAAGGCTGGTTTTGGGGAACTGCTGCAGGTGATTTCTTTGCAGGTACTTTTTCCTTAGTTGTAGCGGCACCTGCACTCCTTTTCTTTGATGATATCTGAACAGGTTCAGAAGTACTTTTGCTCCTAGTGGTGACCGGGAACGCTTCTTCTTCATTATCAGTATCTGAGTTGGGGAGTATAAAATCCCACATTCCATGACATTCTACTACTTCTTCTTCATCATCAGTCGGTGCGATTGTTTCCTCTTCCTCTTCTTCTTCTTGCTCTGAGTCTGCATTGGATATGACATTTGGTGGCTTTGATTCATTTCTCTTATAAGTCCTAAAGGGCCTTTTGGTTGAGGTTTCGGCCACCTGTTTCTTTATTTCAACCATTTCATTTGATAAAGTTTTTAGGACCTTTTGCAAACCTTCCATGTTGTATGGGTCTTTTGGGGTTTTCTTTTTTGAGTCATCTTTAAAAGAGACTTTTTTGGCTTTTTTGTCTTCCAGAGCAGCCTTCTTCTCTAGAGCATTTATGCGCTTTTCCACAGCAAGTGCTTCTCTCATGTTTTCGGCTAAGGTAGGTTTCCCAGCCCTGTCTACAAAAATGGCTATATTGGCAGGTAGGGCGGTGATATACCATTCGCTTCGAATTTGTTCACTTGGTTTGGAAGCTGTAGGGATTTTGTTCAGGAGTTTATTGAAGCAAGCATTAAATTCCTTAATTGGTTCCCTATGCTCTATTCTCAGATTGGAGAGATCGTTTATTAAAGTAGCCAAAGACCTATCATCTCCATATTTGGTAAGAAACTGCTCTTGGCAAGTGTTCCAACTGGTAATGGAACCAGAGGGTAAAGAGAAATACCAGGATCCTGCTGATCCTTGCAAGGTGTAAGGGAAAAGTCTAACAACAACATCTTGTTCTGTTACTCCTTTCAAGTTGACTGCTAACATGAAATTATTGATGTGTTCCTCAGCCTGGGTTCCATCATCTGGATTAAACTTGGGTAGCCATTTTTCAGGATAATCTGGTAATGGATGCAATGGCGCAGGCATATTGACTGCACCAGGTCTGGTCCATGGATCTGCCATTATAATAGCAGTAGTGGATGATACTACCACTGGAACTCCAGATGTCTGGGAAGGAGATAATGTTGAGGAGTGAGCAGGTTGGGATGCTGAAGCTTCTAATCTCTGGTGAACAACAATATGTAATGGGGGAGTGGATGGTTGACTTTGCAGATAGGAAGTTGAAATGGAGGATGTGGATGAAAGCTCTTCGCTGTCAGATCCTTCAGTATATTTCTTCGCCTTTTTTCTTTTGGGTAAAGGGAACTCAGTGGGTTCAATACCGAGCTTTTCGCTCTGAAGTCTAGTGAGAGGGTGAGGTAAATTGAACTGCGAAGTCGCACTGCTTTGTGATACCTCAGATTTCTGTGGTGAAATCGAGAAGCTCTGAAGTTTGTGGATAAGAGACTAGACTTCAGGTGATTCAAGACTTAATTGTTCTGGAGTATGATTGGTTTGAGCAGTGGTAGTTGATTCCTCTTCTTCTTGTTTGGATACTGGAGAGCCAGCATGCGAATGAGAAGTTCGAGGGGATTCGGAGGGAGATTTACTCTTAGAATGGCTTATAGATTTGGGTTTGTTTGCCATTCACAGTCAGGCCCTCCTTCTAGCGCCAAAAATGTTGATGCCTCGAAAATCACTGCACAACATTGGGGATAACCACCCGGTCCGGACCTTAGTACAGCTCCTTTTCCGTTTGGAATAGTGGCTCCGACTGGGGATAATGGGACAAGTTTCCCAAAATTGGATAAACGGGATGAATGGGTGATGTATAAACTGAGCTAGCAATGAGCAAACCACTAAATCTATTGACAAGAATACAAAAAACTATGAACTATCCCGGGAATCTATTGAGCTTTAAAGTGTAGTGTTTGATGGTCTGTGTCTAAAGACAGGAATATAGATGACTCCATCTAACAGACATAGATATTAATTCATTCAAGATTACTGTGCCTAAATAGTTAAGCAAAGCGATTAAGGCGATATTACCACACTCATCATTTATATTATTGACATATACATGATTAAAAGGAAAGCATATCATAAAACATCCAATAGTGGAAAGAATGTAGAATTGATGTTAAAGCGCATGCATATAATCAACAATAGCAAGGATAATCAAATAACAATTTACATAACAGGAATGAATTCAGACATAGATAGAAATACCATATGAGTTGCTTTGACACTCCCGATATCAATCGCTACTTGTAATTCTTCCTTCAACGCAGAAACATTCTCAACAAAGACAATAGTGCACAATTGCATAAAAAGCCTCCTTGTTGAATTAAGAACAACTGGTCCAGTTTCATAAAAGAATATTGACTGAAGCACAATAGTGCAAACTTCAGTCTTTAAGTCTGGTACAAAAATTTACGACCCTTTCCAAAACAATGAAAGGGTCTATAAATATTAAATTAATCCAAATATCTACTAAACTGAAATCCTACTAAATCGGTATCAATAAATCTTGATCCTATTTTCCTCAGCGATCTGGCAATCGGCGGCATGATTCATCAAGTAGGCTGCTTGCCTTTAAATCTGAGCTGACTTATCGCAAGCATTGGCTCTACTTCAGGAGGTTTGTTGAGGCGCGAACTGAGCTGGGCGGCATAGGTGGCATCCTAAATATCGGGAATTATATACCCGATCGCATCTGTTAGGCACTTAAGGGCGGCTCTCTGTGTATGCGGCTTAATCAGGAAGAGCCAATATGCCTCGAAGGTTAAACTGTTAATCCCGGCGATTAATCTACCCTTTTCCTCTAAATCAGGATAACATGATTGCTCCAATGTGTTTGTTGTTGTCATCTTTCCTGGTGTACATTGGGAAATCATATTTGATAAGTAGAGAGTGTTGTTAACTAGTTCAACTAGATTGTTGGACGTTGATTTACATCTTGAAGCCGCCCTCTCTGCTTTCATCATCTGAGACTGCCATTCTGTGAAGAGTATATCTTTATGTATTTCTGAGATCCTGGGCAAATTTGCTGCTCTCCCTTGATCAGAGTCTTGCCAGTCAAGAAATGCAGTTATGATCTCTTCGGCTTGATCTAATTCATTTCTGGCCTTCTCTACCTGCTGATTTATGGATATAGTTAACTCACACAGTGGCTCTGCCTGAGCGATTTGTTGACACAGAAGCTTAATTTGGGATATTAACGCAGTGTTTATTTGTAATGATTCTGCTCTGAATTCTGCCACTTGTGGAGCGCCCTTTATTATTTCGAGCTGCGATGACAATTAAGCGATTTGCTCATCCTTTGTTTTCATCATTTGCTCGTTTGCTGCCCTTAATTGTGCCAATGCCTCTGATAATTCCTTCTGTTTCTGGATCGCGCTTTGGTTGATCCTTTGCTTTTCTGCCTGCAATTACTGAGTTAATTGACTGTTCACTTGCTGTTGTGTCGACAATTGCTGCTCTGCCTGCTCTGCCTTCTGCTTTGTCTCAGCCAATTCAGCCTGTAATGCGAAAATTTCTTGATCATTGGTTATCAGTAGAAGACTTACCTCCGATGCCTTATCGATTGTCGCTGCCGAATAGGCTCCCGCATACTGTGACAGTTTTGTCAGGTCATCAGAGGGGTCGAATTCCTCCTTCCAAACCACGCTGCCTGTAACAGTTTGCTCTGGGAAAAGGGAAGGTTGATCAATCCTCCTTCTTTTCCTTTGTCGTTTTACCATTGCTTTATGCCTCGGGCTGTAGAAAACATCCAGGGGAGGAATATCTTCTACCTGGAGAATGATTTGGTCAGAGGGGTCTTTTGGTATTACCTCAACATCCTTAGAAATGGGTGGGCCGCTGGTTCCACTTAGAACCTGTGGTGAAGTGATGTCCTGTGTATCGTTTGTCTTGGAAGTGTCTGTATCCTTGGAACATTCCAACCCACTGATGATAGAGTCAAATTGCTTCCATTCCTGGAGCAATTTAGGGTCAATACGAGTATCTATATTGACATCAATGGTGGTTTGTTTTTTCTTTTCAGCTTGTGACTTCTTCCGCACTTCTTCCTGCTCTTTCTTCTATTGCTCCTCTTGTTCCTTTTTTTGTCTTTCCTCCTGCTCTTTCATTCGCTGTTCCTCTTTCTCTTTCCTCTGTTTCTCCTCCTGTGCTCTCTTTTGCCTTTCTCCTTTTTCTTTTCTCTGCCTTTCCTCCTATTCCTTCTTATGATCCTTTGTTATAACCGGAGGTTCCTTTGACTGTTGCCGACCAGGCTCGCTTGATGATGTCGCCGGGGTTGTTGCTAGTAAATCTTGAGGCAGAGTTTGCAACCTCTGTTCTCTAAGTTTATTAAACTCAGTCAACCCTTCATCATTATATTTCATTCTAGCGAATTCTCTAGCCTGACCTATTGATTCGGTTGAAACGAACAGGTCGTCAAACATATCTTCTTTATGCTCAAATTTTGTCAATTTGGCCTGTTCTAGTGCATTATAGGCAACTTTCTTTGGATCAAATGGCCTATTTGGGATAGTCGCCAGAGTTAAGGATTGAATCTTTGTGGCTTCCTTTTCTGCATGTTTGAGATCATGTAGAGTATAGACACCACACCTCAAGGGAAAAGAGGGCCAGCCCCTCTTCTTTTCTTTCTTGAGAGTCTGTGTAACACTCTCAGCCGTAATCTGATAAGCGATTTCTCTTGCTAGCAGTTTATCTGGTATGTACAAAGGGAGAACATGTGGGTTGGCTTGGCTGCCGAAAACTCTTATGTAGGTAAATCTCTCCTCTCCAAACCAACTCCCTACCGCTGTTAAATCAAACGAAGCTTGATAGGAAATCTTGGGAATGGGTTTATCAAAAATAGAATAATAAATAGGCACCATAAAGCCATTGCAGATTTGGTACAGATGGTGCTTGTAAGAGGATTTCCATAATTTCTGATGGTATATGTGGATAGTCGTGGGATCTTGTGGCGTCCACCTCCAGCCGAGCACGGGAAATTCACAATTGAAACATAATGTATCTAAAATATATGCACTGTAATAGAATGGGGGAATTTTCCTTTCAGAGATGACAGTCTGATTTCTAAAATCAAGAACAGCTATGGCTAGTTTATCTGAGAGAATAGTGGCCCAATCCATTATTTGACTGTTCACTGCAGCTTCCATTAAAGGAACCATCTCTATGGTGAAATTAGAGGAGTCATGCAATCCCCACAATCTACACATCATTATTCCAGCGTAGCAATAAGGAGAAGCCAGGGAATCAACTGAGTACTTACCGGAAGATTCGTGTTTGTGCTTGGCCGGATTTTGTCTCCAATCCCGGATGGGTTCGGATTCAACTTCATTTTCACTTGCGAATTTCTCCAGGAACGCCTTATTGTATATCTTCTCTGGCTTAGGCAAATGGTACATTTGCCTCAAGTCCTCAGCTTTGAACGACCCGAAAATTCTTCCGTCTCTGGTGCTGAAGGTTCTATCCAAGATTGGGATTTCTTCAATCGCCCACCGCACTACGTCTGTGTATGGGAGAATTTTCTCCCTGGCTGCTATCCTGTGAAGGAAGGAGTCAGCTAAATCCTTAAGAGTGCACTCAGATTTCCGAGTGGAATCAGCAGTGGCTTCTACTATTGTCACCGTAGGTTCTTCAATTTCAATTAAGTTGTAGATACCCTGCCAAGTAGTTCTACCGAGACCTGAACATGTTGTATCCGAAATTAATCCTTTCTTCTTGTCAGTGAGAACCTGTCCTGCAGCTGGCGTAGTGGAAGCGCCTGTGGTCTTCTTGGATTTCTTCCCCATTTTGCTTGAGCTTTCTCCTTTGGATGAATTCTGCACAGAGGCGTAAATATACGTAATACAGAGAAATAGCAATGAAAACTTGCAAGTGATGAGAAATATTGACAGATGCGTAATAAGGGATTAGATTTTAAAATGGGCGCAAACACAATCCATGGGAGGATTTTAGGACTTACGATCACATTAAATGGCCGTTTAAAACCTGCCAATCTTAAATGCCCATTATATCGTTAATCGGCCGAATGATTCATTTAAGCGTGCTGTGGGCATTTTGGCGGTTGTGCGCAGGCGAATCATTGTTGGACGGATCAAGCCTTTAATATGAAACAAATCATGATATCCCTTCATTTAACGGCTTTTTCGAAAACTGTGCTTTATCGCAATCAGTCATCGGGGCAACCTTAAACCTTTTGTATTGACACTATTCAAAACCTCCGATCGCCGATAGCGATATCGCATCGTGTCGGGAGAATGAGGATTATATATAATATTGACATCCTACCGCCGATTTGCCGATTGCGATATCGCATCGCATCGGAATACATTACCCGGGCGCCTTAACAATGTGGATGAAATACTGTCGATTGTCGATTGCGATATTGCATCGCATCGGAGTGAAAGGGTTGGGGTGTTTTAAAATGTGCATGAAGTATTGCCGATAGCCGATAGCCGATAGAGATATCGCATCGGCGGAGACCAATGTGCCACTTACTTATGCTCCCTTATGTCATTGCGATTTGCGATCTTGTGATCGCTTTATCGCAATGAAAAAGGATTGTTTTATTTGATCACATGGGTTTTTCAAAAGGTTTTTATATAATGTATTCATTTGGTTTTCGGACCATTTTGAAAGATACAATGTTGATACCAATTAAACTCTAAGGGACCTATTTCATATGATAATTTTGGGAATAAAAATGTTATGAAATGGGGGGTTGTTGTGGAGCACAACAGAACCATAACACTTTTATCACCTGAAAATGTAAGGTATTAAAGTAAGCTATATCATCCCATGGAGAAAGGAAAATCAATGAATCCCTTACATCTAAATATACAAAGAAAAAATTCATGTAACCTAGTACAAAATTCTTGTTCAATGTGATAGAAGAAACATCCAAAACGTCCTATACTCTTGCACCATCAATGCCCTATCCAAGCGCATTAATATATACCATGTTACATTCAACCAAGTAAATCCAATAGAAATCAATATACAAGTAGGTTGTGTACTCCAGCATATGAACAGAGGATCCTTACCAAGGGCCTCAAATCAAATAGAACTAGGTGATTTTCACTACACCAGACACCAAATTGTAACTCAAATCCATTATGATCTTTGCAAGGCCTCGAAAATTTGCTACAACTTACTAAAACTATTTTACCTTTGATAAGAACAAAATCCATTCAAAAAATAATTCACATGCATGAATTTTACAGAAGCTTAGACATGTGAGAGTGCTACACCTGCACTTGATAAGCCTTGAACTTTGTAGTTACATCGTGTTTTAAACAAACAACCAACCCTCCTATGGTATGGTTATGTGGTCCTCCCTAGAAAGCCACAAATTATTTCATGTATCTTTTATAAACAAAATGATACAAAAAATCAATATATCCAATATTATGATATTAGTGAGCAGGAGAACAATATGGATGATGGAGGAAAGGAAGGAGAACTCAGATTGACTTGTAATCCTAGAAAAACTACATTTTTGATGGTTGTCTCTAGGTCAACCCCCAATATTGGTTCCTTCCTGAAGAATATCATGCCTCCCCAAGGACCTCGTAAAGACTAAAAATCACGACCCTCCAATCCCAAAATATTTCAGAATGAAAAATATCAGAAAGATAAAAATGAAAGGAAAAAAGTGAAACAATTGACAAACAATTCAAGGAACATAATGAGTTTCATCGAAGCTTTGATCTAGTAGTGATAAGAAATAGAAAGAACATAAAAAAAATTAAAATAGGAAACTGAATCAAAGAACATGTAAGAGAATCAAAAGGAAAATCTACACCTCTTAACTTTATAATCACTCCTCCTATGATGGGAATGGCATATTTGTTTTAGTTCTTCATTGTTTCTTGAACATTAATGGGATTCTTTCTCTTTTACAAGGGGGGAATGGCACAGATATATAACATTAAGATATATCCAAAAAAAGGTCCATCTAATATACTCTTATTTTTAATCGAAAGGGTGAAGTGCAGAGAAAAATAATAGCATCAAGTCACCTTGTGCGTTGTAGTTGTTACTACATCACAAAAATCAAATGGATTGACCATTATAGAAGCAACGATGAGACCATTTATGTGTGCCATGTCCATCATTAAGTATGCCCCAACTATATTGGAAATCTTCCCAAACCACAAACTTTTTAGTACTAAAAATCATAAAAAAATCCAACATTACATATTATAAGAACATATTAATAAAACATGCTAGAATAAACATTGCTAGAAAGAGAAGTTTTTGTAAGGACTTCCATTATAAGGTCTAGAAATACCCAACTTCAATACCTGCCTCATGCGAGGGTAATCAATATCTCGGGGATATGCACTAGCACCAACAATGATAAGCTTGATAAAAAGGGTGGCATTCTTCTCAAGCATCTCATAGTCAATGAATCCTATAACCTAAGAAAACAAACCCAACCATTAACACTTTGAACACTTCCCCAAAAGATTGGTTCAATATTTGTCAATGATGGAACTATTTCCCTCCTAATTATTATTAGACTGGAAATGCGAGCTCACCTGTGGACTCATCTAGATGATATGGAATTGATTCAAAGTAAATTGATGTTGCAGATACTCACTTTTTTGCTATCATGAATCCATGAGACAGATTCCCTGCATGTAGTAAGTCCAAACCCTAAACGTTGCAAAGAAAATTTTCACATGTTACATGCCCAAATAGGAATGCTAATATTATCAAAGGAGGTTCGTAGTTCAGAACCATACACACCATAATGCGATGATGTGGTTGGAGGAGAGTTGTATAAACAACAAAATTAATTTGGGATCGAGATAATGGTTGAAAATTAACACCCCATGTATTGTTGTCAAGATGGAATGCTTCTAGTGCCCTCTGCTAGAAAAGCCTCTCACTTTGGTCAATGAATTCATTGCTAGCATATTATATGCATGGCATAAATCCCAACCCAACACAGTAGTGAATAAATATAGAAAAATGTCCAACAATTGTATCCATCATTGTGATAACAGATACTCATGCAACAACTACAGGTCTCTACATTATAACGTTGAACCCATAAACCATTACACACATGTCAAACATTCAAACTAAAAAGTACAGGTCCAAAAGCTAAGAGAAACTGAGTTTAACAAGAAAAAAGTACCAAGTGGCAAGAAGAAACTGCCAAACAGCTCAAACACAATCACAATCATGATGGTGCCATTATTCACATTCCAAGTTATATCTTCAAGGACTTACCTCTTACCAGTGAGTCCTTCTGAATACTTGTTTGTTAAACATGATCCAACAGCTTCCATAATCGCCCAGGATGTAAAATTTTCATAATAAATAAGCTCCAATCCACTGAATTGCGACTACTTTTATTTCTCAATTATCACATTCATTTCAGGATCGAGCTCACTCAAAGGAGGATCTACAAAGCTATGCTTTCCCTCTGCACGAAGTAATTTACAAACTAGATAAAGAAATCACAATAAATTTAGTACCCTCGATAACTGAGGCACGGTTTGACAGGAGCATTAATTGTATTATTAAGGTCTACAATTTATGTTTGCTGGCATTCGAGGGGAATCCAGATTAAGAACAAAGTCTTTATCAAGCCATTCACTAACCATTAACTCAACAAAACTATAAATAAGACCGATGTATTTGACATAGTTCATTAAATGAAGATAAGAAGCTTATTTGCAACAACTCAATTCACAAATGAATCTTCTAAACACCTCCAAGTTAAACTATATTCAACTATGATCTGTGCTTTCTTCACTTGGTATTCAAATGACAATATTATCAAGGATGTCACATAGGCTATCTATACATGCAGCAATTTCAACCAAAAACAAATACATAAATAAATAAATCATAGCATGAATTGTGAACAACATACAAACCTAGGAAGTTGCAGGGTTGCGCCAGCATGAACGCCAAATGATTTTCCATTATCAAGCTTGTTGTGATACAAAAAGGTTTATATAATGGGCACGGCCTCAAAGTTTCAAACCTCCTAATTTTCTGCTTTTCTGTTGCCAAGGAACCCCCAAAACTAGTTGTGAAGTTTTGGGCATCACATTTGCAGTTGGGTTCAAATTATATTGACACAACAAGCCCATCCCTACTGCTCCACTGCCCATTATGACCTTCAATGAATATGTTTGCACCTAAAACAAGATCTATCCTCTATGCCCACTTCAAAATGTGAAAAATAATCAAATATCGAGAGACATGTGAATCGAGAACTTGATGTATTGTGGATAATTCTCTGGTAGAGGTAGACATGAAAGACACCAAAAGCAACACCAGTTCGAATTTTCCTCCTACACGTTGTTGACATGGGTTCGAATCATAGATCATATACATAACAAGAATATCACACATGCAAGAGCAGCTGACTTAGGTTCGAATCGCAGATAATATATAGAACAAGAATATCACACATATTCACAGATAATATATATAACAAGAATATCACCTTGGCAAGCACCAACAAAGAAAGGCCATGGATAAGTTTTATCAACCTCCATATTGCAACCCACCTTAGAACTTTAACCTTGGAGTCATTTTTATGCCTTCATACAGGTATTTTCTTTGATGATGTACCTGAAACGGATGGATCTCTTTGTCTACAAAATTGTTATTCCTTCTTTCCTATCCAAATGGCTCTAGAGGCAATCAGGGGCAATGATATATGTTATTTGAGTGCTCTATCATCAAACAATCCAACAAGGAAGCCTTCTGCCAAGTACCCTATCCTCAAATAAGGGGAGAATAACACCCCATACCTCCTGAGAAAAAATACAAATGAACACCAGCACATGGTCTATTTTTTCCCCTTCACATTTGCATAGAGTACAAATTACAGGACCCTATCTTGCCCTATTTTGTAGAACCTCTCACGTCAAAACATTATTTGTTAGGGCCAACCACATAAAAATCATGTATTTCATTGAAGATTTAACTTTCCAAATCTTCCCCACCACCAAGCTACTACTACTACTTCATCATCAAAGATAGCCTTGTACCGCAAGCTAGCTGTCATCAAAGATGGCCTTGTACTGCAAGCTAGCTGTCAACAGTCATATGGCAAGATCGTTGGACCATACAATTTTCTTGCATGAAGAAGACATGGAGACAACTCTTTGCTCCTAAATGCAACCAATGTTGAGTTTTAAAAAAAAAAATCTTGATTTTGTATTGAGCAACAACAAAATATACAGAATTTCCTTGTGACAGAGTTGCTAAGATGGAATCTTCATCTACAAACATTTACCTATCAGGATGAGAAAATGCAAATCAAATTTCTTTCTTATTCCATAGACTCCAACTGCGAGATAAAAAAAAAAAAACACATCAAGTTTGTTTACCCCAACACGCCAACAAGTAGCAAGCCCAAACTATATAATATAAGAAAGTAGTAGGTATCCCAAAGCCCTGAAGGGGATCTAATGGAAATAATTGACCGTTATCAGAAGCCTTCCAATCAATATATAAATGTAGATTTATTATTATTTTAATTGGAAATCTTCAACTAAATAATAAAATTTAATTAGGTCTCTCCCAATCTAAATTGCTTATTAGCATAATTCACTACCTTCATATGTATTGAATTTTTTAACAATGTTGTAACATGTGGATTAATTTCCTTTTTGGTGCACAATCTCCACCTTTTAGGACAATATGGTGCAGTGGCCCAACCCCTACAAATCATTACAAAAAACTAAGAATAACAAAGAAGATGAAAGGTTGTACAAACCAACATATTTTTCAAACAACTAATCCAACATCTGTACCTTAACTTTTTCATGAAGATATCATATTGAGAACGTTTGAAAAATGGTGGGAAATCTGGGCAATGACTATCTCTCTTCTATGAGGGTGATGCGGAAAGAGCGATAAGATTTCACTGTTTTGAATTTTTTTTGCTGCTAAATCAGAAAAACCAATATTAATGGAGATGTTGGTATTTTTTACTAAATTTTGTGTAGTGACTAAATGTAGCTTTAACCATTCACCTTAAGATGTTTTTTACAATATAATTTCCTAAGTCTATTTAATATTTTCATTATCATAAAAACCAACCTATATCCATCTTAACTCCACATCTACCACTCTTAGAGGGATGAAATCTATTTATCCCTCTCAACACTTGGTAGACCCAGAATTAAGATGGATCTAAGATGATATAATTTCCCCTTTAAATAGTCTATGCTCACATGAA
Organism: Pinus tabuliformis; assembly: GCA_031772625.1. NCBI lineage: Eukaryota > Viridiplantae > Streptophyta > Pinopsida > Pinales > Pinaceae > Pinus > Pinus tabuliformis. Next base: position 354,086,437 of record CM062820.1, on the reverse strand, counting down.
TACCATGGTATTACCATGGGTCAATACCATGGGTTATCGTAAACGAGCTTAAAAACTACTATTACTAATTTATAAAAATTAATAAAATTAATAATTGATTTTTATTTATTTTTTTATTTTAACCGAATTAAAATGTTTAAGTGACATTAAATTACAAGATCCATTTTTACTCTTGATCTACCAAGCCCCTAGAGGGATCAAATATTTTTTCACTCTATGCTAGTTTGCATATCACCATATTTGATCCCTCTAGCTTAGTGGATCTAGAGTAAAGATGGATCTATGCCCATTTAATTCCTCCCTTTAAATAGGCAACATTCCACATGAATACCATGGGTCAATACCATGTGCCATCTTTATTTTTATTAATATTAATATTAGGGTTAATAATGTTTTTTTTGCATAGTATTAATAATAATTTAGCCCATAGGCTTCACATAAATATAACACATTTGTTTAGTGTCCTTAAATATAAGGTGACTTATGGAGTAAATATAGAAAAATTGTTTTATTTATTTACCATACCTCTCCTTTATTTATATTTTTATTAATTTACCATACCTCTTTTATAAATATGGTATTTTGCCCATAGGATTCACTTAAATAAAACCTCTTTTTTTAGCCTTCTTAAATAGAAAGAGGGTTATGAACTAAATATAAAAATAGGCTTTATTTATTTACCGCACCTCTAATTTATTTATATTTTTATTTATTTACCATACCTTTGGAATAAGTATAAAAAGAGGTTTTATTTATTTACCATACCTCCACTTTATTTATATTTTTATTTATTTGCACCCTTGAGTGTTCATAAATATAAGGTGACTTATGGAGTAAATACAAAAAAAATGTTTTATTTATTTACAACACCTCTCGTTTATTTATATTTTTATTAATTTACCATACCTCTTTTATAAATATGGTATTTGGCCCATAGGATTCACTTAAATAAAACCTCTTTTTTGAGCCTCCTTAAATAGAAAGAGGGTTATGGACTAAATATAAAAAGAGGTTTTATTTATTTACCATACGTCTAGTTTATTTATATTTTTATTTATTTACCATACCTTTGGAGTAAGTATAAAAATAGGTTTTATTTATTTACCATACCTCCACTTTATTTATATTTTTATTTATTTACACCCTTTCCATGGATGCAAACCAAATTTGAAAACAAGGAGCCGTTCACAGAAGAAATGAGGGCGATTGGGACCAAATACAACCTCCCAAACCAGAAAATGGGCATTGCAAACAAATTTAACCTTGCAAAACATAAAATTGGGCTATTGTAATGGAATATAACCTCCCAAACCAGGCGAATCGAGTCAAATGAGTCTTTTCATAGTTTATCCACCCCTTTTTTTTGGGCTAAATATATATATATATATATATATATATATATATATATATATATATATATATATATATATATATATAAAAGTTGGGCTAAATATATGAAATGGGTGTTTTATTAAAAGTTCGCCCCTTTAAATTGAAAAACCCCTTAAATTTCACCCTTGGGCTAAAATTCGCCCTTAAAATTTAACATGGTTCCAGTATCAGCTGACTGAGGTAGATCCTCCTATGCCACATGATCCGTGGATGGCCCGCTAGAGTTTTTTGATGCCCAGGATCACTGGGGGTTAGCACATGTCGCACGGGCCTGCATTCTTTTCATGGCTACGATGACAGAAGATCGTCATAGAGGACTGGCCATACAGTGGCACCAACTTCCGTGAAGATCTGGACATGCCCTTACCAGATGGAGAGGATTTCGACGATGAAGGTAAAAGATCAACTTTTTTAATTTTGAGATTTTTTAATTGTTTTGGTATATATGTGCTTATAACATTTCTCTGTTAATGCACACGTTGGACGAGAGCGGCCTGTTGGGATGTCCCCAATAGCCAGGCACATCCCCCGCCCAATTGATGTTGTCGCTCCTTATCAGGAAAGGAGTGACAATGAGGAGGAGATTGCGAGGAACCTTGAGGGGTTGACTCGTGGTATCCCGGAGTATGCCCGGGTAGGAGACATTCCTCGTTAGTACGAGAGACACATGGTGGGAGTCTCGGATTGGATCCGTCGATTGCTGACTGTGTTGCATGAGCTGTATCATGCTACCATGATTACCATGCTGATTAGTTCCTAGGTCCAGCACTTACAGTTTTTGAGCCCTGTGTGCCATGGATATATGAGGCCTGCGAGCTGCCGATGTTATTTTGGACACAAATATTATTTTTTGGGGTTCTAATGTATCAAACATTATCACCATATATATATATATATATATATATATATATATATATGTATGTTGTATTTTCTTGTCTACTATGGTACAAGTGGTTTGTTTATATTTTCACATGTTTCATAAATGTCTATCAAACACATGATTAGCTAATGCATCTGTCAATGTATTCATGCGTCTAGGAATATGATGATATGTAATGTAATCAAAATGTCTTTCCAATAAATGGATACGGAGATACATTCTCAATATTTGAGGGTTTTTGATGGAATATTGCCTGTTGAGTTGAAGGATGACAAGCTATGAATCCAGGTTGACAACCAACTCTCTAATGTCAAGAGCAATGGCTTCTGACAATAGTTCGATGACCGCATTGTATTCAGCAATGTTGTTAGTTGTGCGACCTAGACAGATACCTTGAAGGCCAATCAACTCACTGTTAGGGTCATAAATATCCCATGTCGCAGATGATAGGTTATGGGTACTATGGTAAGCACCATCAGCAACCCAATGTGGGGAGTCGCAAATATTTGCAAAGCAAGAAAAGCATAGTAAATGGGAAATCTGTCTAAAAACTAATACACAAAACCACACTGCATAAAGTGAATGACACACTAATGTACACAAGTAACCATGTAAGATGACCTAAGCATAGTACTTCTTGAGGTAAAGCCCGTTTTGAGGCTTATCCAGAGGATTTCCTTCATAATCAATAAGCTCACAGGCTCCTTTCTGTAAAACGTGTTTCACAATGTAGGGCCCATTCCACATGGGTTTGAACTTGCCTGCCCCCAACTTATCGTTATCTTGGTCGTATAGTAAGACCAAATCACCCTTAGAGAACGCATGAGGGGAGACCGATTGATCGAAATGGGATTTGACCAGTTTCTTTTATGCTTCGATGACCAAGGCAGCGAGACAACGAGTCTCGTCTAGTTGTTCTAAATATAAGAGGTGTTCCTCTTGAGGTGATGTTTCAGGGAGGAGTTCAACAGCTAACTTGAGTGAAGGAATCTCACATTCAATCGGCAATGTTGCTTCCAGACCATAGACCAGCTAGAATGGTGTGAAACCAATTACGTCTTTGGTTGATGTTTGGTAGGCCCACAGAGCTGAAAAGAGCATTAGATGCCAATTTGACTTGTGCATCCCAATAGTACGTTGAAGCATTGTGACCAAAACCTTGTTCATGACTTCAACTTGGCCGTTGGCCTGAGGGTCATATGCGGTCGAGCCATCGTCGCACAAGCCCAATGCGGATGTCAGATCAGCCATCATGTAATCTCTAAAATGGGAGCATGGTCTATGACAATGGCTTGAGGTACTTCAACCCTGGAAATAACATGGTTGAAAAGGAATTGAGCCGACGTCTTACCGTCTTCAGAGTATGTACGCATCACTTCGGCCCATTTGGTGAAATAATCCACAGCGACGATAATATAGCCATGCCCCCCGGGCGAATGAGGGTTACATGTCATATAGTCGATGCCCCATGTGGCAAAAGGACCAACGATAATGACGGGGTGCAGGTGAGTGGGTGGGGCACGCATCTTGCATCGGTAAAATTGGCATTCGTGGCATTTTCGAATAGAAAGAATGCAGTCCTTGAAGATAGGCAGCCTGAAATAACCAGCACGAAGGATTTTTTGAGTGGTAGTGTAACCAGATATATGACCACCACATGCCCCAGAGTGGCAATCATTGAGAACTCTTTTAGCTTCCTCGATCATAAGGCATCGGCGAAGAACTGAATCAACACCGACACTGTATAAAGTATCGCCAATAATATAGTAGGGTTGGGAGTGATGTCGAATCCTTTGGCGATCGTCCTTAGTCAACGTCGACTGGAACATGGGCGTATGGAGATACACGATGATATCACCGTACCATGGATCAAGGGTGCTAATCAAGAAGAGGGTCTCATTTGGAAGCTATTCATCTACACCAACAGGAAGAGACTTAGAGGGAAGGGAGCAAATCAATTCGATGAAAATGGGTGACTTCTTAGATTTGGCAGTAGTAAATACCAAATCAAATTCTTGCAGGATCACTATCCATTTAGAATATTTGCCCCCCAGCAACTGATGAGTCAGGATATAGGTCATGGGGTTGCATTCAGAAATCACTGTAGTCATGCACAAAAGGATGTAGTGCTAAAAGCGTTGAACAGCCTAGACAGCATCCAAAGCCAACTTCTCGACATGTGCATAATGTGTTTCAGTGTCAAGGAGATTCTAACTAAGGTAGTAGATCACATGTTAGTTGCTTCATCGTCATCTTGGACCAAGGCCATAACAATGGTGCTAGGGGCCGCGGCTAGGTAAAGGAAGTAATCTCAATAATAATTCGGTGGGTGCAATAGAGGAGCATTTACAAGGACGGCCTTGAGATCATCAAAGGATTTTTGGGCCACCTTGTCCCATACAAAGGGCATTCCTTGTTTTACCAACCAGGTAAATCTTGTGGCTAGCCCAACATAATTGGGTATAAAATGATGGAGAAAGTTTGCCTTTCCTTGTAGGCTCGGAGTTGAGGCAGTGAAGATGGAGGGGGTAAATTTACAATAGCCTCAAATTTTAGCGAATTGTCGAGTCCCAAACTTGCATCTTCCCTATACACCTTTTCAACCTTCTTTTCCATTTACTTGACCCACCAAGCTGTCAAATCATTGCATATTAGTTTAAAAAGAGCTTATAAAATGGTTTCCTGACTATGTCTTGTGACTGTTGTTTGATTTAGATTTTTGTTCAATCAACTGCGGAAACTTGTCACTTTCCGCAGCCAGCTCAAGTTTTCGCAGCCATTTTGTTGAAGACTATGTTACAGGTGTCCACTGGAGAATCCGGCCACATGGCCAAGCTGCAAATGACGTGTACATGGAGCGTGTCCCCTTGGTTCAGCTGAATCACTCACAAACAGCCACGATCAAGGGCAGTCAAAGCAGTGGTCAAACCAAGAGTTTTGCGGTGGCACGACTCTATTTTTACCACGTGAAGATTTGTGTGGCAAGTTCCTCAATCTCCGGAGGTGTGCTAACACCTGTGGATCGATTCGTGAACCAAATCGAACAGCCACCACTCCATAGATTTATTTGTCATGGCTACCATATTGCTAGATCTCAGGACGTGGATATTCACGTGTCTATTTGGTAGCGCAGAATTTAGGAATTAGTTATAGCATCCTCAGTTATAAATAACCCGTTATCATACGCTTGATAGTTAGCTTTTTTACATGTAATCTTGACTATTTTTACGAGCCCACTGTGCCATGCTCTATCTGTATGTTTTGACTGCACTTTAATATATGAGAAGGCAACGTTCTTAAGTTCAATTCGTGACTGAGTATTGATTGGTCGAGGTTGCAGAGGGCCCCTGTAAACCAAGGCTCTGTAACTATTGTATAGTTTCTCGCTTTCTTTCATTATGTCACTTCTTTCATAATCGTTTGCTTGTATATTATTCATGTTAACTGTTGTCCATATTTTCTTTTATGCTTTCTCATGATTGTTAGCTGATCAATGTTTTTCTTTCAGGTTCTTGTAGACAGCCCAGGCAATTTACATAGTTTTTAATGACTAATGACATGAAATCATCTTGTCCTTCTGCTAATTTATGTTTTGAGTTTTAATTCCAGCATTGTCATTTCTTTCAGTTATGTTTTTCTCATTTACTTTCATGCAATTTAGATATCATATTACTCCATTTGTTTATGATTACCTCCTATATCCAAGCGACTCAAATAGTGAGAATCAGAATATTAGTTGATGTAGTATGATTTAGTTTACTTTTCTGCAAGTTAGTGATTAGATTACTCATGTCATTTTCAGGGATTGAAATATGAATGTGTAGTTTAATCTTAATTTCATTTTATGCAATTTCATTTCCTGCAACTTAGATATCAGATTACTCAATTTGTTTATAATTACCTCCTATAGCCAGAGCGAGTCGAAAGGTGAGGGGTCAGAATATGAGTTGAAGTAGTGTGATTTAGTTTGCTTTGCTTACAGTCTTTGAATTGCTTTGAGTTTAGTTTTTATTTCTTTTTTACATAGCAGCAAGGATACTGGGCTTCATTGTCACTAGCTCACTGTTTTGGTACATTTTTATTTTCTTTTGGGAATTGCTTTCATCACAACAAGTTTGAAACCTTTTTGAGAACTTTAAAAGTTTGGAAAATCATTGTAGAAGTCACCATTGCCATCCATACTTGACTTTCAATTCTGCCATCTCACATTAGGAAATCAACAGAAGATAAACCCAAAAACAAACCAAAAACTCAAAAACGACAAAGAAATAAGAAATCGGTTATCTTGCATATACAGTGCACTTCACTTCAGCAGTTTACGACTCCCGGATTGACATTTTAAATAGCAATTTAGGACACACTAAATTGACCAAACATTTTGGCGTCGTTGCCGGGGAAGTGAAACTAGGTAGCCAATTTCTTAAAAAAAAAACAAGAAAATTTCAAGGAAGGTAAAAATTGATAACTTCTCAAAGTATGCTCTCCTCTTGCACCTAGTGTGATCTGGAGGATCAGAAAAGAGATTTATTGGTTTAATAATTTCTTGAGTATGCTCTCTTCTTGCACGTAGAGTGACCTGGAAGATTAGAAAGAGAATTATTAGCTCGACTTGAAGAAAAATTAAAAAAAAATGACATGCATAGAGCAAGAGATTCTAGGGGAAGGTTTTTAGCTAGGGCCAAAAGTTCGATTTTTACAACTCCATATACTTCAAGGAATAGACAAGAAACACCTCCATCATCTCCAACTCACACTCTTAGCCTTAGGATTCCTGGAATTCAAGAGGCAATAGTTGAATTAGGAGTCTCTCCCACACTATCCACCGAATCTGAATTAGGAAAAGACCCTTTCTTTACTTCTACAGGAAAACACATTGTAGTTGAGGAAGTAGAATCACCTGAAGAAGAAGAGGGAGAAATTCCTCCTCGTTCGCCATTAGTAGAGGAACTAGAGGACTTTGAAGTCTCTGAGGAAACTATCATGATAAAGGAAGTAGTAAACGGATTTGGTAGAGGTAGAGGTAGAGGAGGAGGAGGAAACAATCGAGGAGGTAGAGGTAACAATGGGGTAAATAGGGATGGAGATAACTCATTCGGATTTCCTATAGTTGATGAGGATTCTCGAGCAACAATGAAAAACTTCTCACCATCTGTCCTCCCAAACTTTCATGGGTTACGAAATGAGGATCCTGAAACATTTCTATTTGAGTTTGAAGTCGTGTGTCGAACTTATGATTATCTGGAAGGCTCTCAAAAACTCAAATTGTTTCCTTCAACATTGAAGGGAGCTGCTTTGAAATGGTTCATGGGATTAGTCACTCAATCCATTAGGACTTTGAATGATATGAAACAAACATTTTTGGATAGATACCTAGACTATTGTATGCCCACCAATCACAAGGATGAGGTATTCAAAATGGTGCAAAGAGAAGATGAAAACTTGGAGGATTTACTTGAAAGATTTCAATACAACCTGAAAAGAGAAAAAATGAATAACTTAGATGAGGAAACCTTGAAAGCCCTTTTATTAAAAGCCATTAGAGATGAATGGATAGATATTTTGAACATGATGGAAAAAGGAGATATATCTCAACTTCCACTTCATGATATAGCAGAGCTATGTGTCCATCTCTCAAGGGGAAAATCTAAAACTGGAAAAGGGCCTAGAGATCCTTCTCTCATTAGAGCAAACAAATCTGTAACTAGATCAGTAAGTAGGGCTGAGATTGGCAACATGCTTGATGAATTCAAAACTGATATTTTAGGGAGTCTTAGTGAGCAACTAGACACCCTTAAGATAAAAAACAAGCAGAAACTGAAGCTTTGGCCATCTTTTGTCCAAAATGTAGGAAGAAACATGCTCTAAGGGAATGTCCCTTGGATGCAAAAGTTGTAGAAACATGTGTGATTTGTTCCGAAAACCATGAGACCAAGGATTGTCCTTCAATTCCTGGGCTCAAAGTTGTCTTTCAAGAAGATCCAAATTCAATTGAGTCTCTCTGTTTTGTTGCAAGGAGACCTTGGCAGGGGAAAAAAAATCAAGGGTTTAACAACTCTATGAACTTTCAACCCCCACCAAATTGGAATATTTGGCAACAACCTTGGTCCCAACCTCAAAATCCTTTTCAATCATGGGTACAAGGTATGCAAAATCCTTATGGGAGATTTGCTCAATTTTATCAATATCCTCCATCTTTTCAAAATCAACAAGCTCCACAACTTCCAAATCAAAATCCACAACTATCATTTCCATTTCCACAACAACAACAACCTTCTCAACAAAATCCAAATTCTCAACTCTTGCTTCCATTCCAACAGAAAATAAATCAACTACCTTCCCAGCCATTGCCGAACCCCAACAATAAAAACCCTCAAAATGCTTACATGGTAGAAGGACAACAATTTCCTACCTATATGATTGTTCCTCTCAATGACGTACAACTCAGATCTGGTAGAGTTTTAGACAAGAATTCTATAGATGCTCAAAAGCAAAGCATTTATGAGGAAGATTCTCTTGAAGCCAATAAGGTTCTGAAGCACCTCTTCAAAACCCAAGCACTCAAAAAGAAAAAGAGTCAACCCCCACAACTCCTATAGTCGAGTAACCTGTATCTTCATCCACACCTCCTTTTCCTGAAAGATTACAAATTGACAAAGGGGTGGAAAAACAAATCTTGTTACCTGACTATGATTTTCTAGATGAATTAAAGAATGTATGTATCAAGATTCCCTTGTTACAAGCCATTAGAGAGATTCCTATTCTAGCAAAAACAATAAAGGAGTTGAGTCTTAAAAGACCAGGAAGGAAACCAAGAGATACAAGAAGAATCCACCTGGTAGGAAAAATTGCAGATATCATGATGGGAAAAATTACCATGTAGAAGTATGTAGTAGTCCAATTGTCAAAACACATATCAATGGGGTAGAAATTCCAAATACTTTGATTGATTTAGGGGCTACTATCAACATTATGAGTAGACAGACTATGGAACAGCTAAAACTTCCTAATCTTCTTTTTACAGCTACTTTACTGCAACTTGCAGATCGATCAATTATTAAACCAGATGGTGTATTAGAAGACATTTCGGTCTCCTTAGATTCTTGGGAATATCCAGTAGATTTCATGATTTTAACTCCCAAGAGTAATCTAGGAGGATATCCTCTCATTTTAGGAAGACCTTGGCTAGCCACAGCTGATGCTTTTATCAGTTGTAGATCTGGGGATATGTATATTTCTGATGGTAGTTCGATAAAGAAATTCAATCTGTATCCTCCAGCAAAAGCAATTACAAAAGTAGGGGATAATGAATGGGTTGATGATGAGGATACTATACAACCTGTCTTTACCATTTCTGAAATTAGTGAAGATAGTCAAATTCTGAACACATTAGAAAACTTTGAAACATCTTCAGAATATGACCACACATAATTTCAGTTAGATTCTGACATTGAGTATCTATCATCTAGACAAATGTCTCTTTACTCTATGGAAGAGTTTGGTAGTTTCGCCATTGAGATCTTTCCAGGTAAAACATTGAATATCAACAAAAACTTGGAAAAATCACAACAGGGAGAGCTAACCAAAAACTTGCAAAAACATTCTACTGCATTTGCATGGGAGTATACTGATATGAAAGGTATTGACCCTAAGACTTGCATTCATCACATCTACACTGAGGAAAAAAGTATACCAATCAGACAACCTCAGAGAAGGATGAATCCAAACCTTAGGGAGATAGTGAAAGAAGAGCTCCAAAAACTACTCAATGTAAACTTCATTTATCCAATTTCAGATAGCTGATGAGTTTCTCCTTTGGTTATAGTACCTAAAAAGAATGGTAAATGGAGGGTATGCATTGATTACAGGGAATTGAACAAAGCAACTCTGAAGGATCACTTTCCTTTACCCTTTATCAATCAGGTATTAGATACTTTAGCAAGCAAAAAGTACTTTTCATTCTTGGATGGTTTTAGTGGCTATAATCAGATTTAGGTAGCACCTGAAGATCAAGATAAGACCACATTTACCTGTCCATGGGGAACTTTTGCTTACTGAGTGCTTCCTTTTGGATTATGTAATGCACCCGCAACATTTCAAAGGGCAGTACTAGGAATTTTTTCTGATCTAATCCATGATTGTGTAGAGGTTTATATGGATGATTTTACAGTTTATGGCGATTCATTTGAAGAGGCATTAGAGAATTTAGAAAAAGTCCTTATAAGATGCAAAGAAACAAACCTTTCATTAAGTCATGAAAAATAATTTATGATGTTTACTGAAGGTATTGTTTTGGGACATCATATTTCAGGGGATGGGATTAAAGTTGATAGATCAAAAGTTGAAGTCATCTCCAAGTTACCTATTCCAAATTGTCAAAAAGATGTTAGAAGTTTTCTGGGATTTACTGGATACTATAGAAGATTTATAGAAAAATTCACCAAAATAGCATCTCCACTCTTCAAATTACTTACAAAAGACTGTGAATTCAAATCGGATCCTGATTGTCAATCTGCATTTGAAACTTTGAAAACAAGAATATCTGAAGCACCCATTTTGAGAGGACTAAATTCGAAACTTCCTTTCCATATTTCTACAGATGCTTCAGATACAGCTCTAGGAGTTGTGTTGGGTCAAAAGGATTTAGTTCCTTATGCCATTTACTATACCAGTAAAAATTTGACTCCCATTGAGTTGAACTATACTGTGACTGAACAAGAGTTTTTAGTTGTTGTTCATGCAATCAATAAGTTTAGACATTATATAACAGGCTATGAAACTTTTGTCCATACTGATCATTCTGCAATTAGATATCTAATGAACAAACCTGTTACTAATGGCAGAGTTACAAGATGGCTCTTACTTTTACAAGAACTCAATATTACTGTGTTGGATAGACCAGGGAAACAAAATACAGTAGCTGATTTCTTGTCTAGGATCCAAAATACTAACGAAGATTCTCCTGTACAGGATAAGTTTCCAAATGAATATTTATTTGCAGTAACTACTAAGACTCCTTGGTATGCAGATATTGCTAACTATTTGGTTATAGGGAAGCTACCTCCACATTTATTTCCTAGTGAAAAAAGAAGAATTATTCAGGAGAGTTCAAATTATTCATGGATTTCTAACGAATTGTTTAAAACAGGGCTAGATTGTGTGATCAGAAGATGTGTTCGGGAAGATGAAATGCTTGACATCCTTAAGGCATGTCACGATGAACCATGAGGTGGACACTTTGCTGACAAAAGGACGGCCTATAAAATCCTTTCTTTAGGATATTATTGGCCTTCCCTCTTCAAAGATACAAAACAATATGTCAGAAGGTGTGACAGCTGCCAAAGAGTAGGGAAACCAACTCTTTCAAATGAAATTCCATTACAACCACAGGTACTCATCGAACCCTTTGAAAAATGGGCTTTAGATTTCATTGGACCCATTAATCCACCATCTAAACAGAAGAAGTATATATTGGTATGCATTGGTTATGTCACTAAATGGGTAGAAGCCAAAGCATTACTTTCTGCTACTGAAAATTCAGTTGTTAATTTTCTTTATGAGGATATTTTTACTCATTTTGGTGTCCCAAGAGAAATTGTGACAGATTAGGGAAGTCAATTTACATCTAACTTGATGGAGAAGCTGATGGAAGAATACAAAATCAAGCACAGAAAATCTACTCCTTACCATCCGCAAGCAAATGGCCAAGTGGAGTCTACAAACAAAGTTATTGAGAGCATCATCACCAAAATTGTCCATCTACACAGAAGAGATTGGGCAGAAAGGCTTCCTGAAGCCTTGTGGGCCTATAGAACTACATGGAGGAATAAAACAGGACATTCTCCCTATGAACTCATTTATGGGAAAGAAGTCTTGCTCCCCATTGAGTTTCAAGTCAAGACTTTCAAGATGGCAGTTCAGTTGGGGATGGACCTATCAGAAGCCCAAAAGCACAGAATGGAGCAACTGAATGAGCTAGATGAGATCAGACAAGAAGCAATCTTAAGAATTGATCTAGTTCAACATCAAAGAGCTAAGTGGCATGACCGATACATCAAGGAGAAAAAGTTTCAAGAAGGAGATTGGGCACTACTGTTTGATTCCAAGTTTAAAGACTTCAAAGGTAAATTTCAGACCCATTGGCTTGGGCCATATGAGATTGGCAAAGTCTTTAGCAATGGAGCGGTAAGAATCAAGACCATTGATGAATTTCAAACTCCTCTTATTGTGAATGGCCACAGATTGAAAATTTATCATAAGCCACTCTCAAAAGAGGAATTTGTCAAAATATTTCAAGAGAATTCTGCAATAAGGCTGGTGAAGAAGAATCCTTCTTCCCCACCAGCCTAGCCTTTGTTTCTTTCAGTTAAAAAAATAAAATAAAATAAAAAATTGTATAAGCCTAAAAACCAATCACTGATTGGCGGTCTTATACAGAAAATGTAGAGTGAAAATCAGGGACACCTGACACTCTATATTATCCAAAAAAAAAAATCTCTCCTTTTTCCATCTTCACTCCACTTCATTTGGCATTCCACTCCATCTCCATATCATTTTCATTTCACTTCACTCAGCTTCATCTCACTCCATTTCATTCATTTCATTCCATTTCGTTAATAAATGTCTCTTTCAGGACCATTTTCACTCAGTTAGTTATTATCTAACTATCTTCGTTCAGCCAAGTGGATTCTGTGTCAGTTTCCGCAGCTGGACGCAGTTTCCGCAGCCAGAAGCAGTTTCCGCAGCCACCACTCTGTTTTTCAAATTTACAGACAAAATGTTAGTGCAATAATCATGAAAATGCAAGTGTGACTGAGCATATGCTATGAAGACATGGAGCATCTCCAAACATCAATAAAGAGCAGTTGGTTAAAGGCTAATGGACAACAAATGACAAGGTTTCCAAAGGTATGAGCAAAAATTTCTTTCAAATAGCAATTAAAGGCACAATTTTGCATAGTTGTCAAACCATAAAAGCTCCACTATGTGCAATGATTATCACGATAGCTCCATTACCCATTACCATCCCACGACATTATTCCGCACACCATGCATTTATTCCTTAACGGTCTCATGATTGATTTTCGGGTTTAAACTCATAGTCGACTGCACTTTCATACACCACTTGTAATCATGAGATGTGACCTATTTCATTACGGCTCCTCTCCACCGCATTTTCTGCAGCCATTCATTAAACGTGTAACATTTCGTATGCAGTCATTCAATTCAAAATCTCGACTCCACTCCATTTCCTTACCATTTTGTTAAAACCATCTTCTTCACATACATCTGCACTTCATCTTGTGAACTCACCTCAGCTGCTCATCCCCTATTTCCGCTTGCAGTTCCAGAACACTCCTGTTACCTATTATCCTCCAATTGCAGCCACTGTATTTTTTCCATAAACCCTGCAACTGAGCCACCTTACCTCTGCTAAACCCTCACATGCAGTTGAATTTCAAAACAGAGGAAAGGATGGGTCGATTACTAAGGGCAGAACCAAAAGGACCTAAATATTTAGAAAGTTACCCTCAAGCAAAAGATTTGTTGAAGAAAGCAAAATGGTTACGCTTCATCCAAAAATTTAAGGGCCATAACAAGGAGGTAACGAAAGCCTTTGCACGGTCTTTCGATGGCCAGATGGTGGAAATTGGAGACTTAAAGCTCACGGTCATTGAAGCCTCAGTAGCAGCTGCCACAGATTTACCCCAGGAAGGTGAGCGATGGTTTAAAAACAAAAGTGTGGACGAGCAGGCATGGAGAATTATGCTACGTAACCCAGGTATGGACGTTACTGTGTTTACAAAAGGAATTCTTGTTCATGCATTGAAAGAAGAATGGGCCAGTCTACTGTTAATCATCCAAAAGTTTATCACTTGCGAAGGACGCTTTGGTTCAATGTACATGTATCATGCTAGGCTATTGATGAACTTCTTAGAGAGTCAAACTCTTAATTTGCCTTATTTATTACTGCTGAGTTTGGAAAAGATGAGTACCACAGTCCAAAAGCACATAGGAAATATAGAACCTCATTTATATCATCATGGACTTGTAAGGATTCTCCTTGAAGACCAACTGAAGAAAAAAAAAGATACCTGGGAACAATTCTTAGCAAGAAATTACTTTCAAGAGCCATCTGAGGCACCTGAAAGTAGTACACCAAAGACACTGAGAAGGAGTAGGAGAAAAGAAAAGAGTGCCATAGTCCAAGACTCTCCTATTACCAAAACTCAAGAAGTTGGTCAAAAAGAAAAGGAGAAAAGAACTAAGGACGGGAAACAGAGAAAAATGAAAGGCAAAAGAAACATAGAAGAAGTCTACCAATCACCTGATCCATCTATAGAGGAAGACTATCAAACATTTTCTGAGAGATTAGTGCATCTTCAAAAACAGGCTGCTATAGCAAAGAAGAAGGAAAAAGGAAAACAGAGCATAGAAGAAGAGAGTACTAGTCCACCGTATTTAAGAAGAAGCAACAGGCTTAGAGGAAGGGGGAGTAAAACACAAGTAAAACGGCCCCACTTCATTGACTTGGGTGGGGAAACACCCAAGAAACCTCCAGTTGGCCGTAGTCCACCTCGTCCTCAGCCAAGTATTGAAACTAGTCCTCCACATGTTGATGAAAGCCCTTCTCGGCCAGAGTTAGAAAGCAATCCTCCTCCTCCACAAGACTTTGAAGTCAGTCCAAGAAAAACACCCGAAATAGATCCAAGTCAATAGGAGGTGTATGATTACCTCGAATCCTTAGAAAAGACAGCTGTAGGCCCGAGTACATCAACTACTTTGCCCCACATGACACAAGATGCACAAGTCCAATCCTTAAAGCAAGAAGTGTTTGAATTAGAGGTTCTAAACAGGCATATTAAGCAAGAAAATGAAGCACTTAAGGAGCAAAGCAAAGTGGACAAAATTATTCATGATAATACTATGCTTCATTTGGGACTATGGCAAAAGAAGAACAAGAAACTAAAGAAAAAGTGCAGAAAGTTGAGCAAAGAATTAATCAATCTCAAATTCAGATGTCTGATAAGGAAACCCAGGATGGTGGTAGCACCAAGAAAGAAGAGAAGAGGATTGGATGTCCTAGCAGAGGCTTCAAAACATATGGATTAAAGGGGAATGACTAAAATTTTGGTTGCATGAGGACATGCAACACCTTCACAGTGGGGGTATGTTGAGTCTCAAACTTGCATCTTCCCTATACACCTTTTCAACCTTCTTTTCCATTTACTTGACCCACCAAGATGTCAAATCATTGCATATTAGTTTAAAAAGAGCTTATAAAATGGTTTCCTAACTATGTCTTGTGACTATTGTTTGATTTAGATTTTTGTTCAATCAGCTGCAGAAACTTGTCACTTTCCGCAGCCAGCTCAAGTTTCCGCAGCCATTTTGTTGAAGACTATGTTATAGGTGTCCACTGGAGAATCCGGCCACATGGCCAAGCTGCAAATGGCGTGTACATGGAGCCTGTCCCCTTGGTTCAGCTGAATCACTCACAAACAGCCACGATCAAGGGCAGTCAAAGCAGTGGTCAAACCAAGAGTTTTGTGGTGGCACGACTCTATTTTTACCACGTGAAGATTTGTGTGGCAAGTTCCTCAATCTCCGGAGGTGTGCTAACACCTGTGGATCGATTCGTGAACCAAATCGAACAACCACCACTCCATAGATTTATTTGTCATGGCTACCATACTGCTAGATCTCAGGACGTGGATATTCACGTCTCTATTTGGCAGCGCAGAATTTAGGAATCAGTTATAGCATCCTCAGTTATAAATAACGCGTTATCATACGCTTGATAGTTAGCTTTTTTACATGTAATCTTGACTGTTTTTACGAGCCCACTGTGCCATGCTCTATCTGTATGTTTTGACTGCACTTTAATATATGAGAAGACAGCGTTCTTAAGTTCAATTCGTGACTGAGTATTGATTGGCCGAGGTTGCAGAGGGCCCCTGTACACCAAGGCTCTGTAACTATTGTATAGTTTCTCGCTTTCTTTCATTATGGCACTTCTTTCATAATCGTTTGCTTGTATATTATTCATGTTAACTGTTGTCCATATTTTCTTTTATGCTTTCTCATGATTGTTAGCTGATCAGTGTTTTTCTTTCAGGTTCTTGTAGACAGCCCGGGCAATTTACATAGTTTTTAATGACTAATGACATGAAATCATCTTGTCCTTCTGCTAATTTATGTTTTGAGTTTTAATTCCAGCATTGTCATTTCTTTCAGTTCTGTTTTGCTCATTTAATTTCATGCAATTTAGATATCACATTACTCCATTTGTTTATGATTACCTCCTATATCCAAGCGACTCAAATAGTGAGAATCAGAATATTAGTTGATGTAGTATGATTTAGTTTACTTTTCTGCAAGTTAGTGATTAGATTACTCGTGTCATTTTCAGGAATTGAAATATGAATGTGTAGTTTAATCTTAGTTTCATTTATGCAATTTCATTTCCTGCAACTTAGATATCAGATTACTAAATTTGTTTATGATTACCTCCTATAGCCAGAGCGAGTCGAAAGGTGAGGGGTCAGAATATGAGTTGAAGTAGTGTGATTTAGTTTTCTTTGCTTACAGTCTTTGAATTGCTTTGAGTTCAGTTTTTATTTTCTTTTTTACATAGCAGCAAGGATACTAGGCTTCATTATCACTAGCTCACTATTTTGGTACATTTTTATTTTTTTTTGGGAATGGCTTTCATCACAACAAGTTTGAAACCTTTTTGAGAACTTTAAAAGTTTGGAAAATCATTGTAGAAGTCACCATTGCCATCCATACTTGACTTTCAATTCTTCCATCTCACATTAGGAAATCAACAGAAGATAAACCCAAAAACAAACCAAAAACTCAAAAACGACAAAGAAATAAGAAATCGGTTATCTTGCATATACAGTGCACTTCACTTCAGCAATTTACGACTCCCGGATTGACATTTTAAATAGCAATTTAGGACACACTAAATTGACCAAACACGGATCAAGGCAAATACCATCCTTGGAAATGATGAAGTCGAGGAGTCATTTGGATTCTACACAAAAAACACATTTGTGCGGGTTTAACCGAATGTTATAGTGTCTATAGCGCAAAAAAATCTGTCGAAGATGGTCTAGGTGATCTTGGCGCTTACGAGAATGAGTGGGAAGGTCATCCAAGTAAGGCTGGACAATGTTGTGAATATCATGTAACGCATAGGACATTTCCCGTTGAAACGTAGCCCCAACATTTTTGAGGCTGAAAAGGAGCTTTTTGTACACGAACATACCCCACGGACAGATAAAAGCTATCTTTTCTTGATTGGCCTATGTGATGTTGATCTGGTTGTAACCAGAAAAACCATCCATAAAGGAAAAGATCTCGCTCCCATCACATTCATCAATGATCTGATCAATGAATGGAGTAGGATAGTTATGTTTAGGACAGGAATGATTGAGATCTCGATAATCAACGCAAACGTTGATTGTGCCCTATTTTTTAGTCACCGGGACAATATTGGACACCCAGTCTATAAGGGGGATGGGGTAGATCAACCCAGCTTTGAGAAGTTTTTCAACTTCACCCTTAATAGCAGCGGCCTTCGTAGGGTGCACCAGGCGAAGCTGTTGGTGAACGGGCTTCGCGTGTGAATAAGTTGGTATTTCGTGCACTACAATGTTAGGATCAATGTCGAGCATTTCTTCGTAGGACCAGGCAAACACATCATGAAATTCCTGAAATAGACGATTATATGTCTTGATCTCATATGGAGAACAAGATACCCCAATATGAACGTGTTCAACGATAGCAGGTTTGATGGAAATGTCAATCGGCATCGTTTGGGTAATATTACCCAAATTTCCTTCCAACCATACTTCGTGAGTGACGATCGATAGCCAAAACAAAGAAGAGGAATCTTCGAAAATGGTAGACATGACCGCCGGACGAGGCAAGAATGAGGAGCGATGATGAGTATCGATCCAAGATGGTTCCTCGAGAGACATGACTTCCATGATACCTTCATCAGCAAGGAAGGTCTCGGCTAAGGGATCAGACGATTCCAAAGTACCAAGCCACGGGGATTGAAAGTATGTATCGAGAGAGGTCTTCAACATATAATAATCAGAGGATGTAGAACTCGAAGCCGAAACAATTTCTACGTAATTAACTTCGGTGGGACTTGTTAGCGCTTGAACTTGGCCTCAAGCTGAAAAAAGACAAAATCCAAGGCAACATCAAACCACTTAGCCTCGTAGCTAGCCCTATGGGGACAGGAGAGGGCTCTCTCCGGGTCTATCTCGGCAAAAGGTCTTCAAAGGGCTGAGATGACCAATAAATAACACTGATTTTAGGCTAGTAAACTGATAGGGAAAGTTTGATTTTAAATTTTTAGGGTTTTGTTGGAAAACTGAGCACAGCAATTTTGGGTGCGGGGATGAGACACAGTTTTTGCAGAGGTCTTTTTGGGGCAAGGTAGGAGATTGTCTTGATGCCTTTGAAGTAAGTGAATGGATAGATATGACCGGTGAGGAGCTAAGGAGAGCAAGAAACCATCGAGAGTTCTCCTTAAACAGATGAAAACGTAGATATTAAGAAAACTTAAAGGCAGAGCATAGAAACCATGAATTCTACCTTAACACTTCATTTACTTAATTTGCAGAAGAGAAGAGTAGGAAAATGATACACATAAAAAACTTAAAAGTACATGAGAGAAACACACCATCAACACAAATCACCACAGGAATCCCAAATAGTGCTGCAAAACCCTGGTCCTTCCTTTGCCAAAATTGCAGAGATACAAAGAGTAATACAGTCTAAGCTTATCCCTCAAGAGTCCAACCATGAAAATGACTAAGAAAGTACATAATATAGGCAAGATAACACATTCCCTTGCCTCTAGGGGTCGAGCTCATCATCCTAGGAGCTGTTTCGACCAATTCTAAACTGAGCACTACAATCTAGGCAATCAAAACAACTTGCCTCTATAAGCTAGGAAACCAATTCATTCATTAATTTTTTGCCATTTTATGAATGAATCTTCTAGAATAGGTAAATAAGTGTCATGTCAACATAAAATTACATTAATTACATCAAGGAGGGTGAAAAATCCCACCAAAAGTCAAAACTGGTCAAATGCTGCGTTTTCCTGAGCTGAAGATGAAAAATAGAGAAAATGTCCTGATGCGTAGCGCGCCATTTCTCAACGCATAGCGCGCCTTTGAGCCCACTTTTGGGGCACTTCTAGGCATCCAAATGAGGCACAAGTGGGCTTGTTGGAAAGGTATGGATGTCTACTCTCCATCCCAAGTGGAATTTCTTAATTTGGTGGCCATTTGCCCCTCCAAAAATGCAATCTCCCAAGACTGCTTCCTGTGTGTCCAAAAAGTGGCTGAAGGTCATTTTTTGCTTGTTTTTTGACCTTTTGGGGGCCAAAATCTCCATGAAATGTCTTGGCAGTGGCTGAGCAAGTGTAACTTGTCATGAAAAATCCAAAAATGTAAATTTTTTGTGAAATGGACCTCCCCATCTTCAGGGTAAGGCGCGGCGCGCTACGCGTTGAGGGCAAAAACCTGTTTTTAGCAAAAAAAATTCAAAATTGACCAAAATTGCTCCGAATTTTCTGAATTTTGAGCTGGGGGTGTATCATTGAGCACAATTCTCCTTCAAGGTGGCTTCAGCCAAAATCTGAAGTGGATCGGGCCTTTTCCTCCGTTTTAGTGCCTTGGCCAATCGTCTTTTGAGTACCTTCATTTTTGCTTTGCACACATGCATGCAGCCCAATAATGATTCTTCATATGGCAGAGCATATCTTTGTCCCTATTTGCCTTGGCTATCAACTTTTCTAAATGAATGTTCACCTGAATGAGCATATACCCTTGCTCAATAGGTGTCAAATCACCGGGTCTCTTGCGAGCCAAGTTCTGGTCTTCTCGGATCCTCCGCAACTCATCAAGAGTGTATTCATCCTCTAACTATTTGTTCGCTGCTCTAAGTATTTGATTGTCCAATTTTCCATTTCCAACTTCTGCTGCAACAAGTGATTTTCAGCCTTTAGTTGCTGAATGATCTCCTTTGGCTCCGAGCTAGGAGAACTGATGTCAAGGTCAATGATGTCTATGTTCGGATCACCTGATGGTCCCTCATCAATCATGGGCTGCTTGCCCCTCTCCTGTACCTGTGCTGCTGTCGAAAGCGAGGCCCCTTCCACCTGATGTGGAGATAACACTCGCTGTGCTGATGAAGAAGGCGAGACCCCTTCCACTTGGTGTGGAGATAATACTCGCCGTGTAGATGCAAATAAGGCCCTGTGGCCTCTCTGATATGTAACACATGCTGGAGTGCTGACATGCTCGGGCTCTGGAATGTGAAACTGATGTGAAGACCCTCCCTCATCATGGACAATCTTAGGGGGTGGCTGTGGCACCATGAAGAAGTCGCGAGAGATGAAATCCTCCCAAGCAATACCCTGCTGTGCCAACTGATGCATCACTATGATCTCGATCAGTGCATAATGATATATACTCTTGTGTTGCTGTGCGGGGCTCTTCCTTTGCACTAAGGGCACCATTCTCTCTGTATTTCGGCACATGAAAAATGGGATGTTCATCATTCATACCCGGGTGAAATGCATCAACAAACGGCTATGTTACGAATATAAATGTGAAAATCTGCCCTCACAAGTGAAATAGCACATAATGAGCCTCATCAAGGGTGCATACTCATCCCTTAGGAATCTGAAGGGAAAAATAGCAGTAAGGTGCCTCATACACCCGGGTTTGATATATGGTTGATAATGAAATCTGTCTAGCTGCTGGCGCTTGTTCCACTCCTCCCCAACATTTGGTATCCCAGTGGCTTGAGCAACAATTTCGGGTGATAGGGTGAAATCCACTCCTGTAAGGTTCACATGACCATTGTGTAAATGTAGGACAAACAAGCGGACTAGTTCTCTGTGATGTTGAATTTGTGAGATCCGCTCACAATATCCAAAGCATGATTGATACTAAAAACATGTCATTGCAAGTGGACAAGCTTGCAATTGAGCCAAAGAAGTGGGCTCCTCCCTGACATGCCGACCACCTTTACCACCCTTGTGATGCCTCCTTGACACTTCTACCTCTGGTGTTGAATCACTGTCATAACTCTGCTGATAATCTGATTCGGTTTCTGACATGGTTTTGAAGGCAAGATGGCTGAAATGTAATGCTGACTTTGCACCCAATTAACTGTTGTTTGACTTTGTCAAATGCTGTCACCAAGGGGACATAAATATAAGGGGATTGTTAGGGAAAGGGGAACATGAGGGAATTAGGGACAATAAACAAAAATAAGGAATTTAGGGAAAGCAACATGGGAAATCATAATATTGTGGGACTTTAAGGTGGCAGTGGGGTTTGGGAATTTAATAGGTTTTAGGGATTTTAGAGAGGAAAATTATGAAATTTTACGGGAAAATTTGGAGAATGTGGATGGAGATGAGGGAAAAGAGGGATCAAAAATGGGCAACCTTGGACAGCAAAATATTTTGAAACCCTAGCACCATTAAGTTTTGAAATCTTCCACAGCAATGTAGGGTTTTGACTTTTCATTTTCATGGCATTTTAACATATTAATTTCTCATTCATCTTGCAAAACCAAATCTAGCCATGGAGGAGAGGCCTACCTGCAATTTGCTTGAGAGAAAAGTGGATTTGGTAGCTTGCTGACTGTTTGTTGAGTAGAAAACCCAACGCGTAGTGCCCCTCGCCCAACGCGTAGCGCACGTGCAAAATAACACTGAAAAAGGCAGCCTGATGCGTAGCGCGCCCCTGACGTGTAGCGCGCCCTCCCTGATGCGTAGCGCGCCTCTGAAACTGCCCAATTTGCTCAATGACTCATAAAATCGCCTTTGCAAGGATTCTCTTAGCTTGTGAGAGGCAAATGAGTTGCTAATGAAGAGTGATGTGCTTTTATAGGCTTCCTTTAGATTTTTATTTGCCCAAAACCCACTTTATAATGTTTGAGTGTTGACACTTTCTTTGAATTAATTAGCTCTGACTTTTGGTTTCTTTTCTTTGAAAAATTGGTTGAAATGATGATTTCTTCTAAAAAAATTTGCAGGGATAGCTTCTAGGATGCTTTGGCAAAGGAGACCAAGGCTGCACTTCGACATTTGAAGAATTTAAAATTTTGAGAATTTTTACAAAAATGAGATAATGACCCTTGTTTTTCAAAAACAGAGTTTTTGAAAACAAGGTGAAAGTTTAGCTGTACAATGATGAGAATTTTTGAAATAATGTTTAATGAAGGACATCCCTCTGGCCTGCTGGCCCTTTATGACCTCTCAAGAAAAAAATGGACTCAACCCTAGACCTAAGACCTCGAAACTTAAAGCAAGATGAATGACCCTTTGAAGATTTTATTTACTTAAACAAACCTGAACCAGCAGTGCCAAACAAGAGGGGAATAAAAGACACAAACTCCCTCCACCAGGATTATGGCATGCCTAACGGAATGCAACATGATCACACTGATGGGACACCTAATCATGAAATGAAAAGAGCTTTGATCTCTGGTGGAGGGCTACTAGACCGACTCTAACAGGACTAAGCGGCATAACCTCACCCCAGGTATCAACAATATCTGGTGAATGTATGACCCAAGGATTAGATTTGATCGAGATCATGTTGACATAGGCAACATGAGGAGGTGAGAGTGGAAAAATTCCCATTAAAGTAGAATCTTTGAAAAGACCTGCCCCCACACTCTCATAGGGAGCACCAGTGTGCTTGACGAGAACGACAATTGGTCGACAATGACAATCTTCCCTTTATGGGGAAAACGAATCATGTGAAAGAGGAGGCCATGGCATGCATGGCATGGGTCCAGCTTTGGCCGAGTAGAAGATTATAATTGAGATTGGCGTCAACAATTTCTACCTCGACTTGCACTGTCTTGCCTTCCAGAGTGATGGCAAGGTTAGGTAAGACACCGAAGGGTCACGAGTTGTGCCCATCGAAAGCTTCCAAAGTGTTCGGAGATTAGTTCAAAGTAGGAGAACCAATAGCCTTCCAACATGTGGTTGACATGATGCAGGTGGAAGCACCTTCATTGATGACAGTCCGGTGGATGATCTTCTCATTGATGATTAACTAAATGAGAAAGGAAATCTGATGAGGGAGATGCAGAACATGGTTCTCTAGATCAAAACATATAAAATTGTAATCGGTGGAATCGATGCCCCTGATAGCTGACAGCAAAGATTTCCACTGTGATGGGCAACTTTGGAGCACCTCAAGAGCTAACATAGCTGACGGCGCCTGAGCCAAATCCTCAACAATATTATAGTGCTGAGCGGCTCGTGAGTTTGGATTATACGAGAATTTTCGTAGCACACCTCGAGAGGGTGGCCATATAGCGAAATCAGGGTTAGGGCACTTAATATGAAGAGGGCCAGAACTCGGGGTAGAAGAAGAAGGTGCAGCTTCTTTTTCTTTCCCGGCTGTTAAAGCAGGAGTTTGATAATCTTTCGATCTAGTAGCCACATTAATAAGCATACTCATCATGAACACTTGAGATCCAGAGGAAGTAGATTGGGTTTGGTCTACCATTTGGGTTTGCTGAGACGGAAACAGTTATTTGAGGACAGCAGGGGTTCCTTTGAGCAAGCTACTAACTTCGGATCATCGGGGACAATCCTTAGTGTAGTGATCTTCCTCGCAAATGAGGCAAGGATACTTAGGTTTCCGTTGCGAAGATTCGCCAGCAGATGATTTGGGAGGACCCTGTTTTGGGGCATCGGCTTTACCCTTGCCTTTGCCTTTCTTCTTTCCTTTCGAGGACCTGTCCGCTGCAGTAGATTGGACAGTGTGTACCTCTGAGTTTTTACTAGGGCCAAGTGGATTTTGGGATGAAATATTTGGAACAGCATTTGAGACCGACTTTTGTTTGGACGAATATTTAGTAAGGGTCTGGGATACTGAACCAATAACTCCATCAATGGGAGGTACAGCTTGTGACTTTGATGCTGCAGGATCGGATGATGGCCACGGAGCATCGGGTAATAACGCATACAAAGTTTCAGACTGAGTGTAAACTAGATCCAAGTACTTAGCACGAGCAATGGATTTCTCTTCAATGACGCATCCACCCATAGCTATATCGCGAGAAATTGGGGCCACGAATGATTTGGTGAACCATTCAGTGAGCAACTGATTAGCAATCTCAAATTTGATCAGGCGACATCTACATCTCCATTCATGAATGTGATTAGAGATGTGTGTCGTAGTATCTTGCTTAAGTGATGTAAGCAAATAGGTGCCAGTTTCATAGCGAACCGGCAACTGGAAATGCATGAGGAAAGCCATGGCTAAAGAGTTAAAGTCTTGGTAAGTACTTCGAGGCAGATCGATGTACCACTTAGCTGCAGCACCCGTGAGGGTCCGTTGGAAAAGGCGGAGATGAATGGAATCGTCAACGTACGAGTTCGACGAGCACCAGAGTTGATATGTCATCACATGGGCCTGAGGATCTTCTTTTGCTTTCCCATTGAACTTTGGACAATCGCTTGGTATCTTGGATGGCACAAGAGGCTAGTATGGCGAATGAAGGATTGGATCATTCGTAACTCGAGTGTGTCCAAGAATGGCAATTAGGTGTTAAAAGGCATGGTAGGTCGATAAGCGGGTCCAAACGGAGGAGCTCATCCCTGCGGGTAAGGATTTTGGCCCCACAGTGGGGGATTTTGGCCATATGGAATCTGAGGCTACCCCATTGCGGATTACCTTGACCATAGGGAGGATTTTGACCTTGATTACCTTGGAACTGTTCGGCCATATGTTGCTAATAAGCAATGTACAGGTTAAAAGTTTGTTGAGCCTGTTGACCTTGGACATATGGATATTGGACATGTTGTCCTTGAACATACGGGTGATGAACCTATTGCCCCTAAACAAGAGGATTTTGGACCTGTTGTCCTTGGGCATAAAGTTGATACACTTGTTGCTTGGACATAAGGATTTTTCACTTGCTACCCTTGACCAAAAGGATTTTGATCCTGCTGCTGCTGGACTTGACCTTGACCCTGCCCTTGCAAGGGTTGACCCTGATAATATGTATACAAGGGTTGCTGCTGTCATGGTTGGCTTTGTTGTTGCAAGGGTTGACCTTGTGGTTGCAAAAAATTTCCTTGAGGCTGCAGAGGTTGGCCCTGCGAGGACATGGGCTGGGAGGTGTGCGGAGCATATTGTATCTGTTGTTGCATAGTTTGCTGCAACTGTTGTAAGGGTTGACCTTGTGGTTGTTACAGTTGACCTTGCTGCGGGATCATTTGCCCTTGCGGTTGCATGGAGAGCCCTTGCTGCAACAAAGGTTTCCCTTGTGGTAGCAAAGGTTGCCCTTCTTGTTATAGAAGTCTTCCTTGTTGTTGCAAGGGTACTTGAACAGTGCCACGGAAATTTCCAAACTGAATCTGGCCATAGCCAGGCTGAATGTACTGCCTAGATTGGAGGGTGTAAGGTTGATTAACCATTCCTTGATAACCATATGGAACGTAAGGAGTTTGGTATTGGACCTGTTATCACAAAATCTAACCTGATAGGCTGCTGATCTAGTAGACTTTGAGTAACTCTTTCAAACCAATCTTTTGGTTGAGGCTTAGCCTCCTTAACCTGAGAGGGTTCTCTCAATAGGTTTAAGATTTTTTATTGATGATTAGATGGCTAACTCTAGGAACAAAATGGATAAATGTGTAATTGGTTGACTGGTTGAATCAAATATTAGCAAATATCTATTGGGCTATGGAGTCAAGATAGTCTTCAACAAAACAACATAATCAGCAAAACATGGAAGTCAAGGCACTTAGAGTTTAGGTTTATAAATAAACCAGTAACACAATGAATCAACACAGTTTACAAGCATGTGAAGGAAGTTAGAGCATTTTCCAATGAATTCTAAGTATCACAAGCTCATACCACTACAAATAAGTAATTGAACAAGGCCATAAGAATATCAAACACATAAACTTCTTGTGAATCTTGAGTAGTCAAACTGATCTCTGTATTAAGTATGAAAACCACAGTCTCTTACAATAACACAGCTTTCTTTTGCTAATGAAATTACCAACCCCTAGGAATTCGATTCTCAAGTTTTAAATAGAGTTTTACAACCTTGGATACTATGATCCATCTTTGGAGGAATTCGAATTCCTGACTTTGACACCTATCTATTCATAAAACAAACTACTTAATTACAATTTGACAGCTAGCTGTCTTTAAGAGTCCTAAAACAAATAGGAGTGGAACTCCTAAAACATGCTTTTAACACCTTATCTATGGCTTCAATACATTCTTTAATCAGTTGCCAACCCATGTCTTCGAGCTTGATGATGTCCATAGTGTTGTTACAAAACTTGTTTAATCATGACCTAACTGTCCTGAAAACTAGGAGACAGAGTTCCTCCTTTTAAGGCCCTCTGTCTTTTCAGCAACATGCCCTCTTGCTCTCACTCTGAGTCTAGTAATTTCATTGTTAGCAGCTTTTAACTTTTCTTCCATAACCTCGTAACTGGCTTTTTCAGTTTGAGTGGCAGGAACTGTGTTTTTGTCACCTTCAGGTCTTGGAGATGGAAATTCTATCAGCTCTTCTTGAATAGCAGATGCTTCTTCTATTTTTCCCATCTCAATATTGGACTCTTGCATCTTATTGGATTGCCTAGTTAAGGGTTTTCTAGGTTTGAAAACAAATGTTGTAACATCATCCTCAAATTCCAATTTCTTGGAGGGTTTCATTTTATTCGACTTTCCTTGATCAAATTCTATCACATCTGCCTGCACCAAAGGGGATTTTTCAATATCAATGACTTTTAAAATATCATTTAAATCACCCTTCAAGCTTGAACCTTCTCCCGAGATCATTTTTTTACCTTTCTCCTTTGCAATTTGACTTCTAGTCAATCTCCTTTGAATTGGTTTGTTGGTTGACTGTACTTGTTTCTTTCCTTTAACCTCAAGTATATCTTTTCCTTTGTAGATTTAGGAGTTTCAAGAATGACTACTAGTGTTTTGCTTGCTTGCTCTTTCACCTGCTTCCTAGGTTTCAACTTCACATACCTTTTTTCCCTAGACATTACAGACTTGCTAGTTTCTGTTGATGGAGTCCCTTTAACCCTAGGGCTAATGTCTACACCTTGTTTTCTTGCTCCAAAGTCACATAAAAACAAAAAAGAAGACCATTCTTTGTTTATCCTTTTGAGTTCACGTAGAACTATCAGTTTAATTAGACCATGATGAAACAGGTAAGTTTCACATCCTTGAGACTTCAACTGTACTTTATCTGCCATCTTAGCTACACTTAAAAATAAGAAGTAAGGCAAATCTAAAGAAATCATACCAGTAAAATGTAACAAGAGTTTAAAATTATATGAATAAACCTTTTGATATCTGCCTTCATAGGTAAAATAACGTTGAATGTTGAAGAGCAAATTGGCATAGTTGTCCTTGATGTAGTCTCTGCGAACTGCTTTGGTTAAGTCGGTTTCTACAAACTCTGGCTTTATAAACACCTTACATGGTTCCATGTCGAATCTGAAGTTTTTGAACCATGTATCTTGTCCCCTAGGAATTTCTATCACCAAAGCTATGCCCTCTGGATAAATTTTCAAGTTCAGCATTCTGACCTTTGTGCTTGAGCCAATGAAATGTAGTGCAAACTCCTTTGTCACCTGAGTATGTCCTCCCTGCAATTTCTTACAAAACTTCCAACATCCTGCTTTCTTGAAGGCTTCTACAACTGATTTGTCTCTGACTAAGACCTCGGTGTTTTCAGGCTCTGTTCTTAAACAAAGACCAGACCTGTGACGTTTCTTCTCCTCTGACATCTTTCCTTCTGAATTCCTATAACAAAACTGGCCTCGCTTGAAATTCTGTTGATCAGCCTCGCTTGCCAATGGTGGTTAGCCTCGCCTGAATTATGGATGAGGAAAACCTTGGTGAAAAATTACCAAAGCTTCCTGTTTGAAAAAAATTTTGCTTGAGGGTTTGCATGCAAACTAAGATGATGAGACTAGCCAGCCCTTTCGAATTTGAAATTATATTTCATAATCAGCCTTAAATTCGAAATGATGAGTTTGGATGGCAGCATGCTTAAGGACTGACTCGTAGCTGACACCTAATAATGAAAATTTTAACAGAATATTAACGGATTGATGTTTAACAAGACTGTTCTACAAATCCGTGCTTTCATAGTGCGCAGGGAAAAGCGCTACGAAAAGAGTAGCATTTTCGTAGCACAAAACAGACATTTTACACTGTCTACGCTACGAAAACGTGGTTTCAGGGTTTCGGAGGAAATTCCCAAAAATTTTCAAAATGGCTTAAGCCATGAGTTTCTAAAAAGAATGTAAGACTCATGAAACATGGAAAAAGAATGTTAGATTTTATTTGGATATGATAAATGAAAACTTTAAGCCTCCTAACCTATCACCTACCCATTAGCCATAGGGTGACTTGACACTTATCTAAGACCATGACTAGGAACAATGTAAACCCCTATTTTGGTGATAACAGGACCTGAGCCACATAGGGCTGCTGATACTGAACATTGCTCGATCCAAACGGACCAACGGGATTCCGAACTTGTTGTTAGTGGACATTGCTTGATCCAGTAGGATCAGCAGGGCTATGAGTAATACCAGAAGAAGTTTGGTTTACACCAAGCATGTGAGCTTGTGTGCCACTCACATTGGTGGCTCCTGACACCATAGAAACATTCAGGTTTTTCCCCTAGGCGGTGACACAGCTTGGCCATTGACTAGAGGGATGGAGGAACTAACAGAGACATTCTTCGAAACTGTCTGTTGTACCTGACGGGTAACTAGGATTGACGATACAAGGGTATTCGGAATGATGGGTTGCACCAGGACTGAGGTAACGGCCTGTTGGGAAATCGTGTTTGCAATGAATGGACCTGAAGTAGGCATGGTGCCTGGCACCCAAACAGGGTTATGGTAAAGTGATGAGGCACTAGGTGTACCTGAAACCAACTATTCCAAGGACACATAGTCGGGTGGCAACTAGCGGGAATACCCCCTGAATAGGGGAAACCCTCAAGAGGAAAAGTTAGCTCTTCCTCCTCAATAGTGTGGAGTAGAAACTTCAGACTCTTCCAGAGAGGTGACTGGAGCATCGCCTTCGGGTTCCATGTCTGGAAACAAATGACGACGTATGGCCGAAGAAGTATGAGGGCATAGTTCCAAAGGAACACCCGGCTAGTCGTACGGAATGTAAGGAAGCTACGATGATATCACAACAGGGTCAAACAGAGGATTTTAAGGATAGATAACCAGTCCAAGCTGGCTATCGGTAGTCAGCGAGTTCTCAAGAGTTTGAACAGGATTGCCCAGAGATTCTAGGCCAAGATCAGTAGTTGACCTAGTATCGAAAGTAGGCAGAGGACGAGATGACAAAGTTTGAAAGCTCAGAAAAATTTTGAGTTCAACACCTTGGTCCTCGGGTGACTCTGGTAACTCAGGAAACGGCTCCTCAGACAATCTTTCAGACGGAGGAGAGGAAGAGGAATTGGGTGAACCAGATGGTTCAGCCACGATGACCTTGTCTTCGTTGACAGAAAAAATAACCTCAAGGCTTTAAAATGTTTCTTTAAAGGAAACTCATGATTTGGTCTCAATCAACAATAGTTTTAAGGCTCTTCCCTTTAGGCTTCACTCCAAACCATATCACACTTCTCCCTCACACAACTAGATAGCTACAACTATGAATAGCTTGTTGTTTACTCCAAACCAAAATAGCACTAGCACACCCACATTAACACTAGCTTGTGCTAGGGGAGAAGGGAGGTTTATATAGGATGAATGGATGGGAGATGGATCCTCTGCTCATGGGAGAAGGTCTTATCCCTTGAAGTAGTTCCATCATTATTGGGGAAAGGAGCCCAAATTGACATCCTCGAATCCATCCAGCCAAACCATTTACCAGACTTTTGTTACGAAGCTTCTAGAGCTGGAAGCTTCGGCTTTTAATTTAAAAAACTTTTCATAACAGGATTGGCGTGAATGGAACACAGCTCAGTCACTCCGGTCGTCACTAGGGATAGTGCTAATCTCTTAACATTGGCGCGGGGGAGACAAAGGTCATTAGCACTGCTCTTGTAAACTGGGCAAAACAGAAGTTTCAGAGGAAATGGTGCAAAATGGAATTGATCTGCTCATGAAGAGGGACACAATGGGAGTTTCTTCATGAAGGAAAAGCATGTGGGGTTCACTGTAGAGGTCCTCCAGGATCAAGGAACAGGGAGTACAAGGACAATGACAAAATGTTGTGTAACACTAGCCATAAAAAAGAAGATTCAGAAAATCATGATATTTGGTGATTCATTGATAGCAATTCGGCGAGTTTAGGAGGCTAAATGCTTACACAATAACAACCTTTCTCCCTTTGTGCTTCAAATTCTCTTACAACTTTAGCAATATGAACAAATTTAACTTTATCATGTAGTAATGAATTTGAATTCAACAGTGGATGCTTTAGCCAATAAAGGAACAATATTGGACCAAGGGTCCACAGAATTGAACAATAAATGTATATTAAATTCCCATTTGCCATGATTCCTTGAACAACAAAAAGGAAATAATTATTTGCATTAATGTGCAATTAAAAATGTTAGTATAAGAGAATTCTAAAGTGCGAGCATATCTTTAGAGTATAAAGGTTTTAGAGGTGATGATATATATGGTTTAACAGCTATCATTTACTACCCAACCTCGGACACCGCCCCTCCAGCACTCTTGTCGATCTTGCATCCATAGAGAGCGTTCAAATTTTTAATTGGTCGAGGAATTTTCATTCAATTTTCCTTAGGACAATGTTATTTCCTCATTTCCTCCATATCAAGCATCTCCAACAAGAATTTCAAAGTCAAACTGATATGGATGAACCAATTCCATATTCAATTGTGATAAGGAAGGGGATAAAAGGTCATGATGGATATGGCAGTCTCAAAAACAGAATTATATATGCTGAATGATCCATAAACTGTCGTGGATATTCCACTGGACAATTTGTCCCAACATATCTAATAATATTATACTTAAAATCTAAAATTCTTTTTTTGGAGAATCTTCGGCAAAAATCACATAGAAAAACTTATGTCGACACGTTTCGAACCATCCGGTGTGGTTCATCATCAGGACAAGTTGAATGAGTAGATCTCATTTAGCACATTAAATAGACAGGGCAGAGGATCCATGACTCAACGGCTAAAAAATAACAGCTAGAAATAACATGATAACGGCTAGTTTGACCAAGATAAAGGGAAATTAATAATAATAATATTATTATTATTATCAATAATATTTTCTTTTAAAATTAAGTAAATCAAAAATTAATAATTTCAAATATGTTGAAAAAATTAAAATGAATTAAATTAAAAATAATAATAATAATATTATTATTATTATTATTATTATTATTATTGATAATAATAATATTATTATTATTATTAATTTCCCTTTATCTTGGTCAAACTAGCTGTTATCATGTCATTTCTAGCTGTTATTTTTTAGTTGTTGAGTCATGGATCCTCTGCCTGTCTATTTAATGTGTTAAATGAGATCTGCTCATTCAACTTGTCCTAACGATGAACCACACTGGATGGTTCGAAATGCGTCGACATAAGTTTTTCTATGTGATTTTCACCGAAGATTCTCAAAAAAAAAATTGATATGGATCACAGAAGTCTCAGTTCAATAATCTAAAATTCTACACTATTACAATTTTCTTAGATTTCTAGATCTATAGATTTTACTACAAATAGTGAATGCATGCAAATAAAAAGTATGCATAAAATAGAGAATGAAAAAATAAAATCTCACACACACATTAGACACAATATTTGCTCTGGTAAACCCCTTTGGTAGAAAAACCCAGCTAGAAGGTGAGGTCGCGCTGCTCTCTTTCTCTGTATCAAAATATGGCTACAAGTACAAAGAAGTATGGTTTGTGGACTGTGAGCTGCTACAGTGCACAAATCCGCTCTAAGTTCTTTACCTCCTATCCCTCTCGGCTATTTTTTCTCAACTATGGAACAAAATTCTCTCGAAAGAACGGAATCTCTTTTCCTCCTAGTGGTCGAGTTATAACACAGCCTGATAGCCTACTAGCGATCATGTTTGACAACATCAAATCTTAACCAAAGTTACGATATAGACTCTTCTAGATTATTTTACATCATAATCACATGGTTAGCCCTTTTTCCATGAATAATGGGGGCTGGCATGGCAGCCTCCTAAATTATGGGTGTGAAAACGTGAAGGTCAACTTCTCAGTGGCATAACTTTCGCATATGGACTCTAATTTACGCGCTTCTTGCATCGTTGGAAAGATATTTGTGTTTATAATAGCATGAAAATGCGGTGCGTAAAAGCAACAAAGTTTTACCCCCAAAAAATTTTGCTTGAAGCCTCAAAACATTCTTAGAAGGCTTAAGACCTTGGTTTTCCAAACTAGGTCTCACTGGTAAAAACGGTCCCATGAGTTGATTCCTCCACTTTTTCCACTTCAAATACATCGAAATGGATGAAAAATAATATAATGATCCAATATGAATCTCACCTCACCATTTTGGGAGGATTTTGGTCCCAAAAGTATTCTATTGAATGAGGTGAAGAATTTTTTCCTCCACCTTCTTTCTGGTGTACAATTTAGCTTTGCCTGCAAGTTGTCCTTTCAACCCAATCTACCAAAGGTCATTGTTATATGGAAAATTCACTTTTGCATACAAAAATGAACTCCTTAGATCTAGTGGTCTGATCTAGAAACAACAGAGGTAAAAAAATATCTATGTTTTCCTTAGAGAGATTAGAATACGAAAAGAGACCTACCTAGAATCTATAGTAAGTCCTCCTCTTCTCCTATCTTGTAGGCTTCAACTCTAACTCCACGCACTATAAATGGAACATGCAAGAATGACTCAAACAAGTAAGAAAACTACAATATCCACGTAACATAAATTAATGTCTCTAATCAATGAGTGAAATGGCATTGAAATACATAAGCATCAATTTGACACAAGTATAAGAAAATATAGTGCTTTTTGTATTAATAAATAAAGGAGAGAGTTACAACCATTTATAGATTCTTGACTTTGTAGAAGTGTCCCTAATTGTCTTGTCCTTCCTTGCCACAAAGAAAACCTTCAACTCAACCCTAATGCATAAATGGATGATGATTCCTTAAGCTCAAAGAAGCAGCATGAGGGCACTAGTAATCTCCAAAAGCTAACCCAGACTCTATGGGAGGTAGTAAATTTATAGGGTGAAAGTGGCAGTTTAGGATTTACCAATCTAGGCTTGAGATTTGCATATGAAGGAGGATAATCTCAAAGGATAAGAGATAAGACCTCTAAGCTAGGAATTCGAGATCTCTATCCATGGTAAATGGTTAAAACCACCTTAGAAGCTTCTGGAAGAAGAAGATTCAAAAATATTTTTTATTTTTCCTAAATTTTAGAACCATCACACCTATAGAAACCTGCGTTGGTCAGTGCAGGTGCTTAGTTATGGAACTTGCAACCATTGCAGGTGGACAGACATGCAGGGTGAATTGGGGCTAAAAGCATTGTTTCTTAGCTAATTGGCCCAGAAGCTCGAACTTTTTGGAGAGGTGATGCTTAGGTCTTTGCAAAGGGATAATGACAAA
The DNA here is from genome assembly GCA_031772625.1 of Pinus tabuliformis. Taxonomy (NCBI): domain Eukaryota; kingdom Viridiplantae; phylum Streptophyta; class Pinopsida; order Pinales; family Pinaceae; genus Pinus; species Pinus tabuliformis. Next base: position 354,052,489 of record CM062820.1, on the reverse strand, counting down.
GTTTTCAAGGATGTTGATTGATCCAGTTTTCAAGCCTTTTGAGGGGATGTGACAAAATCACCTATAACAGATTTCCCCCTAAAGTACAAATTTATAAGTAGTGGCTGAGGACTGAAGTGTTTTACCTTGTGACAAGTCTGGATCAAGAAAAAATTGGTCGATATCATCATCTGTTACAATACATATTATCATCATGATATCATTGTTGAGGGAGGCATACCCATGCTCAGCATATAAGCCAATATACATGTACAATGATCAAGAAATATTGTCCATTGATGATAGAGTGTGGACCCATGCTTGGATGACTATCTGAATGATCATAGCCATCATACTTTATAATCTTGTATGAATCTTGAAATCGCAGCTCAAATGGATGGAACTAGATATGGGGTCTTCTACCTCATCACTCAGTAGTATTGGTCTAGCCATGTGAATAAATGAGATGGAGTCGAACATGGTAGACACCATCTTATTACCAGCCAATGATGTAATCCTTAATAGACGCAAGAAAAAACATTGATAATGATAATAGCTCTCAAGGTACTATAGTACAATCTATGTGATGTGAATGAATGAGCTGAAGTCAAACACAACACAAAATATTTCGGTCAAAGTCCGATGATGTGGACTTGTTTCCGAGAGCGAGCAAACTTGCCATTGAAGTATACACTTCCCAAGGTACCAAAATGAGTTTATAAGTCAACTTCCTTGATAATGAGTTGATGTCAACAAGAAGCGACTTGTCGCAGGAGGGCCTTGATGTGTCTCTCATCAATGACATGAAATGGGTATTAAGATTTGAGAATGATGTTGATGCAGAGCTATTTCAGGAATGACAGACATGAAAGAAGGGTTATGAGTATTGTAGTAGATGTCAATGAAAGGACTTATCTTGAACATATCAGTGACACTTTTTGGAGTTAGCCACATTGACTCAAAACTGATTATGAAGGCTTCTGATATGGTGTGATTAACTAAAGAGGAAAACAAATTTCCTAACCCAACAATCACATAGATGAAGTGAAAGAGTGTCATGTTCAAGATTGACTCACTGTCATTAATAGGTTAAGTACCTCGTTTTCCCAATTTCCCCAACCATTTATCGTCAATACCTATTTATTTTTTACAAGCTTGAAGAGAATAACATATGCTTGATCTATAAGTTCATCCTTTGGATGAATCCTTCTGAGTGTATTTAACGAACCCTGAGAAGGAGTGGTATAGCCTTGTCATTCTTGATGAGTCCAACATTGTTTGATGATTTTATGAGTCCAACGAAGGTGTAAATCAAATTCTTTTTCATATTTAGAGAGTTTGAAAAATAGTCGAAAAAGAAAACTCCAAAGCTTTGTTTTCGTAATTTAGTCTCTTGACTCTAAAAAGGAATAAAACGATACTCAGGAGAACCTTTTAGTCATGTTCAATTAAAGTATTCCTTTTTTCGTAAATAGTTTATCCCGGTCTGGAAAAGGGTTAAACTTATACAGCGCGGACGTCTTTTCATTGACTTTAATGAGTTTGAAAAGACAAGCACTTGACAATATTTTCATGTTTTGGGAGTCTGAAAAGAGTTGAAAGAGGACTCCATGGGGTTCCTTTTTCGTAAGTTTATAGAGCCCAAAAAAGTGATAAAAGTGTGCTCTTTCATCAAAATGACCTGTATTGAACTTAAAATTTGTACAAGATCCTTTAATTAGCGTTGAACTTGCTCAGGACACCACAAAAGATTAAAAATATATGCCACATGGCAAAATTAGGTCAAAAATATATTAAAATAATAATTTTGTTGACCATAAATAGTGAAAAGTAAAAAGATTTTTTTACCATTTTCATTTTACCTCTTGTGAGTGAGCTTTAAGTGCATTTTACCTTCAAACTTTAGCAAGTGATTATAGCCAATTTGGTGGACCATTTCCAACGTCGTCAATTCCAGGTAGGAGATCTATCCTTTCTCTCCTTTCTTACAGTTTCCATTTTTCATTTCATGCAATTTTTTGAGAGTTTTCATCATTTTAGGGTCTAAATTTTCGCCCTAGGCCCATCGCACCCTCTCTGTATCGAAAGGTGCATTGGGTCTGCCTGATCCACACTAGGCAGAGCAGACCATCACACTTTCCAAGAAGGGAAAGTGCGTTGGGTCACTCTTTCTTTTGAAAGGTGGGTGTGATGAGCACAGTTGGAGAAAAAATTTAATGTTTTTGAGCTAGATTTCTCTCAAAGTTTTGCACAAGGCTGATTCTAAGTGTTTTTTTTGTGATTTTGCAGTTATTCACCGAAGCAAAAATGGTTCTAAGTTGAAAAGAAAGAGAACATGAGTGCCAAGATTTGGATGTTTCCAATGACCCAGAAAAAATAGGAGCCTTAAGTAATTGTGGACTCCTTAAGTTTTTATGGATTCTAGGCATGAGAGCTCAACTTGATTTACTGGAATATTTTCTCATGGCATGGGATATTTAAGAACAATGCTTCATGATCGGAGCACATACTTCCATCATAGAGGTGGAAGATATTTATTTTCTGAGGGGGTTGTCTCAAAAAGGAGCTCATATCTCATTATCTGGCATGAGAAGGGGTAATGAAACCATGAAGGACTACATAGTTGTGCATTGTAGGCCCTATCCTCAAGCAACAAAGGAATTAAATATAGAGATTAAGGATGTGATTCAACTGCCTCTCAGGACAATCATCTTCACCATCACTCGAGTGGCTAGTAGTGTCGCTTTTCATTTGGCTACCAAGTCCCAAATGCAATATGAATTGGAATGCATTGTTTTCAATTGGAGTGAGGGGGTATTGGAAAATTTGAAGGAATATATCAACAGAGAAAGGGATGGGTGACTGGATAACTTTGGGTATGTTTTTATTCTGATATCATTCACTCTAGAGAACATACCATTGCTTCGTCCTCAGCATATTTTTCTCGAGCTTCTAAGACCTAGTGTTCCACAAATGAGGCAATGGGCAGATCTCATGTCTCATCACGAAGGTGCATTTGTGATGAGTTTTACCCCCACTTCCTTTCGATGGTTACGGGTGCAAGTTATCATGATCAAGGACTATCCACATGCCGAAGCTAATTTCCAAGGAGATCCAGAGCTCATTTTACATGAAGGCGGGTAATGGGGTGATATATGTAAAAGAATGTCGTCTTTAACCCTTTGTTTTTTGGATTTTACAATTCTTTTTATGTTTTTATTGTATCAGAGACTAACTATTGGTTTCACATGCAGATATTGGACTAGTACAACCAGTAGGCTCATCATATCTTCAGCGACAAGGAGAGCCACAACTTGCATTGATTGGAGTTGTTGCAGGGGCAGAGGAGGAGATGCAAGATCTCAACATAGAGGAGACTCTTGCTAAGTTTGAGCATCATGTTGAGGGTTTGACCCATTATGTGCTAGAAACTAGGGTCAATGTGATCCTTATGTGATTGCCGCGATACACTATTGGAGTGCTAGATTGCATCAGCCAGTTGTCGTGCAAAGTTGCCAGTGCGATTGTGTGTTATCGCGATCATCATTGGGACTCGTAGATTAGGAGGCCTTAGAGCCATATTTTGTCTATATGTATTTTGGTATTATAGGTTGTGCGGCCATATGTGTTTCGAACACAGCGTTTTGTAAAATCAATGTTATCACTTAAAAAATTATCACCTAGCCATTTCTAACTAGATGGATCGAAATACACCATGTATGATTAATTTTACCATAGTAAAATCATTTTCACAATAGGGAATAATTTAGTAAACCATTTTTATTAAATTATTTCTGATTAAATTTTAAAAACCCCATGAAAATAATTGAATAAATCATTATTTATTTAATTTTCTCTAGATGTAATTATTAAATCATTATTTGATAATTATTCCTTGTCACATTTGACTAAATCTCCTTAAAATAATTAAATAAATCATTATCTATCTATTATTCCTTAATTTTATTTTTGGAATAATTCTTAAATCCCTATTTAATCATTATTTCAAATTCCTGTTTTTCTTAATCCTCACAAAGTGATTAATAAATCATTTTATTTGTTAATTACTTCAATCATTTTCTAAATATTGATCAAATCAAAATCTCACTATTAAGTATACTTTCTTATATTTTTTGGAGAGCGAAGATATATTCAAAATGGTCAAATATATTTATTTTGAAAATGGTTGAAGTAATTAACAAATAAAATGATCTATTAATCACCTTGTGAAGATTAAGAAATGTGTGAATTTGAAATAATTATTAAATAGTGATTTAACAATTATTCCAAAAATAAAATTAAAGAATAATAAATAAATAGTGATTTATTTAGTTATTCCAAGGTGATTTAGTCAAATGTGACAAAAAATAATTATCAAATAATGGTTTAATAATTATTCTTAGAGAAAAATAAATAAATAATGGTTTATTCAATTATTCTCAAGGGGTTTTTTAATTTTAATCAGAAATAATTTAATAAAAATGGTTCACTAAATTATTCACTATGGTGAAAGTGATTTTACTATGGTAAAATTAATCTTATATGGTGTATTTCGATCCACCTAGTTAGAAATGGCTAGGTGATCATTTTTTAGGTGATAACAACCAAACTCTATATATATTTATTTATCGATGTTTCCTATTTGCTCTATTTCTTTATTTAGTGTGTGATGTTGATTGAAATATTTACATGTGTTACAAATGTTTATATAAAACATAATTGGCTAATGCATCAGTTAATGTATTTAAACTTCTAGGAATATGTTGATATTGGGCTTCGTACTGAATAGATGTTGTTCAGATGTAGTACTACAAGTTGTGGATCAATTTTAACCATCAAATGGCGAATGATGCATTAAATAGCGTCAGGCAATAATTCGATCACTACCCTATACTCAGCGAGATTATTAGTTGAGCGACCGATACAAATCCCTTGTAGACTCACTAACTCATAATTTGGAGCATAAATAGCCGACTTCACGGAGGTAAGGTTATGAATACTACGGCTAGCATCATCAACATAACCAATATATGGCTAAGGGAATGTTGACATCTAGAAATCAAATGTAATTCAAGATTAACAGAGACGGTAAGAAACTTCGAAGGAAACACACTAACACACCTGTAGAGTATGTACACAGCTACTATGCAAAGGTAATCTAGGCCTAGTAATTTTTCAGGTACAACCCATTTATGGGTTGCGCCAAAGGGATTCCATCGAAATCAATGAGCTCATAAGCCCCTTTCGCAAGCACACATTTGACTATATACAAGCCTAGCCACATCAGTTTGAGCTTCCCAGCCCTTAATTTATTGGCTTCATGATCATATAAAGGACTAGATCACCTTCTGAGAAGGCACAAGGTTTAACATTTTTGTCATAATGTGCTTTGACGTGTTTTTTGTGGGCCTCATTGGCCATTGCAGCATCACATCGAGTCTCATCTAAGCGTGCTAGATGCAAAAAATGTTCTTCTTGTGTATAAGTTTTGGGAAGAAGCTCGACAACAAACTTTAAATATGGAATCTCACATTCAATGGGAAGGATTTCTTTTAAACCATACACCAACTGAAAGGGTGTAAATCCACAGTTTGGACAGATGTTCGGTATGCCCAAAAAGCTGGAAAAAAAAAAAAAAGAATAAGGTGCCAATTCGTTTTAAGAATCCCTATCACGTGTAGCAACATTATTTTCAATACCTTGTTAATGGCTTATACTTGCCCATTAGCCTTTCCATAAGAGGGATTTGAGATATCATGTTGAAGGCCCAACTTGGCAGTAAGTTCAGACATCATGTAATTTCAAAAATGTTTACCATGGTCTATAACAATAGCTTGCAACACACCAAATCTAGCAATGACATGATTGAAAAGAAATAATGTAGTTGTTTCATCGTTGCTGTTGTATGTAGGCATCGTTTCATCCCATTTGGTAAAACCGTCTACATCCACAATAATGTAGCCATGCCCCCCGGTTGAATGAGGGTTACAGGTCATGAAGTCAATGCCCCATTTCACAAATGGACCAATAGCGATAACATGATGCATAGGAGTAGGTGGAGCACGAGCTTTACGATCATAAATCTAGCAAACACGACATTTTTATATTGCAAGGATGCAATCTCAAAACATGGTTGGCCAAAAGTAATCGGATTACAAAACCTTTGCGGCAGTGGCATAGCCAGACATATGTCTGACACGTGCTCCAGTGTGACATTCGTTGAAAGCTTTCTCAACCTCCTTATGAATGAGGCACAGTCTAAATATTGTATCGACGCCACGGCGATAGAGAGTGTTACCAAGTATAATGTAATTTTGAGCCTGGTATCGAATGCGTCGTTGATCAAAGTGAGAGGTATTAGGCTGGAAATTTTGGGTCTAGAGATAGATAATGATATCTCCATACCAAGGATCAGATGAATCAATCAGAAATAATGACTCATCAGGAATAGAATCATCAAATGTAGACTCAGTTTCAAATGAGGGAAGGTCACATATCAGTTCAGTGAAGACTAAGGACTTCTTAGATTTGGATTTGATGAATTCCAAATCAAACTCCTGGAGAATAACAATCCATTTAGATTATTTTACCCCTAGAAATTGGCATGACAGAATGTATGTCATCGGGTTGCAATTAGAAACTACCATAGTATTCCAAAGCAAAATGTAGTGGAGAAATATTTGGACAGCTTGCATAGCTTCCAAAGCTAACTTTTCGATGTGAGTGTATTTGATTTCAATGTCATTTAAATTTTGACTCAAATGATAGATAGGAATTTCATCCCTAAGGTAATCTTCTTGGAGAAATACCATGGAAATAGTGGTAACAGTTGTAACAAGATACAGGAAATAGTCACATTGATAATCAAGGGGATATAATAATAATGCTCGAACCAAGACATCATTCAAGGAATTAAAAGCCCTTTGGGAGGTATCATCCCAATGGAAGGGAACCCCCTTTTTCAATAGGCAAGTAAATCCTTCTGTAAGTTCTGCATAATTTGGGACAAATCTCTGCATAAATTAGCGTTCCCTTGGGGGCGTTGTAACTGAACTAGTGAGGAAGGTGCAGGCAAAGCAAGAATTGCCTATAATTTGAGTGGATCGATGTGGATTCCTTGCTTTGACAGAACGAATCTGAGAAGTCTACCAGATTGGACACAAAAATCACATTTGTGTGAATTTAATCTAATATTGTAATGCCAACAATGTAGTAAAATTGCCTTGAGATGCATCGGATGATCCTCGCGACGTTTGAAGTGGTCAAGTAAATCAACCAAATAAGGTCGTACAATGTGCTTAATATCGTGGGCGGCATAATTCATGGCCCTATAGAAAGTTGCACCAGTGTTTTTCAAACCGAAAGGGAGCTTACAATAGGAAAACATGCCCCGTGGACAAATAAATGCAGTCTTATGTTGGTATAATGGGAGTATGTTGATTTGATTATATCCGGAAAAACCATCCATAAATGAAAAAACTTCGCTTCCATCATAGTAATCAACAATTTGGTCGACAAACGGGTTTGGGTAGTTGTCTTTTGGACAAGCATGATTAATATCTCGATAGTTGATGCATACTCAAATCTTTCCTTGTTTCTTCATCACAAGGACTATGTTTGAGACCCAATTAGTGAGAGGAATTGTGTAAATAAAGCCAGCACAAAAAAAAAAAAAAAAAAAAAAAAAAAATCAACCTCTGCCTTGATCGCAACAGCTTTCTTAAGGTGAACCAAACGTAAGCATTGTCAAACTAGCTTAGCATCCAGATAAGTTTTAATTCTCATGTACTATGATATTTGGATAAATACCTGGCATCTCTTCATATGTCCAGGCAAAAACGTCACAAAATTTTTGAAAGGGGTCTTCATAAATCTTGACCTCATCAAGAGAACAAGGTGCACCAATATGAACATTTTCTATAACTTCAGGTTTAATTGAAATATCGAGAGGAACGATCTCTTCAATATTTTCTAAGTTCTTATCAGAATTGATGCCATGAATGGAGATGGAATCCTTAAATGGCTCAGTAATATTAGGTAAGTAAACATCTCTGATATAATTTTCAAGGGTTTCAGGTAATGAGGAACGATGATGATTAGCTTCTCGTGGTGCATCATCTAAAATCATGATTTCCATGATGCTTTCATCAGTAGAAAATGTATCGGTGAAAGGATCAGAGGATGAACCAAAATATTAGGAATGATCAACCCAATTTGCTGAGGAATTGAAATTGGAATTTGTCGAACAGGCTGAATAAATTGCTTGAAATTCAAGCTCAACAGGACTGAGCAACATACGGTCACTGAATATATCAACATTAGAAATGTTTTGTACTATCCAGGGATCAGATGGAATAGTACAAGAGGAAATCATATTAACAAAGTCAACCAGATTAGGAATGTTAGGAGAAGGGAGCGAAAAAGTTCCCATTAAAGAAGAATCTTTAAGTAATCCTACCCCGAAGTGTTGATAAAGTTGTGGGAATTCACCCACAAGTGGAATGCTTCCAATAGTTTGAGAATTATTAGCAGAAAAGGTGAGTTAATCGATGGTCATGATGCCTCTTTGGTTAGGGAAAGCAATCATCCTAAAATAGGTCGATACCACAAATACCATGGCATAAATCTATGTTCGTCCTAGTAAGAGGTTATAAATTATAATCCAAAGGTCCATCTATGACTTCAACTTCTACTGAGACGTTTTGACAGCTAATTCTACTTGCAATGTATTCAAAATCCTATAAGGTTTGAAACCTCTTCCATCAAAATCTTTAAGAGTGGTGGGTGATTGATTAAGTTTTGGAGAACCAATAGATTTCCAACATGAAAGTGACATGATACAAGTCGAAGCACCTTCATCCACAATTGTCTGATGGATAGTTTTACTTCTAACAACAACTTGGATCATGAATGCCAGTTGGGGTGGAAGTTTAGGAGTATGATTCTCATGATTAAAGACCACAAGACTCGAATCTGAAGGATCTATCCCTCCAATTGCTACAAGTAAAGACCTCTTTTGGGCAGGACAATTCTGCAATACCTTGAGAGTTGACATAGTAGAAGGAGCTTGGGCTAAGTCCTCAACTATATTGTAGTTTTGTGCAACTCTCACATGAGGATTGAATGTTGATTTGTGAATAACTCCTTTAGGAGGTTTAATGGTTAATTCAATCGATATCACATTTGGAGAAGGATCTGAAGTAGATTGAGTGGAGCTGGAAGGTTGATCATTAGCCTTACCAGTCGAAGGATTTGGGTTACCATAGCCTTTATTTCTTGTAGCCACCGTGATCTCACCTCTATTTTTGGTGGAAGATAACATCATTACCTGGGAAGGGGAAGCTTGATCTCATGTAACCATATTCATCTCCTTCTTGGGAAAGGGATCTATTAACTCGACTGGTGTGTTAGATGATGACTTTAGGAATTGATTAACTTCTGCCCGCTATGGACAGTCCTTAGTAAAGTTTTCCTCGTTACTAATAAGGCAAGGATAACAAGGCTTTTGTTTGTCAATAGGAGACTAGTTATTTTCGTTTTCCTGTGAAGAATTAGCTTTCTTTTTCTTTCCTTTAACTTTCTTATTACTTCCAGATTGCTGAGACTTGCTTTTCGTAGATTGAATGACATTAATCTCGGAAGTATTCACAAGAGTAGTAGAGGATGGGTTTTGAGTAGTCACAATAGGAGATGAACTAAATAGTTTACTCATTGTCTGTTGACTATCAGAACCAATCACACCATCAGTAACATGTGATTCTTTAGTGGGAGGTGGGGGAACAGTATGTTGAAGTTGCAGAGTGATGAGCCCCACAAATGGGTAATTATATCGGCTCATTTTGCCTCCTAACATAGGTTAATCCACCATTCTCATTATTTTATTGCATTTTTTTATTATATTTATGCTAATAGAGTGAGTTGGGTTGGTCATTATGCCATGGAGTCTAATGTGTGTTTAATGCAACTTTTTGGTCAATTTTGGAGACAAAGTCAAAGATTTAATGGACATTTGGTAGCAAATATTCGAAGAAGACAAGGGAGAGGATTTATAGGAGGGTATCCCCCTCATTTATGACTCCCCACTTCGAATTCTCCATCATGCAGCTCGGAGCACAAGCAACCACATCAATGCACCAAAGAGGCAGCTAAGCAAGTGGAGGATAACTTCTGTTTATCTCAAGTTTTGGGAGCCAAGCCTCCCTGATTTTAAGGAAGCTATTGGGAGCTTCAGTTGTATAAGTAGAGAGGCCTAGGGCCTCATTAGGTTGTTGGAAGTTAGTCAAATTTTCGAATTTTTGTTGCATCTTTGCTCTGCTCAACTTCGAGCTTACTTTTGTTGACAGTTTCATGTAATCCTATTATTATTTTGATAATGAAGATGAGATCTTGTTTGAGCTAGCACTGAGTTACCTCAGAGGGCTGAAGCTCTTGGATTAGGGCCCAATCCAAGCAGCGAAGCTCCTCTTGTTTTGTATTTATATGCTTTGTTTCATTTTATGAATTAGTTGCTGTTAGATAGATTTCTGTCTTAGTTAAGAATAGGTTGCTTTTGGTGATTTAAAGGGTTGTTTCCATTTCAGTTTATTGTAGTAGGTTGAACAGTGATAGGAAAAAGATACAAAAATGCCATCAACGGATCCTTGGCCTCCTTTCCTCCCTCTGGGACCATGAACTAAGGCCAAGACCCTCATGTTGCCACAAAAAAACACAGATTTGCCTTTTCCATAGGATTTCTAGTGTTGCAGTTTGTTAGAAGGTTAATGCTTTGGTGTAGATCTATTTCACCATGCTTATTTCTGTCTTTGCAATAAATTTCCTTCCATGCTTTCTTTCCATGTAGCATTTTTCAGCATTTACTTTCCTAGATCAAAGCTTAGATTAGCTTGATGAAAATTCAGTTTTTTGATGTATCTGGTTTCTTTGCTTGCTTAATTCCATTGTTTGATTTTCAGTTCTCTTGCAACCAATCCTCTTCTCACAATAAGTTAGTCAATCAGCCATCACCATTTCTCTTTGATCTATGTCTCACAGGTCACCCAAAGTCCCTCACAAATCTACCTTAGTTTTCTACACTTTTCTCATGAACTTTCCTTTCTTTCCTTGAACAAGTCCAACCATCTTTCACTTTCTTGATCCTTTTTATGAACCCTAGACACCTTAACACATCACCCTAGCCTTCAACTACCCTTTCCACCCGCTTTCCCGCCTTCAAAACCTCCAAAACTGCTCTCGGCATCCCCCTGTAGACCTCGTGTAGATTTTCTTGTAGGTGTCCTTTTGAAGTCCGATTGTAGGAAAAGCCTCCAAAAGGCCACCTGAGACCTCCTAGGACCCATCCGCACCTTCCTACACATCTGCAAACTCCAAAGTCGTCCTCCATCGCCACCTAATCACTGTCATAGTCACAAACAAATAAATTACATGCATGACAATTTCACCTAAAAATACAAAAAGATGTTTTTTCTCATTTCCTTCTAGAAATAGCTTGAGTATATGTTGTTTACTTCCTAGGTTAAGTAATGGCATTCATTTCATGGTTTTTATCTCTCTTTCTGCAAAATTAGGATTAGTTGGTTAATTAGGGTTTGCTAGGTTTACTTTACATTTCAGTCTTCTTTTCCTTTCTGCAAGTAGAATAGCCTCTGTAGGGTAAGCTTTCCTTTCTTTCATCACACATAGAGCTTCTTCTGGAATCCATAGAAGTTGGCTTGAGCTCCTAGTGATCTTGCGCCAGCTAACCAAGTGACAGTCTGCAGTAAGAACTAGTACTTGTGCATACAACACCGTCGCTTCCAAGTTTGTTACGAACTACCGGGTTGATAAAAGTAAAGTAGGAAGCCCAGGAGTTGCAGCATTATTGCTGCAATACTGGTGCTCACCACTTTTTGGCGCCGTTGTCGGGGAAGTGTCAGAGTATTTTGTGATTACTGCTTTCTTCTATTTTCTACTGTAACATTCTGCTAAGTAGTTTATTTCAGCAAAAGTAGAGTAGTTGTTCCTTTCAGTCTCTACATTTCCTTTTCAATTCTGCAATTTCCATTTCAGCAAAAGTAGGTTAGTAATTTCCTTGCTTTCCTTTTCAATTCTGCAATTTCCATTTTAGCAAAAGTAGATTAGTCGTTTCCTTGCTTTCCTTTCAATTCTGCAATTTCCATTTCAGAAAAAGTAGATTAGTCATTTCCTTGCTTTCAGTTTTGCATTTCATTTTCTTTCCTTTACAATTCTGCAATTTCATTTTAGCAAGTTCATTTCAGTTAGTTGCAATTTGTTTGTTCAATCAATTTCAGTTTTGTAGGTACAAGCAGGAAAAAAGCAAAAATCAACCAAAAGATTTATTTTCATGCCTCGTAGGAACAGAGATAATTCAGGAAAATTCTTGCCCAACACCCCCACTACATCACATAGCCAACCTTCTCTCTTCTTCGGTGGCAGTGATCAAGAAGAACCTTTAGGTGAACAACCAAAGATATTTGAAGAACCTATAGGGGAAGAAGAAGAAGAAAACATCCCTCCTGAGACAATGGCTGAAAACAGAAATGCTAGGGGGGATGGAAAAAGAGTAGAGGGTACCTTTCCCATCCAGGAGACCAATGGGGACACCAAAATGAAGAATATAAGTCCCTCGGCCCTACCTCACTTCCATGGGTTGACTACAGAAGATCTCGACACCTTTTTGTTTGAGTTTGTTGTTATTTGTCGAACCTATGACTATGCAGAAGACGAGCAAAAGTTGAAACCATTTCCTTCTACCCTCAAGGATGCAGCATTGCGTTGGTTCATGGGGTTACCCGACAATAGCATCACAACTTGGGCTCAAATGCAACAGGCCTTTAATAACAAATATTGAGACTATTGTAGGTAAAAATATACCAAGGAAGAAATCTTTTGAATGACCATGGGAAGTGATGAATCTTTTGAAGATTATGAAGAGAGATTCCAGCTCAGTTTTAAAAGGTTCGGGTGCACAGTTGACCCCGAATCTCTGAAGTTGGTCCTGCTTAGGGGAATTCCGGAAGACCTTCTAGACACCCTCCATTTACTGGCTGGGGGAGACATCTACCAACTACCTTATGAGGACATAAAGACTATTTTTGGAAATCATTCTAGAGCAGACAGAAAGAGAGGTAGGGGGAGTCAACGCATAGCCAGTACCTCCTCATCCAGTTCATCCCTCAAAGGTGAACTTGGAAACATGCTGGAAGACTTCAAGAGTGAGATGTTGCAGACTCTTGCCATGCAAATGGATACCTTTCATATCAAAAGGAAACAGGAGGAAGCAGAGAGGGCTTTGGCCATTTTTTGTCCTAGGTACACCAGAAGGCATCTTAGGAATGAGTGTCCATTGAACTCTATAGAGGTTTTTTCGGTCTGTGAAGAATATCATTCTACAGATAAGTGCCCTTCCTTGCCCGAACTTAAAGTTGTATACCAGGGGGCCAAAGGAGCCACTGAACCACTCTATTTCATGAACCAAAGGAGACTGCATGGACCTAGACCATACCAACAGGGATGCAAGGGACATCTTAGGCATACTACAACGCCAACCAAGCCACTTCCATACCTTCTTGGGGCCCTCCTGCTCATCCTTCCTAGTCCATGCCTCCTCCTTGGTCCTATCCATCTCAATATCATGCCCAGCCTCAGTGGAATGCATCTCATCAGGGGTGGAGGCCCTAATACAACTCTCCTCCTGCTCTTTTTCCTCCACCACCTGCTCAACCACAACCATTGCCTCCTGCTCCACCAAGGCAACCCCAAATGCCTGCCCAACCGAACCCGAACCCGAACAACAGACAGGCCCAGCAAGTATATAGTGGGGAACCATCATGCCCAACCTATGCTATGGAGATTCAGGAGATTAACTTGTGATCTGGGAAGGTTCTCCCAGATAGCCAGCCTCCCCCAAGGAGGTTGAGGAAGATAAAGAGGAAAGTGAACGTAAAGCAATTCTACCCTTTCCTGAGAGACTATCCGGGACAACACAGCCCATCCCAGAAGAAACTGAACTTCTAGGAGAGTTGAAACAGTTATGTGTAAAGATACCACTTCTCCAAGCCATAAAGGATGTGCCTATATACAATAAGATGATTAAAGAGAAGTGCTTTAGGCATCCAGGCAGGCGCAAGAGAGATGCCCCAACCATCAATGTCATATGACAACTGTCCTACCTGATGTTGGAGCAGGTAATCTGTCCGAAATATATAGACCCTAGAAGCTCAATAGTTGATGTCCACATCAATGGCACCATGATCCCACATACCTTGATTGATATGGGAGCTACCATTAATGTGATGACAAAGGACACCATGCTCAAACTCAACCTCTAGGGCTCCTTGAGGAAGACCACGATAGTACTGCAGCTAGCAGACCACTCCACTGTGACCCCTGAAGGGATTGTGGAGGATGTGATGGTCTCCATTGATTCTTGGGAGTACCCTGCTGATTTCTTAGTTCTCCAGCTAAAGGCAAAGCTCACTGGGTATCCTCTCATCCTGGGAAGACCCTGGTTGGCCACTGCCGATGCTTACATTAGTTGTCGGGCTGGGAACATGACCATCAAGAACGGGCATATGTCCAAGCAGCTAATCTTATACCCTCCTGCCCAACCTTTGCTAGAACATGATCTACCTCTCTGGTTGGAGGAGGAGGATGAGGATGAAGTTTTCTCTACACCACTATGTGCAGTAGAAACTGTCATGGGGGGGGGGGGACCGCAAAATGAGGATGATATCATTGAAAATTTAATTAAGAATCCACCTCCCAGTATTTTTCCATTAGAAGATCTAGTGAAAGAAACCCAAGACAATCCCTTAACTGACCTCTGTGTGGCTGACCTGACCTCTCTTGATGTTAAGAATATAGAGTTTGGCCCAGAAAGAACCTTGAAAATCAACTCATCCCTATCCACTCCCCAGGAGAAGGAGTTGTGCAGCTTATTGAGAAAACATTTAGATGCCTTCGCCTGGAGTTATAAGGAGATGAAGGGAGTGCACCCTTCAGTATGTACTCATCATATATACATTAAGGAAGATTGCAAACCAGTCAGGCAACCTCAAAGGAGGATGAATCCAGCCCTTAAAGACATTGTTAAGGAAGAATTGCAAAAATTACTTGATGCAGGATTCATCTACCCCATCTCTGACAGTGAATGGGTCTCTCCTTTGGTGCTAGTGCCAAAGAAAAATGGTAAGTGGAGAATCTGTGTCGATTATCGGGAACTGAACAAAGCCACTAAAAAGGACCATTTTCCTTTGCCTTTCATAGATCAAGTGTTAGATGGTCTGGCGGGGAAAAAGTATTTCTCCTTCCTAGATGGGTTTAGCAGGTACAATCATATCCAAATCAGCCTGGAAGACCAAGATAAGACCACTTTCATTTGTCCTTGGGGTACCTTCACATATTGGGTTCTTCCTTTTGGTTTGTGCAACGCTTCAGCCACTTTCCAGAGAGTAGTATTGAGTATATTTTCTGAACTGTTTCATGATGCAGTGGAGATATATATGGATGATTTTACTCCTTATGGTTCTAACTTTCAGGAAGCTTTATCTAACCTAGGAAAATTTTTGGACAAGTGTATTGAAATGAACCTGTCCCTCAGTCCAGAAAACTGTGAATTTTTTATGAGTGAAGGGACCGTGCTAGGTCATGCAATATCTCAACAAGGATTGCAGGTGGACCCCAACAAAATTGCCATCATCCAAAGGGTCCCACCTCCTCAAAAGGTGAGAGATGGCAGAAGTTTCCTAGGCTTAGATGGATATTACAAAAGATTCATTAAAGATTTCAGTAAGTTAGCCTCTCCGTTGTTTGGTCTTTTAGGGAAAGATGTCGAATTCACATGGACTGAAAACTGTCAAGAAGCCCTAGGTAACTTGAAAAGAAAATTTGTGACTGCCCCAATTTTGAGAGGCCCAAACTAGGCCCTATCTTTCCACATTCACACAGATGCCTCGAACAAAGCAATAGGAGCAGCCCTAGGACAAATTGATGAAAAGTTACCTTATGCCATATACTTTATAAGTAAAAATTTGTCAAAGGCAGAGTTAAATTACACGGTAACCGAGAAGGAACTCCTAACTGTAGTGCATTCCTTAAATAAATTCAGACATTACATCACATGCTATCAAACCTTTGTACACACTAATCATGCTGCAATTAGGTATTTAATGAATAAACCAGATGTAAATGCTCGCAGCATTAGATGGTTGCTTTTACTGCAGTAGTTTGATTTAACCATTGTTGATAAGCCTGGTAAAGAAAATGTTGTTGCTGACTTTTTGTCTAGAGTAAAATTTCCTGTAGGTGAAGAAGGAATGGTGGGTGATCAAATGCCAGATGAACACCTATTTTCTATCTCAATACTCTCTCCATGGTTTACTAATATAGCAAATTATTTGGTTTCAGTACAGTTCCCACCACACCTGTCTTCAAAAGAGAAGAGCAAGATCGTGAGGAAAAGCACCCCTTTCACCTGGATTGGGGGCAATCTCTTCAAACTTGGCCCAGATCAGATCTTGAGAAGATGTGTCAGGGAGGAGGAAGTTTTTGACATTCTCTTGACCTATCATGACAGGCCTTATGGAGGTCATTTTGTAGCAAAGAGGACTGCCTTCAAAATATTGCAGGTAGGGTACTATTGGCCCACTCTTCATCAAGATGTGAAGAGATATACCAACCAATGTGATCGTTGCCAAAGGATGGGGAAACCTACTCCAAAGGATGAGATTCCCATGCAACCTCAAGTGACCTTTAAGCCATTTGAGAAGTGGGGCATGGACTTTGTGGGTCCTATCAACCCTCCTTCAAAACAGAGGCAATACATCATTGTGTGCACCAATTACCTGACAAAATGGGCAGAGACAAAAGCAATCAAGGCAGCAACAAAGGAAAAAGTAGCTGAGTTTTTAAGAGAAAACATATTCTATAAGTTCGGGTATCCAAGAGAATTGGTCACAGATCAAGGCAGTCAGTTCACTTCCAATCTGATTGAAGACCTGCTCACACATCATAAAGTCAAGCACGGAACTTCCACCCCTTACCATCTACAAGCCAATGGGCAGGTGGAAGTCGCTAACAGACCTTCGGAAGGAATTCTGACCAAGGTAGTGAGCAGCAGCAGAAAATATTGGGCGGATAGACTAGTTGAGACCACTTGGGCCTACAACACAACATGGAAGACCACCACAGGGTTCACACCCTATGAACTGGTCTATGGGAAGAAGGCTTTGCTGTCAATAGAATTTGAATACAATACACTAAGGATGGTAGCTCAGCTGGACCTAGACCTCAGCCATGCACAGAGGGAAAGACTACTCCAGCTCAATGGATTGGATGAACAAAGATTGCAGGCCCTTCTCCACATAGAGGTAGTTCAGCTTCAAAGGAAAATATGGCATGACAAAAATATCAAGGAGAAGCAATTCCAAGAGGGAGATTGGGCACTGCTCTATGACTCAAGGTATAAAGACTTCAAAGGCAAGTTGAGGACAAGATGGCTGGGACCCTACACAATGGAAAAATTTAATGAAAATTGTTCAGTTCTGATCAGAACCATTGATGAGGAAGCCATCCCCATGCTTGTCAATGGACATAGGTTGAAAATTTACAAGAAGCCCCTCTCCAAGCGAGAGTTCATTGAAGATCTGAATAAGACAGTGTTGGTAGTGGAGCAGGTCTTAACCTCCACTCCACCCACTCACTGAAGAAGTAGGAAAAATAAAAAATAAAAAATAAAAATAAAAATGACTCAAGTGAAAACCTCCATGAGGCGCTTGAGTCCCATCATTGGGTTGAAAACCTCTTTTGAGGCGGCCCAGTGATGACAAAAACAAAAACAAAAAAGAGAAAGAATAAGATCCCTTGGAGGCACTCAGGGCAGGCAATTAGGGTGAAAACCTCCTTGAGGCGCCCTAGTTGTCTTTCAAAAAAAAAAAAGAGAAAAAAGAAGAAGAAAAAACAGAAAGAAGGAAAAGGAAATTGACTTTTAATGTACATTGTAGGTTACAGGTGGACCACAGGAGCAAGAGAAGATACCACTGAGCCTATTTCATATCCCCCACACTCTTCTCCATCGTTTCTGACCTTCATTCCACCTCTCTGTGTTTTTTTCAAAGACTGTGTATCCTACAGGAGGCCCTGTGTGTTCTACAGGAGGCTGCTGTAGAAATCACAAAGAGTCAGAAATGGTCTCAAAAAGCAGTTCAAGGGGCTGAGAGATTTCATGAAGAGCATGTAGGCCTTCCTACAGCTATCCATCCTCCTGGCCATTCATCCCACACTTGCACCACCTCATCATCATCGATTTCTTTCCTTCCTGTTAAAAAGACACAGAAACCAGTTTTTAAAAAACAAAAAAATAAAAGGAACAGCACCTCCAAATCTCACCTGCAACTTACCAAGTACCTCTCTGTATTCATCAGCATCTCCAGTATCATCCTCACAGCTCCCAGCACAAAAATCAGCTAAAATTTTTAAAGGGAGAAGCAGTTACAGGAGCTCCTATAGGAATTCCTATAGCAGTTGATCCCATTAAAACCAAGCCACATCAGCAAAATAGGTGCAGCCATAGGATTGAAGGGGACACTTGAAGCCAGATCCAGCCAGAGGATACTTGCACAAAGCACATAAGCCACACATCAGGGAGTAGAAAGCATATAGCAGAGGAGATACAGGCATGCAGCCACTGAAATACGAGCATGCAACAGCAAAGGAACCAAAATGCACCACAGCACACACATTCAACTTGCAGGTGAGTGTCTAACCCTCTCCTTTGTTGCATCTGTATAATTCAAAAAAATGCATAAGTGAATGAGATGGTTAGGGTTGGATGAGAAAAGGTGGCCAGTTAACTGGCCACCCTCATCCAGTTGACTGCGCTCATCCGGAGATGCCACCACACATGTACCTAGTCAACTCACAAAAAAATCCAAAGGACAGGTAGTGGAGGGTATACAAACTCCGATGTAATGATGGGAAGTGACTGTGGGGAAGAGTCATGAGGAGTCATGATGACAAGGCAGGGGGGACCAACGGTCCAAATATGGCAACGTACCTTTTTTCCAGCTCACCCCATCACTGGAAATATCTCAAAGAAGACATAAGTACTCCTCCTCGAAACTCCTTCACCACCTTTTCTTCCATTTCATCCTCATCCACTTAGCTGCAGCAAGCTCTATACCACCTCCATAGCCTCGAAACCATCGTTCTCTATCATTTTCAGCCATCCTCCTGCTATTGGCGTTCTACAGGAGCAGTAACAAGTTCTACAGGAGCACCTACAACCAGTTCTACAGGAGGGGCAGTAAGCAGTTTTTAAGGAGAAAACACGGGATTTTTGCTCGATTTATGGCTTAAGGAGGTAAGTTTTATGCATAACCACCTTGATTATTAATATGTGCAAGGAATGATACAGTTTTAAGGAGGAATTGAGCTTGTAGGAGAAGAGGAATTCCATAAAAAAATTATGCCTATTTTCTTAAAAAAAAAACACACACACACAATTTTTCTCTGTTTTCCTGTTTCTTCAAAATTCTTGTCTCCATCTCTATTTCGGGTGTTCAAAGGGGGTATAAGCAAAATGACAAGGGGATTCATGAGGAAGGAGCCCACAAATTCAGCTAGGATCCATGAGCATCTCGAAGTATTAGCCATTTTTACCATAGCAAATTGGATGCCATTCTTTGAAAAATTATGAGGGTTTGATGAAGAAGTGGCTCAGGAGTTTTCCCTTTCTTTAGTCCCTCACTCAAGGACCCATGCCTCTGTTACTCTGAGGGGTCTCTCCATGGAAATCACCCTAGAATTTATCAGTAGGGTTACCAGCCTTCCCCTTGGATTACCTTGGAGCAAAGATGAAAAGCCAATGGGGCAATCTGCCAAGAAAAACTTCTTCCAACCAAATGAACATCTTGTAGAAGACAAAAATGGCATTAGAATAACAAGCATACCTTACCCTTGGGATGAGGTCAGTTACTAAATTATCAAGTATATTTCCTATGAAGGAAGGTATAGCATAGTTTATGGCTACCATTTCAGACTCCTCCATGAGCTGAGATATGGCATGGACACTCCAACACCCCAGAAACTCAGCATTCCCTATTTTCTCCTGCAGTCCCTTATAGACTCTAGCATTAAGTTGAAGGCAAGAAGTCCAGATCAGTTGGCTCACCATGGGTTGATTAAATTATTAGTGGAAGAAGGCCTCCATACCTTCACAATCCCCATAGCATGGGAAATCTTCAGAAACATGACAGAAGAAGATGATATAAAGGCCCTCACATATGATCTCAGTCCTCCTGATAGTGAGGAGGAAGACCAGCAAGGGGGAGAAGGGGAGGAAACTGATGAACAAGAAGGGGAGAAGGAGGAAACCAAAACAGAGGAGGAAGAAACCAAAACAAGACAAAAGGAAACAAAACCAGCAGAGACAGAGAAAAAGACAAAAGGAGAGGAAAAAGGGGCAGAAAAGACAAAAGTGTCTCCTGAGGCCCTAGAAAGAGAGGTAGCAGCTGCCCTCACTGCCCTCAGCACCCCAATTAAACCAAAACAAAAGAGGAAGAGGCAAACATCAATGTATTTCAGGGCTCAGAAAAGCACAAGGATAAAAATAGGGAAACCACAACCATCTTCAACAGTGCCTATTATAATTGAAGATTCACCCACTGTCAAAGGGGAAGAATCTCCCTCTAAAACCCCCATCACATATGAAAGAGGAAGTCCCAAATCTTCCACCTGGAAGGAAAAAGTGAAACTATAGGACTCAAAAATAGCTCTACAGGAGGCATAGACTATTCTACAGGATACCCTGACAAAGCTATAGGAGACCGAAAAACTTGAGAAAATGGTAGAAGAACAGCCAAAGGGGAAGGAGGAAACAGTAAAGGCACAAGAACCTGACCCCCATCCTAGTTTGGGCTCTTACTACAATCTTCTTGAGGGGGGGAAATCATTCCACAGAAATTTCCACTCCCACTTTTCTTTGAGTTGGAAAAATAAATAATAAGGAGCCACATATGGATGCAAATCGTCAAATCCAAGGGGGTAGAGGATATTGGTCACATTGAGAACAAGCTTAGAGAAATGGGCAGGGAGTTAAGTGTTGTAAGGCATAGAGAGTCAATCACGAGAACTCATTTGGAAACAGAAAATGAGTTGCTAAGAAGACAACTATAAGAAAAGGAGACACAATTGGCATTCATGGCCAGCTGGTCTATGGAGGCACTACAGTGCAGAACACCAGCAAAATCATATGGAGTATACCTCAAAGACCAATGGCTACAATTTCAGATAAATACTTTGGCATAAAGAGGCACAATGCCTTTCCAAGATTATAGATAGTTTATGGACCTATGTGACCAAAGTTCAGCAAAAGATAAGGCAAAAATAGCAGAGTTCTATTTGCATAACATGGCCCTCCCAGATATGAACATGTGGGACCCCAATGCTAGGCTTGGGGACCTACAACTAATGGCCATGGCATCATGCATGAATTATGAGGAATTAAGGGCAGCAGAGATAAGGAAGTTGATGATAAAGGAGTAGAATGAGCCCTTGATGATCAGAGCTGAGCCATCAGACCCCATGGCTCTCATCAGCACACACCAATAGCTTGCAAATAATCCTCAAAGTTCCCCTAAGTATATCAATGATCAGGCTCAGGCCATTGCACATTTTGAGGACATGGAAAGATTACTTGGGGAAGACTGTATTCATGCTTGTATGAGGAAGTGGAACACTCTCCCACATAGTCTGCAAATCAGGGAGTATCACTCCCCGACAAGGATGAAAGAATCATTAAGGAGAGTGCCACTGTACAAGCACTCTATGCAAAGTTTGAAGGCCAATTGGATTGGCCTCAAATTGAGTCCCCCACTACTGCTAGGCCTACTGGAAGGTAGAAAAGAGGAAGAAGAACAATAATAGTGGGAAGAGGTGGACAGAAAGGCAGGATTCCATGACAAAGAAGAGGACCTCACATCAGAAGCATGGGATGTTAGGGAGGCCATCAGGGCCATCAAAGATGAGGAGATGGACTAGTTGCTCAGAGGATGAGCAACACATTCAGTAGGGGGGTGATGATGAGCCCCATAAATGGGTAATTATATGGGCTCATTTTGCCTCCTAACTTAGCTTAATCCACCATTCTCATTAGTTTATTGCATTTTTTTTATTATATTTATGCTAATAGAGTGAGTTGGGTTGGTCATTATGCCATGGAGTCTAATGTGTGTTTAATGCAGATTTTTGGTCAATTTTGGAGACAAAGTCAAAGATTTAATGGACATTTGGTAGCAAATATTCGAAGAAGACAAGGGAGAGGATTTATAGGAGGGTATCCCCCTCATTTATGACTCCCCACTTCGAATTCTCCATCATGCAGCTCAGAGCACAAGCAGCCACATCAATGCACCAAAGAGGCAGCCGAGCAAGTGGAGGATAACTTCTGTTTATCTCAAGTTTTGGGAGCCAAGCCTCCCTGATTTTAAGGAAGTTGTTGGGAGCTTCAGTTGTATAAGTAGAGAGGCCTAGGGCTTCATTAGGTTGTTGGAAGTTAGTCAAATTTTTGAATTTTTGTTGCAACTTTGCTATGCTCAACTTCGAGCTTACTTTTGTTGACAGTTTCATATAATCCTATTATTATTTTGATAATGAAGATGAGATCTTGTCCGAGCTAGCACTGAGTTACCTCAGACGGCTAAAAATCTTGGGTTAGGGCCCAATCCAAGTAGCCAAGCTCCTCTTGTTTTGTATTTATATGCTTTGTTTTAGTTTATCTTAGATAGATTTATGTATTAGTTAAGAATAGGTTGATTTTGGTGATTTAAAAGGGTTGTTTCCATTTCAATTTGTTGTAGCAGGTTGAACAGTGATAGGAAAAAGATACAAAAAGGCCATCAACAAAGCCTTGGCCTCCTTTCCTCCCTCTGGGACCATGAACTAAGGCCAAGACCCTCTTGTTGCCACACAAAAAACACAGATTTGCCTTTTCCATAGGATTTCTAGTGTTGCAGTTTGTTAGAAGGTTAATGCTTTGCTGTAGATCTATTTCGCCATGCTCATTTCTATCTTTGCAATAAATTTCCTTCCATGCTTTTTTCAGCATTTACTTTCCTAGATCAAAGCTTAGATTAGCTTGATGAAAATTCAGTTTTTTGATGTATCTGGTTTTTTGCTTGCTTAATTCCATTGTTTGATTTTCAGTTCTCTTGCAGCCAATCCTCTTCTCATAATAATTTAGTCAATCAGCCATCACCATTTCTCTTTGATCTATGTCTCACAGGTCACCTAAAGTCCCTCACAAATCTGCCTTAGTTTTCTGCACTTTTCTCATGAACTTTCCTTTCTTTCCTTGAACAAGTCCAACCATCTTTCTCTTTCTTGATCCTTTTTTATGAACCCTAGACACCTTAACACATCACCCTAGCCTTCAGCTACCCTTTCCACCCGCTTTCCCGCCTTCAAAACCTCCAAAACTGCTCTCATCATCCCCCTGTAGACCTCCTATAGACCTCATGTAGATTTTCTTGTAGGTGTCTTTTTGAAGTCCGATTGTAGGAAAAGCCTCCAAAAGGCCACCTGAGACCTCCTAGGACCCATCCACACCTTCCTACACCTCTGCAAACTCCAAAGTCGTCCTCCATCGCCACCTAATCACTGTCATAGTCACAAACAAATAAATTACATGCATGACAATTTCACCTAAAAATACATAAAATTCCAAAAATATGTTTTTTCTCATTTCCTTCTAGAAATAGCTTGAGTAGATGTTGTTTACTTCCTAGGTTAAGTAATGGCATTCATTTCATGGTTTTTCTCTCTCTTTTTGCAAAAGTAGGATTAGTTGGTTAATTAGGGTTTGCTAGGTTTACTTTACATTTCAATCTTCTTCTTTTTTCTGCAAGTAGAATAGCCTCTGTAGGGTAAGCTTTCCTTTCTTTCATCACACATAGAGCCTCTTTTGGAATCCATAGAAGTTGGCTTGAACTCCTAGTGATCTTGCGCCAGCTGACCAAGTGATAGCCTACAGTAAGAACTAGTACTTGTGCATACAGCACCATCGCTTCCAAGTTTGTTACGAACTACCGGGTTGATAAAAGTAAAGTAGGAAGCCCAGGAGTTGCAGCATTATTGTTGCAATACTGGTGCTCACCACAGGGAATTGGGTATCTTGTCATAGAGCATGCCAGATTGAGTATAAATCAAATCAAGGTATTGGGCATGAGAAATAAATTTCTCATCAGTAACAACCTCGCCTTTAGCAACATCTTCAATTATGGATGGCAACAAGGATTGATAAAGCATTCGGCCAATAATTGATTGGGAGTGAAATTTTTGACCAACCAACATCAATGCCTCCATTCATGAATATGGTCACAGATATGAGTGGAGTCAGATTGTTTCAAAGAGGTCAAAATATCGATTCTAATTCATGTCGGATAGGTAATTAAAAATGGGTCAGAAATGTAGTTTCCAAGGCATTGAAGTTGTTAAATGAAGCTCTTGGCAATTCAACATAGCACTTAGTTGTTGTACTAATAAGAGTTCTCTAGAAAATCCATAAACGAATTGTCTCGTCTTAAAAGGAGTTGGATGAACACCATAAATGATATTTCATAACATGAGTAACCAGGTATTCTCCAAGATTTCCGTTGAGTTTTGGACCATCTCTCAACAATTTGGTAGGAAGGGTCGACCGCCAAGGAGAATCACAAATAAGATCATTTGTTAGCCGGTTAAAGTCTGGAAACACAAGGTTCGCAACAAATGGTAATTACCTATTAAAACCTGGTGGAGGAATTGATTAAGAATTTCTATGTAGATTTTCTTTAATTAATAAGCATTCTCTAATTTGGGAAAGAGCCATTTAAAATATAAAAACTTAATGTGCAAAGCTCCACAGGTCAGTTGTCATTTTGACGTCATTCTAGCACGAAATTGTTGACAGGCAAAAAATTTCCTCCTACAACGAGTGAGTATTGGCCCAATCATGATACCAATTAGGCCCTTTTTCATTTGGTGTGGTTATATACTCTCCAGAACAAAGCCTCAAATTCCTATATTATTATAACTTCAAAAATATATACATAAAAACCAATTAAAAGAAAACTAGTATAATCTAATCGTCCTAGATACTTACAAATAAATATAAACAATTATACAATTCTGTTGTGTATGAATGGATCTGCTTGAATAATCTTAACAACAAGGGATGGAAAATCACCCAAATGTAGCACTCAAAGAAAATACTACAGATGTTTCCATTAGTGAATACCCTGATTGGATGATGGGTCCAATCAACCACTTAAATGGATTTTTGGGTTTTGCTTTAAAGGCCTTATGAAAAGCTTATTATATTTTTAATGTTTTTCAATGTTTAGTATAATCTAATCGTCCTAGATACTTACAAATAAATATAAACAATTATACAATTCTGTTGTGTATGAATGGATCTGCTTGAATAATCTTAACAACAAGGGATGGGAAATCACCCAAATGTAGCACTCAAAGAAAATACTACAGATGTTTCCATTAGTGAATACCCTGACTGGAAGATGGGTCCAGTCAACCACTTAAATGGATTTTTGGGTTTTGCTTTAAAGGCCTTATGAAAAGCTTATTATATTTTTAATGTTTTTCAATGTTTATTTATATAGAATGAAATTAATCTAAATGACAAAAAATAAATATATCTCAATAATGATAGCAAGATTAATAAACTATCTTTTTTAATATCATAAATGAATGTCGATTCACTCATATTAAACAAATGACAAATTTGTGTTAATAAAATAATTCCACACCGTATATACTTGACCATTTCAAAAAAAAAGGAAAAAATCACATTCCAACATTCAGCAAGTATCAATATAAGAAAAACGATAGAGGAAAATACCATAAATGTCTTTTAAATAATTAAAATATCATACTTGATGAGTCTTCAAAAACTGACTATAAAATATTGATTATACAACTAGAGTCTTAAAGTGAAACAATTTTCAACCCTCTTGGGACTGTGATTTGAGAAGTAAGATCTCACAATAATATAAGTTCCTTCTGCTTTGGTTCAACCCTCTCATTCTCTTCCACAACCCCTCTATTTATAATCAAAGAACTCAATTTAAAAACAAAATAAAATAAAATAAAAGTTTGTTTCTTGACAAGTTCAAGAAAATTTGTTTTATGATTTCTTTGGATTTGAATAATCCTCTTTTCCCATCTGCAATTCCACTTCATAAATCCTTGAGCTCCAAGTGGTAACAATATTCTATAAATTTTGCATAAAATATTTGCAAAACCTATTATTAAAAATATATGAAAACTTAAAGCAAAAATATCAATCCAAAACAATCAAAATTAATTATTAAAAGAAAACTTGAATCCTGTAAATTAGCAACAAATCCTCAAATTTTAAGCCAAATCATTTTGTGTTGCTGCAATTCTATAGATATATAATTAACTGACCATATGAGAGTAGCATAAAGTTTTAGCATCCAATTTTATTCACAAAAAATAACCTAGAAATTTAGATTTAATTAAAAATATAGCTTTTTCTATTAAAATTTTGGGCAGTTTAGAATACACATTTATTGAAATAAATGATTCTATATTGTTATCCTCGATTTCCTCTTTCCAACGAGCTATCCTGAGCCTTATTTCATTCCCTGTAGCTCGAAATATTCGCTCCAGAAATTGGAGTTCTGTAATAGTGTA
Source organism: Pinus tabuliformis (assembly GCA_031772625.1). Taxonomy (NCBI): domain Eukaryota; kingdom Viridiplantae; phylum Streptophyta; class Pinopsida; order Pinales; family Pinaceae; genus Pinus; species Pinus tabuliformis. The sequence continues at coordinate 354,025,801 of CM062820.1, read as the reverse complement.
TGAGCAAATTATTAAGAAAAATCACACATGCATCGGAAAAAATAAATATTTGGTATTTATAAAGCTTAATGGGTGTTTTGACATTTGAATTAAATGGGAAGTATAGATGTATGTATATAAGTTACGGGTATGGTATTAGAAAAATAATTATAATTAAAATCAAATCAATTAAGAACCCATGAAAAATAATTATAATTAAAATAACAATTTTATTAGAAAAAAAACAAAAAACAAAAACAAAACAAAAGAAACGAAATTAAATGAATCAAATAACAACCTAACTTCATTAAAATTAAAATCAAAATCAAATAATAACAACCTAACTTGATTAAAATTAAATCAAATCAAATAAACCTATGAAAAAAATGAAATGAGAATTAAATCATCATATCAAATAACAATCTAAAATAAAAATAAATTAAAATCAAATCAACTAATAATCTAGGGGAAAATGAATCAAATAACAACCTAACCTCATTAAAATTAAAATTAAATCAAATAACAATCTAGGGAAAATAAAATGAAAATCAAATAGCAACCTAATTTAATTAAAATCAAATCAAATAACAATCTAGGAAAAATAACCTCATTAAAATTAAAATTAAATCAAATAACAATCTAGGGAAAATAAAATGAAAATCAAATAGCAACCTAATTTAATTAAAATCAAATCAAATAACAATCTAGGAAAAATAACAACCTGACTTAATTAAAATCATATCAAATAACAATCTAAAATAAAAATAAATTAAAATCAAATCAACTAATAATCTAGGGGGAAATGAATCAAATAACAATCTAACCTCATTAAAATTAAAATTAAATCAAATAACAATCTAGGGAAAATAAAATGAATCAAATAACGAATTAGAAAAATAATTAACACTAAAATCAAATCAAATAACACTCTATGAAAAATAATTAAAATCAAAATCAAATCAAATAACAATCTATGAAAATTAATTAAAATTAAAATCAAATCAAATAACAACCTAGGAAAAATAAAATGAATCAAATAACAACCTAGGAAAAATAAAATGAATCAAATAACAACCTAGGCTTAATAAAATGATATGAGAATTAAATCATCCAATCTCTAACTAATAATAATATTAAGTCACATCAAATAACAACCAATTAAATCATCTCAAAATCAAATCAAATAACAACCAATTAAATCATGAGATAATAAAAAATCAAATCAAATAACAACCTATAAAACAAAATCAATCCTACTTAAAGCTATGGTAAGTCAGAGATCGTGAGTAAAAATGTTATGTATCAAAATCAATCCTACTTAAAGCTATGGTAAGTCAGAGATCGTGAGTAAAAATGTTATGTATCAAATTAAAATCTGTCACCCCAACCTCCTAACTTAATTAAAAAAATTAATTAAAATCAAATCAAATAACAACCTAACTTAATTAAAATTAAAATCAAATCAAATAACAATTGAGGCAAAGTAAAATGAATTAAATAACAAACTAGGAAAAATAATTAAAACTAAAATCAAATCAAATAACAACTTAGGAAAAATAAAATGAATCAAATAAAAATAATTAAAATCAAAATCAAATCAAATAACAACCTAGCAAAGATAAAATGATATAAGAATTAATTAAAATCAAATCAAATAACAACCTAACTTAATTAAAATTAAAATCAAATCAAATAACAATCTAGGAAAAATAAAATGAATCAAATAACAAATTAGGAAAAATAATTAAAATGAAATCAAATCAAATAACAACCTAGGAAAAAAATAAAATGAATCAAATAACAATCTAGGAAAAATAAAATGATATGAGAATTAAATCATCCCAATCTCCGACTAATAATAAAAAATCAAATAACAACCAATTAAATCATCCCAAAATCAAATCAAACAACAACCAATTAAATCATGAGATAATAAAAAAATCAAATCAAATAACAACCTATAGTCGGGAGGTCGGGAAAAATAAAATGATATGAGAATTAAATCATCCTAATAAGACTAATACAAAAATTAAAATAAAATAAATATATAAAATAATTAATAATTAATAATAATAAAAAACAGTTAAAAAATATAAAATTTTATCTTTGAAAACATCTTAACGAGGAAAAGATGATGGAAATATCAATAATGACAAATAAAAAAAACTAAAAATCACTAAAAATAGGAATCCAAATGCAAAACAAGGTGATTTTTCAAAATTTTATATAAGGGACCCTTTATTTTTCTCAAAAATAAAAAGGGGAGTTATTGGGGAAACAACACTTTGATAAGACATTTGTGGAATAGTAGTTTGAACAACGTGCATTTGTGGGATACTTTTGAATGGTTTCCCAAAGGGATTTTGCATCATCCTTACATTGGGTTGTGTTGACGGTGCTGGCCCCACCAACATTCAGGGGACCTCCCCGGTATGAAGTCCCAACTAGACTTCACACCGTTCGGTGTGGGAATCTCATCCGGTATGATGGCCTGGTTTCCATTATCTTAAAGATATTCCTTAGATCTTGCTTTTTAGCACGTGAGAGTGGTTTGCTTTGTCTTCGAACAACGAGGTTCACGTGCCTGGTGAGTGCTTAGTGTCGCTTGTGTCAAAGTTCTTTCATTGCAGAGGGAGAGGGTGGAAGTGAGTCTCAAGTTGAAAGGGAATAGTCCCAACTCTGTTAGAGACACATAACACAACAGGACATACGCAGTTTCCGGTGGAGTAGTCCACACGGATGTGGCAGTCATAGACACAAGGTGAACAGATAACACATACAACACCCAACGAAATAGTCCACACGAGTGCGACAGGCATTATAACAAGTTTACAAGAATGAATCTGTCGAGTGTCCAACGGGATAGCCCACACAAGCGAGACAGCATTAACAACTGATACAACACATTTCCAATAGCATATGTACTAAAACAACCACAATAATTCAATTGTCTTAATACGAGTTAAAACAACATGCATAAAAAGCGTCCAAGGAATAGCCTTACAAACGAATACAATACATGTGTGAAAATGTGTTGGCTCATTAACAGGATTCTGAATTAAGCGAAAGTTCCAAGACACATTGGTACACCATTACATCACTAACCCTGATAGCAGGGTGTTGGAGCCACTACTCACTCCTCAAATAAAAGAATACAGACTCTCAAGGCAATGTGGGAGGAGCCAAGGTGAAAGGTGTGTTGCATGTACAAATGAGGGGTATTTATAGCCAAGGGTAAAATTCGCCCTTATGACTGTTCTACTTCCCTCATCACGGTTTGACTTACATGACTCTTCAACTTTACATGACTCTTCAGATTTACATGTGGGTCTCTTGGACTTCCACGTTACATTACATTGATTACAACAGTGTGGTCCACAGTAGTGATGTGGCCGAGATGACTCATGACATGACTCAACACGACAGAGCTAGTATGTTCATGTTGTTGTTGGTGTGCATGTCGAGTTGCAGTGTTGTTGAGTGATGGATGTGCTCTTAGTGTATCATAGCTTCACCTCCGCATGGCAAGGTGCGCGGAGTCTTTAATGGTCTTGGTGTTCGCTTGATGTTGCACATGCATGTCTCTCCTTCGCTTGTACTTGCCATGCTCCATGTGTTCGTTTGTTTGTGAACAAGTCTCCTTGCATGCTCTCCTTGTTCATCTCATTTGTCGTCGTGCCATGTCTCATCCTTGTACCTGTATCTGCAATCACTCATGACGAGACAACATAAAATCTAGAAATCTCATAGTCTACCATGATGCATCATCTTCTGTTTTCTAGTGCAGGTGACCGGGAGAGAGGAAAAGCCTCTAAAATTGCACAGAGCAGATTTCAGGCCAGGATGCAGGCTCTAGGCACTGTTAATGAAATTTGCACAAAGGTCACTGGGAGGTTGAGATGGGCAGTTCAGATCAGTAGTGACTGTCTGCTGGATTTGGCTCGACTGGAGGGAAAATCTCTGCAATTTTTCGAGGGAGACAGTGAAGGAAGCAAGGGGAGATTGGCAGTGAAAACTACGCAATTTCTCTAGGGAGCTGGTAACAGCCTGTGGGAGGCTGTTGGAAAAAATTGCATAATTTCTCCCGGGAGTTGGCAGTGGGCTGCGGGAGGCTGCTGGAAAAAATTGCGCAATTTCTCTAGGGAGCTGGCAGTGGGTTGCGGGAGGCTGCTGGAAAAAAACTATGCAGAGTTGGGAGGTTGGCTTGTTGGACATCCTTGCGCAATTTCTGAGCTGAGTGGGATGTTGGGTAGCTGGCAGACTGCTCATGAAAACTACACAGTTTTGAAGATTAGCAGTGGGTCGGCTGATAGGGTGACTAGCTGAAAAATTGCGCAATTTTTCAGGGCAGTGCAATGACAGGCAATGGGTGTCTGTCCAGCATGTCTGCGCAATTGCTTCAGTCAGTGGAAACAGGCATGCTTGGTTAGATTTAGCGCATTTTTTTGGAGGAGTGAGGCTCGAGGTCACTGCTTGGTCAAACTCTCTGGTTGACTAGCTCAAGGCCTGTTTGATTTGCTTGCGGGCAGCGCAGCTTGAGATGGCTTGCTGGGAAACTTCTGCATTGGTCTTGGTGACAGTTAGTCAAGTCGATTCCAAGATTGTGCAGTGTAGACTGCCTGGGATATAGCCTCACACTCTGTGCAATTCTAGGCAGTAGTACATGATCACTGAGGGTTGAAACTGTGCAACGCAACTCAGCGAAGGTCTAGCTATTGGAGGGTGGTCTGGTCGACAAAGTTTTGAAAAAATGACTAAGTGTGTGAACAAGTGATTTCGTACAAGTATGAACTTGCGAACACACACTCAACATGACTTGACTACAAGACACCTTGAACCATCAAGACAACATGCACTCAGTGTGGTTGATCGACAGGTGTGACCGACAAGCGTGACACTTGTGATAGACATTCAGATGACCGCGACGACATTTGCGCGACACTTGTGATAGACATTCGGATGACCGCGACGACATTTGCACGACAGTACTTACAACATCATGTGTGAGTGTGATAGATGTTTACATAGCGAACACAACTCAAACACAACCTTCAACATCACCAATATGAGGTCGCAAGCATGACATAGAAATCAACATATCGAGGACGAGAGTTCCTCAAACAAGTGAAAAGGAAGCAAGACATGTAGAAGAAACACATAAGATGACTTTTCATGTTTGTGCACAATGACAAGCAGTCCTGCAAACTCAACTAAGAGGTGTACTCTGAAAGGTTTTCTTTACTTACCATACTTACCTTCAAGATGATCATGCATCCGACGAAGTTTGCATGCAGTCCTCATCTTTTCCATTACTTGGTTCCTTGGTCCTTCTCCTCAACTCCTTGGAAGCGATTTCAGCATGTCACCTTTTCCAATCGTCACTAAGCGGTAGATCTATGCAATTTCAGCGGACGGCGACTGATGCTGGAATGAGGCCCTAGGAGGCCCTTCTGCATGGTTTCTGCATGCAAGACAGACATGGCAACTTGGACAACATTACGTAGTTTTGAGGCACAGGACAGTGCTATAGGATGGGGGTCCTGGGAGGACACCTCTACGCAATTTCTGAGTGTAGTGCAGCTAGACTACTCTACACATTTCTGGAGAGAAGTGCTGGCTACCTGACTGCTCTGCACATTTCGGGAGAGTGGTGTTGGTTGGGGTCTCTGCAAGTTGTGAGGATTCAGCAAGCAGGGTAGGTTGGTGTCTCTGCGCACTGTGGGGTTTTAGCAGGAAAGGGAGGAAGCTTGATGGTTGCAGAAGAAAATCACATAGTTCCAAGAAGCTGGATGATGTTAGGTGTCTCAGGAAAATGGCTAAGTGTGAGATCCGCGAAACATATGTAAACATTTATAGGACTTGATTATGATCACACATGGATACTTAGTGACACGACGTAGACCATCCAGAATGCATAAGACATACTTTGATTGATGCAACAACCTTCGTGACAAGAGTGCGTGAAGTGAGTGTGAAACATGTCTATGTGATGACAACGACTCAAGCGCATTCTTTCCCTTGAAGCAAAACAACATTCCCTTTACATGACAAACAACAACCCCTATGCCCGAAAATGACACATGTTGCATAAATATGAGAACGCGGACAACTATTAGGTTCAAGGAGGGGAGCTTGAAATCATCATCTAACTAATAAGTGACCAAGGATGATTGATCGCGGGATTGAAGGTAAGCTCTGAAATTTGCATGCGAGCCAAAATTTTGGAGGGTGGTTGTAGTCGCTACAACAAGTTGACTGGTTGGTACCTGGGTCATACCATATACAGGTTTATTTACTTTCATCTGAGGTATAAACTGACCAAGTGGTGGAGTTTGTAACGCACCCTAAAAAGGTTGGGTAGATGGGATCTTAGAGATCCCATATACCAGTGGAATAGGTTGTATTTGAGATACAACCTGTACATGTTGACATGTTGACTTACTTGAGGTAAAACTTGGGCAATTTGAGGTATGGATTGAATAGGTTTGCACGTAGGAACCTGGGGTGTGACCAAGGCAATTTGAGAAGTGGGAATTTGACTCAAAACCAAACCAGGTTGAATAGGAAACATAGGATTCCAAGGATTAGAAGCCATTCCTAGAAATGGAGGATTCGTAAGGAAAGGACTTGAATAGGATGGAGCACCAACTTGTGGCATTTCATCTGCAAATGGAGACATGGCTGCAACAGATTGACCCCTCTACTGGGGGATAAGGAGAATATGGAGGTAACTGCCCCCCAAGAGGAGAGTATCCAGTATAAGATGGAGAAGGTTTTTGCAGATGTCCCAATCCACTAATAAACAAGCCATATTGTTTTTCCAAAGAAGGTTGGGGCACAATAGGTGGGATAAGTTGTGAGTTGCTCATCAAGGAGGTACCATATATCATTCCATATGAAGATGACAAGGGATAAGTCCATGGACTAGTCAACGCACCAGAAAAGGTTCCAGAAAGTGATTGCTAGCTATGTGGCACCAATGGACCACTATACAAATGGGTTTCTAGTGAAGTCACAAACATAGAAGCAGTTTCAGCTTTCGTTGACTCGCTCATGATAGAATATACGGGTTGATAAATCATCGTTGATGTTGTCATGGTTAAACTTCCTAAAGGATTTTTCCAAGGAAAACTTAAAAGTGAGTTGAAACGAGGCAAGGTGAAGGAGATTGTATCGGAGTATGAGGAGTAAGGAAAGGATGATCTTGATAAAGAGAAGTCCCTCTTAAACAGACATGAGAGGTAGGTCAAAACCCTTCTTTAGTAATTTCTTCAACACTCAAAAGACAAAGTGGAAGTTTTTCTCCGTCGAGACCGAAATATACAGGTTGTAGTTGAGTCAAAGGCAGCGGAAGAGAGGAAGAAGGCCCTGAAGTGTTAGGAATAGTTAACGGAGGTTCCTCATATTGTATAACCTCAGGTTATAATATATCTGAATCTAGAAATTTAGGTTCAATGACCTCAAGTAGTGAGGTTTTAAGGGATTCAGTTTTGACTGCGTCAAACTCACCAACTAGTAAAGATGTAATTTCAAGGTCAGTACTTGTAGGAAGTGATGTTTCTAGTTGATTGGTTTCAAATGTAGTTTCAGAAGGGGAAGCTTCTAAAGTACCAGTTCAAGTAGTTTATGTCTTTTTCTTTTTATGATGACCAGGTGTTTCCTCTGGAGGTAGAGGAGGCAATCTTTTCATTCTATGCAAATGACGGGGTTGTTGAGGGTGTTCTTCTATGATGGATTAATCAATTTTAGAAATCAAAAACACAAAATAAAATAAATGGGTAACTATACAAATAAGGATTACCAAGTCACTATGAACTACGAAATACAATTTCTAGTATGTGTAGGCAATCTCCCTGAATGTTGTGTTCGGTGTATCACAGTGGACAAGGCGACCGACTCGGTTACCTATGGCGGGATAGAAACCTATAGGGGACTTCCAAAATATACCCAGAGGTACATGGAAGTGCATTCTATGGTAGTGTTGTCTAATGTATCTTGTACGATAGGAAGTATTCCGATATACTTTTCATATGTGGAGAGTCATCTGATATACCCAAGGGTACATGGAGAATGATCTGATATACTTACGTACGTGGAATACTGACTACCCCCTAAACGTAACACAAACAAGTAACTACAGATCCTACGTTTAAAGATGTCGAAAGAAATCTCTAGCTTAGACCCCTATGTGTGTCGTTAATGTTCCAATTGCTCCTTAGATTGATTGAGTAAATTTTAAAAGTCGGGCTTCAATTATGTTTTAGTTTCAAGGATCACGGTACGAGTTCACTTGAATTCCCTATGATGCAACTAGTATGATAAGAAATATTTTATTTTCGATGAAGACATATCTATGAGAGGGAAGAGACAAGGAATAATGTAGCAATCAATGGTGAAGCAAACAAAGCTTCCTAAACAGATCTTTCAATGCAACTGCTCCAATTCAAATTCAGAACCCTATATGTAATGAAAATAATGAAATTTTCTTTTCTTTTCTTTTAATTTTCAAATGCAATGAAAAATAAGATGTAGCTAGATCATTGATAAAAAAATCACACAGAATGAGACTATAATATAAAAGGTCATCAAGTAATCAACAATCAAACCAAATGTTTACAAAAAACTTGATTGATAAGAAGAAAGAAAAAATCAAAGAAACTCTCATCAAAGGTTAATAAAATCAAATGTAAACACTATGATGGCTTTACAGAGACACGGACAAATTCAGATACTCAAGAAAACCTTTTGGATCAAAGCAGAATGGAGAGCAAGGCAAATAAATGAAAATTTTTGCGTTATACTGGACCATCGTATCTGTATATTGGGCACCAGTGTGAACCATTACACTTCCAGAGAGGGGAGACTGCATTGGGTCGATTTGTCTCATAACAGAGAGTGCATTGGGGATAATTTTCTCAAAATACGACACAAAAAACCCTACCAAGCTCAAAATTGTGTTTTATTAAGGTGAATTACTATCAGAATAAGTCAATTAAGATTGTTTTGAAAGGTTAAAAATGCTTAGGCAAAGGAAAACAGTAAGGGAAATCTCGATCCTCGGTGGAGTAGCCAAGTTGTTACATGGAAAATTCACTTCTGCGGACAAAAATGAACTCCCTAGATCTAGTGGTCTAATCTAGAAACAATAGAGGGAAAAAATATCTATGTTTTCCTTAGAGAGATTAGAATACATAAAAGAGGCCTACCTGGAATCTATAGTAAGTCCTCCTCTTCTCCTTACTTGTAGGCTCCAACTCTAGCTCCATGCGTTAGAAATGGAACTTGCAATAATGACTAAAACAAGCAAGAAAACTACAATATCCACATAGCATAAACTAATGTCTCTAATCAATGAATCAAATGGCATTGAAATACATAAGCATAAACGTGACACAAGTATAGGAAAACAAAGTGATTTTTGTATTAATAAATAAAGGAGAAAGTTACAACCATCTACAGATGCTTGACTTTGTAGATGTCTCCCCAATTGTCTTGACCTTCCTTGCCACAAAGAAAACATTCAACTCAACCCTAATGCATAAATGGATAATGATTCCTTAAGCTCAAAGCAGCAGCATGAAGGCACTAGTGATCTCCAAAAGCCAACCCAAACTCTATGGGAGGCAATAAATTTATAGGGTGAAAATGATATTTTAGGATTTACCAATCTAGGCTTGAGATCCACATATGAAGAAGGATAAGCTCAAAGGATAAGTGATAAGACCTCTAAGGTAGGAATTCGATATCTTTATCCATGTTAAATGGTTAAAACTACCTTAGAAGCTTCTGGAAGGAGAAGATTCGAAAATATTTTTTATTTTTCCTGAAATTCTAGAACCATCGCACCTGCAAAGTAGAGCAACTTGCATTGGTCAGTGCAGGTTCTTCGTTATGCAACTTGCAACCATTGCAGGTGAACATGCATGCAAGTTGTGCTAGGGCTAAAAACATTGTTTTTAAGCTGATTGACCCAGAAACTCAAACATTTTGGAGAGGTGATGCTTAGGGCTTTGCAAAGGGATAATGACAAAGTGTTCAAGGATGTTGATTGATCTGGTTTTCAAGCCTTTTGAGTGGATGTGACAAAATGGCCTATAACAGTCATACTACCCCTATCTTATAGTTCTGGACCTCCTCTACAAAATTGTATCTTCTGTCAACTCTTCTTGATCTGGCACCAAACCCTCCACAGAAGATAGGACATGTTACTCTTCGTGATTTATCATGGAAGGCTCATAGAGGTTCAAATTGTCTACATTCACAATTGAGTAAATGCACATACATGTTGGTAAACTGAGTCGATTGGCATTATCACCCACCTTTTCCAATATCTCAAAGGGACCATATCTCAAAGCCTTGATTTTCTTACCAAGCCCCTGTAGCCTCTCCTTGTTCAATAATAGCCATACTTTGTCTCCCACCTTGAATGAATTCTCTATTCTATGTTGGTCATGCCTAGCCTTATATTTCACCTGTGACTTTTGCAATGTCTCTTTTACCTGTAGATGGATCCACCTGATCTTCTCTATAAATTTTTCATCCCTCAAGGCATCTCCTGTAATATTTTCCATCAATCCTCCTTGCTTCCCATATGCAATATTGAAAGGTGAAGGCGGAAAATATCAAAAACATGTTTCAAATACAGACTTTCTTGTAGAAGTGTGGACTGCTCTATTATAAGAATATTTTATATATACCATATTTTCATCCCAGGTCTTTATATGCTTCTGATTGTATCCCCTTAGAAGTTGCACCAAAGTCCTGTTGACTACTTCTATCTACCCATATGTCAGTGGATGGAATGTTGTAGATATTTTCAACTTCGTGTCCATCTCCTCCCACAATGTAGTCCAAAATGCAGTGAGAAATCTTGTATCCCTGCATGAAACGATGTTCCTTGGTATCCCAAAGTGCACCCAGATCTATCCAAAGAACAAGTTTGTTGCTTCTTTCCCACTTACAGTATTTTTACAAGGCATCAGAACACATATCTTCTTGAACCTATCAACTACCAAGAACAAGTATTCATGTCCCTTTCTAGTTGTTGGTAAACCTCTCACAAAGTCCATAGAAATGCTTTCCCAAGGATGAGTGGGTACAAGTAAGGGATGATATAGACCATGTTTTGTGTTGCTAAGATTGTTGGTACAACAAAGCGTGCATCCCCTTATGAACCTAGCTACATTCTCTTACATCTTGAGCCAATACACATACCTTTTCAAGTTGGACATAGTCTTCCCAACACTAAAGTTCCCTACAACCTTAGAGGTGTGAGCCACTCTAATAGGTTGTAATTGCTAACCATTAGGAACACATAGATTATCCATCTTGTAGAGTAACACATCTTGGAGATGGTAGTCAATAGTGTCGTCACCATAATGCACATGAATTTGGCTCTACAATTGTTGAAACACCTCCCTAAAGTCCTCATCCTCTGAATATGCCTCTTTGTATGTATCGTAGTGAATGGATCCATGTGCATAATAGTCCCCAAATCTATGATATTTGATTTGGGTGGCTTTGAAAGCATTTGAGGAAACTTGTTTGTGCTACCCTTCTTATACTTGATCACCAAATGAAACTATTGTAAAAACCCTATCCACTTGTAATGCCTAGTCTGTTGTAGTTTACTCTAGGCCTGATTAATGTCTCCTTTCCCATCAAATAATGCTTCCACTTCTTCACGGCTTGCACCATGGCATAAAGTTCCTTGTCATAGGTAGGGTAGTTAAGAATTGCCCGATGAAACACTTAAGAATAGTAGCATACAGCCCTTCCTCCCTGCATCAAGACTGCTCATATAGCATACCCACTCGTATTTGTCTCCACTTCAAAGGGTTGTTTCAAGTTCGGTAATGCTAGAACTGGTGTTTGACTGGTTTTCTTCATTAGCTCCTCGAAATCCCTTTGTTGACGTTTTCCCCACTATAAACTCTTGCCTCTTGTTGTTATGGCATGGAGTGGTGTTGCTACCACTAAAAATGAGGTTATGAATTTCCTCAAGTACTGTGTGTCCCCAATGAAACTTCTGAACTCAGAAACATCAGTAGGCACTAGCTATTTCATGATGGCCTCAATCTTCGCAGGAACTGTCTTCAACTCTCCTCCACCTATCACATACCCAAGATACCCCAAAGATAATTGTTCAAACTCACAGTTCTTGAGATTCCTAGTTGTTGGTGCTTCTTTAATGTCTCCAGCACCTGCATCAAATGTGAGATGTGCTCCTCCTAGGTAGCATCGTATACCAATATATCATCCAAAGAGACAATAACAAATTAATCTATAAAAGGGCATAGTACATCATTCATTAATCTAACAAGCATAGCTGGTGCATTGCATAGGCCAAATGGCATGACGAACCAATCATACAAACATTTCCTAGTTTTGAAGGTGGTCTTTGTTGGCACAATTAATTTATCTAAAAGAGAAACTAACCACCACACATTAAAATATCAACCTGAGCTTTCATCTTGATATTTCAAGGTTGTCAGCAAAGTCTATGCAAGAGGAAGTGTTGCTAACTAACTAAAGCAGCAACCAAAGGAACAACATTAAAAAGAATCATTCTTAACTTAAAACACACATTCAAAGATCTAACTCGCAATCAACTAATACTTCCTAGAAATCATTTACAAATATTAAATTCTAATTACTATATATCATAAAATAGCAAATAAATCAATCTAATACTAAGTTGCTACTTAAGGAGCAACAATCTCTAAATTGAAGAAACAACACCAAGAAATTGTGTTCTAAGTAATGGAAAGAAACATATAACACAAAAATATGTTACACTACTACAAGAATAACAATGACCTGGCGATAAGCTTCAAAGAATAGCAAGAAAGCAACAATGAATGTAAACTAAATTATCGAACAACAATCTCTATAAACAAATATTGTGATTATCAAGTAAACATTCAATCTCAAAATTAATTTAACAAGGAAATAACGTCAATTAGCAGAACGCAAAACTAATGATACAGTTGAAGACAAAGCTTCTTCCAGAAGCACGCCTGAACCATTGGAATTAGATTGTCTTGAAAGAGAGATCTAAACAATAAACTAACTTTTGGTGACAGGAACTTGCCTTATATTCAAAAGAGAACGATTATAGTGCTAAATGAGTTTTTCAGAATATGTATCACAAAATTTACATTCAAAAAGCTCTTGTTCAGGACATAAGTCCCCATCTTTATACTACAATCATAAATGACAAAAACAACAAATCTTCTCAATAGAGAGAAATCATGAGAATCTAAAGATTAAGATGCTCTTTTCAGTTACAAAAGGGCTTAATATCACCTGGATGAAAGAATTAAGGATTCTATTTCAAACAATCTCGATCAGATAAAAGTCGACTTCATTGATTTTACTAAAATTAGCAGAGACAACATTGCGTTGTCTGATTATGTTGGGAACAGGTCAACAAACAACACCGTATTCTAGCTGTCACAGAGTCCCTATTTTCAATAACAATCCAGACATGATAAAATAGGTGTTTTTATAACTGAATTGATGTATCAACGGAACAAAATGATAGAAATAAATTAATTACTTCAAAAGGCCATATTATGCAAATCGATATATCAAAACAAAGGAAAAATATAGAAGAAACAATATTAGAATTAATAAATAGGAAAAGGGGATTATGTTATTTGTGAGGCCCAACGTCATCCCCCAATTGACCTTTTTGCATGTCCTCATGCAAACAAATGATTAACATGCAAAGAAATCAAGGGGTAGGATTCATATGGCTCTTCTCCTCTGAGCCTAAATCCATTCCTACTTTTGATTTCATGGAAGGCCACATACTTACCTGCTTCTGAAAACTCATAATTAGATTGGTAATATGACTGAGGGTGCCAGATCATTGGATGCATGTACGTGCATCCCATCCAATTAACCCCTAATTGCCTTATAATTTTGATATAGTCTTCCACTCTGGTCATAGATTGTTGGAATTTATACAAGCCAAAAGGCTCCTTGTTTTTTATCTCCTTGGATGTCGCTTGTCATCTCATCTTCGCTCCATGGATATCTTCATCCCTTATATCCTCCAATTGTTCCCATCCTAAGTGCAATACCTCATTATGAATGTAACCAAGTGAAGAAGCAACATCAAGTTTTTCTACAAAAGCATTATGACGTAGAAGTGTGGTGAAGGGATTTTTTGGTTCACCCCTAACCCAAAGGTTGATATTATGTTCCATTCTCTAAAAAGTATGATATTATTTTTCCCATTTAATTTGATTTAATGAGAATGATACGAAGGCCTAAAACTAAACATCCCCAATAAATGGGACAACATTCTAATTCACTTGTTCTTCTAGGAAAATGTTATGCACATAAAGCTCACACAGAAGGTATCTAGTCTGCTCATCTTGCCTGTGGAAAGCATTGATGAAATCCAAGACATTGTTAAACTCATGTGGCTGACCATATTGCATGGCCTTAGCTTTGAGAAACAGGTATTGTTCAAGTAAGAACAAGGCATAGTTTCTAGCTGGAGACCTACATGATAAGGAATCATTGTAAATAGAACAAATTTTATCTCTTTGCTCTATGATTTTACGAATATGTTCTTTTAAAGCTTGGATTTTCTTTTCAGTTGCCCTTAACTTTGCATAGGTCTCATCCTCTATTACAGCGAATGCCCGGAATTGTTGAAGTAGCTTTTGGTATTATGTTTGTGTTACTACTTCCCTTTGGTATCTCGCTACGGTCTCCTTGTCTTCTACCATGGTTTTGTTTAATACCCTTATTGTAACATCCATGATCAGTGGGGTATAAGGAAGCACAAGATATGTTTGTGTCCCTATCTCAAAAAGCACAAGTGGAGAGTCTGTTTGAGTTTCATCTTCTGCGAAAGTAGGAGGAGAATCAATCTGGACTTCTTCTTCAATAAGAATTGGTACAAAATCGATTTGTGTTTCTGCCTCAGCAGAAGCAAGGTCAAAATTAGTTTGGATACTTGCTTCAATGAGCACAGTTTTAGATTGGGTTTTTGCATCCTAGACTTCATCCTCCCTATCAGCAACCCCTTGTTGCTCTATAGCTTTCTTTCCATGAGCTCTAGGAATATGTTTATTAATCTGCAATTATCTTCTCATCATTTCCACTTTTTTGTGTAGTCGTTCAGTTTCTCTCCACAGTACAAGGACTTCGTCAAGGAGTTTGTTTTCACCCTAACTTTCATTGATTTGACACCTCTGGTTTTTCGGGCAAGGTTTCTAACCGGCACTATTGAAGGAAGAAGGCGAGGAGCAGAATTTGTTTCTCCTTCAGTAATAGTCCTTGGGACAGAGTCACCTATCAAGGAATCAATAGGTGAGTTATCAGCTTCCATTGAAATTCCACCACCCAAAAGTTTTGATAATTTGTTAAAAACAAGGTCAATTTGTAGTCCATCTAAGGTAACAACATAAAATTATCAATTCTATTCAATTGGGTCTTCATAAGGAGACTGTGGGACTATGTTTTCTGGATAAGAAGGATCCAATTCGGTAGTAATAGAGTCCTGAGAATTTTCTTGAGTAATAACATGTTCAAAATCATCTGAGGATTCTAGGATAACATTGGCCATGAATTCAACGGAAAGAGACACGATCAAAGAATTGGGAAAGGTATTATGAGTGGAATTGGAAGGATTGTCTAAATGAGTTGTATACTCTACCATTATTGTTTCCACTAAATTGTTCAACCCTTCCAATACCTAAGTTGTTTATATTCCCTGTTCCTCCGAGCTTGCTTTTGTTTGCTCAGAAATTGATGAATTCTAAGTCAGATTCTCCTCAAGGGTTCTTTTTTTGTTTCTTTCTCACCAATTAATTCCTTAGTTTAATTTTTAGTTTTTTACTACTCGAGGGATTTTGAGGAACATTATCCTTGCTTCATTTCAACCAATCTGGTCGATCTTCTCCTTTTCTTAGGCAAAGAGGCTAAGAAATATGCTTCCCACTTATTTGATCGACTAAGTTTCTAAGGAGTTGTGTTTTCAGGTTGCATGGGTTCCTGTGAAGTATCTGCTATCATTGGGGCTCCATCTTGATTAGTCTCAGTGTTTCTTCCTTCCTATCCATCATCAGGTAAAGGATTTCCAGATGTTCCTGTATTTGCTTCGAGATTTTCTTGTTCACCCCTAGAGTCTCCCAAGAATTCACCCCAATTATATTGAATTTGACTCAAATGCCTTACTACTAACAGTTTAATAAGTGCATGGTAGCTAACAACTTATGCTTGATATTTAGACTTCCTTAGCCTACCAACAGTTTCATGTAGTAGTGAATGCAGAAATAGGGAAGGTTTAGAGCTACCTTTTGTCTCAGAGATGCCATTAGTTTGAGATGACGACCTCGCACCACATCGTACCTTCCATCGTAGGTGATATACCATTGAGTGATATCTACTAATTCTCTCCAGAGGTCTGAAAGTGAACTGGGGTTATAACCTTTCCCCTTTTTACCAATTCTTCTCCAGGGTTTGCAAACATAAGAGTTGCATTCTGAAGTGAGGTGTGTACCTCATACCATTTTTCACCTTCTAAAGAAAGACCTGTTACTTATATTATTACTTCCTCGGTCACTTGGATTTGGACATCCCTTACCATTGCAACTCCTTTATTCAGACTCTGCATAAATTCAAGTGCAACCTTCTTATCGAATCCGTACAAACACTTTAAGTATTCTAAACACCTTTCCCGTTTCAAAATGTTGTTGGCCTCCTCTAAGGCCAACAATTGAGTTGGTTCGTGGCATATTGAATGGCCTCCCATCTCGGTTGTTCAACAAGGAGCAATTTGTGACTCAAAGCAGCAAAGTTCAAAAATAGTAATGTTGTGCAGGGTATGGAAGTTCAGTGAACATGCAATGGCATTTTCATAGATATTCAATAAACATACCATGCAATGGCACCTTCTCGTCCCGCCAATAAAATTTGAGGGTCGTTCGCAATAATCAATCAAGTTGATGAGGTGACATAATTTGTGATAATTGGCAGATAAGGCCATATTAATTAAGTACAAAAGGACAATCGTCAAAAATAGCAACGGGAAACGAGAAACATTGGTAATGCACCAAGCAATGATTAAAATTGATCGTCAATCATAAAATGAAATAATTACAAAATCATTGCAATATCCTATAAAATTAATATAAAAAAGGAATGAAGTGTGAGGAAATTTAAATGGATGGTTGGAGACACGGGCATATTAAAGGAAATATCGCATGCAGAAAAAGAATAGGAGTTGTTAAATAAAGATGATAAAAAATATCAGATTCCGAATAACCTATAGTTTGTGTCCCTGATTCGTGGAATTAGTTATTAATCCTCATTAAAAATTAGTGGTATATTATTGTAGGGCTATTTAACGATACTCCATAAAATATTCTAACAATTTTCCTTTGGTGATTATTAATAGTAGGGAATCAAGCTAGCCAATTTGATTGTAGTCTTTAAATTGACTTTAATACCATAGGCATATCCACTACTGCCAACAGTGGTCCATAGCCTCAACAGGATTTCCTTTTAACCATTTGAGATGCCATTGTCCCACCTATTAGGAATAAATTCATAGCTGATAAATTTATTTTGAGTTTATTAAGTGTCTACAGAAGGTCATTGTTCGGGTGTGGTGTCCAGTTAATAACAATGCCATTCCCAGGAACTAATAAAGTGAACAAGTCAGCTCATGATGAGACCTCTTGTCCTCCGGCCTTAAGACCAAAGGCCATCGCCCTAGCTTGGTGACCAGAAATGGTAATGTCACTTCACTAGGTCCTATAATCATGGTAGGTTGGCTCATGATGAGGCCTCTTATCCCGTGCTGACTTGTATTTTTAGTTTTTCTATGATTCTTGTTAACCATAAAATATTACTTAATAGATTTTGTGTCATATCGACTCCTTAAGGGTTGGGGATGGTGTGAAAAGTTTTATAATAACTACCTTTTTGGTTGGATAGTATTGTCCCTAAATATTAGTTTCTTCAAAGGAATTGTAGGGTTGTTTGAAAATTTGGAGTCAGAAATGGTTCCCTAGGTAGTGATGAAAAAAAATGTGTAATGAGGATTTTTATGTTTTTCTTATAAAGTTAGGGTATTAAGGATTTTAAGAAAGTTCATGAATCCATAAAACAAATCATTTTTTTTAGAAAAGATTCTCCTTTAGAAAGGAAATTCTCATGTGATAAGTATCAAATAACCCAGTGATCCAACCACCATATTAAAAAGAGCTCCAAATGTTCCTTGTCCAAAAAGAAACAAAAATATGGGCAGAAAAATCACATAAAAGGAAACAATAGTTGCCTCTAAAGAAACTGCAATTGTGACCAAGGAAACAACAATTGTGATAACAATGTTGTGACAAAGGAAACAACAACTGTGATAATAATGTTGTCACTAAGGAGACAACAACTATGATAATGATGTTGTGACTAAGGAAACAACAATTGTGATAACAATGTTGACTAAGGAAACAATTGTGATAACGATGTTGTGACTAAGGAAACAACAACTATGATAATGTTGTTGTGACTAAGGAAACAACAATTGTGATCATGATGTTGTGATTAAGTAAACAACATTATAACTTAGACACAACAGTTACAATGATGATGAGAGTAACAATTTTTTTGTAAGAAGATATTTGTGATCTTTACCTTAAATAAAGAAAATGCACATGCCAAAAAAAAGACTACTTACATTGTGTACATGACAGTAAGAGGTTTCCAGAATAAGTTTACCTTATTGTGGTATTCCCTTCTTCGGATACAACCAGAAAATTTGCATCATTGTGAACTTCGTGTAGAAAATATTCTCGTGTAAGTGGTTGGTGATACGGGCGAAATCGATGACCATTCGCAAGGAAATAAATGCCAAAATTGTCAATCATGGTGAGTCATATTGTCCCATTATCATAGACTTTTCTAATTTCATAAGGGCCCAACCATCTCATTTGGAGCTTACGTGGGAACTCCTGGAATCTAGAATCATATAAGAGCGCACAGTCACCTTTCTGAAAGGTATTCTTTTTAATCAATTGGTCATGACACTTAGTTGTTTGTTGTTGAGTGATTGTTGTGTGTTGAAGAGAAGCAAGGCACATTTCGTCCATTTAATTGAGTTGTTGGAGGTGTTGCTTATGTGCTTATGAGAGGTCGAGACTGACTTCTTGAGCACTCTTGAGAGTCTTAACTTCAAATTCGATCGAAAAAATGGGCTCCTTACCAAAGAAAATATGATAAGGTGAAAAACAAGTAGTATTACGCCAAGTTGTCTTGTAAGCCCACAAGGCTTCAGAGATACTAGGGGCCCAATATCGGCAGTTTATAGATATTGTCTTGGTTAAGATCCCTTCCAGGATTTTGTTTGTGATTTCTATTTGTCCATTTGCTTGTGGATGTTAAGGGGAAGTGATTCTATGCTTGACATGGTATTTTTGCAAAGTGGCAAACATTTTATGGACAGTAAATTGCGATCCTCCATCAATTACGAGTTCTCGAGTTAAGCCATATCGAACAAACAATTCAAATAGAAAATTGATAACTACTTCCTCTGTGGTCCTTGCAATTTCTACTGCCTCCACCCATTTTGTTACATAGTATGTGCAGACTAATATGTATGATTTTTTGTTTGAAGGCAGACTAATAGGACCAACACAATCCATTTCCCATCTCTCAAATGGTTCCATTACTAGCTGCAGATGGAGAGGAATTTCGTCGACCTGAATGGGATGATCCATCTGTTAACAACTATCACAGCTCTGAACATATGTCTTCATATATTTGAATATCATGGGCCAAAAATAGCCCATCTGTAATACCTAGTGCCTAGTTTGCGGTCAACAAAATGTCCCCCACAGGGTTCATTGTGGCAGGCCTTGAGGATATCATAAATTTCATCCTCTTTGACACATCTTCGGACTTGGAGATTTGCTCCCACATGGAAGAGGTAGCCATCTATCTATGAGAATCAAGCAATATGTTGAATAATGTGCTTCTTTTCCCATGGTGAGAGATGTGATGGTAGTTTTTTTGGCCGACATATAGTTTGCAATGTCTTCATACCACGATGTTTTAAGAGTCACATCAAACAAGTTTTCATCTGGGAATCAGTCTTCCACTGGTGAAGAATCGATTGTAGATGCCATTCTCAACAGGAAATCTGCAATGTGGTTCTCCTTCCCTGGTTGGTCCTTTATAGTGATATCAAATTCCTGCAACAACAATAATCAGTGAGTTACTCAGCCATTGGTAACAGGTTTATTGGCTAAATATCGAATAGAAAAATGATCAGTATCTAAGAATACTGGATAGCCTGTTATATAATGTCGAATTTTTTTTATAACATAGACAATAACCAAAAATTCTTTCTCTATTACAATATAATTTAATTCCACAGGTGTTAGATTTTGTTAATATAATAAATTGCATAGGGTTTTTTATCCTCTTCCTGTCCTAAAATTGCCCCTATCACTATGTCATATACGTCTGAGGATATGTGGAATAGCAGGCTCCAATATGGTCCCATCAGCACAAGAGTTGTTGAAACCAATTTCTTCAATTCTTCAAAATCAATATTGCACTTGTTAGTCCACTCAAATTCCACATGCCCAGTTAATTCATACAATGGTGCTGCAATTTTGCAGGAATGTGATATAAAGCGACAATAATACCCAACATAACCAAGGAAACTACATACCTCTGTTGGTGTTCGTGGAACAAGGAGTTTAAGAATTACCTCGATTTTAGCGGGGTCCACTTAAATACTTGTAGCAGAAATGAAGTGTCCCAAGACTACACCTTTTGTTATCAACATGTGGCATTTCTCATTGCTGAGGCATAGTCTAGTCACTATACATTGTGCAAAAACATTTCCCAAGTTATCCAAAGCTTCATCATATTCATTATCGTAAGGAGTGAAATAATCCTTGTAAAGTTCAAGTCTCTCATTTATTAGGTCAGAGAATATACTCATAATTTCTCTCTAAAAATTAGTTGGTGCGTTGCACAATCCAAATGGTAAAACTCTATATGCAAACGTTCCCCAAGGATAGGTGAACATATTTTTATCTTGATTTTTAGGAGCAATCTGAATTTGATTTTGTCCACTAAACCCATACAAGGAAGAAAATTATTTCTTCCCAGCGAGTGGATCAAGGACTTGGTCTACAAACAGGAGAGGGAAATGATCTTTCTGTGCGACCTTATTTAGTTCTTTGTAATCTACGTAAATCCTCCATTTCCCATTCTTTTTAGGGACTACCATGGATGGTGAAACCCATTGGCTGTCATATATAGGGTATATAAAGTTGACATCAAGTAGTTTTTGTAGTTCGTGTTTCACAATGTCCTAAGATGTGGATTTAATCTCCTTTGTGGTTTACGAATTGCTCCGATATATTTCTCAATGTAAATATAATGTGTACATAATTGTAGCTCAATGCCTTTCATATTTGCGTAGTCCCAAACAAAATCTTGTTTATATTTTTGAAGAACTTGGATCAGTTTTTGACGTTGGAGATCATTAAGGCTAGCATTAATATTCAATGTTTTTCGTGGTTCAATCTCAACACGAATACTTTTATGAACTACGGTTGTAGGTATATTATCACTATTTGACTCCTCAAATGGATCACCCTAGGCATCATTATCGAGTACTGCCTTTAGCATCTGGCATGTGGGATAAGATATAGTAGAAGGTTGGCTAATGAACCCATTTATTGTATCATCCTCGGTATGTCTCTTAAAGATAAGGGCTTTCTCAATGGTAAGGGGAGATCGTAACCCGCCTTCTTCGTACTCGGGAGGAAGCAACTTGAGGTTTTCAGATGACATGTTGGGTTTAGCAGGCAGATATAGAATGATGTTCTTAATGGCATTTCCTTTATCAATAAGCATACTTCCAGTCCGACACCTAATGTACGCATCTGCAGTGGCAAGCCATGGTTTGCCTAGTATTAGAGGGTGCCCTTCAATTTTATTTATGGGATTAAGAACCAAAAATATACTGGTATTCCAAGGAGTCCATAGAGACGATAATTTCATCAAGTGTTCCTTCTGGTTTTACCACTGATCTGTCGGCTAGCTCCAGCATGGTTGGGGTTGGCTTTAACATGGTTATTCCAAGGAGGGCGCAAGTGTCAAGTGTTATGATATTTATAGCAGCTTCTAAGTCCACTAAGGTATTTGGAAATTTAAGCCCCTAAATGAATGGTGACTACTGGATTTATGGGATCATCATATTTGATGGGTATTTGCTTTCCTAAAATAAGATCAGAGAGTGTGCTAAGGACATGGACTGTAGGAGAATATTTTGCTTTTCTTCCTAGCTTCTTAACGCATAGTTCTTTGATGATCTTAGCATAGATCGATATATCTTTGATAGCTTGTAGAAGGGGAATTTTAATGCACAAATTATGTAGTTCCCCTACAAGGTTGAATTCAAGATATGTGGGTGGTCTGACTATGACCAGTCTTTCTGTAAATGGGGGAGCAACATTTGGAGTTTTTTGAGGCTCTTGGTTCTTAGTCCGTCTGCTAGGTGGTTGTCTCGGTTATAATTATAGTATAAGAAGGTCTTTCCTATTGATGTTTTTCTTTAGCAGAGTTCTCATCTTTTGGTTGTTCTAAATTTGTTAAAGGGTCCTCTGGAAAAATGGTACGCCCAGATCTTAAACAGAGTTCATTACATTCTAAATATGGAGGGGAGCAATAAGAATTTTCGAGTATTTTTAAAAACTACACAGGCCTATTGTTTGGGTTTGGATTTGGTTGTGCAGGTAGTTGGGGGCATAACAGAGGTGGGGTGTTCAAGGGTAACTGCAGTGGAGGTTGTAATGGCTATAGCAGTGGTTGTCATTGCAACAATGTTCCTGTAGATTGATTAATATGTCTTGTAGGACTCTGCCAGTTTTGGGACCATGTTGGTCCCTGAGTGGGTTGGTTTTACCATTGCAAAGGATACATACTACCCTACAGATTCTGTAATGAAGGTGCAGAGTATTGTTGATTTGGCCTTGAAGGCACACGAAATGGTGGGTTTGGCCAAGGTGATGAGGGATATGACTAAGGCTACTAAGCATGTTGCTGACCCTTCCAAGTTAGTTTGGGAAATTGTTGTTGATTATACTAACTGGAAAAGAACATGGAGGGGTCATGAGTCATACCTGTAGGGAATTTTTTCCATTTTCATCGTTGTGGCACGAAGAATGCAATCTCTGGCTCTTCCTCGTCTTCTTAAAAAATGGACTTTAACCTAGGAAGAGATGGAAAACAATCAGTCACGTGATCCTTTGTGCAGATATCACAAATTTCAACTGTATCCAATGGGCACTCTTTATGGCCATGCTTTCGTCGACATCGAGGACAGAAGATTGTTACTGCATGTTCTGCTTCAGCCTACTTCTGTTTTACCTGCAAGACATCTAATTGTGTAGTCAATGTGCTTAATATATTCTTTTTTAAATTTTCTAACAGTTTACCAATTTCTGCATGTGTGACTCCTCTGCTTGCAGTCCTGATGGTTCTACTAAGAGGATCATGAATACCAAGCTTTGTCTATGTACTCCCACATGAGAACCTAATACACAATTTCACAATATCATCATACTCTTCTTTAGAAATATCACCCTGCCCCATTAGGTTGAGTGTTTCTATCCATTCATCCTTCATTCCCCTAATTAGAGCAATTTTCAATACTTCCTTAGGTAGAGTAGTGTAAGGTGATCTCTACAAGTTATATTGGAATCTCTCAATGTATTCTTCTAAAGTTTTTATGAATATAATTTATATAAAATAAAATAAATATATCTAAATAATAATAATGATTATTTTAAATATTGATTATTTAAATGAAAAGGCATGTCTAAAGGACATGCTCAGTCACTAAGGGATGTCTACCTAGTTATATAAGCAGACCCTCATTGTAACATTCATTCAACTCTTCTACATTAATCTTATTAATAAAAATATTACTACAATACATTACGTATTTTTACATTTTAAAGGCAGGAAAACTTTAAGTTTTGTTGCTTCAGTGGTATCAAAGCCATTCGACCTTTTGGATGTTATTCACTGCACATTCTTCCATTAAATCTTAGGCCCTAAAAATCATGGAATTAAGTGAATATCATAAATCTAAATTGTTAAATGAAATTGGAGAAGCATTACAACAAATAAAAAATTCATTTGCAGAATCATTAAAGGATTTCAAAACACCATATTCAACACCTACAATGGAAGAGGACATTGACTTGAAAGAGACTAATATTAAAGAATGTTCTAACCGATAAAATGATGTTGAGCATCTTGAATTAGGATCTCCTCAGGGTGACTTAAATAAGGCTAATAATCAAAGTGGATATATGACAACTAAAGATGAAGAAGCTAAAGATGAGCTTGCTAGCTGAAACATTGTTGTAGAAGGTGACAAAATTGACATTGCAAGTTGGGAAATCATGGATTCTGATCTAGTTAAGTCAATATCCAATACAATTGAATTGCAACAAATAAAAGAGGAAAATACAGTGCATAACTTGTCTAACAGTAGTTGTCATGACGCAGGTCACTTTAAACATTTTGAGAGTGTAAAAGACCCTATGTATCACTTGAATAAAACAAGCCAACCTATAGAAGAGGAGGATGAAGAACAAAATAATGATGAATTTGCATTTACAGTAGCTGACAAAGATGATCCATAGGATGAGGATTGCGAAGTTGGAAACTATGACGTTGAATATCCCAAAGAAGAGCATGAACAATTATTCGATGATGAGGGAAGGGATTCTTACAAAAAATTATGTAGGGAGATGATCTTCTATCCCTTTTCTACTAATGTTATCGAAGACCCATCTAGTCCTTTCACTGGGGAAGATGATGAGGTGGACCAAAATTTTGAGAGTTTCCTATTAGAATTTTGAAGGGAAGAAGACAATGATGCATACTTGTAATTCAAACAGGATGCCAACCAAGTCACAGTTGCTTTATCTGTCGAGGATATTAGAGATTTTGATAACTCAAACCCTTCTGGGAATTAGCACATCATATAGACACGTACTTGTATTATCGGTTGAAGTTATTTCCTAATGAAATCAAAGAACGAATAAACCAATGTTCTGCATACATGATCAACCTGAACATGAAGAATCTCAATCATTGGAAAGATCGAACACCCCTCAACATTTTGGAGAAGGCACTAGAAATAGAAATGAAAGAAGTTGATTTTTAATATAGTTCATTTATTATACAAAGAAAATGGGACTTTGGCGATTATTTGTAGGCCCGGGCAGCAATGGGATGCACATCTTCTTGGTGTACCTTTTAGACTTCCCTGTGTATTGCATTTCAACTCTCTTATACCTGAGGGAATAAAAAATTTCCATGCATATGCCATGAAAACAGTTGTTGCTAAGAAGGCCAACATAGACTCAGATCAAGTTGCATGGCATCAAATATAGAGTCCTCATCAAAAGAATAGCAGGGATTGTGGATTTTATACTATGAGATTTGCTAAGGATTTTGTGAGAAATAAAG
The DNA here is from genome assembly GCA_031772625.1 of Pinus tabuliformis. Classification (NCBI taxonomy): domain Eukaryota; kingdom Viridiplantae; phylum Streptophyta; class Pinopsida; order Pinales; family Pinaceae; genus Pinus; species Pinus tabuliformis. The sequence continues at coordinate 354,000,289 of CM062820.1, read as the reverse complement.
GTTCACCCAATTATTTACTAGTGCATGATCTTTTCTACCTATTACAATATTCTTCACGTTATTTTGTCGAGAAAAAGGAGGAGATAATGAAGGTAGCTAAAAAAACCTCGACAACAATTGAAAGGATTTATTGGATCAATCGAGCCATAAGAACAGAATTGGATGGATGAATTTGCAGAAGGAAGACTATGTGCTTCATACACTTCGTTCGCTATTACCAAGAAGGAACTTCGGTGTCAAGCTAGAGTCTCATTATTACACGCATGGTAATAGTCACGACTACAATCTCACGCCTCTATTGTCATTTTGCATACATAGAAGCTGAACTTAATGAATTGCCATGAAAATCAATTGACACGACCGTACGAATCTAAGATAACAGCTGGGGATCAACTAATAGTCGTATTATTAAATAAAATAAAGCCCATTTATGTTCCACCATATTATGAAATGGAACACGAAAACATAATTGTGATGATTTATTGAGAGTCATAATCAAGAATAAGATGCATTATCAAAATTATGAAGCCTATGACAAAGGGACACGACAATACTCACATTCCTCAAGAGAATTCAATTAAATAATGAAAATTAAATGTATATATATATATATATAAAAAGCAAATTTTGACATTATTGAAATTACTTTATAACTTTATTATAAAGCCAGTTTATTATAAAGTTGCTTTATAAATTTACATTGTTTATAAATAAATAAAAAGTCCTAAGTAAAAATGGATAATCATGATTCCAAATAGTACTACCGATGACTTACACATGTCAAAATGACATGGGCAAGTGAAGAAATGTTCAACGATTAAGCTTTTAGGGAAAATCTCCTTAAGGAAGGGGCCAATGTTATGAATATAATTTATATAAAATAAAATAAATAAATACAAATAATAATAATTATTATTATTATTATTAGTTTAAATGGTCATTAGTTAAATGAAAAGGCATGGCTAAAGGACATGCTCAGTGATGAAGGGGCACCTGCCTAGGTATATAAGCAGACTCTCGATGTAACATTCATTCAACTCTTGTACATCCATATTTTTAATAAAAATATTACTACAATACATTGTGTATTTTTACATTTTAAAAGCACAACAACTTTAAGTTTTGTTGCTTCAAAGTTTCATCTTCCTTAGATGTCATTTTAAATATTTCTTCCCTTAACTCCTGGGATCGAAAATAATATTGGTATTTAGTGAGGAAGGATTGTTTCATCTCGTCCTATGAATTAATAGTAATGCCCCCCAATCCCATAAACCAACATAATTTTGCTCTCTTCAGAGTGGAAGGGAAGAGATTTAGTTTTGGGGGGGTCAATAGTGTAATCATATCCCCAACATAAAACATCAAATTCAAAGAGAAATGCATCTGGGTCTTCAGAGGCCATTCCATTAATTTTTGGGAGATTCTAAAGTGGAATCACCTTCATAGGTGCATTATTTTGTGGATCGAAAATGGTGTACTCTATGGTTGAGGTTTGTGTACCTTATACTTGTCCAGTCGTTTGGTTAAAAACTATCAGTGCCCTTCAACAATATCGAATTCAGGAGGTACTAACTGAAAATGACCAGTATAATGCCAAGACCCTGAACATGGTATAGGCCTTACAGTGCTACTCAAGTCACGAATTTCAGTTCCTTCCATTGCAATGGGCGTCACAGGAGATTCTTGCTTAGGAGGTCGAAATATGGATTGCTTGTCTTTCCCCCTCCTTCTTTAAGTTGCAAGAGTGCCCCTCTCTCTTGCTAAAAGGATCAAGGTGCCTATTTGATAGATCTCAGAGGCTCTACTCTGACCCTACAGTTATATCATGAATCTCATCGTTAATCGCAGCAGAAGATTTTGCTACTGGCAGGACAATAATAGTGGATCCTTTTCCAAACACTGTTCGAGGTCCTACCCAGGCTTGAGATTTTCCTTTTTGAACAATTTCATCTATGAAGGTCGCTCACCCAAGGCCAACTTGACCTTGGCTTTTAGTATTCTTTGGGGTGGGTTTTTGGTCTATTTCTACTTGGTTCCTACCTTTAGTATTTTTCCTAGTCATGCACTTAACAAGAGCCTAAGTCTGTCAATTGAGGGTAGACACCACCACAAATTTCTATTTACCAAGGTCCGTGCGTAGGTTCTTACCTTCCGTCTTCAATATCCAACCCTCAGAAAATCAGATATGCAACTAGATACAATGGCACTCTCTTTGACAACCTCCCCGACAACTGCACCAAAATGTTGGGACAATTAATTGATCTAAAAGAGAAACTAACTACCACACATTAAACTGTCAACCTGAGGTTTCATCTTGCTATTTCAAGGTTGTCCGCAAAGTCTATGCAAGAGGAAGTGTTGCTAGCTAACTAAAGCAGTAACCAAAGGAACAACATTAAAGGAATCAACTCTTAACTTGAAACACACATTCAAAGATCTAACTTGCAAGCAACTGATACTTCCTAGAAATCATCTGCAAATATTAAATTCTAATTACTATCTATCAGAAAACAACAAAGAAATCAATCTAATACTAAGTTGCTACTTAAGGAACAACAATCTCTAAATTGAAGAAACAACACCAAGAAAGTGTATTCTAAGTAATGGAAAGAAACAGATAACACGAAAAGATGTTACACTACTGCAAGAATAACAACGATATAATGATAACCTTCAAAGAACAACAAGAAAGCAGCAATGAATGCAAACTAAATTATTGAACAAGAATCTCTATAAACCAATATTGTGATTATCATGTGAACATTCAATCTCAATTGTTAATCTAATGTTGGGAAAAATACTGAGAGGGCGGGGGGAATTAGTATTTAAACTTTCACAATAATAATTTTTCCTTTTCAACCTATATACGCGATTTTACAGAAATCAAACAACGTATGTCTGCGACTATAATGAATGAAACCGATGTATAGATAATAAACTTGTAAAACAGTTAATTCATTGTCTGTTGAACTTAAATCAGAGTGTAATGCATTTACTAAGCAGTAGACATATGCAGTGAGAACATAATGAATCAACACACATAAGCAACACACATGAACACCAGGATTTTTCAGGTGGAAACCCAATGTGGGAAAAAACCAACGTTGTAGTCATTTAGTCTTCAATCTTCTTATTATAAAAAGTGTTTACAAATTTTGTACTGGTGCAGACGTTTTCCAGTATGTAGGCATCTACCAGTTGAAGCCTGCAACCTTCACTCGTTTTCCAGCTTCTACTGGAAGGGAGCTCCAACACCCTAGCTCTTGTACTGGTTGATATGTTTACTAGTACATAGGTGTCGGCCAACAGAAGGCTACCAAATTCACTCTTTCTCCAGGGACCACGTTTCATAAATTTTCAAACTAGATACTCCTGGTGCACATCAGCACTATATGTAGGCCAAATTTCATCAAATTTTCATACTAGACCCATCAGTAACATTGAAGCTCAAAATCAATCACCACAACTGTAATACAACCATCAACCAATCACTCAAACCCATCAACTCTGAAGCAAAACACAATCAATCACAAATCACTATCACCAAAACACAAAGCTGAACCCAAAACATTGTATCAACAACTAGAACCAACTGCAATCTCAAAAATCATATGTCAGAATGTATTTATGCTACTTAACTGAGGCCATCCTGTATGTATACGCTACTTTCTGTAACCCAACCTGCGTATACCTCTAGAGACACTGAATCATAAAACGTCTAAATAAAAAATTGTACTAACCAAAGACATTCTAAATATCTACTATCATATTGCAGGGTTCTAAACAGATAGCAGCAAAGATCACCCTTCTTACTCAATTAATCAGTCAACCAGAATTAATCTCCTTATACAATCAGTTTTACTTTAGATCTAATGAAGAGAGCATTGACAAACAGTAGTAAAACAACAGCATTTATCAGATAGATCAATAATTTTTGAATAACAAGCCCTTCCTCTGCATACGCTACTTGGAAGTGCACAACCTGCGTGTATACGCTCCTTCACCGAGGCAAACCTACGTATAGATCTGCAAATAATGACTTATAACTTCGCAACTTTTCAAGACTTCAGATATACCCAGATCATAACATTTAAAGGATAAGACACACATTAGCACTTAGGTCTAACTTATCAATTATCATATCATACAATGATAATTCATTTCAGGTCTCATGATCCTGATCCAACATTGAATCCATGGGTGCACAAGATGTTCCAGATCTATATCATAACCATAACCCTTACAACACAAAATATACTTTAGATAGAAGTATTCATAAAAAACCCTTTCACTTGCACCCTTAGCCCTTTTATCTTCTCCTCCTTATATACTAGAGCCTTTGTCAATACCATGCACCAAAACCACACTTAGAATCTATGGTATTCTTAGACGGGATCAAGTAACTGCTATTCCTCTCAATATTGTGGGCTAATACTAAGGTATGGACCCTTGGTATTCTATAACCTTAATTTTCCATCCCATATGCGCTTTTCTTTCTGTGAAACTGCGTTCATACGTATACGCGCCCTTTATTTTCTGTACCTACGTGTATATGTGACTTAGACTAGGTTAACCAGGGTATACAATTTAAAACATCCTCCTTCCTCAATTTCCTGGTTCTGAATTGTAATCCTTTGTCCCATCATCTTATTCTTCTATGCCCTTACTCTGTTACCTCTTAATAGATCTGTTATAATGTGAGATGCCATCATGCATCACTTTATCATTTATGAACTGACCTGTATGTGGGTTGCCATCAAGGACAACACATGTACCATAATTCAAACATCTAATAGGATAATAACATCAATTAGCATAAGGCGGAACTGATGATACCATTGAAGACAGAGCTTCTTCCAAAAGCGGGCCCGAACCAGAGGAATCAATTTGTCTTGAAAGAGAGATTAGAACAATAAACTAACTTTTGGTGACAAAAACTTGCATTATATTTAGAAGAGAACGATTACAATGCTAAATGAGTTTTTCAGAATATGTTTCACAAAATTTACATTCAAAAAGATCTTGTTCGGGACATAAGTCCCCATCTTTAAACTACAATCCTAAATGGAAGAAACAACAAATCTTCACAATAGATAAAAATCCTAAGAATATAAAGATTCTCAATATGCTCTTTTCAGTTACAAAAGGGCTTAATATCACCCAGATGAAAGAACCTAAGGATTCTGTCTCGAACAATCTCGTCTGGATAGAAATCAACTTCATTTATTTTGCTAAAAGTAGCAGAGATAGCGTCATGTTGTTTGATTCTACTGGGAATAGGTCAAGAAATAACATCGAATTCCAGCTGTCAAAAAGTCCATGTTTTCAATAACAATATAGACGTGATAAAATAAACGTTTTTATAACTTAATCGGTGTACCAACGAAACAAAATGATAGAAGTAAATTAACTACTTCAAAAGACCATATTATGCAAATCGATATATCAAAACATAGGAAAAAGATAGAATTAACAAGATTAGAATTAAGAATTAGGACAAGGGGATTATGGTATTTGTGAGGCCTAACAGTTTTCCATATATCTTCTTCTTTGACTTAAGCATGGTGATATCTAGACTTTAAGTCTATCTTGGTGAAGTATTTTGCTTGATGCAACTAATCATACATATCATCTATCCTGGGCAAGGGGTATCTGTTCATGAGCGTGATTTTGTTCAACGCTCTATAATATGTACACATTCGCTAAGTCCCATCCTTCTTTGGCATAATAATGATGTGTGACCCACATGGTGATGTACTCAGATGAATGACACCATGTTCCAGTTGTTGTTGCAATTATTTCTTCACCTCACTTGCTTCTATAATAGACTGCCTATACATCCTAATGTTTGCCAATGGGGAGTCTGGCAATAGTTGGATCTCGTGTTCCACTTCCCTCTTAGGTGGTAACCCTTTAGGATCTCGAAACACATCCCTGTATGCCTGCAAAAACTCCTCCAATTGTTGTTTTTGTTTCTTAGTACACCCCTCCAGGGATGCCTTGCCTCTTACAGACTGGCTTTCTCTTAAAAACAATAAAACATACTTCTTGTTGGAATTGATCAATTCTTGGCTTGGTTGGCACGTATCAATGAAATTTTCGACTTGCCTTTGTACACATTGATGATGAATGATTTTCCATCCTTGACGAGTTGGTACCGGTTGGCTCTCTACATGAATATTGCATCTTGCATGTACATATAGGGACTCCCAAACACGACTCCACATACATCAAGGGGAACCACCTATATATCTACTTCATCTATAAAATCAACACTGATAGCTAATCTAATTTTGCGTTGTTTTGTTGCCTTCAGCTTTGCATCTTTATTTACACATCCTAGTGGATATACGTTTGTATGATCACAAACTTCCAGTCCCAAATTCTTGACTAGATCTAATGCAATGAGATTCGCTTGTGATCTTCATTCAAATAGAGCATCAATATTTGCTTCTTCACCTATATCTTTGTATGTTATGAAACCAGCTCAAGAAAAAGATAGAAAAGATAGATCAACGCCTTAGAATTCAGCCTCTTCGAGGGGGTAACCTCCTTTACATTACATAAATGAACAATTCTTGGATGATTCAAATGAAAAAACCTCCTTTCTATATATAGGAGTATAAGGAGTCACAATATAACCCAGCCGACCTAACAATAATAATATAAAGCCACAAAATTAACAATAGAGGGATTCTATGGGGCACAGTAATAACAATATGGGGATAATAGGGGCACAGCAATATTAATAAGGGGTACAACTACAATAGTAATGGGGTAATCACTAGTATTATAGGGACCCAACATGCCCCTCTCCTTCAAAAAAGTGTTGTCCTCAACGCTTGAGAAGTTCCAGATGCTTTTGTATAAAATTCTCATCCTCCCATGTGGAATCTTCATCGGATAATTTCTTCCACTTGATAAGATACTCCGAAATTGATAGATTTCGTAGATGTCGAGTTCTTGTTTCTGTGATTGCTTCCGGTTCCAATATAATTTTTCCTTCCTCGTCAAGTTCTCGCAATATTGTTTGAACTGGGAGCTTGTCACCTATAACCTTCTTTAAACATGAAACATGGAAAATTGGGTGCAATCGAGAAGCTGCAGGAAGCTCCAATTTGTATGCCATAGTACCAATCTTTTGCAACACCTTGTATGGACCATAATACTTTGGTGATAATTTATTATCCTTCTTAGCTTGCTTGAGGGACATTTGCTTATATGGTTGTAGCCGTAGGAATACCCAATCACCTACATCAAAACTTCTTTCGCTACGATGTTGATCTGCCTGTTGTTTCATTCTATTATGTGCCAACACGAGGTTATCCTTTAAGAGTTGGAGGACTTGTTGTTGATGTTCGATGTGATGTTCCACTGCTTGAACCTTAGAATTTTCTATTAAATATGATGTGATGGATGGTGGCTAATACCCATAAAGTGCCATAAATGGGGTCACTTTTGTTGCTGTATGGAAGGAAGTGTTATACCACCATTCAGCCAGAGGCAACCATTTGACCCATTGTGTCTGTTTGTCAGATACAAAGCAACGAAGATATCCTTCCAAACATTTGTTTACTATCTCAGTTTGCCCATCAGATTGAGGATGATAAGATGAGCTATGAGTTAACTGAGTACCAAGACAAGAAAATAATTTTGTCCAAAAATTTCCAGTGAAAATGGGATCTCTGTCACTTACAATAATCTTTGGGTTTCCATGTAGCTTTTGAATTGTTTCCATAAATGCAGTAGAAACTATATTGGCTTTAAATGGATGTGATAATGCACAAAAGTGTGCATACTTGGTAAGTCTGTCAACTACCACCATGATGACACTCTTTCCCTTAGACTTGGGTAAACCTGTGATAAAATCCATTGAAACTTCCTCCCAACGTTGGCTTGGAATGGATAAAGGTTGTAATAGACCCGGTGTCCTAATTGTTTCAACTTTATTTTGTTGGCAAACCAAACATTCTGCCACGAACTTTTGAATATTTGATTTAAGGCCATCCCAAAAAAATTCCTTCTTAACCCTATGGTAAGTTTTTAAAAATCCTGAGTGCCCTCCTAAGGGAGAAGTGTGCAATTCCATAAGAATCTTTTGTTTTAGCTGGGAATTCTTAGAGAGGTATAAGCGATCTTTGTACCATAACGAATCATTTTGCCAGCTAAATGTATAAGACATACTGGAATCTTGTTGTAACTTTCGAATAAGTGCCCACACTTCTTCGTCATTCTTCCATTCCTCCCTTGCTTCGTTTATCCAATCTGGTTGGATAATAGAAATGGCGCACAACAATGCTTCCACATCCTCATCCTTTCTTGAGAGTGCATCTGCCACCACATTTTGCTTCCCTTTCTTGTAGATGATTTCAAAGTCATAACCCAACATCTTTGTGACCCAGTTTTGTTGATCTTCAGAGGATAATCTTTGTTCTAAAAAGTATTTAAGGCTATCATGATCCGTTTTTACCTTGAAGTGCCTTCCCATTAGGTAGGGTCACCATTTCTTAAGTGCATGGAGTATTGCCAACATTTCCTTCTCATAAATAGCTTTGTGTAAAAACTTTCCCTTGATTGGACGACTTTCAAAAGCAATGGGTCTTTCATCTTGCATTAAAACAACACCAATTCCATTTCCTGAAGCATTACATTCCATAATAAAGGTTTTTGTGAAGTCCTGTGTAGCTAAGACCAGTGCTTGGCACATTGCCTCTTTAAGATGTTCGAATGCCTTTGTTGCTTGGGGAGTCCATGAAAATGCATCTTTCTTCAATAATGTTGTTAGAGGTGCTGCTATTCTCCCATAATTCTTAACAAACTTACGATAATACCCTTTCAACCCGAGAAATCCTCGCAGATGCTTTATGGATGTGGGAATTTTCCATTCCTTAATGGCTTTAATTTTGCTAGGGTCTACCTTAACTCCTTCATGAGATACAATATGACCCAGATATTCCACCTCTTGTACTCCAAAGAAACATTTAGATCTTTTTGCATATAATTGTTTCTCCTCCAATAGTTGTAGCACCCTGTCAACATGTTCAACATGATCCTTCCAAGACTTGTTGTAGATTAGTATATCATCAAAAAATACTAACACAAATTTTCTAAGGAATGGTTTGAAAATTGAATTCATCAAACCTTGAAATGTTGAAGGTGCATTGGTAAGGCCAAAAGGCATGACCAAAAATTCATAATGACCCTCATGAGTTCTAAATGTTGTTTTTGGAATGTCTTCAGTCTTCATTCTGATTTGATGATATCCTGAACGAAGATCCAACTTGGTGAAGTAAATTGATCCATGAAATTCATCCAGTAATTCATCAATGACAGGAATGGGAAACTTATCTTTAATAGTGAGCTTGTTGAGCTCCATATAATCCGGACACATGCGCCATGATTCATCCTTCTTGTGCACCAATACTACTGGAGCAGAGAAAGAACTTTGACTCAGTTGAATTATACCAGCCTCTAGCATTTCTGCAACCATACGTTCAATTTCACTCTTTTGGGCATAGGGATATCTGTACGGCCTGATGTTTGGAGGAACACTTCCTGGAATCAGATGAATAGCATGATCATGATCACGAATAGGTGGGAGACCTTTGGGAGTCTCAAATACCTTGGAATGGTTGTCCAAGACTTTTTGGAGGTCTAGAGAAATAGATGATTCCAATGTGGAAACATCTAGCGAACATAATTGTGCAATTACACCTCTTTGTTCCTTTTTTGGAATCTTTGTCATACCGTTGGAGCTGATTATATTTCCTGGTTTCCCTGCAGTACCCCTTAATTCAACTTCCTTTCCTTCCACATAAAATTTCATGAAAAGTTCTTGAAAATTAAAAGCTATTGTACCCAAGGATTGTAGCCATTGGACTCCTAGTACAACATCAGCACCTCCCATTGGAATGGAAAGCATTGGGCTAGTCAATACATATTCTCCCACGGATAGCTTGATATTATGGCACTTTCCCAAGCAATTTATTGTTCCTCCATTTGCAACCATCACTTGACACTCTGGTGCTAGATATAAGAAGAAATTCAATTCTTTTGCTACCTTACAATGAATAAAATTGTGGGTACTTCCTAAATGAATCAACACTATTACCTTTTTCTTCTTGATTTGTCCTTCTATCTTGATGGTTTGAGGAGTGGTAATTTCCGCCAATGCATTACAAGATATGGTCGGATTCATTTCTTCTTTATCTAGGCTTTGTTCCTAGAGTATATCCTCTTCTTTTGACCTTTTTTGCTCCTTTTCTTCTTCCTCTTCACAATCTATGTAGAATAATTTCTTCTCAGCACACTTATGACCTTTAGTGTATTTTCTATCACAACAGTAACAAAGCCCTTTTGCTCTTTTTTCTTCCAATTGTTGTGGTGTCAACCTTATAGGTTGTAGAAGACTAGGGGCAACAGCACTTCCATCTTTATAGTTGTGAGTGGTGTGCTTCCTGGTTGCCATAATTTTGCTTTCCTTTTTTCTTGCTAACCTGAATGCCTTCTCTAATGAATCGGGTTCCCAAAGGCAAACATCATGTTGGATATTATCCTTTAAAGTTCCTATTAACACATCAATCCTATGCTCCTCTGGAATATTTTTTACCCTTATGTTCAATTTTTGGAACTCCTCAATGTGCTCCATTATTGAACCCTTTTATTTGAGACTTATCAATTGGCTAAAAAAAGTGTTGTTTTTTGTATCCTCATAATGTGTTGTCAATTCTTCCATAAAAATTTCCCAAGTGATAATTTGTTTACGAGAGCAAAGTCATTGATACCATACAAACTGATTTGGTTCCAAATATAAAGTTGCAATACATACCATTTGTGTGTTTTGCACATTATTGAGATCAAAAAATTGCTCCATCTGTAATATCCATGTTGCGAGATCCTTTCCATCAAACTTCCTCATATCAATTTTTGGAATATGGCGGGTCTTTGATCCAACATTAGGGTCTATGGAATCATGATTAACATTTCTTTTGTTCTCATCATGAGTTTCCTTTACTACCCTTTCACCATTAGTGACCATTTCTTGTAGCAACTTATTCATATTTATCTTCAATTCTTCCATGTCTGTATTCAAATCTGTCTTCCAATCGTCCATCTTAGCTTCCATGCCATTCATCTTAGCTTCCACGCCCTTTATCTTAGATTCCATGCCATTTATCTTAGCTTCTATTAGCTTTTGTGAGACTGACATTTGTTGCACTTGGTCTTGTAATTTTGATATATCATGTAGCATTTCTTCCTCTTCTTCATGAGTCATGCTATTGCTTTCAAGTTTCTTACTAGGTGTTTGCATTTTCTTTCCTCTGGGCATCAGTTACCGATAACAATGCTCTACTATGCCCTTTTAATTCCTTCATAATAATTTTTCAAACCAAGCTTAAGCAAAAATTTAAAAAAATCTACACACCTTTTTTCACTTTGTAGGAGCTCGATATTGCCTCTTATGTATCTTTGTAATTTCTGATCATCCAGTTCTAAAATTGCAACCTGTAGTAGCCCTCTGTGTCCTCTTTCCAATGCCACCATTCTGATCCCAATTGGATTCTCCAAGGAAGAGTTATGTCAAATCTCCCACAGTCACCTGATTATAGACTAGTTCAGTAGAGCGAACTTGTACGACGTGCCACGTGTCCCTATTTCAACCTTTGGCTCTGAAAAAGATATACAAGAAACTACAGTCCGTCCTCTTTCTGTAGCTTCTTACGAAATTTCAATCCGATGCTCAGAGAGAAATTTATGACGATTTTCCCCAGGTCACCTATTTGGAATGTAATTCATGAGTCTGCAAAAAGACCAACTTCCTCAGATCATATCTCAGCAAATATAGCACAAAAAGCTCTGAAATTTGGACCCGAGATTCATCGTGACACCTTCTCAAATGGGTTTTTTTTTAGCTTCTGAAACGTCGTAGAAAAAAAGTTCTAGCGAAAATGCCACGATGACCTGTTTGGAGCAACGAAACCCTAGAATCCAAAGCTCTGATACCAAATGTTATGAAACTAGCTCAAGAAAAAGATAGAAAAGATAGATCAACGCCTTAGAATTCAGCCTCTTCGAGGGGGCAACCTCCTTTACATTACATAAATGAACAATTCTTGGATGATTCACATGAAAAAACCTCCTTTCTATATATAGGAGTATAAGGAGTCACAATATAACCCAGCTGACCTAACAATAATAATATAAAGCCACAAAAATAACAATAGAGGGATTCTATGGGGCACAGTAATAACAATATGGGGATAATAGGGGCACAACAATATTAATAAGGGGTACAACTACAATAGTAATGGGGTAATCACTAGTATTATAGGGAACCACCTATATATCTACTTCATCTATAAAATCAGCATTGATAGCTAATCTAATTTTGCGTTGTTTTGTTGCCTTCAGCTTTGCATCTTTATTTACACATCCTAGTGGATATAGGTTTGTATGATCACAAACTTCCAGTCCCAAATTCTTGACTAGATCTAATGCAATGAGATTCACCTGTCATCTTCATTCAAATAGAGCATCAATATTTGCTTCTTCACCTATATCTTTGTATAAATGAGCTTGGTCATTTCTTTCTCTTCATGTTGCTAAAGGCTACTCAAGTTCACCTCCTTCTACACTGACGTACAGACAATCTTCTCATCCATATCCAAGATGATTTCAAGTTGGTTTCTTGAATCAATGTGTTGAAAAGTGTAACTAGGTTTGGTCTTCATAATGACATGTAATTATATTTTATGTAATGTGATGTAAAGAAGAAAAATAAATTTATGGTATTGCTTGCTTCATGGGTTTCATGAGCAAGAGATTTTATTTTTGAGTCAAGACTCTCATTGAGAGTATTTAGGAATTGTTTGTCATCTATTCATAAAATGATACAGTCATTATCATGTAATGAAGTCATGTTACACTTTATAAAAGGTCAAATTCATTTATGTAAAGAATCCTCCAAGACCTTGTCACTTATCCTCTTCAAGTCAGCCTACAACGATGGAAGAACATGCTAGAATAAGTTGGCCTAACTCTTGAGATCATATCGGACTAAAGGACATGATAAGAAGTGTATATATAGCCTAACTCGGCCTCACTTGAAGGCAAGCAATTCGACAAGAAACTTGACATACACTCAGTGAAGAAGTGCGAAGAAGAAGGGATACTAAGAGAAGTGCGAAGAAGTGATAAGAAGGGTTTCTTCTAGGGCGACGAAGGAGGATTCTTCTGGGTAGTGAAGAAGGTTTCTTCTGGGGCAGCGAAGGAGGATTCTTCTAGGCAATGAAGAAGGTTTATTCTAGGGAAGTGAAGGAGGATTCTTTTGGACAAAAAAGAAGGTTTATTTTGGGGCAGTAAAGGAAGATTCTCCTAAGCAGCAAAGGAGGTTTCTTTGGGGCAGCGAAGGAGGTTTCTTCTGGGTAACCAAGATAGAGATCTAGAGACTGATATTCTCTAAAGGAAGTCAGTGAGATCATAGAGACTGAGTTTCTCTAAAGGAAGTCGAGAAGAAGCTATGTGAAGGATAAAGATTGAGTTTCTCTAGAAGGAGCTGAGGAGAGCAGTTCGAGATCAAGAAGAAAGTCGAGAAAGGGAAGAAGCAGACCATCAAGGTTAGTGACAAGGTTCTTGGGAGGATACTAGAGTCAAGGGTATGTGTCATGGTCTTGGTACTCATCAATTGAAAATCTAGAAGAAAAATTTTTATCGGGTTTTCCTCTCAAGAGGTGAGAGGTTTTGGCCCTGGCTGACAAGCCCACATACTGTGTCACTTGTTTTTTATTGTGCATATTGGTAATTGTCTTTATGAAAAAAACATAATAATAACATAACAAAGAAAAGACTATAAGCTAAGAAGTAAAAGTATATCACAAGCAATTATCAAGCAACGAAATCTTTTAACTATTCGTACCCTAGATTTCTCAACATGGAATCAGAACTTAGGTGCTAACGTCATGTCCCTTATCAAACACATTTGTAACAAGGTCTTGCTACACAATTTGCACAATTTTGGCTAAGGAAGAGAACCCATCATTTTCGTATTAGGGACTTAGCAGGCAATTCAACTTTATTTGGTTGCTAGTGGAATGTGGGGGCCACCCACATGGAAGTTCAAATTAGGCCATTCGAATAGCATGGAGGGAAATTCGAATAGGTGGATCGAGGGGCCCACATGAGGCTAGGAAGGCCCAAGGAGTTATAAGGAGGGAGCAACTCTCATTTTGGATTCATTCTTACACCTTGCAACCAAAATTACTTTATTTTTCACTTTGTTGTTTAGTTGAGTCAATCGGCATTTTAGCCACGAATATATCAAGCGGTAGATTCAACCTCTACTTTGGGGTATCGTTCATGCCCACCCTAGGGAGGCAGTTCCATACATATTTCAGGAGTTTCGGGAGTGTGTTACAGCACTACCATTCAGCCACAACAGGGAGTGTGTATTTATGGGTAGGTGGAGAATACATGGGGGGAGTTTGGAGCTATCAGTGATCAAGCATTTTCTGGGAGATTTATAGGATTGGGAGAGCAACAAAGGGCCAGCCTTTCTTGTGAGTTTGGAGCTAGCAGAGCCAACATCCTAGTAGTCCGATTTACGGTTACTTGGGCATGCACAGAGAGCCATCACTAGGCTCACGTGGGAGTTGGAGGAAGGAATTGTAGAGTTGGAGTTGGTCGAGAGAAGTAGGAGATCACTTGGAGGGCCATTTGAGGAGGATTGTTGGATTTGGGAGAGAAGAGATTGACAGGATCAATCACAGCAACAGAATTCGAAATTGGAGGAGGGTCAAGCTATGAAGGGTCAATTTTTAAAGGTTGGAACCAAGGGAAACCCTTTTTGGGTTTTTCTGGGTTTTTGGCAAGGATCACACTCCTAACCTATCGAATTTTCTAGGCAGGTCTAAGGGGTCAAATAGGTGTCCCAACTCAGCCAGGAGCTAGAGGAGCTAAGGGGAATTTGGGCCAAAAATTTCAAGGTCAACATTTATCCAATTCTTTCATGGGTTTTTGTGGGTTTAGGCCAAGGAGCAAGGAGCTGAAATCTCATAATTTTATGAGCACGAGAAGCATTGATTCCAACCCTTTGAAGTCAGTAGACAGAGCAGTTTTCTGGGGCAACGTAGTTCAGTTTGGTGCATCAGTTGTAGTAGCCTTAAGTTTAGCATTTTCTCACCCGGGTTTTGTCATGCTTGTCCATTGAGACAAGCCCAGGTGTACCATCCTGTTATCTATTGTATTTTGCCTTTAGAAACTTAATAAAATGGCACAACATTTCTCTATTTCTAGTGTTTCCATGGGTGCTTAATGTATATTTCGTTTTTCTGATTACTAGATTGTTTGCATGCTTTGTATATCACTTACCTGTTTAGGAGCATTACAGTGGTATTGGAGCCATGATCTTGGCTAGTTGTGGGGTAGCCATCTAGATCATGGAAGATTTGAGCATGTATGCACAGTGATGGGTTAAACCGTAGACAACTTATGGCTCAAAGAAGATTTAGTATGCAGGAATTATGGGGTGGAATCCATTGGAATGATGAGAGATTGGCCCAGTTGAGGAAGGTGTCAAAACAAATCCATTCTCCTCCTTACAGCAGAGACATTAGTGGTGCGCAAGCTGTGGCAGTGCAACCATCTACATTGTGTGGGGAAAGTTGACAGAATCAAGGAATCAGATCTCCTCAAAAGGAGCAGACAAGATAGGGACATTTAGAGGGTGAGACTAGGGGGTGCTTTTGCTGGTGGAGACTTGACTTTAGATATCAAGAGCCTAAGGAGGAGGTTTTTTTGGGCACACTAGAGCATGAGGAGCATGTCAATGTGTCCAGTGTGACGTAGGAGTCACCCTTGTTGGAGATTCCTTTAATAGCTCTGGTTGACACCTTGGGGTAGAGAGTAGAGCACACACCCACAGAGCCTTCCATTGACAAGGTGCTAAGAGACACGGAGGTGTCCACCATTGAGGAGGTTCCATCCATTGTTGAGGTATCCATTGATGAGGTATTCGGGATTGTGACTGAGTACTCAAGTGACAGTATCGCACCACAGGTCGATGAGGTGTCAAGAGACATCTCCACCGTTGATGAGGAGCCGATAGGTACAGAGGCATCTAGGTCTATGCCAGAGTTACTAGACGATAGTCACTTGCAGCTGATTGGTGAGCATGTCTTGCGTGTTGGATCTTCTATGGAGGAGCAGTTGGAGGCTCATGTTGAGTCCATGATGGAGGAGGATGTGCAACCATCCTTTGGGCTAGCCATTGATGAGGGGCAGAATAGAGATTGCACGTTGGGATCTTAGCATTGTTCGTTTCAGAAGCACATTAACGATATCTACAACATTATTAGCCCACCCTTATGCATTAAATTGAGGGAGGCAACATTGTCTAAACATATTGTAGGGGATGGTCAGGTTAGCAAGACTGAGCGACATCAAGTTGGAGGGCTTGTTTCTTCCACAGGATATTGTACATTCGATCTCTCCTTTGGGATTGGGTGGCGAGAGGTACTAAGTTGGTACCCAATGGAACAAGCTAGGCGGTTGGATACATCCATGGCCACATTTCAGCAAAGGCCATGGGTAACCATAGGGACTCGAGGGAAAAACTGTTGTTGGGATCCAGGTGGTATTTCCCATCACATCATAGAGTCGTTAGGTGACTGTAGTAGCTACGAGATGGATCCAACATTTGGTTGCACACACATTTTCAGATCTCCATCAGAGCCTGGGACAACACTAGTGACAAGATGGTTTGACAGGGGACCATACCAATTTCATGAGTTGTCTTGGCATATTGATAGTGCATAGAGTCATAGGGTGATTAGCCTACTCTGGCAGGAGTTAGTAGGAGGAGGTGGCACCGAAAGACCACCGGACAGGGCATTACATGGAGACAGTGCTCTCTCATTGTTATATTGGACACTAGAACTACTGAGGATAGGCACAATGTAGTCATTCCAATTGGCATGCGAGGAGTCACACCGCTCAAGTACTTCAGGGTAGATGGGGATATGTAGCCCACATCATGGAGGGATTACTAGCAGATTGGTGGATGTGTTGGCACATGCAGGTTGGCATATGACACAGGGTGTTATGACAGTACACAGTGGTACCCAACGGTGCACAAGGATATGTCGTAGAGTCCAGTATTATGCAGAGGGATGTCACCTAATGCATACAGACCCAATTTTAGAACCTAACATCTAGTGTTGTATAGAGGTACACAGTGATGAGCAGTGGCCTGCAGAGGAGCATGGAGATGCATTGTTGTTTGATGTAGCATGGTGGTTTGCATTGAGTGACTCACCTCACATGGAGTACACATGGGGAGAGCCAGATACAATGACACAGGCAGGATACGAGATGGTACAAGATGGTACAGCAGTAGCACGGGGTACCCAGTGGTGTACAGGGACAGGTTGTAGCATACAATATCAGGTCGAGGACTACAGGGATACTTGGTGGGATTCAGGGGCATATGGTGCTACACAGTGAGGTCTTGGAGGGTTGCCTCCAAGAATACTTGTGGACAGAGACACCGAGCATACCTTTGGGTGTACTTCACCCAGGATCGACGGGGATGCAGATGAGTGATACTCGATGGTATCCATGGGGACTCACATTCCTATCCCTCTTATACATCACTTACAGGCACAAACGACTTGGTTGTTGTCCTTTGACATTCTGGGCACGAACAGTTGGGGACAGGGAGCTCACCCGAGATATTGGGATGACACTCAACGCACTAGGGGAGAGACTTCTTAGTGGTGGCATTGGGTCGGTGCATGAGTTGACAACCACAGGTTGGGGGATGAGCTGATCATCTATAGGGGTGGCATATCGTTCATTAGTGAGCCTACGCTTGGGGAGCAGGTCACGAGAGAGACATGTGTCACTCTTTCCACAGGGCATGTTAGGACCATGCATGAGCAGAAAATACCATGTACGATTGAGGTAGCTTTCCAGTATGTGTCCGTCCTCCAGACATTGTATTAGCACATTATCAATAGGGCAGATGGCAGACCCAAGGGAGATGGTTGGCAGGGACGGGAGCGGTCCACACACCTTCAGTCGATCACGAGTATCGAATACCCATATTTTGGTTGCATTCAGGGGGTATCTCTTTGGCACACATGGCTCCTAGCAATCATCAGTACTACACAATGGCAGGCATAGGGAAGATTAGCATGCATTAGATTAGCTCGCGGTATATGGAGCCTATTTAGTGATCACATGCAAGGACTAGAGATGAGGGCCAGAGGGATTCCATCTGTTGACAGGGATATGTCGCAACAGGTCTGGCTATGGGATGCAGGGATTTAGTTGATCGATGGATCACTCATGATGAGCGGAGTCATGGCAGAGAGTGATATAGTTCACTCTTAGGATGACACATGGGGGTTTACAGAGGTTTTCATCATATGGGGAGGCAAAAATTCTCTTTTGTTGCAAAGGTTCGAAGTTGGATTTGGATGGCTCAGCCTGGGTGCCATGGAGATGCCTAGGTATGATGTGTCTCGACTCTTTCAGTATTCCACCATCGAGTTCCAGGAGAGGAGGATACTCGCTATGCACGACGGGGAGTATGACATAGTGAGAGTAGCGCAACGTTAGCATGGTGGTGCCACTCTAGGACTAGCAGGGAATTGGGGCATCATCGCTCTTCAAAGCTCAATAACCTTTATGGATGCACCAACTACTACAAGGGGAGATCATATAGATCTTCCATTAGGCTTTATCGAGTCACTAATGGAGCAGAGGACTTTTGGTACTTTCACCGGGCAGGATAGAGAGTGGAGTGAGGGGAGCTTCGTGTTTGATAGGATTGCCTAGGATCATGGTATTGAAGAGTTCTTCCATATCAGGATAGTGCAGAGGTCAGGCAGTGGCACATCTGGGACCCTGGCACATTTTTCAGTGACAGTGGGGAGCAACAATTAGAGAGGTTGATTGCTCAGGCATTGCTTGAGCACAAGCGATTTTTGGTGCATTGGAAGAGCTTGTCGGATGAGGATGCCACTTGGGAAGGTGAGAACATTTTGGAGCATCCAGCTTTGAGGTTGCTTGAGGGCAAGCAAAATTTGGGAGGGGAGGACTGTCATGTCCCTTCTCAAACACATTTGTAACAGGGTGTTGCTGCACAATTTTGCACAATTTTGGCTAAGGAAGAGAACCCATCATTTTCAACTTAGGGAACTAGGAGGCAATTTGACTTTATTTGGTTTCTAGTGGAAAGTGGGGGCCACCAACATGGAGTTCAAATTGGCCCATTCAAATATCTTGGAGGAAAATTTGAATAGGTGGATGGAGGGGCCCACATGAGCAACTCCCATTTTGGATTCATTCTTACACCTTGCAATCAATATTACTTCATTGTTCGCTCTTTGTTTAGCTGAGTCAATGGCTATTTAGCTGAGTCAACCAGTTGTTTAGCCATGAACATCTCAAGCAGGAGATTCAACCTCTACTTCGAGGGACCATCCATGCCCACCCTAGAGAGGTAGTTCCATACTTATTTCAGGAGTTTTGAGAGTGTGTTACGGCACTATCAGTCAGCCACAATAGGGAGTGCATATTTCTGGCTATTTGGAGAATACGCAGGGGGAGTTTGGAGCTATCAATGATCAAGCATTTTCTGGGAGAGTTATAGGATTAGGAGAGCAGCAAAGGGTCAGCCTTTCTTGCGAGTTTGGAGCCAGCAGAGCCAACATCCCAGCAGTCTGATTTACAGTTACCTAGGCCTACATAGAGAGCCATCACTAGGCTCACGTGGGAGTTGGAGGAAGGAATTGTAGAGCTGGATCTGGCTGGGAGAAGTAGGAGATCACTTGGAGGGCCATTTGAGGAGGATTGCTGGAGTTGGGAGAGTAGAGATTGACAGGATCAGTCACAACAACAGAATTCGAAAATGGAGGAGGGAAAAGCTGTGAAGGGTCAATTTTTGAAGGTTGGAACCAAGGGAAACCCTTTCTGGGTTTTCTGGGTTTTGGGCAAGGATCACACTCCTAATTTTATAGAAATTTCTGGGTAGATCTAAGGGGTCAAACAGAAGTCCCAACTCAACCAGCAGCTAGAGGAGCTAAGGGGAATTTGGGCCAAAATTATGAGGTCAATATTTAGCCAATTCCTTCGTGGGTTTTTCTAGGTCTAGGGCAAGGAGTAAGGAGCTGAAATCTCATAATTTTCTGAGCACAAGAAGCAGTGATTCCAACCCTTCGAAGTCAACAGACAGAGTAGTTTTTTGGGGCAGTGCAGTTCAGTTTGGTGTAGCAGTTGTAGCAGCCTTCAGTTCAGAATTTTCTCACCTGGGTTTTGTCATGCTTGTCCATTGAGACAAGCCCGGGTGCACCATCGTATTATCTATTGTATTTTTCCTTCAGAAACCTAATAAAATTTCTTAGCAGATCTCTATTTCTAGTGTTTCCATGGATGCTTAATGTATATTTCATTTTTTTGATTGCTAGATTGTTTGTATGCTTTGTATATCACTTACGTTCTTGTTTAGTAACATTACAGTTAAAGTCAAGAAGGGGCATTCAAAGCAAATTGACACACAATAATCGATCTTCAAAGAAGGATCAAAGCAAGTCAAAGAACACCAAGCAAGAAATCAAGATCTTCTCAAACCCTAGATCGAAGAAATATACTCTAACAAGAGTCTTGGAATTATCTTCAAGAAGGAAGCAGGAAGAAAGACCGAAAAGTACTCCATAGATCATAACTCATACATCACCAAAGAAGTGGAAGTTGTTCAAATCTAAAGAAGATTAGATCGAAAGGCAATCTTCTCTCTGTTGAAGCAAGGATCTCATTTGAAAAAAATAATCCTAAAGAAGGCAGTCTTCCCTCACAAAAGTAAGAACCTTCTTAAAGAGATCATTTGAAGTAACAAGTTTGTCATCAAGTTGAAGATTCCATCTTCACAAATAAGTATCTTTTTATAATCTAATCTAGTAAAAAACGACTTCGTGTTTTAAGGAGAACCATAAGCTAGTTGGGATATCAAACTTCCTTGCATGGAAAAGAAGGATAGACATAGTCCTTGGAGTAAATGAAGTCATTGATCATGACCATGGAAAGGTCTCCAAGCCATCCAAAGCAAAAGCTTTATCTGAATACATGGAAAGGGATCTCAAGGCTCAAAATATTCTTAAGGAATTTATTAAAGATCCTCTCATTCCCTATGTAGCCAAGTTGGAGACATCTAAAGAAATATATGATAATATGGTAGAATTTTTCTCTAAAAGAATGATAGAAAATATCATATCACTTAGATTTGATCTATATAAATTAAAGGTGTTAAAGGATGAAGGGATATCGTCATGTCTCTCAAAAGCATCTCAAATAAAAGGTTAATTGTAGGATCTAGGAGAGATGGTATTTGATAACGAAATTATCTTTGTTATTCTAAATGCATTGACTGATGAACTAGGTAACCTCATATCTACTAGGGAAGAGGAAGTTATCCCATTCATCATATTATGGTCTCTTTACAGGAAGAAGAAGACAGGTTGAAGAAAGAAAGTAACAAAAGATCAGATATAAGGGATCAATCAGTGACAAGAAGAAAAGGGAAATTTGGAAAGTTTGGTCCTCCAAAGAAAAAGAAGAACATGGCGAAGGAAAGATGTTATGGTTGCCAGAAACTTGGGCGCTATAGAAGAGATTTTCCTAAACGCAAGAGGGGCAAGGAAGAACCCCATATTACTGAGGAAGTGAAAGAACCTTAGACAAAGAATCTTAAGAAGGAAGAAGCAAAAAGATATCTACTATGACTGAGATGAACTTCCTCACTAAGAAGGTACTTTCCACTTGTAATTTATATATAGGAGGCAGTGTAAATAAGATAGGATGCATCATATTAGAAAAGAGCATCGTAATAAAAGCATTAGAAGTAAGAACTCTTGACATGGGAAGCAAAAAGGATGTCTGGAACAAGTTTTATTCATTACAAAGAATGGGAGCTCTTGGAAACCTCATTAAAACCTCAAGTGATACTTATAGAAAGAAGTAGAGGTCATCATCGACTGGGATCATCATACAATAGTCAATAAGGAAACATTTGTTGGGTAAGGATATGAAAGATCCTCAAGTTTTCTATGATGGAATCCTTATGAAAGGATTCACCGATCTAAAAGGAAAGCAAAAGTTTCATCAGGAATTCCAACTCGTGGGATTGAAGGGATGATGGTATGATGACATAACAAGAAAGAAAATCTAAAGTATAAAGTTCTTTTGTTGAAATGAAGTTGCTACAGGAAGTCTAGATGACCGAAAGGAAAGATGAGGTATGTATGCTTACATGGATATTATGAAAGTCATGTCATATGGTTGCAGATAATATGGATCACTATTTCCATCTTGGGAAATATGATCAAAAGAAGAAAGGATCTCCTCCTCTGAAAGATTGCAGTAAGGCATAAGTCACACTAGATGAAATCAACATAATATGTTCTCATATGAATCATGAGGAAGCTAACTACAATTGAGGAACTCTGATTGCAAGCTCCTGGGAATGAAGTGTGAAAAGAAATGAAGAAATCATGAAAATATGCAACAAAGGTAGAAGTCATTCAACATTTAAGTCCAAGAAGAGTTGACTAGAATATCTCCTAGAAAGATATGAAGACTCTCATAGGAGTCGAAAAAAGATGGAGACCCTTGGTAATGGATTTATATGGGAAATGTGTTAATCTACATACAAGATAATGATACCTATAGGAAAATGTCATGGCCACAATGGTCATGTTTGATTTAAATGTTCATTTAATATTTTTGAATTAATATCTGGATGGGCTTATGTAGGACTACCAAAGGGAAGATCTATGGATGACTTCCAAGAAAACCATATTGAAGGATGTAAGATCCTTCTGGAAAATATGGCATGAAAGAAATTAGAATGACATGAAGCAAATATAGATGGAAAACTGATGGATCACTTTCTGATGAAATGAGTGTAGAAATTCCCACTATAGATCACCTGGTAATGCAATGTACTAAAGCAAAACACTTGATCTACTTCTACAAACAATTTAGCGGAATCTTAATCGAACATGAGCAACATCAAGCATGAACAAATATAACTGAGAATGAGAAGTAATCAACCATAACACAGAAGATATATCACTGGGTAAAGCACCAACCTAAAATCCCAACTCTGTATTATCATACAAGTGGAAATCTTGTTCAAGTTACAAAAAGAATCAACTCTCAAGCTATCCTGCTCTGTCTGCAATCAAACAATACTGCTCACAGACTGAATAGACATAGTATATGTCTTCCTCAAGCCCTCCAAGCCTCCTATTTCCTTGTGTAGTTTTGATTGGGGTCCAATGATATCACGTTTGTGAATTGGCCTCATCACACTCACTGTTACCTCTAATCCAACTGCGCAATCCTTAAGGAATACTATTCCTTCTACATGCTAAGAATATTCACAATGGAATATTCTAGCAACTGATAGTACACTGTCCCTCCATCTGATCTCAACTGGGTCTCTGACTGAACTAACATGCATGAGTTATCCATGAGTGAATCTTCAGTTATCTGAAATACAGTAGTTACATGCATGCAAGCATTAATTAACTGAACTCTCATTAATTTAACAAACTATTAAATTAATCTAACTGGACTTGACTCAGTTAATGGAGCCAACTAATTACAACTCACTCTTATCTCTTCAACTGATGGATAAATCCCTCAATCAAAGGAGAAACTGTTGCATGTCCTCACATAGACTTCATGTTCATAATTCCTTCCCCAAGATTAATTAATTAATCAATTTACAAACTACTGTTAATATCAAATTCGAATTTTACTTCCTATGTTTAGTCCAAGGACTGACTAAAATAAGAAGGGATCCCTCTCAACAAGAAAGAGATTATCAGTAACCCCAATCATGTCTCTGTGGAACTCAAACTTGCATTTTGACAATGCCTTAGTCATATCTGCATCCTGCTCCTCGGTCAAAACATACTGCAACATCATGATCCTCTTGACCACACAGTCCCGTAGATGATGGTAACGGATATATTTGTGCTTAGACCTGTCATGAAACACTGGATTCTCAAAGAGTTTTATGCAACTCTGATTATCACAGTGTATCACTGTAGGATCCATCATCTGAACAAACAATCCCACTAGAACCTTCCGCATCCAAATGACCTCACATGTTGCCTGACTGGCAGCCATGTATTCAGCCTCTGCTGAGCTAAGTGCAACTTATCTCTGTTTCCTACTATACCAAGAAACTGCAGTTGAACCAAGGTTGAAGATTCCTCCAAAAGTGCTCTTCCGGTTTGATGGACTACCAGCCCAATCCGCATCTGTGAAGCCTTGTAGCTTCACTCCCTCTGTCCATTTGTACCATAATCCATATTGTGTAGTGCCTCTAAGATATCTCAGCACATGCTTCGCTGCCTTCCAAAACAGCTTGGTAGGCTGAACCATAGCTTGACTCAGCTGGTTCACCACAAAGCATAAGTCGGGTCGTGTGTTCACCAAATACATAAGTGAACCCACCAGCTACCGATAAACAGTAGCAGCTACTACCTCACCTGAAGTAGCATCCTCCTTCCTCCAGTTCCCAGTTAGAGGAGTTTACATGGGTTTGCACTTCTCCATGTGAAAGCGCCTGAGTATCTCATTGGCATACTTGCCTTGAGACACAAATACTTCCCCATCTTTCTGCCACACTTCCATGCCTAGAAAGTAGTGCATGAGACCCATGTCCTTCATCTCAAACTCTCTTGCAAGGTCCTTCTCGCAAGATTTGATCAGCTGATCATCACCTGTCAAAATCAGATCATCGACATAAAGTACAATAATCAATGGCTTACCTTCTACCATGATGTGGTAAATGTTTGCATCTGCTTCACTCTTGGTGAAGCCCAACCCAGTGAAATAGTTGTCGATCCTGGTATACCAAGCATGGGGTGCTTACTTCAGCCCATACAGTGCTCATTTGAGTCAGCAAAAATGTGACTCACGATCGAAGGTCTCAAATCCTTCGGGTTGCTCAATGTATACCTCTGCCTCAATCTTCCCATTGAGGAACGTCGTCTTCACATCCGTCTGATGGATCTTCCAACCCATATGAGCTGATAGAGTTAACATCGATCTGATAGATGAGTACCTTGCTACGGGAGCAAAGGTCTCATCGTAGTCAATCCCCTCAACCTGTGAGAAACCTCGGGCAACAAACCTTGCCTTGTGTTTCTCAACACTGCCATCAGCTGCCTGCTTTACCTTGTAAAGCCATTAGGAACTAACCACTGACTTGTCCCTAGGTCTAGGGACAACATCCCACACACTGTTCCATATGATAGAATCGTACTCTTCTACCATTGCATCAACCCAGACTGGTTACTGCACTGCCTCCTGAAAAGAAGAAGGTTCAGTCGCTACACACTCCCCAACCAGGGCCATGTAGCCAGTGTATCTCTCGGGAGATCTCCTCTGTCTGCGCTGAGAGGATGGCTGCCCCACATTCTCTCTCACATCTAGCATCAATCTGTCAGCTTCCCACGAGCATTTCCGCCCATCTCTGGAAGACTCTCTAGGAGTGGTGGTCTCCAGTATTGGATCCTTTGCATGTGGCAGATCCACATCATCAGGAGGCTCATACTACTTTGGAACTAAAATTTCCTCATCACCATGCAACTTGAGCTCCATCTCAAGTGACACTTGCATGGCTCTCTGCTCGTCGAACTTTAGATCCCTGCGCACTACGGTCCTCTGACTGGCAAGCAGAAACACACGATAGTTGTGAGGTGTATTTGTGTACCCCACAAATATCCCCAACTCAGCTGTTGGGTCTAGCTTCTTCCGAGCATCTTTGGTCACATGACAAAGAACTGGTGATCCAAAGATGCGGAAGTGACTCACATCTGGTCGCTTCCCCGAAAAAGCCTCCATGGGTGTCTTCATCCCCAAAATACGATGAGGACTTCTGTTCTGAAGGTACACTGTTGTATTGTATGCCTCAGCCCACAGATGAAGTGGTAGGCTTTGGTCATGCAACATCGC
Source organism: Pinus tabuliformis (assembly GCA_031772625.1). Classification (NCBI taxonomy): domain Eukaryota; kingdom Viridiplantae; phylum Streptophyta; class Pinopsida; order Pinales; family Pinaceae; genus Pinus; species Pinus tabuliformis. Next base: position 353,974,258 of record CM062820.1, on the reverse strand, counting down.
TCAAGTTGCTCCCACAATAGATCTGTTCTTCCTTTCGACCACCCCATTCTGTTGTGGGTTATGAGATGCCATTAGTTCCCGTTTAATTCCTTTTGCAGCACAAAAGTCTTTAAACTGCTGGGAAACATACTCTCCACCATTGTCACTGTGCAAGGCTTTTACTTTCTTTCCAGATTCTTTCTCTGCCAAGGCTTTAAACTCACAAAACCTCAAGAAGGTCTGATCCTTCTTTTGCATAAAGTAGATCCAACATCTACGAGAAAAAGCATCAATAAAAATAACATAGTACCTTTGCTTAGCGATGGAGGCTGTAGAGAATGGTCCACGCACATCTGAGTGAACTCACTCCAGGATTGCTCCAGCTCTACTATCCTGATCCTGAAAGGAATCTTTTGCATACTTACCCAGGGTGCATCCTTTGCATGTGTCTGTTTTCTCTATTTTTCCCTTGGGTAAGCCGGTAGAAATTTGCTGCATGATCTTCAAGGCCCCGTGATGCAAGTGGCCCAGTGTTCTATGCCACAGCTTTCCAACATCTTGGCTTTGCACCACCTCTGCTTTGGAACTCAGTGCAGCACAGTCATCTATCTCCAGCTTGTAGAGATTCTTTACTCAAATCCCTATTCGCTTGGTTCGTCCGGTGCCGATATGCCTAAGGAAAACTTTCCCTTTACTAAAGACTACATCATAGCCTTTATCTTCTAGCATAGCAACAGACACAAGATTCTTTTTCAAACCCGATACATATTTAATAGCAGATAGGGTGAGAGGAGCACCACGCTCCCTCTGAAACACAACTGTACCTTCACCTGAGACACAGTACTTTCTGTTAGAGTCGGTCTAGTAGCCCTCCATCAGCGATCAAAGCTCTTTGCATTCGCATAAGTAGGTGTCTCATCAATGTCAATTTTTGCATTCCATTAGGCATGCCATAACCCTGATGGAGGAGCTGGTGTTTTTGTCCCCCTCTTGGCATTGCTGGATCAAATTTGTTTCAGTCCTTAAACTCTTTTAAAGCTTACTTGTCTTGTCTTGAAGTCAAAATTTCTAGGTCTAGGGTTTAGGTCAAATTTGTCTTCAAGGTCATGTCTCTGAAGGTCAATAAGTGCCCAGCAAGCTAGAGGGATGATTTTCAAAGTATTTCTTCGAAAGATTCTATCTTGTACAGTTAAATTTCACCTTGGATTTAAAAACCCTGTTTTTAAAGTCAAGGTCATTTTTCAAAATTTTGTAAAAAATGGTGAAATTTCAAAAAGCTTCAAAGGACAGCATGTAACCCTGGCTCCCTTGCCAAGATCACTCAGATGTTATCCCTGCAAAAAGTATCGAGCAAAAGCATCAAATTAGTCAATTTCAGGATAAAAGGAAACCAAAAACATCAAGTTTATAAAGTGTCAAAGAAAAACATTATAAAGTGGGTTTGGGCATGAAATTAATTCAAATCAAGGTTATAAAAGCCCAATCTCTCTCCATCGAGCCTCATTGTGCATCTAACTCACTTGCAAGAGAGATTGGGCGAGGGTTGGAGCGAAATTGTGAGCAGACCAGGCGCGCGACCCGTCAGACCAGGCGCGCGACCCGTCAGAGGCACGCGACCAGTCAAGCGCCTTCCAGCAGTGTTATTTTCTAACGGGCGCAACCCGTCAGTGGCGCGCGACCCGTTGGGTGAGGCGCGCGACCCGTCAGCGCCCTCCTTACCAAATCACCTGCAAATTCATCCAAGGAGCCAACAAAATTGCTAAATTGCCTAAGGTAGGCCCTCCAACTTACAAATTGCTGCTTGTTATGGTTAAAGACATCATGAATACATGTTTTAAAGATCTCATTGTGCAAGAGAAAAAGCTCTATATGGCTGTGGTTTAAAATTGTAAAATATGCCTAGGGTTTTATGTTGTTTTAAGGTTTTTCCCTTGTAAATCATTTTTCCCATTTCCCATGTCATTTTCCTTGTCTTTCTATATAAATTTCCCTTTTAAATTTGTAAAGAAAACCTAAACCCTACCCCTTTTCCCTAAAAAATGAAGAATCAAGCCCTAACCCTACCTCTCATTATACCCATGTAAACAATGTATATAATGATGCATATGCAATGATTTTTGCAATGTTTTTTCCCTTAAATCCCTGTTTTATATATTTATTCCCATTTTCCCTTTAAAGGTGTCCCTCCCCTAACATTCCCCTTGTGCTCCTTGTCCCCTTGAAACAGCATATAAATCAGCATTTTACAAGGTAGAAACAGCAGTACATTTTGGCCACTCTGCTCCTTAAACAATGTCAGAAACCGAAACCTATGAGCAGAGTGATGACCAGGCATCAGCTTCAGAGATTGAGGTACAGAGGAGGCCTCATAAGGGTGGAAAGGGCGGTCATCATAGGCGAGAGGAGCCCACCTCTTTGACAGATTTACAAGCTTGTCCTATGGCAGTCTCATGTTTCCAGTACATGTCTTGCTATGAGTTTTGCGAGAGGATCTCTCGGATTCAGCACCACAGAGAGTTGGCTCGCCTATTTGTTTTACACTTGCATGATGGACATGTCAACCTTGTCGGGGTGGACTTTACATTGACACCCGAGATGATTGCACAGGCCACAGGGATACCTAATGTCGGAGAGGTATGGAATAAGCACAAGGTGTTGGACAGTGTTCATTTTGAGCCTTTCGTTAGACCAGCACTCATGAGACACTTGACAGGAGTGTTTCCCTTCAGATTTCTCAGGAGTGAGTATGCTCCCATGATGAGGCTCATCATGCTGTATTTTACCTGTGAGGGCAGATTTTCATAGGTATATTCGTACCATATTCGCCTATTGATGCACTTCACACGGGTACGGATGATGAACATCCCTGTTTTCTTCTATCAGAACATTGAGAGGATGGTGTCCATGATGCAGAGGAAGAGCCCGGCACAGCAGTATAGGAGCCTTTACCATTATGGTTTGATTCAGCTTGTGGTGTTACATCAGTTGGCTCGGCAGGGCATCTCATGGGAGGAGTTCATCTCTCGTGAGCTTTTCACAGCACCACCACAGCCACATCCTGAGGTTATTCACGAGGAGGGAGGACCATCACAGTAGCATGACATCCCCGTCACTAGACATGTCAGCTCCTCACCTTTGGTTACTTATCAGAGAGGTCAGAGGGCCTTATTTGCAGCAGCTCGGCGAGTACTTTCTCCACAGCATGTGGAAGGGGTCTCGCCTTCTTCATCAGCTCAGCGAGTGTTATCTCCATAGCAGGTGGAAGGGGCCTCGCTTTCTTCAGCAGCACAGGCAACACAGAGGGGCAAGCAGCCCAAGATTGATGAGGGGCCATCAGGTATTCCAGCTATCGAGCTTATTGATCTTGATGTTAGTTCTCCTAGCCTAGAGTCGAAGGAGATCATTCAGCACCTTAGAGCTGAAAATGATGCATTGCAGAGGAGATTAGAGGGGGCACAATGGACAATCTCATATATAGAGCAGCGCAAGAAATAGTTGGAGGATGAGCAAGCTCTTGATGAGTTGTGGAGGATCCGTAGTGACCGCAACTTGAATCGAAGAAGACCCGGTGATCCATTGCCCGCTGAGCGAGAGTCCATGCTTATCCAGCTCAATGCTCACTTGGAGAGGTTGTTGGCTAAGGCCAACCAAGATAAAAAATTGTTGAGAAACATGAAGAACCATTATTGGGCGAGAATGCACGTGTGCAAGGCAAAGATGAAGATGTTCCAAAGGCGGTTGGCCAAGGCACAAAAAAGGAGAAAGAGGCCCGATCCCCTCCATATCTTCGCCGAGGCCTCACTGAAGGACCAAAGCACTAAATAGCCTAGCCACAGCACAAATCCCAAGAAATTTTGAGCATTTTTGGTAAATTTTGGTTTTTCAGGCAATTTACAGGTTTTGTCCCTTTAACGGGTCTCACCCCCCGCGCGACCCTTTCTCTTGGCAACTTCATTTTGCAAAAACTCAGCATTTCCAGATTTGTCATGAAAAGTTACATATGCTCATCCATGGCCAAGAGATTTTATGAAGTTTTGGGCCTCCAGAAAGTCAAAAAACAAGCAAAAAATGACTTTCTGCCACATTTTTGAGACAAAGAAAGCAGTCTTGGGAGATTGCAATTTTGGAGGGGCAAATGACCACCAAATTCAGAAATTCCAGTTGGGTCGGAAAGTAGACTCACAGAACTTTACAACAAGCCTACTCTTGCTCAATTTGGACACCTGGAAGTGCCCCAAAAGTGGTCCCAAAGGCGCGCGACCTGTCAGGAAAATTTCTCCAAATTTCACTGTACAGCTCAGAAAAACGCAGATTTGACCATGTTTGACTTTTTGGAGTGGATTGTTATCCTCCTTGATGTAAATAATGTAATTTTTTGATACTTTTACACTTATGTATCTCTTCTAGAAGATTCATTCATGAAATAGGTGAAAATTAAATGAATGAATTGGTTTCCTAGCTTATAGAGGCAAGTTGTTTTGACTGCCTAGTTTTCAGTGCTTAGTTTAGAAGTGGTTGAAACAGCTCCTAGGATAGTGAGCTCGACCCATGGAGGCAGGGAAAGAGGTTAGATGATCTATATTATGTACTTTCTTGCTCATTTTCATGGTTGGACTCTTGAGGGAGAAGCTATCATTATATTATTCACTGTATCTCTGCAATTTTTGGCTAAGGAAGACCAGGGTTTTGCAGTCCTTTTTGGGATTCTTGTGGTTACATGTATTGATGGTGTGTTTCTCTATGTACTTGTAAGTGTGTTATGTGAATCATTTCCTTACTTTCCTTCTGCACATTAAACAAATGAAGTGTTAAAGTAGAATTCATGACTGTCATGCTCTGCTTTTAAGTTTGTTTAATTTCAATGTTTTCTGCTATTTAAGGAGAATTCAAAGTTATTGTTTGCTCTCCTTAGCTCCTCACCTGTCTTTCTCATCCATTCACCTCCATCTAAGGCATCAATATTGTATCCTATCTCGCACCAAAGAACCCCCTGTAGAAACTGTGTCCTATCCCCGCACCCAAAATTGCCACTCCTCAATTTGCCACCAAAAACCCTAAAAATTCCAAATCAACCCTTTTGATCAGTTTACTAACCTAAAATCAGTGTTACCCTATTGGTTATCTCGCCCATTGAAGATCTTTATCGAGGTAGACCGGAGAGACCCCTCTCCCACCTCGTAGGGCTAGCTACGAGGCTAAGTGGTTTGATGTTGCCTTGAAGTTTAGCTTTCTCAGCCTGAGGTGAAATTTCAACCGCTAACACTTTCCATCATCACCCATCTCGAACTGCATCTAGAGATCCTTCTTCTCCATTGCACTGAAAAGATTCTTATCACCCGACATGTGGAAAGAAGCTCCACTATCCAGGTACCAAACACATCCCACCATGGATGAAACCATGCATGCGATAAGCGAGAAATCCAGCTCAAACTGTGAGGCTAATGCATCACCATCAGATCCCTTGGAGGAACCCTTCTTGGATTTCTTTTGTGGACAATTCATTGCATAATGGCCCACTTCATGACAGTGAAAGCATCGCACTTTCGACTTGTCAACCTTCTTCCCACCATGAGAAGATTTGGATTGGGACACCTTCCCTTTCCCTTTCTTAGCTTTACTTGCTAAAGCTAGATTTTCTTCATCATCTTGTTTTGATGAAGAACCATCCCTGGTACTTCGCCTTATCTCCTCTTGCATTAGATCCGACCAAAGTCGTTCCCAATCTGGCAGTTTCTCTCTTCCATTAACCGAGTCCTGGTATTTATGCCAGCTCTTAGGAAGACCGAGGAGTGCAAGACTCACCATGTCATCATCAGCTGTCATGATCCCTACGCTTCCAACCTCATCCATGTAGGTGGTGAGCTTGTTCAGGAACGTAGAGATTGTGTTGCCCTTTTTGCACTTGATCTTTCGAAGTTTATCTTTCAGCGCCAACTTCCTCTTATCACTTTTATTCTGATAAAGATATTTCAATTTTTTCTACATCAAAAATGGAGTCTCCTTCCCATGGAGGCTCGAGACAATGTGATCTCGAACTCCCTCCAGGATGATTCTCCTTGCTCTAGCCACACACTTTTTCCATTCTGCCAGTTGAGTAGCATCAGTCGACTTCTGGACTTCTTGATCAATGAAGTCCTTTAGACCATTATCTTCTAATACTGCCTCCATACAATCCTTCCAGGCTATATAATTTGAACTGCCATCAACGGCATATTCGAGTTTTAAACCATTGAACGCCATCGGTGAAATAGATGTGATAAGAACTCAATTCAATATTCAGAAACCAAAATTCGAACTTCTCCTACTTGTATATTGTTCTTCCTTGATCACCTTTGCTTTGATACCATGTAGAAATTCCCACTGTAGATCACCTGGTAATGCAATGTACTAAAGCAAAACACTTAATCTACTTCTATAAACAATTTAGCGGAAGCTTAATCGAACATGAGCAACATCAAGCATGAACAGATATAACTGAGAATGAGAAGTAATCAACCATAACACAGAAGATATTATTAGGGCCTAAATCTACCTCAGGCTGAGAAAGGTAGGATCTAGGGTAACATCAAACCACGCTTAACCTGGTAGCTAGCCCTACCAGGTCGGGAGAGGGCTCTCTCCTTGTCAATCTCAGGAAAATATGGCCAATAAAGCTTGAGATGACTGATGTATTGACTGATTTTAGGCTAGGTATGTGTACAGAGGTGTTTGATTAAATTTGATGATGTTTTGTTGGCTCAAATGTGAAAGACAGATTGGGGCCTGGGAAATGAGGCTCAGTTTTTGCAGAGATCTCTATGGAGCAAGGTAGGCAAGCGATTTGGTACTTCAAATTGAGTGATATGGAGAGGTTTTAGATAGATGAGGAGTTGAAAAGGGCATGAAAAACTCAGGGATCCTTTCCAAACAGCTGAAAACATAGATAACTAAGCAAACCCTAGGAAGAGCACTGCACTTTCAATGTATTCTACCTTTATCCTTGTTTGATTTAGTTAAGATGAAATACAGAGAGATATGGCATACATAAAACACATGTAGACTTACAATTACAAAAGAAAACACAATACCACAGCAATATGCCACATGAATCCCATAAAGTGTTGCAAACCACTGGTCTATTCCTTAGCCAAACTGCTGAAATGAGTATACAATAAGCTCCACGCTTTCCCAAAAGTCCAACCACGCTAATGACTGAAAAATTACAAGATATAGGCAACCAACAAATCATCCTAGCCTCTAGGGGTCGATCTCATAAGATTAGGAGCTGTTCCAACAAAATTTAAACTAAGAACTAAGAAGTAGGCAGTGGAACAGCTTGCCTCTAAAAACTAGGAAACTGATTCATTCAGTTGCAAACTACCTTTTAATGGATGAATCTACCTCTATGAGTGAAAATTTAGCATAATTACATCAAAATCCATCATGTCACTTTAAATTACATCATGAGTTTGACAATTATAAGGAAAAAAGTCAAACTGTGAAAAAACTAGGCGAAAAACAAAGAAGGCAAAAATTCAAAAATTACAAAAAGTGTCCCAAATTTTTTGAAATTTGGGCTGAGTGTCCTTCATTAAGTGATATCTTGGGCCAAGGAAGCCTCGGCTAGGATCTGAATTTTATCTTGCTCTTTTTTCCTCCTTGATGCCTTCTTCAACTTGGCCTTCAAGTTCCTGATTCTTGCTTGGCACACCATATTTCTGGACAAGTAGTGATATGCCATGTTTCTCAACATATTTTTCTCGTTGATGGCCTTCTCCAGCATCCTCTCCAAGTGGATATTTGTCCTCTCCAACCAAGACTCACGATCAGCATTGATTTCTTGTTCAAGTGTTGTGAACTTGACTTTCCTCCTTTTGGCAGCTTGTCGGTTTTCTCGTATGTTTCTTAGCTCCATTATGATTTGTTGATCCTCCAGCTGTTTGTTTCTTTGCTCCATATATTTGGCTATCCACTTGGCTCTTTGTAGGTTGAGAGACAAATGCTGAATGTTAGCTTGTTTCTCCTGGATGATCTCTCTAAGCTTTGAGCTTTGTGAGCCCAAATCGGTGTCATCATCCTAAATAAGAAAAAAACTTGTCTCCTGCCCTCCTGAAGGCCCCTAATCCTGTAATGGCTGCTTGCCCTTATCCTGTACCTGCTCTACTGATGGAGGAAAACAGACCCCTTCCACCCTGGGTGGAGATAATACTCGCTTTGCTGCTGCAAACAACCTTCTAGTGCCCTTTTGGTAGGTGACATATACTGGCACACTAGCGGTTTGTGTCTCATGAAGCTCCTGCTGATGTGAAGGTCCACCTGTCTCATGAAAAGCTACTGGAGGTACTTGAGGAGTGGTGAAGACCTCATGTGAAATGAAATCCTCCCATGAGATGTTCTGTAAACCAAGTTGATGCATGACCACAATCTTGATTAGTGCAAAATGATATATGTTGTTATACTGCTGCTGAGGAGTCTTCTTGTGCACTAAGGTGGTCATATTTTCAATGTTTCGGCAAATAAAGTAGGGGAGGTTCATCATTCTCACCCTAGTGAAGTGCATCAACAATCTGATATGGTAGGCATACAAGTGAGAAAACCGGCCCTCACAGCTGAAATACTTAATTATGAGTTTCATCAAGGGAGCATATGAGTCTTTCAGATACCGGAAAGGAAATACTCTACTGACATGTCTCAAATAACCAGCCTTGATGTAAGGCTCATAATTTTCTCTGTCAATCTGCTACCTCTTATTCCACTACTCACCAACATTAGGAATGCCAGTTGCTAGAGAAATAGACTCCGGTGTCAAGGTGAATGTCACACCTGCTAGAGTGACTTGGCCATTTTGAAGATGGAGCACAAACAACCTGGCCAACTCATGATGGTACTGGACTCTCTCTACCATCTCACAGAACTGATAACAGGATTGGTGTTGAAAACATGTGACAGCAAGAGGACAGTCCTGCAACTCAGCAAGTGAAGTAGGCTCCTCTCGTATATGTTTGCCACCCTTGTGAGGTCTTCTTGGTGCATGCATTTCTCTAGGAGAATCATTGTGTGTCTCCTCATCTCGGTCATAGGAGGGATCAAACTCCATGTTTGCTAATGTGTGAGTTTTCTTGATGAGTATGAAGAGATTTATGGTGTTTTTAGTTTTCTGCTACCAAGGATGAGAATGTATGAGGGACTGTGGAGGGAGAGGGTATGAGGGGTTTTGGGAATGTTATTGACAAGTTTTTTGGGAAATAGGGGGTTTAGGGAATAGTATGTAGGCTTAGGGACAACAATTAGGGTTTAGGAATTTGTAACTAGGGTTTGGGATAGTGGGAGTTTGGGATATGGGTTTAGTGAATTTTAGGAATATGGGAATTAGGGAATGAGTAGATGAAACTGGAAAATAAATGGAGGAGTCAAAGAGTGAGGGAGTGATGGAGTGGACTTGGTAGCAAAAACACAAATGCAAACCCTAGGCAATTATTTTTGAGCAAAAATTGCAAGGAGGTAGGGTTTGAGTTTTATCTCATTAAACCACCATAAATTTTAAGAGAAACTCATTCACTAGCAAGGGAAAAAGGTTTGACTTACTTGCACACCATAGGATTGAGCAAATTTGGAAATTTGAGAGAGTTTATGGGTGAAATCGGGCTTGCAGCTCTATGTGTCGCGGCACAAACCCAACACGCTGTGCTTGCTCTATGCGTCACGCCAATGTATTTTTTGCACTGTGGGGGGCGGCCCAATGCACTACACTAGCTCTATGTGCCGCACCCATGACCCAATGCGCCGCGCCCCTGAACTTGCATAGTTTTTGCTGCAATCTTGCTCCCTTTCTCCAAGATTGCCTTCTCTTGTTCAATCTTTCTCCTTTGAATGCAAATGAGCTCTTTGAACATGACCAATAAGTTATATACAAGAGATTTTTATTTTTCACTCATAAAACCCACTTTTATAATGTTTTCATTGTGACTTACTTTTTAAACTCTGTTTTTGGGCAGTTTACTTCATTTTTGCCTTTGATGAACTGAATGATTTGATTTTTTGTTTGCCTTGCAGGGGATGGAGTTGCTGAAGCTTGGCAAGGTGACCAGGGTTGCCACTGAAGTTATTTACATATGAAAGAACTGAAATTACATCAAATTTATACATAAAAACATAAAATACTATGTTTTTCCTCAAAACAGGGTTTTGAGGAAAAATCAATCACTGAGTGAGTGGTTATGGAAATTATTGTTGCTGGAACTTTATTTGACCTCCTCATGTGCCTGCTGACCATCACTGAGCATTTTGAGACCTTATTGACGAAAACCCTAGACCTAATGAGACCTAAAACCCTAAAATGACTTTTACAAATTTAAAGACAAAAAATTGACTGGCAGATGATCTAGATGAGGGAAAATGGGCCAGCACATGAAGGAAAATGTATAATAAGCCACTACCATCAGATGATCCATGATCCTAATGGAATGCAGCTGATCGGGTGAGACTCCTAACATGCAATGCAACAAGAGAATTTGATCACTGACGGAGGGATGAAGATACCGACACTAACATTGGCTCCAATGGGGATGGTAGCTCCTTGGAGATGCCAAGAACTACAGATCTCTGGGAAAGCAGGCAGTGCCTTCACTCATTGGGCTATGGAGACAATAACTTCAACAAACCAAAACCAAACTCTTGACTCAATTTCAGGACTGAAATCTGACTCAAAACTGACTCAATTTCAAGACTGAAATCGACTAAAAGACCTGACTCAAACAAACCAAACCAAAACTGAAATCAAACCTCAGTTTTATAGCCTTCACCTCGGGCCCCAAACTGAAAGAATGATGACAGCACACACTTGCAATGAAATTTAAACAAACTGGTATGTACAGTGATACATATGACAGCAGAAAACATTTCAAAAATAGTACCGTTTGAGCAGCCGACCGTTGACCGGCCCACCTGGACAATCTTCTCCATTCATTTCTTTCAGAAGGAAAGCATTTTGGCCCCGATATGCAGCAATTCTGAAAGGTCCTTTCCAAAGATTCTCAAATTTGCCATGCTTACCTTTATCTTCGTTTCTTGCATCCCATTTTAGCACTACATCTTCTATTTGAAACTTGTCTGCCTTTGCCTTTCGATCATATATCTTCTTGATTCTCTCTTGCAGCTTGAAAGTGTTCTGGAAAACCTCCTCTCTAGTCTGTTGTAAATGGATCATTTGATTGATTCTTCGTTGCAAATGATCATCCTCGCTGCCAGCTTCCTGTAGAAGTTTAACCACCGGGACTGCGAGAGAGGTCGGGAATACAGTGTCAACACCATACACGAGCTCGAAAGGGGACATGCCTATAGATTTCTTTTGACTCACTCTGTCTGCCCAAAGTGCATTAACCAACTTTTTGTGCCAATTCTTCTTGTTCGTTTCTAGCAGCTTTTTGATAATATTGACCAAGGATTTATTTGAGGATTCCGCCAATCCATTGCCTTGTGGATAATATGTAGTTGAGTGCCCCAAAGTAATTTGATATTTATTACAAAAATCAATCATTCTTTTAGATTTAAAAGTTGTTGCATTATCAGTGATCAGCTTGTTTGGACATCCAAAACGAGACAAAATATTGTTTTCAAGAAATGAAATGATTACCGAATTAGTGGCCTGCCTAGTGGGAATCGCCTCAATCCATTTGGTAAATTAATCTGTCGCTGTGAGGATCCACTTATGTTGCACTGAAGAAGTAGGATGAATCTTGCCAATGAAGTCCAAACCCCACTGCTGAAAAGGAGCACTTACTTCGATCAGTTTAAGCGGTAAAGGCTGCGATTTTCTTCTACCTTGAAAAATCTGACATTCGTGGCAGCTTGTAACAGTTTTGTACACATCAGCAAAAAGAGTTGGCCAATAATATCTCGCTCTCAAAATTTTGTTGGTTGTTGTCTTCCAAAAAATATGACCCCCACAATCTCCCTTGTGAAAGTCTTCCATAACCTGTTTTGCCTCTTCTTCAACTAAACAATTGAGCAAGACACCACCAGGATCTTTCCAATAGAGTGCATTATTCATGATACAAAACTTGGCAGCCTTTAATTTCAGGGTCCTACTTTTATTCTTAGCCATTCCAGGTGGTGGTGACAGATTTTGGAGCACATACACAATGTCTGAATACCAAGGAGAAAGAAGAAAAATTTCTGATACCTGAGCAGGCGAACTTTCTTCATCTTCCTCAGACATAACAACAATGAGATTAATGTCCAAGGCATGCAAATTTGACTCAGCCATTAGTTTGGCCAGCCCCTGTCCTTTGATGAGCTTTGTTGGTTTGATCTCCACGTCATATTCCAACAAGGCAGCAATCCATTTGCCTCTTCTCCCTTCTGGATCTGTTTGCACCAAGACATCTTTAACCGCAGCATTAGGGACATAAGCAAGGATGTGGGAATGCAGAATATAAACTCGAAAATATTTCAATGCCTTTACCAAAGAAAGAGCTTGCTTTTCAATAATATTATACTTTAAAGCTACATCTCTTATCGTTCTGCTGAAAAAAGAAATTGGTTTCTCAAGCTGATCCCTTTTCTGCATCAAGATTGCTGCCATAGTATGATCCGAGGCAAATGAAAACAAAATGAAATCTTGAGTATAGTCCGGGCTGATCAAAACCGGAGCTGAAGAAAGGGCCAATTTCACTAAATTGAAAGACTTTATTGCTTCCTCGGTCCACTTCACTACACTATCTTTCTTGAGCATGTTTGTGATTTCCCTTAAATGTTCTGCAAGATTGGGCACAAAGCGACGTAAGAAATTCATCTTACCATTGAATGATTGGATCTCCTTTTTACTTCGGGGAAAATCAATTTGTTGAATGGCTTCCACTCGAGCTAGATCGATGCGGATGCCATCCTTTGATATAATATGACCGAGAAGCTTGCCTTCATCCATGGCAAACAGACTCTTCTTTGGATTGAGAGATATACCATATTTTCTACACCGCTGAAATACAATCTTCAAATGATAAAGGTGCTCTTCATCTGAATTAGAAAAAACTGTCAAGTCATCAAGATAAACAACTAAAAAGACATCTTTTTCATTAGCAAATGCAATATCCATGGCCCGCTAAAATGTCGCACCAGCGTTCTTCAATCCGAAAGGCATCTTGGCACAATGGAAAGTTCCCCACGGAGTAGTGAATGTTGTTTTATCTCCGTCATCCTCATGGACCAGAATTTGGTTATAACTGGAATAACCATCGAGTAGCAACATGCGAGATGCTTCAACTACTCGCTGAAGTATGTGATCCATCTTGGGCAATGGATAGTTATCTTTCAAAGATACTTTATTCAGATTTCTAAAATCAATACATAATCGAATCTCACCTGTTTTCTTGCACACGGGCACCAAATTTGAAATCCAATTTGAAAATCTTATGGGGACGATTATACTAGCTTTGTACAATCGATTCACTTCCTTCTCTATTGAGGGCAGCAACTTTGGATTTATTCTTCTTAACTTCTGTCGAAAGGGTTTTTGATTTGGCTTGATCGGAATTATATGCTGAATTATGCTCGTATCATATGCTTCAAATCTGAATAATCCCATGCAAATACATCAGTAAATGAAGATAATAAATTGATATACTTTGCTTTTACCTATGGAGGCAATGCCTTTGATAACTTGACCATTCTAGGATTTTCTGCTGATCCAATGTTCACATCCTCAACTCCTTTCTCGGTGGGCAGCAAGCTCGGTTTTCGGGCTACATCATCTTGATCGAACAACTCCTCTAAAGGTATTAGACCTTTAGGAATGATATTGTCTTTGAGCTGCAAAACTTCCATCTGATTGACTTCTATGTCTGCTTCACCATCGTCATACTCCCCATCAATAGAAGTGTCTTTGAACTTACCTTCATTTTGCAGAAATTCATCGATCTCTTTATCATCTTGAAACACCTACCAATACCTTTGATTGTCAGGGACAACCGGGCGATGTTTCACATGAATTTCAAACTTGTTGTTTGAATTCATCGGAATTTTCAAATTACTTGCTGCTGTTGCGAGTGAATTTGCAATGACATTCTGAACACGAGGGACACATGTCAAAGTATAATCTGAAAATAATCTCAAGATGTCTAATACCGCATTGCGGTAGGCCCGCATTCGAGGATGCTTAGCTTGGTATTCCCCTTTTACTTGCTTGATAACCAACTCGGAGTCGCCATAGACTGAAATTCATTTGGCATTTAACTTTCTAAGGATTTTCAAACCAGCAATTAAAGCCTCATATTCAGCCTCATTATTTGAACAGTCAAAAGCCAATTTATATGAACAGACCCTTACATTGCTTGGCACTTTGTTTGGGGAGAAAACAGGGCTGCGTATCCAAATGCCAATTCCAGCACCTTCTCTTCCTACTGCACCATCAAAATCCATGCTCCACAAGCCAGCTTCGTCCTCTTCCAAATGCTGAAATTATGTTTGCTCTTTTACTTTTCCATGTTGTCCATCATTATTTTGCTATTGTCGAAAGGTTGATTGCTTAGTGGTACTATCAAGCCTTTGTCTTTCTTGCTTCAAGACTTCTCTAAAATTTTCAATGATCTCTGGAATGTCTTCTACTTCAACTACTTGGCTATTTACATCATTAAAGCTATCAGAATATAGAACAAATGATTCTAAATCAGTATGTACATAATTGATTGGATGATTTACTGGTTTCTCCTTGCTAGTGATCATGTACTTCATCTTTTGCTCCCGGTATAATTTCCTCATTTGACCGAACACAGGAATAGTATCATAGGAGAAATCAAGCTGCAATGTCCCTTTAAGTTTTGCTCCCCAAGATCTGGAAAGAAGCATGCCAAATCTAGGAGGAATATATGCCACAACCACATCCATCAAAACATTTTTCGCTGGAATTTGATCCAAACTAACCACCAAATCTTTAATAAGACCAATGCATCTTACTCTACCAGAATCAAAAGAATAAAGGTCATGATATTTTATAGTGATATCCAAACCCAATTTCTCCATGATTGCCTTAGGCATGAGATTATGAGAGGCTTCGGAATCAAACATAGCATTGTGTAACACATAGTCATGCACCCTAAGGCTGATGTAAAAAGGAGCTACATCACTATCTTGAGATTGACCCTCCAATGCCAGACAAAAGATCAACTCAGGTTGATCATCCTCCACATTTACCATATCAGATAATGGATCTAAATTCAAAAATTTATACGCCTGACCTTTATCGATGTTATTCTTCATCAACTCAGTCAAAGGAATAGATACTTTTAACTTAGCAATTTCATTTTCTAAGTTAAAAATTGGCGTTTTCTCTACCTCTTGAAACATCCTCCTTTTCATTTTTCTCCTTTGATGTATTTGGCTGATTTGATCTTTCATTTGTTGATGGTATTTTGCTGATGGTTAGATCAGCTGTCTCTTTTCCCTTTTTCTGCACAACGGGTGGATCATTCTTTGGTGCAGTCGCCTCCTTTCTTTTCTGAATTAGATTAATGGTACATCTCTACTCCTGAGTGAATATTGTCGTTGTTGGGCTGTCAAAGCATTCATGTAACCCCTCTGATACTCATCAAACTCTTCTTCAAGAGTTGTTTCATTTGCCAAGATGAAATTTTCATCCCTTTGTACAGCTAGGCTCTCTGAATACTCCTCATCTTCAGTGATAAAAATTGGCATATCATCAGGTGTAAAGAAATGATTCTCCTCTCCAATTACGTTCTGCTCATCATCTGATTCTGGACCATGTATAAAATTCTGTTGTAAGGGTGTCTTTACCTGTTGTTGTGCTGCTTGGTCTTGTGCTCGTTGCTCTCTTTGCTTGATTCTGAATTGAGGTTGCTGCTGGCCACGAAAGTTAGGATTTCTGACTTGTGTTTCAGGCTTATCAGCAATTGTGAGCCTATCAAACATCTTCTCAAGCTTACGGAGCACTTGATCTGAAGTGGAAGTCTCTTCTTTTATCATTACCTTCTTTTCAGCCTTTGTTCTAGCTCTCTTGGCAAGCAAATTTGCTTCAACACTGACTGCAATTTTCTGCATGTCTTCCAAAGTGGCCGGATCTCTTTCTCTTAATTGATAGGCCATATCAGGATCGAAACCATCCAGAAACTTAATCAAAGCCAGCCCCATAGGTGGCTTTATATCAGCAGGAATTGCATTGTAAACAATATTGAATCTAACACAATAATCTTGGACACTCTCACCAACATTCCTCTTGATGTTTTCATATTCGGAAAGAATTTGAAGAGGGTTCTTCTTTACCTCCCAGCGATCCAAAAACTGTCTTTGAAGTGCCTCCAATGAGTTGATTGTTCTAGTTGGCAATGCTCTAAACCATTTTCTGACCTCACCTCCAAAAGTTTTCACAAACAATCTCATTGTTACATTTTCTGCATCGATCTCATGGAGATCAAAGAAATCTACCATTCTATCCACATGTTGTTGAGTTGTGATACCTTGAGGAGTACCGTCAAACAATGGAATTTTTCTTTGATAATCAGCGGGCATGTCATCCAAGTTTTGAGGCAACACAAGGGGTGCATATCGGGCAGCCATTGCTCTAGGTGGATTTACGACTGCTCTTGGGGATGTAGGAGGAGTTGGAGCAGCTGATGTATGAGGTGTATGAGGTGTAGATGGAGGTGAAGAAATTTTGGATGTTTGAGGGGTAGAAGGAGTGGATGGAGGTGACAACACTACAGATTTCTGATCGGAGACGGAAGGCTGCACGGGAATGGTGGGAATGAAAGGAGGTTCGGTAGGAATTTTTGAACTAGACGTGATAGCAGATGACCCAAGAGTTGCAGATGCAGACTCTAAGAATTCAGGAATGTTTGTAGCCACAATGGCAGTTTGAAGTCTCAAAATATAATCGTCAATTGATCTATTGGCCTTTTCAGTTTCAAGATCTTTGACAAACTCTGGATTTAGGGCAGTAGAACCAACAACACTTTTGGACTTGGTCTCAAACAGCGACAGCTCAAACTGTTCGTCAAACTCAAGATCTTCAAGATACTCAAAAACAACAGGACATGAACGAGATTTGAACACAAGAATCACAGAAATTTCGAAGGATTCTCGGAATAAGATTTGGATTTTCATACACAGGAGGTGGATCAGGATCAGGATTTGCTCTGGTGTGTCGTATGGAACCCAGTGTGTTGAATTATTCCCAAAAATCAAATGGAAAAAATCAACTTATTTAGCCTATCAGATTCTAAACTCATCATCAAAAAGTCTAGAATTATCTGATGTATTGGGGCAATTTTCAAGTCAGATGTTTCATTTATAAGACTAGACCGGAGATTGACTAAAGCAGCTTTTATCTACTTATGCACTCGTAAAGAAATGTGCAGTTCGAAGGCTACCTGGCATAACTTCAGGCTCCGTCTGTAGTTTATAAAACAAATAACACTAACAAGCAAACAATCTTATTCCCTAGTATGGTCGCCACTATGTTAGGGCCTAAATCTACCTCAGGCTGAGAAAGGTAGGATCTAGGGTAACATCAAACCACGCTTAACCTGGTAGCTAGCCCTACCAGGTCGGGAGAGGGCTCTCTCCTTGTCAATCTCGGGAAAAGATGGCCAATAAAGATTGAGATTGCTGATGTATTGATTGATTTTAGGCTCGGTATGTGTACAGAGGTGTTTGATTGAATTTGATGATGTTTTGTTGGCTCAAATATGAAAGGCAGATTGGGGCCTGGGAAATGAGGCTCAGTTTTTGCAGAGATCTCTATGGGGCAAGGTAGGCAAGTGATTTGGTACTTCAAATTGAGTGATATGGAGAGGTTTTAGATAGATGAGGAGTTGAAAAGGGCATGAAAAACTCAGGGATCCTTTTAAAACATCTAAAAACATAGATAACTAAGCAAACCCTAGGTAGAGCACTACACTTTCAATGTATTCTACCTTTATCCTTCTTTGATTTAGTTAAGATGAAATAAAGAGAGATATGGCATACATAAATGTAGACTTACAATTACAGAAGAAAACACAATACCAGAGCAAGATGCCACATGAATCCCATAAAGTGCTGCGAACCACTGGTCTATTCCTTAGCCAAACTGCTGAAATGAGTATACAATAAGCTCCACGCTTTCCCAAAAGTCCAACCATGCTAATGACTGAAAAATTACAAGATATAGGACCCCAACAACTCATCCCAACCTCTAGGGGTTGAGCTCATAATATTAGGAGTTGTTCCAACAAAATCTAAACTGAGAACTAAAAAGTAGGCAGTGGAACAGCTTGCCTCTAAAAACTAGGAAACTGATTCATTCAGTTGCAAACTACCTTTTGATGGATGAATCTACCTCTATGAGTGAAAATTTAGCATAATTACATCAAAATCCATCATGTCACATTAAATTACATCATGAGTTTGACAATTAGAAGGAGAAAAGTCAAACTGTGAAAAAACTAGGCAAAAAACAGAGTTTTTGACCAAAAATGAGCAAAATTCCTCCAATGCGCTGCGCTGATTTCCCTATGCGTAGCGCCTTTTTGCAGCTGATTTTGGAGGCCTTCCCGGTGTCCAAATTTGCTCCAAGTGGGCTTGTTGGAAAGTTCTACCTGTCTAATTTCCAGAACAAGTGGAATTTTTGAATTTGGCCTCCATTTGCCCCTCCAAAACTGAGTTCTCCCAACACTGCTTCCTGTGTGTCAAAAAAGGGGCAGAAAGGTCATTTTTGAGGTGTTTTTGACCTTTTTGGAAGCCCAAAACCTGTCAAAATTTCTTGGCCATTTGTGAGCATGCATATTTTTTCATGAAAAATCCAAATATGCTGAGTTTTCCTCAAAATGATGTCTCCATCAAAAGCGAGCACCAGGTGGCGCGGCGCATTAGGCAAAAAAGTCTGTTTTTTAAGGCAAAAATTCAAAAATTACAAAAAGTGTCCCAATTTTTTTGAAATTTGGGCTGAGTGTCCTCCATTAAGTGCTATGTTGGGCCAAGGAAGCCTCAGCCAAGATCTGAAGTTTATCTTGCTCTTTTTGCCTCCTTGATGCCTTCTTCAACTTGGCCTTCAAGTTCCTGATTCTTGCTTGGCACACCATATTTCTTGACAAGTAGTGATATGCCATGTTTCTCAACATATTTTTCTCATTGATGGCCTTCTCCAGCATCCTCTCCAAGTGGATATTTTTCCTCTCCAACCAAGACTCACGATCAGCATTGATTTCTTGTTCAAGTGTTGTGAACTTGACTTTCCTCCTTTTGGCAGCTTGTCGGTTTTCTCGTATGTTTCTTAGCTCCATTATGATTTATTGATCCTCTATTTGTTTGTTTCTTTTTTCCAGATATTTGACTATCCACTTGGCTCTTTGTAGGTTGAGAGACAAATGTTGAATGTCAGCTTGTTGCTCCTAGATGATCTCTCTAAGCTTTGAGCTTTGTGAGCCCAAATCGGTGTCATCATCTTGAATAAGAATAAAATCTGTCTCCTGCCCTCCTGAAGGCCCCTCATCCTGTAATGGCCACTTGCCCTTGTCCTGTACCTACTCTATTGATGGAGGAAGTGAGACCCCTTCCATCCCTAGTGGAGATAATACTTGCTTTGTTGCTGCAAACAACCTTCTAGTGCCCTTTTGGTAGGTGACATATACTGGCACACTAGCGGTTTGTGTCTCATGAAGCTCCTGTTGATGTGAAGGTCCACCTGTCTCATGAAAAGTTGTTGGAGGTACTTGAGGAGCGGTGAAGACCTCATGTGAAATGAAATCCTCCCATGAGATGTTCTGTAAACCAAGCTGATGCATGACCACAATCTTGATTAGTGCAAAATGATATATGTTGTTATACTGCTGCTGAGGAGTCTTCTTGTGCACTAAGGTGGTCATCTTTTCAATGTTCCGGCAAATAAAGTAGGGGAGGTTCATCATTCTCATGCTATTGAAGTGCATCAACAATCTGATATGGTAGGCATACAGGCGAGAAAACCGGCCCTCACAGCTGAAATACTTAATTATGAGTTTCATCAAGGGAGCATATGAGTCTTTCAGATACCGGAAGGGAAATAATCTGCTGACATGTCTCAAATAACCAGCCTTGATGTAAGGCTCATAATGTTCTCTGTCAATCTGCTGCCTCTTATTCCACTGCTGACCAACATTGGGAATGCTAGTTGCTAGAGAAATAGACTCCGGTGTCAAGGTGAATGTCACACCTGCTAGAGTGACTTGGCCATTTTGAAGATGGAGCACAAACAACTTGGCCAACTCATGATGGTACTGGACTCTCTCTACCATCTCACAGAATTGATAACAGGATTGGTGTTGAAAACATGTGACAGTAAGAGGATAGGCCTGCAGCTCGGCAAGTGAAGTAGGCTCCTCTTGTATATGTTTGCCACCCTTGTGAGGTCTTCTTGGTGCATGCATTTCTCTAGGAGAATCACTGTGTGTCTCCTCATATCGGTCATAGGAGGGATCAGACTCCATGTTTGCTAATGTGTGAGTTTTCTTGATGAGTATGAAGAGATTTATGGTGTTTTTAATTTTCTGCTACCAAGGATGAGAATGTA
Organism: Pinus tabuliformis; assembly: GCA_031772625.1. NCBI lineage: Eukaryota > Viridiplantae > Streptophyta > Pinopsida > Pinales > Pinaceae > Pinus > Pinus tabuliformis. The sequence continues at coordinate 353,953,764 of CM062820.1, read as the reverse complement.
TGAGGGACTGTGGAGGGAGAGGGTATGAGGGGTTTTGGGAATGTTATTGACAAGTTTTTTGGGAAATAGGGGGTTTAGGGAATAGTATGTAGGCTTAGGGATAGCAATTAGGGTTTAGGAATTTGTAACTAGGGTTTGGGATAGTGGGAGTTTGGGATATGGGTTTAGTGAATTTTAGGAATATGGGAATTAGGGAATGAGTAGATGAGACTGGAAAATAAATGGAGGAGTCAAAGAGAGAGGGAGTGATGAGTGGACTTGGTAGCAAAAATACAAATGCAAACCCTAGGCAATTGTTTTTGAGCAAAAATTGCAAGGAGGTAGGGTTTGAGTTTTATCTCATTAAACCACCATAAATTTTAAGAGAAACTCATTCACTAGAAAGGGAGAAAGGCTTGACCTACTTGCACACCATAGGATTGAGCAAATTTGGAAATTTGAGAGAGTTTATGGGTGCAATCGAGCTTGCAGCTCTATGCGCCGCGCCTGCTCTATGCGTCGCACCAGTGTATTTTTTTCACTGTGTAGGGTGGCCCAATGCGTTGCGCCAGCTCTATGCGCCGCGCCCATGACCCAATGCGCTGCACCCCTGAACTTGCACAGTTTTTGCTGCAATCTTGCTCCCTTTCTCCAACACAGCCCTCTCTTGCTCAATCTTTCTCCTTTGAATGCAAATGAGCTCTTTGAACATGACCAATGAGTTATATACAAGAGATTTTGATTTTTCACACATAAAACCCACTTTTATAATGTTTGCGTTGCGACTTACTTTTTAAACTATGTTTTGGGCAGTTTACTTCATTTTTGCCTTTGTTGAACTGAATGATTTGATTTTTTGTTTGCCTTGCAGGGGATGGAGTTGTTGAAGCTTGGCAAGGTGACCAGGGTTGCCACTGAAGTTAGTTACATATGAAAGAACTGAAATTACATCAAATTTATACATAAAAACATAAAATACTCTGTTTTTCCTCAAAACAGGGTTTTGAGGAAAAATCAATCACTGAGTGAGTGGTCATGGAAATTATTGTTGTTGGAACTTTATTTGACCTCCCCATGTGCCTGCTGACCATCACTGAGCATTTTGAGACCTTATTGACGAAAACCCTAGACCTAATGAGACCTAAAACCCTAAAAATGACTTTTACAGATTTAAAGACAAAAAATTGACTGCAGCTGATCTAGATGAATGAAAATGGGCCAGCACATGAGGGAAAATGTATAATAAGCCACTACCGTCAGATGATCCATGATCCTAATGGAGTGCAGCTGATCGGGTGAGACTCCTAACATGTAATGCAACAAGAGAATTTGATCACTGGCGGAGGGATGAAGATACCAACACTAACAGATATATCATTGGGGAAAGCACCAGCCTAAAACCCCAACTCTGTATTATCATACAAGTGGAAATCTTGTTCAAGTTACAAAAAGAATCAGCTCTCAAGCTATCTTTCTCTCTTTGCAATCAAATAATACTGCTCAAAGACTGAATAGACATAGTATATGTCTTCCTTAAGCCCTCCAAGCCTCCTATTTCCTTTCACAGTTTTGATTGGGGTCCAATGATATCACATGTGTGAATTGGCCTCATCATACTCAATGTTACCTCTGATCCAACTGCGCAATCCTTAAGGAATACTATTCCTTCTACATGCTAAGAATATTCACAATGGAATATTCTAGTGGGTGATAGTACACTGTCCCTCCATCTGATCTCAATTGGGTATCTGACTGAATTGACATGCATGAGTTATCCATGAGTGAATCTTCAGTTGTCTGAAATACAGTAGTTACATGCATGCAAGCATTAACTAACTAAACTCTCATTAATTTAACAAACTGTTAAATTAATCTAACTGGACTTGACTTAGTTAACTGAGCCAACTAATTACAACTCAATGTTACAACTCATTCTTATCTCTTTAACTAATGGATAAATCCCTCAATCAAAGGAGAAACTGTTGCATGTCCTCACATAGACTTCATGTTCATAATTCCTTAATTAATTAACTCAAGATGAATTAATTAATCAATTTACAAACTGTTGTTAATATCAAATTTGAATTTTACTTCCTTTGTTTAGTCGAAGGACTGACTAAAATAAGAAGGGGTCCAAAAATGCTATTTTTAGAAAATCTATTTTTAGCATTTCACTTTTCACCCATTGTTGCTAAGATCCACAATGGGTGAACTGCTATTTATAGTAGTGTTATTTTTAGCATTTTCTATTTTTAGCATTTCTTGTTGCACATTTCAACAATGAGGACATGACTAACTCATGGATGAAAGTGGTGTATGGTTTGTGCCCTACGAAGAAGTCCTTGAAAGATGAATACTCCAAGATGAAGAATAAATTTGTGACATCGAAGAAGAGAGGAGTTCTTCAAGCAGCTGGTTTTTCCACATGAGGAGTCGTTGTTGGTCCCTAGTTAAGAGGGACCCTGAAAAGAAGTTTCTTACCTGGAAGAAACTTGAAATTCCTAACCCAAGAGGGAGCTAGGTACATTCCTTTTTGGTAGGAATGAGTATATTCCTTTATTGGAATATGTCCTCCCTATTTGAGAGGGAGAGACAGACATGTCATTTTGGTCTTCACCTAAGAAGACAAAATGGAGGATTGGGTAATAATTTGGCATCTGATGCTCTTTAAGGATGATATAGGGCATCCAATAGAAGAATATTTGTGGAGCACCAATATTCTTTGAGGGATGGGAAGTCCAATATAAGAATAGTCTTCATGAAACACACCCTGAGTACCCGAGTAAGGGATGTTCCGAGAGAGATGATGATGAGAGTATCTATAAATCATTGGTCTCGCCAGCATTGAGCTCATATCTTGTGGTGATATGGAATTGTTAGTCAAGGCCTTGCTACGTAACAATGTTTGTTGATATGATGCTACAAATGAGTTACCAATTCGAATTATTCTTATGAGAAATTATTCATATTGAGAAAGTCCAAGTACCATTATGAATACCTACCTAGTTAAGAGAGTGTTGAAAAGTGTAACTAGGTTCGATCTTTATAATGACATGTAATTATGATTTTATGTAATGTGATTTAAAGAAGAAAAATAAATTTAATGTATTGCTTGCCTCATGGGTTTCATGAGCAAGAGATTTTATTTTTGAGTCAAGACTCCCATTGAGAGTATTTAGGAATTATTTGTCATCTAGTCATAAAATGATAGAGTCATTGTCATGTAATGAAGTCATGTTACACTTTGTAAAAGGTCAAATTTGTCTATGTAAAGTATCCTGCAAGACCTTGTCACTTATCCTCTTCAAATCGGCCTACGACGATGGAAGAACATGCTAGAAGAAGTTGGCCTAACTCTTGAGATCATGTCAGCATAAAGGACACGAGAAGAAGTGCATATATAGCCTAACTTGGCCCCACTTGAAGGCAAGCAAGCAACTCGACATACACTTGGTGAAGAAGTGCGAAGAAGAAGGGTTACTAAGAGAAGTGCGAAGAAGTGATAAGAAGGGTTTCTTCTGGGGCAGCGAAGGAGGATTCTTTTGGGAAAAGAAGAAGGCTTCTCTAGGGGCAGTGAAGGAGGATTCTTCAGGGTAGTGAAGAAGGTTTCTTTTGGGGCAGCGAAGGAGGATTCTTCTAGGGAGCAAAGAAGGTTTCTTTTGGGGCAGCAAAGGAGGATTCTTCTAAGGAGCAAAGGAGGTTTCTTTTGGGGCAACGAAGGAGGTTTCTTCTAGGTAACAGAGATAGAGATATAAAGACCAAGATTCTCTAGAGGAAGCAAGTGAAATCATAGAGACTGAGTTTCTCTAAAGGAAGTTGAGAAGAAGTAGTGTGAAGGATAGAGACCGAGTCTCTCTAGAAGGAGTTGAGGGGAGTAGTTCAAGATCAATAAGAAAGTCGATAAAGGGAAGAGGTAGAGCATCAAGGTTAGTGACAAGGTTCTTGGTAAGATACTAGAGTTAAGGGTCTGTGTCATGGTCTTGGTACTCATGAATTGAAAATCTATAAGAAGAATTTTGATCGGGTTTTCCTATCAAAAGGTGAGAGGTTTTGGCTCTGGTTGACAAGCCTACATACTGTGTCACTTGTCTTTTATTGTGCATATCGGTAATTGTCTTAATGAAACGAACACAATAATAACATAACAAAGAAAATACTATAAGATAACAAGTAAAAGTATATCACAAGCAATTATCAAGCAGAGAAATCTTTTAACTATTCATGCCCTAGATTTCTCAACACAATGGCCATAAGATTCTTCTTCTTATTATCGTTCTTCAAGTTCAACTCTATATTCAACTTCCAACACTTCTCCTTTGTATGGTCATAATTGTTGTAGTGGTTGCAATGGTTATTGGAATCTTTGCATTAGTGTGTTGTGGTTGTCGTTTTTTATATTTTCCTCCTTTTTACTTTTTCTTCCCTTCCTTAGAAGCATCTTGTTTCTCCCTCTGCTTTGATCCACTTGATTGCACTCTCTTCAGGCATATGTTATCCGGGTGTGCCTACACTCAAGCCTCATCCATTTATTTGGGGTTGAACAACATCACTTTCTCCCACATTTGGCATTACAAACCCCCCAAATACTTGACGAGTACTTATGGGTTATTTGGCGAGATACCCAACATTATAACCATCTTTCTTAACTCTGTGGTGTACTCCTGCACACTTTGCCCTGGCTTTTTCTTGAAGTAGTGCCACAAGATCCATTGTTCCTCTACGTAACTAATAGGGTAAAATTGCGACTTAATGAGGGTTTTGAAGTTCTCCCACTTAGTCATTGGAGGCTCTCTCTCCAACCTCAGGGTATCTGAGTGACTCTCCCACCAAGTTAATGCATGGCCCTCTAATTTTAGTCGTGCAAGCAAAATCTTTTGTCCTTCCTCAATTTGATGGAACCTTAAATAAACTTCCAGTTGCTACAACCAGTGATTCAGCTTCAGAGTGTCGATCTCACCATGGTACGGCTTGATATCGACCTTTGCTTCCATTTTAAACAGGGACTATTCATGACACTCGAATTAGGTTGATATTTTATCGGTTCTTTCTTCAGGTGGTTCTTTGTTTCTTCTCGATCTCCCAATACCCCTTCTGGTTTGTCCTCTACGTTTGAACCCACATCTTCTCTAAATATTCCTACTTATTTCTCAAGGCCACCATGAGGAGGTTTACATTGTGATTTATATCTATAACTTATTTTTCCATCCGTGAAAACCTCACCTATGTAGGATCACAAGGGTCATTCACAGATTCGTCGACCATGATTAGGGTTTTATGATTTTCGGCCTCGCCGATCTAGATCCCCTGCAAATATTCACAAAATACCCAAAGAAACCTGATCTGATACCAATATGATCTGTAAACAACCTTGGATATTCTACTAGTGTAACAACCCCTAGTTGATTTTCCATGTAAAATAATATAAGACCAAGGCCATGGGACACGTATTCCAAGATGAGTTATGGGAAAACATCACATTGGGGGTCACTTTTGGTTTATTTATGGCTATGGAAATTGGCAAAGGTATTGGTAAAGGAAAAGCAGCTTAATTGGCATTTATTTTTGAAAATAAAGGAAAATGGGAGAAAAGGAAGGTGAAGAGACACATATTTGCATGAGAGGGAAATTAAAGGAAAAATTAAGGAAAAGAAAGACATCAATGAACATAAGGCATTTGAGAATCAGTTGATAGTTTTTTCCCAATTTTAGATCAAGTGTAGCAAAGGAGAGAGAAAAAGCACTTGGACATGTAAGCAAAAGAAGGAAAAAGGAAAGCAAAGGAAAGTAAGGAAAAGGTTGGATCAACAACTTTAGTAGGAAGGTTATGCAGGTAACAGGTTGCATGTGTGATTTCCTAGATGAGGTGTGAATACATGGTACATGCATTTGGTTATTTGGTTCATTTGTTATCATTAGCATGGGTTTTGCCCGGAGTGACAGTGGTTTCAACCTTCCCTTGTCATTTCTTAGATAACCATGGTGTGATGGAGTTAATTCTTGGTTGAGATTTAGATTGTCAGAAGGTTTTGGAACCGGGTGAGGTGGTCTCAGGAAAATTCCAATGGATTGGGGTGGATATGATTTTCTATGGGAAGCCCTTGACAAATGAGCGGATACAGGTAAATTCCTCAAGGTATGGTGAAGAAACTATGAGGTATCCAAGCTTGTTTTGGGCTTTGTGATATCTTGACTGGTTTTGGAATGATCGTGGTAGCCTAAGGGTGGAGGTGGTTTAATATCCGAGAAGCCTTAGTTGTTTATGTCTTTGAGATCCCACATTCATGCTTTGAATATGGCATAGGGATGATTTGTTGAAAGAAAGATTTGGTTCAGCCCGATCTATGGTCTGGTGGTACGTGGAAGTACCCGACTTGGTTGGCTTTTGCATAACTTAATAAGAGTTATTTTCCTATTGTGATTCATGAGCATCTATACTTATTATTATGTGGATTTGATGGTTGTTCTGTCATGGTTAATATTTTGGTTATATGTTGGTTATAAGCATGGTTTATGATGTGCTCTAGTCATGGCTCTTATTATGCTTTGATAATATAATGAATGGTTGATGAATGGATGGGTTAGTAAGTGTTTTTGTAGTTATTAAGAGAGGGCATTAGACCTTCTTGGTGATTCCCAGATAAGTTTCAAACTCCTATGATTAGATATGCATTCATGACCTATAGCTTACATGTTCATTATATGTTTGATGAAATGATTATTATGGTTAGGCCTAGTTAGGTCAAGTTCTTGTTCAAGTTTTGTATGTTTAGCATCACCCTTAAGTTATGTATCATTCTGAGAAGTATCAAGCAGTTTTGGGCAGGGGTCTGGAGGTTGACCTAAAATTGTGGCTCAAATCTAAAGAGCGTAGGCATTGAACTGACATAGTTGCATGGAGCAAGGCTTGTGAGTGTAGTTGGAGGCCTTCAACTACATGAAGTCAGTGTCAATTATGTTATTGGAGTCTAGGTCACTAAAACAAAGTTCCAACATAGGGATTGAGCACCTAGGGTGTTTCTTTAGCTCTTGGGTGATCTGTAGTCCCTGTAGGATGTTAGTTTGTGCTCAGTAAGTCTCAGTTGTAGGCCCCATTTATTTAACTAGAGCTAGGAGATTGGATCATGTCATAGTAGCACTCTACTTCACAATTACCCTTAGAGCTTGTAAAAGCGGGTAAATGTGAGAGGGATCATTACAAATTGGTATCAGAGCTTCCAAGTTCAAACACTTGGATTGGATGGGCTAGATGTATATGGTTATGCATGCATTGTAGGTCAAATATGTATCGTGGTGGTCATTATGTAGTTTGTGTCATCATGGTGTTGTTGGTATGTTATGATGTTGATGTGATGGTTGAGATGGAGTAGGAGATGCAGATTATCAGAGAGAGGCTGCAACACTAGACCTTGGGGTAAGATTAGATAGTCATACATGTTTCTATGTTTGGCATGTAGGTATGACGGTCAATGGTTGTTATATGCATTGTGGTTATATACATGCATGTCATTCTATTGTTGTTGTGGTTACATGCATGATCAATGCTAGTTAATCAGTATGGTCATATGCACATGCATTGAATAATCATGCAAGGTAGTTAACTCGTTGTTATATGCATTGCGATCATACGCATGATTATTATGGTCATTGTAGCTAAGATCTTGATGTTATATGTATCATGCTAATCTGGATTGGCCTGTGCAAATGATTATGGTTATGATATTCAGGTATGATTTGATATATTTGTGATATTCTGTCATACTAATCTCGACTGACTTGTGTAGATGTGATAGCCTCCCGTGAAATACACTGAGGTATGATTTTGATTATGACATCTATTTGGTTTATCTAACATGGTATTTTTGTAGGATATAGAAGATCAGGGATGAAGAGCATACTAGCGGACTACAGTTCACATGACTCCCCTTACAAGCCTGACGTGAAATATAGAAAATAGAAAAGTGGCATGATTATGTGGTATGTTTTCAAGTACAAAATGTAAGAGAAATGAAAATCAGGATTTGGAAAGTGTGGTTAAACTTAAAAGATCTTTGGAGATCCCATTTCCATAGTTGGACATTGGAGATCAGGCCATTATAGTAGTTGTTTCCTTCTATCTTAGAGTGGACCATAGATAGTAAGGGGTTATGTTTATGTGTTGTTTGAATGTTTTGATTAATTACATGATATGATTATGTGTTTATAATATTGCATGAAGGAATGATCTTGTTTTAAGACGGTTGTACTAACACAATATGCACCAAGACAGATGATATGCACTTGAGTGACTAATGATTGTGAGATGATTATGACATTATTGTTAGTCTTGGTAAAGGATGATTTCAAATTAATAGACATGATGTCTTGATCTTTGGAACATGTGACAGACATGTGTGAATAGTTGTAAGGAAACGTGCTTGGTATTAGCATGACAAGGTAACATTTGATATGTTTATATAACTAAGAGTTGGGTGATGTGATAGCACCTAATAAGACTCAATTGCATTAAGGAAAAAGGTAAAGAAAGGAATTGGGTGACAATTCCTTTGGCTATGTTTTGAAACCACAATTTCAAATGAATGAGTGTTTTGCATGAATACAAGAATCCTTCTCAACCTTGATTTTGTCTGACATTATGTGGATATATGCTATAATCATGAACATGTATTTGACAGGTATAACAGTTGGTTTTCAGTTATGGATGGACTCGTTAAGGAATTGGAGTCCTTTGAGAGATGATATGTGCAGGTGTTCAGTTGCAGGGCATAGTGCTCGGTACAACAAGGTCAGGTAACCAATATATTGTCATGTTTATTTATACACTAACAGTTGTGTGTTTATGGCAATATGACGTAGGGGATTGCATAGCAAAAGAGACTGCCATGAAATCTTGAAGAAGGCTCAAGTTGAGATTTCCCTTGGAAGCACTGGGAACCCATGGAGATTGAGTCATGGTGTTTTTTGCTAGTTTGTGCTTTCGGTATTTTGTGATTTGTTTGTGTTTGACTTACTATTTTGATTATGTATGGTTCATGGCCATGCCACATTGGTTGTGGTATCATATCTCTATTGGTTTTTCATGGTTTTCTTCTTGTTTTCTTCTTGGTTTTGCCTTTTTTGTTTTGAGGGTCTTGGGAATTGGTTGGGGAAGGAGGAAATTTAATGGAGTTTGGGGAGAGTTGAATGAAACCCAATAGATAATGTAAGACCTGGATGAAGCCTGGTGCATGACTAAAGGGTAGTTGAAGGCAAGAATATGACAGTCAGTTGGATTGGTTGGATCCATTGGGGTAAATGGATAGCGATAGGACATTGATGAGAAAGGTAACATGAAAGGTAAAGTAAATGGATTTGAGGCGTCAAATGCCTTGGCTATGATGGGAATTGTTGTTCTCAATGTTGTGCATGGATAAATGGAGTTCTCTTAACCTTGATCTTATGATATATAATAATTGTGTTGTGATTATGATTATGCTAATGTCTATGTATATATGTATTTATGTATGTTTCTATATGACAATATCGTCAGGGATCATGCTTGTGGAGGAAAAATTGTTATGCAAGTGAATGGAATGAAGAAGTTCCTGGTTTATGAGGAATCAAGTGGGAAGAGTAGCCCTGACAAATCTATGATGTTAGTATCATGTGGATATGATTTGATATTATGTGCTTATACTATGCCTATGTTTATGCCATGGTAGGTAATGTTGAGGGATACATCAATGAAATGAAAGAAATGCGATCTGCGACATGCTGGGACAAGCATGGATAGTAGAAAGACACTAGAAGTAAGGTTTCTTGGTAGAGACAGCGTGGTCGCTAGATATGCAATGCTACTGCTATGTACATGTTGTGCAGGTGGTGTTGTGTACACATTGTGCAGGTGGTGCTATGTACATGTTGTGCAGGTGGTGTTGTGTACACATTGTGCAGGTGGTGCTATGTACATGTGGCGTTATGTGCAAGTTGTATATGTGGGGTTGTGTGCATGTGGTGTTGTGTACATGTGGTGTTTTGTGCATGTTGTACATGTGGTTTTGTATGCATATGTTGTGTACACATCGTGCAGGTGGTGTTGTGTACATGTGGTGTTGTGCAGGTGGTGTTGTGTAGATGTCATACATGTCGTGTTGTGTATATGTGGCATTGTGTTATGGGTATTGTGTAGTCGTTGTGTCACAACATGTGTAATTGTTGTATTGTACTGTGTGTACGTATATATGTGTGGTATTGTACACCGGGTATAGGTGTATGTGTTGTATCATACAACGAATGTAGGTGTATGTGTTGTGTTGTACACTTGGTGTAGGTGTATATGTAGTGTTGTACACTGGATGTAAGTGTATGTGTCATATTGTACACTGGGTGTAGGTGTATGTGTTGTGTTGTACACTGTGTATGTGTATGTGTTGTACAATGTGATGGCATAAATAGGTATGGGACTGTCTAGGCCCTTGTTGTTGATATTGAGGGTTGAGGCGATCGAATTTCTAGATTGATCCAAGGGATCAATTTAGTCCTCAAAAATTGAAGTGTGCGACAGATCTTGAAACATGTACCATTGCGTAGATCTCGATGATCTGAATCCAATGCAACTTGAATCGTTCAAAACGGATATTGTATGCTCCTGATATCGTGTTCTGATCAAATTCTCAATTAGCAGTTCGTACGTTGACTAGGCATGTGAGTGGGCAAGGTGATCGTATTTTTATTGACCAATGGTTTGTTGACAAGTGTCTCTTTTTTATTGGTTTGTGGATGGTGCAATTCTATTGGTTTATGGCTTGTTGAAGTGGTCGAATCAGAGGAGGCCTCATGGGACAATGGGTGGTCGTCACGTGGCCTCTCGAAATTGGTACAAAATTTGGTATGGGTCTCATATGACCTCCATGTGAATCGAACGTGTGACCTCTAGGGTGGAAACATAGTGCTCTACCACCACACCACCACTATGTTTATTAACCATATGGTTCTCGGCTTATATATAAACCATAACACAAATGTGTTTTGGAGTTGGGGTCGGGGCTAAGTCCCAGCCCTAGTCCCCACGCCCTCAAAACCAAGGGGCGGGACCATGTGCTAGGGCTTAGCCCCAACCCCATGGTCAAAGCCCCATCATAGTAACCCATAATGCAACCGCAGGAAGAGAGTTGGATGGGGTCCAGCCCTGGGTCACAAGACCCTTCACATAACCACAGGCACAAGAGCAGGAGGGGCCAACCCATAAGCACTTGCAGCGGGGGCCAACCCTGTTACACAACATTTTGTCATTATCCCTGTACTCCCCATCCACGATCCTAGAGGACCTCTACAGTGAACCCTACATGTTTTCCCATCATGAAGAAACTCCCAGTATGTCCCTCTTCATGAGAAGAATAATTCCCCTTTGCATCATTTCCCAAGAATCTTCCTTTTACCCTAGTTTACAAGACCAACGCTACTGACCAATTTCCGCCTCGCACCAATTTGCAGAGATTAACACTAGCACTAGCGCGTATGGAGCGACTGAGCCATTTTTCAGTCGTGTCGATCCTCTTTTGGCAAGTTTTTTAAATATGGAGTCGAAGCTTCTAGGTTTAGAAGCTTTGTAATAGAAGTTTGGTAGATGGTTGGGCTGGATGGAGTTGAGGAAGTCAATTTGGGCTCCTTTCCCCTATTAGGATGGAACAAACCTAAGGGATAAGGCATTCTCCCATGATGAGAGGAACCATCTCCCCTCCATCCAAGCTATATAAACCTCTCTTTTCCCAAGCCAAACTAGTTTTGGAATGAGTTTGAATGATCAGCAAGACATCTATAGCTTATAGCTTTCTAGTGTATGTTTGAGGGAGAATAGTGTGTTTGGTTTGGTTTGAGACTGAAGGGAAGAGGCCTTAAAACTTCCATTATTGGGGCTATCCATGAGATGCTAGCAGAAGTGTGGGAACCCGGATACATCAGAGGAGACCAGCAACGTCAAGGCATTGGTTGTAATCTCTTTTTGAATTTATATGAATACAACTTTTGATTGATTTCCTACATGAAGTGTTATCTTACATCTTTATGGCTTAATGTTCCTTGACCTGTTAAGTAGGTTGAATACAATATTGTGTGCTATCACATTTGTTATTGTTGTTTGTTTGCTTGTTTCAGGTATTCGAAGAAAGGAAATGAAAGGCATTCTCCCATGATGAGAGGAACCATCTCCCCTCCATCCAAGCTATATAAACCTCTCTTTTCCCAAGCTAAACTAGTTTTTGGAGTGAGTTTGAATGATCAGCAAGACATCTATAGCTTGTAGCTTTCTAGTGTATGTTTGAGGGAGAATAGTGTGTTTGGTTTGGTTTGAGACTAAAGGGAAGAGGCCTTAAAACTTCCATTATTGGGGATATCCATGAGATGCTAGCAAAAGTGTGGGAACCCAGATACGTCGGAGGAGACCAACAACGTCAAGGCATTGGTTGTAATCTCTTTCTGAATTTATATGAATACAACTATTGATTGATTTCCTACATGAAGTGTTATCTTACATCTTTATGGCTTAATGTTCCTTGACCTGTTAAGTAGGCTGAATACAATATTGTATGCTATCACGTTTGTTGTTGTTTTTTGTTTGCTTGTTTCAGGTATTCGAAGGAAGGAAACGAAAGATAGTTGGAGTAAGGAAGTAGGATCATCACCAAGCGGAATAGCGTTCTAAGAGGTAGGCCCTCTTATTTGATTCTAGCTTAAGGAGATTTTCCATAGATTGTTTATTTGTGGCTAGACTCGCTCTCTCGGGCTAGAGGAATTGTTTGTGTCTGCACTGAGAATTTACCTGCACCACAAATTGGCGACCATACTGGGGAACCAATCCTTCTGTTTGATTGATTGTCATTTTATGGTTTTGTGTGAACTTTTCTAGCATCAACATTTCCCTTTACTGTTCTATGCTTTGCCTGGTTTACTGCTCTGAACCCAAAATTTACAGTGGCAACTCTGGTTTTAACCTTTGAAATTTTTATTTTTTTCCTTGAATCCTCGGTCAATGCGTTTATTTTTTCTGACAGTCGTGTCAACCCCCTTTTGGCGCTTGTTGTTAGTTAGGCAGTCACGTTGATTCCTGTAGGTGAAGATCAAGGTTTCCCCTAGATCATAACCAGTGTGTCTTGCCCTTCTGTTTTTTGTCTCTTAGCTTGTTTTGACTGTGTTGTCCTTAGCTGGAAAGCTCTTTTAGCTTGGTTTATATGCTTGTTTGATTTGCAATTTCTTCACTTGGTTTCTTGAGTTCTTGGATGGTTTGTAACCCTAGGGCATCTAGGTCGTCATCCATTCACCTGTCTCTGTGTTCATCAAGTCAAGTCGATAGTCAAGTTGCTCCTTGCATTTCGTTTGTTAGTCCTTTTGTTGCTTTGATTTCCATTTAACAAGTTTGAAAAGTTTTGTTTGTCATTTGAGCGTCTCTTTTCGGGCATAGATCACATTACTCATCTTGTTTTTGGTTGAGTCCTTGCATCATTACTTTGAAAGGAATTCTCTTTTTTGCTTTGCATTTGCTTGACATTGATTGTATTGGAAATGTTTCATTGAAGTGTTTGATTCGTTTTCTCATTTCATTGAAAAATACATAATTCTAGTTTGTTGAATCAATATGCTACATTAGTTAGCATCATTGAAGACTAGAACTACATCGTCATTTGCTTTGAAAAAGAAATGAATTCTCTTTACTAGTGAAAGGACTACTTGAAGTGCATTTGATAGGAAAGATAGGAATTGGAAAGAGTTTTTCATCATTTTGTTTTCAAAAAGCGAAATAGTGAAAGGATCATTTTGCTTTCAATTGCTTGTTTGTTGCATTGAGTGTGTTTTATACTCTCATTAGTGTAAACAATTCATCGAATTGAAAGGGTCTTGTCTCATTTAGTTGCATATAGGAGTTTTTCACGTCACATCGATAAGGCCTGAAAACCGAGACATAATTTCAAGATAAACTCTAAAATGTATTCAATTAACCTAATGAGCATTTGAAACCTAACGATCACACTTAGAAGGTCTAGGCTAGAGATGTGTTCCGACTTCTTTAAACCTAGCAGTTGTCGTTCACTTCTGCACTAGACAATGCTAGTACGGACTTGTGCTCCCTGTACCATCATGTATATAAAGGGAGACCCCACTAGGTTGCAATCCTTTATCCATAGGGAGCCAAGTTTGTTGCCTTGTAAACGTGATACACCGAACACAGCATTCGGGGAGATTGCCAGCCTGTACTTCTCGGTTCGCTGGGAGGTATTCTACAATTCACGGTTACCTGGTAATGCTTTTTGCCTAGATCATCCTGAGTAATCATTTTGATCTTTTTGACTCCCTCAATATAAAAGATGATCTGAGCACTTGTCCTTTCGAGCTCGTTTCAAACCAAAAGTGATAGAGTCACCTTTTCTTCTTTCTCGACTCTTAAAAGATCAAAGACCACCAATTTGTTTTTGTGTCTTAAAAAATTGTTTCCCATGATCATATAACATCCCTGTTAGTCTTTTTCTAGACCACATAGTGAGTATACCTTTAAATACATTTTAAATCCTTGGAATCAATCTCTCTTCTAGTTATTTGAGACAAAATCATTGTGGTTGAACCAACCGGTTTGCCTAGTTCCTCCTCCTCTCCTCTGCTTGAAAGATTATCTTAGGAGCCTTTTCCTAAATTGTTGTAGTCACTTGAGGACCAAGGTGTTGAGCTTGGGATTTTTCTGAGTATTCAACCTTTGTCATTTCATCCTCCCCCTCCTTCACATATTGGGTCACTTTTTGACATTGGCTCGAAATCTCCGGATAATCCTATCTAGACTCCTGAGAATCCGCCGACTTCTAAAGGTCAACTTGGACTGGTTGTTTATCCTCCAAATCCTTTGTTCAATCCTGTTGTGATATCACAATGACGTCCATACAGTCTGTACGATCAGCCGGGTATTCCTTTGGAATTATCCCCTCGAACATCTTCGGTAGTCCGTCGTCGCCTGTTTTCACCCATGGAATCAAAAGGCGAAATCCCAGTCTCCTGTCTAGGTCACTCAGAGGTTTCCACTCCACGCACAATTGAGGAGCAGGAATATCCTTTCTCTCCTCAAGGTTTCCCTTACACATGAATCATTTCGACCAATGCTCATCCTGAGTTACCACGTAATTACGTAACTTTAGCTTAGTTGGTTTCAGGCATGCCGACTGCCTCATCACTATATCACAACCCTATCTGGGCATCTGGCACTGTGCCTTCCTCAGGTCCGTTCATTCAAAACCCAACTACCAAATTAATGGTGCATTCTGTAGTTACTTCAGTCCCAATGCAACCCACCATTCCAAATCCTCTTATTTCGTCAGCCCAAGTAACCGTCTAGTCTAACCGACGGTCTCGATTCATGTCTATGTCAGTTCTTCAATCCCTCGAGTAAGTGGACACATTGTGCCACCGCCTAGGGGGCAGAGTCCAAATGTTTCTATGATGTCTGGTACAACCAATGTGAGTGGCTCACAAGCTCACATGGTTGGAATGAACCATCCCTCTTTGGGTGCCATTATAAACCTTGTTGGTCCTGCTAGATCGAGTAATGTCCGGTACCAATAAACGAACCCTATTGGTTTGTCTGGATCAAGTAACATCCAGTACCAGCAGCCTAATATGACTTAGGTTCAGTACCAACCTCCATATGTTCCACATGGTTCACAAGCGATGGTTAATCCGTCCTACATACCTCAGCCTAGACCTTATGTCCAACCTGGTCCGTCCTCCGCGCCTGGTGGGTATGGCCAGATACAGTTCAAGAACTTTCAAGGTGTCATTCTGGGAACTGTTCAAGTACCTTTGCTGCAGTAAGGATAGCTTCTGCAGCAGCAAGGGCAACCTTCGTTGCAACAAATACCATCCATGCAACAACAAGACCATATGATGCCGCAACAAGGACAACTGCAACAACCGCAGGGGCAACCCTCACAACTGTTGCAGAAAACCATGCAGCTGCAAGTGCAGTATGCGCGAGTACTCCCAGCCTATGCCTTCGCAAGGTCAACCTCTGTAGCCGTAGGGACAGCCTTTACAGCCACAAGGTCAGCCCTTGCAGCAATAAGGTCAACCCGGGCAGCAACAACCCTTATACTCATATTATCAGCGTCAACCTTTGCAAGGCCAAGGTCAAGTCCTGCAGCAGCAGGCGCAAAATCCTTATGTCCAAGGGCAACAGGTTCAGCCTCCTTTTATCTAAGGACAGCAGGTCCAAAATCCTTATGTCCAAGGGCAGCAAGTGAAAAATCCTTACGTCAAAGGGCAGCAGGTCCAACACCCTTTCGTCTAGGGGTAGCAAGCCTAAAACCCTTATGCTCAGGGACACCAGGTGCAAAATCCATATGTCCAAGGCCAACAGGCTCAACAACCTTTTAACCTGTATGTTGCTTATCAACAGCCTATGGCCAGATAGTTTCAAGGCTTTCAAGGTCAGAATCCTCCCTCCGGGCAAGGTAACTTATAATTGGGGGAAACTCAAATGCCATATGGACAAAATCCTCCACTATGTGGACAATTTCCTTACTAGCAGGGATGGGCCCTGCCAATTGGGCCCCCTTATCGACCTCAAATGCCTTTCAATACCCAATTGTCGTTCTTGGCTACACTGGAATTTCCATATGTGTCTAGACTTACGAATGACCTGATTCTTCATTCACCATACTGGCCTCCAGTTCCATCCAAGATCCCAAGAGATTGTCCGAAGTTTGAAGGAAAAGCGAAAGAGGATCAATAAGCCCATGTGATGACATATCACCTCTGGTGCTCCTCGAATTCCTACATTGATGATTCCATTCGTCTTCGGCTTTTCCAACAAACTCTTATAGGTGTTGCAGCCAAATGGTATATTGAGCTACCTCAAAATACCTATCATGACTTTAACACTCTCGCCATGGCCTTTCTCACACATTTCCAGTTGCTGGTTAGCTATGAAACTACCACCCATCTGCTAACATCGCTCAAGAAAGACACTGCGACCCACATCTCTGATCACATCCATGAATGGACATGTAGGCATCGCCTGATTAAGTTTGATATTGTTGATCAGTTTTTAACTAAGTGGTTCACCAAATCATTCGTCAACAAAATTGCTGAGGACATTACTATGGGTGATGCGTCACTAAGGAACAAGCCATCGTGCATGCCCAGTATCTAGACCTCGTCTATTCA
Organism: Pinus tabuliformis; assembly: GCA_031772625.1. NCBI lineage: Eukaryota > Viridiplantae > Streptophyta > Pinopsida > Pinales > Pinaceae > Pinus > Pinus tabuliformis. The sequence goes on along the minus strand of CM062820.1, from coordinate 353,936,610 downwards.
CAATCCGACACGTTATATGATGTGTTACCCAATTTATTCAAGTGGATATTGGTGGCCACTCGCCAATTCCACTTAGACCCCCACCATTGTTTCTTTCAATTTTTCAATTTCCCTAATTGTAGCATAGTTTACTATTTTTAGCAAATTTTCGGGTCCTTAACTTCCATAGTCGTTTTGAGGCCCTCAGCGACCTTTTTTTGGGAAAATTGGGAGAAACATGGTCCTTAGACCAATGTTGCTTATCCAAAAGTTGTAGTCCTCGGATAAATCTGTCTAATGAGGTATTGTGCACGTCAAACGAAGATCATATGCCAAAGTTATGACCTAGGGAAGTTGTTGTACCAATTTACCCAAACAGGGCCCATAGTTTGGCGCTTTATCTCCTAGGGTTAGGTTTTTGAATGTTTAGGGTTTTCCATTGTTTATCAACAATAAATAGGCCTTCGAGCCTCATTGTAAGACAATTTAGAGGCATGTAGCCGCCACATCTCTCCTTAGAGATAAGCTACCATTGCCCAAGCTAGTTTATTTCCATTTATGTTTGTAAGCATATTTCAATATTTTACATTAATGAAATGAAGTATTATTTCTATTGCAACTCTGTATTTATGGTTAACTCTGTAATTTGTTGCGTTCCTGTTTAAATCCAGACTAGTGGTATCAAAGAGGTATGTTCTTTCTCTGTTTTTCTTTGCATGTCCCCAATGAGGTCGGGATATAAGGAGTTAGGGCTTGAATTGGTCGAACCTTTCCAAGACCAGCCTCGCAAATCCCGATGGCCTCCCATGGCGGATGAAAAGAAAGACTAGGGGGTGGGAGATCCTATCAAAATCTTGCTCGAAGAGGCCCTCGAGTGACAAAGGAATGCAATGATGGACAACTTTGCCCAAATCCTTCAGCGGTTGCCCAGGGGCGACACATCTACTTCCAACAGCTACTCTGGAAGTGCCACACCCTTTAAGGTACAAGTTAACTTTGACATTCCCATATTTGAGGGTTAGATAGATGTAGACGTTGTAGATAAATGGTTAAATCTACTAGAAGGGTATTTTTCTGTTCATGATTTTTCCGGTCGGGAAAAGATTACTTTCACTCTTCTCAAATCCGCCCCCCACGTCAAGGACTAGTGGGAAACATACTGTGAGCAGAAGGATGAAAGTATGGCCTCACTGTTTTCAGTCGCACCCACTTGGAATTCATTCTGGAATGCCATCAAGGAGTAGTACTACCATGTTAGAATCTATGAGGATAAATACATAAAGTGGACCACGCTGCAGCAGGGAAGGAACCAGGACATGCCGAAGTTTACCAATATTTTTCATACCTTTCGCACAAAGTTGGGTATCAAGGATTCTGAGTTGCATTTGGTACTCAAATACCACGACTGCCTACACAGGTACATCCAGGACGAGATGGAGTTCTTGGACATCTCCTCGCTCGGCGCGGTGTACCAACACGCTGTCAAGATCGAGCAAAAGTTTAAACAGAAGAAGCAAGACTTTGGATCTGCAAATCCGAAGCAAGGGAAAGGTGCCCCCAAACCGTTGAACAAAGGACAAAGCCAAGGCAGGGTGGCCTAGGACAACCCACCAAAGCCGCAAGCAAAGAAAAACACCGCAAAGCCGAAGAAGGACACAAGAAAGTGTGTGAGTTCCATAAGACCTCCACTCAAAACACAAGTGAGTGTCGGGCCAAGCAGTCACTAGTGGCCGAGCTAAGTCTTCAGAATCAGACGCATATTCCAACTCTGAGTCAGAACCCGATAAGGGGAATGACAAAGGGAAGTAGATTATCGATTCGGAGCCCAATGCCACCATTTCCACCATGAATATCCAGAAGGAGGAACCCAAAGATCCAGAGGAGGAGGAGCGCCTCTTCCACTCCCAAATGTGGGTAAAGGGCTCCCCGCTACTGTTCATTGTCGACAGCGGGAGCCAAAAGAACCTCATTTCAGCAGAGGTCGTGAAGTGGTTGGGCTTACCGACCACAACACATCCACAACCGTACACCGTCGAGTGGCTTCACCAAGGACGAGATCTTCGCGTGAGCCAGTAGTGTCGCCTTCCATACAACATCAAGCCCTTCACGAATGAGGTATTGTGTGACATTGCTCCCCTTGATTGTTGTGATGTATTATTAGGCCAACCATACTTTTGGAAGCGAAATGTTATGTATGAGTCAAGGCCTCGTGTTGTTATTGTTACTTTGAGAAATAAGTTGTACAGGATACCGGAGGTAGCACCGCTTACTGCAATCTCTTTGGTTACTTCAAAACAATGCAGTAAGCTCATTTCCAAAACCAGGAAATTTGTTTTCCTGATGATATGCCCTCAAGGAAAGAAGAAGACAGTGGCCACGACCTCCAAACAAGGCCCCTTCGCATGACAACTACAGATGGACAAGGTCATGGAGGAGTACAAGGACATCTTCACCTCCCTCACAGGGGTTCCTCTGCACTGCCAGGTCAAGCACTCCATTGATCTGACCCCGGGTGCACCGCTACCTAATGGACCAATCTATCGGCGCTCCGTTATGGAGAACGATGAAATCAAGAGGCAGATTCAGGAGTTGTTGCAGAAAGGTCACATCCGACCAAGTTCATCGCCCTGTGGGAGCCCGATCGTGTTGGTACAGAAAAAGGATGGGACTTGGAGACTCTCTATTGACTATCAGGTGCTTAACAAGATCACTATTCGAAATAGGTACTCGATCCCATGGATTGATGACCTTCTGGACCAACTGAAGGGGGAAAAATATTTCAGAAAGATCGATTTGAAGTCAGGATATCACCAGGTACCAATCGAACCCTTCGATGTGTGGAAGACTGCCTTAAAAGCCAAGTAGGGCCTTTTCGAATGGTTGGTTATGCTTTTTGGTTAACGAATGCTCCTACAACCTTCATGAGGTTAATGGATGGCATCTTGCAACCATTCACCAACTCATTTGTAGTGGTATACTTGGATGACATCCTGATATTCAGCTAGAGTTGGGAAGAGCACCTCCACCACATCCGATAGGTTCTCCAAACACTGCGGCAACACAAGTTATGTGCCAATTTGGAGAAATGCACTTTTGGCATGACCCAAGTTCAGTATCTGGGATACATTATTGATGAATGGGGGGTGCATGTGAATCCAGCCAAGATCCAAGTCATTCGGGATTGGCCATCTCCAACTACTCTGACAGAGATCCGCAGCTTTCTGGGTCTTGCCAAATTCTGCCGCAGGTTCGTGTTGGGATTTTCTCATATCACTTGGCTCTTGAGTCAAGTCACCAAGGGAGGAGTGAAAACAAAATTCTTTTAATCTGAATCTCAACAGAAGGCATTCACAGAGTTGAAACATCACCTATGCTCGGCACCAGTGCTTGCACTACCAAACTTGGAACAACCATTTGAGATCGAGATAGATGCCTCTGACTATGCTATTGGGGTAGTCCTTACTCAACACGGGCATCCAGTGGCATATCATAGTGAGACACTTTCAGACACAGTTTATAAGTATCCCACTTATGACAAAGAGATGTATTCCATTGTGCAGGCCTATAGACAATGGAAGCATTACATTTTGGGGAAGGAAACGGTCATCCACAGAGACCACCGGCCCTTGCAGTTCATACAGACCTAAGGGAAGTTGCAGAATGATCGCCATCATAAGTGGTCCACATACCTACAACAGTTCCATTTGAATATCAAGTATAAGAAGGGCAACACCAATAATGTCGCAGATTGCCTCAGTCGACCACCAATCATGGCGTTAACCACCGTGCTCAACTCTTGTGGGCATGAGACTTCTGATCGGCCACTTCTCTACAAAACCGAGAATTTGGCCACACATACCAGACACTCTTGGAGGGTCAACAGGTTCCATATTTTCACCTCCATGATGCCCTGTTATGCCACCTGGGTCACTTTGTGTTCCTTCAAGCGAGCGTGCCAAGATGATTTGGGTAGCACACTACAATGGGGTTGCTCGGAATTTCAGGGTCGAGAAAATGGTGGTAGTACTGCAGAAGTATTTATGTTGGCCAAATCTTCGACAGGATGTCGGAAAGTACATCATATCCTGCACTACCTGTGCCATTTCCAAACCGACCATCAAGAATCAAGGCCTCTATACTCCACTACCTACCCCTAGTTGACCTTGGGAATCCATCTCCATGGATTACATGTCGGGCCTTCCTTCTAATAAGCATGGAAATGACTGTGTTTTTGTGGTCGTCGATAGGTTCTCGAAGATGGCCATTATGGCAGCCTGCAAGAAGAATATCATAGCAGAAGCCACTGCTAAACTCTTCTTTGAACGAGGGTGGGTACACTTTGGGATCCTACAGTTTATCATCTCATATCGGGATGGCAAGTTCCTCAGTAAATTTTGGTCCAGTCTCTAGTCGATGCTGGACACCAAACTCACTAAGTCCACAGCCTTCCATCCCCAAACTGATGGCCAAACGGAGGTTGTTGACAGGATGATCATACACATTATGCGCATGTACAACTCAAAGCATCCACGCACATGGGATGAGAGCCTCCCCTATGTTCAGCACAGCTATAACCGGGCTCTCCACAGCTCGACTGGCCACAGCCCTTTTCAGGTGGGCTTGGGATTCCAACCATTATTTCCCATTTATGTGGCCATGCCATTTGTAGCTACTCAGGCAGATTCGACTCATGTCTAGTCGAAAACAGATAAGGAAAACAGCTTCATTGAGAACATCCAACATATCCGCCAACAGTTCCACGACATTATGGAGAAATCAAATGCCAAGTACAAGCAGTGACATGATCAACATCAGGTGCCACACAAGTTTCAGGTGGGCGACAAAGTCTGATTACATTTACAAAAGGAATGCCTTACCGCAGCGTATCGGAAACTCAGACCACTCCGATATGGTCCTTACGCCATTACCAAGGCTGTGGGAGACAATGCATTTGAGCTCAACATTTCCCCATTCCTTGGCCTGCACCCAGTGTTCAATGCGGACCGCCTTCGGCCATACTTTCCACCATTACTAGACACATCTGACATTGCAGAACAACTCACACAAACATAGTTAAATCCAGATTACATGGAACAAGCTGCAACTAATTGGATCATGGACACGCAAATCCAGGTGGATATTGGTGGCCACCCGCCAATTCCACTTGGACCCCCACCATTGTTTCGTTTAGTTTTTTAGTTTCCTTAATTGTAGCACAAGTTATTATTTTTAGTAGTTTTTCGGGTCTTGAACTTCCGGCGCTGTTTTGAGGCCCTAATCGACGTTTTTTGGGAAAATTGGGAACATCATGTTTTCTATCCAAAAGTTGTAGTCCTCGAGTAGATCTTTCTAGTGAGGTATTGTGCGTGTCAAACGGAGATCGTATGCCAAAGTTACGACCACGGGAAGTTGATGTACCAATTTACCCAAACGGGGCCCATAGTTTGGCGCTTCATCTCCTAGGGTTAGGTTTTTTGGATGTTTAGGGTTTTCCATTGTTTCTCAACAATAAATAGGCCTTCAAGCCTCATTGTAAGATAGTTCAGAGGCATGTAGCTGCCACATCTCTCCTCAGAGATAAGCTACCATCGCCCGAGATAGTTTATTTCCATTTTTGTTTGTAAGCATATTTAGGTATTTTACATTAATGAAATGAAGTATTATTTCTGCTGCATCTCTGTATTTATGGTTATCTTTGTAATTTGTTGCATTCCTATTTAAATCTGGATCACCAATGTGCCCAAACCATCATCTGATCTGACGACATCTAAGTCTCCGGCTACACCTCCTGTTGATGGAGTAATTGGTTAAGTGACTCAGACCCTTGCAAAATCTTCTTCCAAACAGAAGTTGGTCTCCAACACTGCACCCAATGATTCCTCTCGCAATTCATCAAGCTCTGGTAAAACCTCAAAGGTTCACGCTATCCTATATACCGCAACAGACAAATCCTCTTAAGGTAAGAAGAAAGACAAAGGCAAGGGTAAAGTCGATGCCCCGAAACAAGGCCCTCCTAAGTCATCTGTTGGCGATGCTTCCTAACGGAAACCCAAATATCCATGCCTCATCTGTGAGGAGGATCACTATATTAAGGATTGTCCTAGACAATCTGAAGTTAGTCATTTTCTCAAAGGGACCCCAACTATCCTGAAAGAGCCCTTTCCGTCCCAACAGACCCAAATGGTAAAGCAGCCTCAGTCATTCGCTTCCACAGGTTTACAAGTGTTCATGATGAGTACACCGATTAACGTGGCTATGAGGTCAAAAGATTATCAAACTCCCACCCTGAAAGCAGGGAAAGAGAAAGAAGGTACCCCTTCTTCTGCCCCGTCCAGTTTTGGTCCTCTCCATATAGAGCAACCTAATCTTGATTCCGCCATTCAACCACCTTCTCGAGGTGTGCTACGAAAGTACTTGTACAATCCAAATGCTCGAGCCACTCAGCATTATAATATTGTTGAATATTTGGCTCAAGCGCCATCAGCTATGTCTGCTCTCGGGGTCCTTCAGAGCTGTCCTTCTCAGCGGAAATCATTACTGTCGGCTATTGGGGGTATTGATCTAGCTGACTCTAATATCATTTGTTTTGACCTGGAAAACCATGTTCCGTGTTTACCTCATCAGATTGCCTTTCTCATTCAGGTGATCATAAATGAGAAAACCATTCATAGGACCGTCATCGATGAAGGTGCGTCTACTTGCATCATGTCTGTCACTTGTTGGAAGGAAATTGGTTCCCCTACTCTAAACCATTCCCCTAACACTTTGGAAGCTTTTGACGGACACGATTCGCACCCATTTGGTGTCCTTCCCAACCTTCCCATGCATGCTATAGCCTCCTCCCTTTTCCGTATGATTCATTTTCCCCATCAAGGGAAGATAGTCACAGTTGACCAACTATCATTCTTTGCCTCTTCCTCCTCGGATGGCAATGTTTTGTATGCCAAGCACACCGATGATCCTTATGAGAGTGTGGGGGCATGACTCTTTAAAGATCCTGCCTTGATGGGTATCTTTCCACTCCCACCTCCTCGTGTTGCCTCTATTAATATGATTTCGGTCAAGTCTAATCCTTGGTCATTCCCTTGCCGGATCTTGTTGATACATGGGGCGAGGTTATGCCATTAAGTCACGTCGAAATTAATTATGTGGAAATTGTTTCGGCTTCGCCTTCGGTGTCCTATGATCATCCTATTTCGAGAACATCTCTCGATGCGTATTCTCAATCCCCATGGCTTGGTTCTTCGGAATCTCCCGATCCCTTAGCCGAGACTTTTCTTTCTGATGAGAGTATCATGGAATTAATGTCTCTGGAGGAAGTACCTTGGAACAACACTCATCATCGTTCCTCGTTCTTACCTGGCCCGACGGTCATGTTTACTTGCCTTGAGAAGTTCTCTTCTCAGTTCCTGACCCTACCACGTCAGACGTCGATCATGACTCATGAATTTTGATCGGAAGGGAACATGGGTAACATTACCCAAACAATGCCAATTGATATCTCTATCAAGCCTGGTGTCGTTGAAAAAGTCCATATTGGGGTAACTTGTTCTCCATAAGAGATCAAGCTCTATACTAGTCTGTTCCAAGAGTTCTGGGATGTTTTTGCGTGGTCATATGAAGAAATTCCTGGCATTAACCCAGCTATAGTCATGCACGAGATTCCAACTTATCCTCATGTGAAGCCCGTTCACCAATGGCTTCGTCCAGTGCAAACTAAAAAAGCGGTCGCCATCAAGGGTGAAGTTGAAAAACTTCCGAAAGTTGGATTTATTTATCCAATCCCTCTTACCGATTGGGTGTCGAATATTGTACTGATGACAAAGAAACAAGCCACTATTCGCGTTTGCATCGATTACTGTGATCTCAATCATGTCTGTACTAAGGATAATTATCCCACTCCCTTCATTGACCAGATCATTGAAGAATGTGTTGGGAGTATATTTTTTTCCTTTATGGATGGTTTTTCTAGTTACAACCAGATAAACATTGCATCGGCTGATCAAGATAAGATAGCCTTTATCTGTCTGTGGGCGACCTTCACATATAAAAATCTCCCTTTTGGCCTTAAGAATGTTGGGGCACATTTCAGAGAGCGATTTCTTATGCGTTCCACGACATTCAAAACATCGTTCAACTTGACTTGGATGATCTCCCAGCTCATTCTCGTAAACCCCATGATCACCCTGATCATCTTCGGCAAATTTTTCTTCGTTGTAGACACTACAACATTCAACTAAATCCGCATAAATGTGTCTTCTGCGTTGAATCCGGACGACTCCTTTGCTTTATCATTTCGAAAGAAGGCATTCGCATTGATCCTCTTAAAGTCAAGGCCATAGTTAATTTACCCCTCCATCTTCATTGCATCAACTACAGAGCCTACAGGGAAAAGCAAATTTCCTCTGTCGTTTCGTACTGAACTATGTTGAGCTAGCTTCAGGGTTCACCCGGTTGCTCAAGAAAGGAACCTCGTTTGTTTGGGATGAGATTGTCCAAAAGTCTTTTGATGACCTAAAGGTTGTCCTCACCAATGCTCCTTTGTTGCCCCCTCCCGAACTATCATCGCGATTACTTCCTTTATCTAGCTACAGCCTCTAGTACCCTCGCTATGGTGTTGGTACAGGACAATGATGAAGGCAATGAACATGTTATTTACTATCACAGTCACATTCTCCTCGACACCGAGACATGTTATGCTCATGTCGAGAATTCAGCTCTGGCTATCATCTAGCCTGTTTAGCGCTTTCGGCATTACATTCTACTCCGCACTAGCATTGTGATTTCCAAATGCAACCCCATGACCTACATCCTGACTCATTGTTGCTTGGGGACAAGTATTCAAAATGGATTGTCATCCTCCAAGGATTTGATTTGGTGTTCACTACTACCAAATCTGAGAAATCATTGGTCTTTGCTGAGTTGATTTGCTCCCTTCCCTCTGCTTCTCTTCATGCTGGTGCCGATGAGCAGCTCTCGGATGAGACTCTTTTCTTAATTAGCACTCTCGACCCTCGATACGACGATATCATCGTGTATCTCCAGACATCCACTTTCCGGCCTGTGTTGACCAAGGATGATCGTCGACGCATTCAGCATCAATCTCAACCTTATCGTATCATTGGAGATACTTTATACCGCATCGATGTCAATTCAGTTCTTCGTCATTGTCTCGCTCTCGAGGAGGCTGAGAGAGTCTTGAATGACTGCCATTCTGGCACATGTGGCAGTCCCCTGTTTGGATATGCTACTGCTCAAAAAATCCTTCGCGCTGGTTATTTTTAGCCCTCCATCTTCAAGGATTGCATCCTTATTATTCGCAAATGTCATGAGTGCCAAATTTAATAGTGCAAAATGCACGCCCCACTCGCTCACCTACACCCCATTATTACCATTGGTCATTTTTCCAAATGGGGCATCGACTATATGACCTGTAACTCTCGTTCGGTCGGGGGGCATGGGTATATTATCGTCGCTATGGATTATTTCACCAAATGGGCCGAAGCGATGGCTACATACTCTGCGGACGGTAAAATGGCAGCTCAATTTCTATTCAATCATGTTATTTCCAGGTTTGGAGTGCCTCAGGCAATTGTCACCGACCATGGCTCCCATTTTTGAGATTACATGATGGTTGAGTTAACTTCTAGGTTTGGTTTGTGCCACGATGGCTCAACCCCGTATTACCCTCAGGCCAATGGCCAAGTTGAAGTTGTGAACAAATTCTTGGTTACAATGCTTCAACACACCATTGGGATGCAAAATTCAAATTGGCATCTCATGCTCTTTTCAGCTTTGTGGGCTTATCGAACCTCGACCAAGGACACAACTGGATTCACACCATTCCAGCTAGTCTACGGTCTGGAAGCAACTTTACCGATTGAGTGCGAAATTCCATCCCTCAAGCTGGTTGTCGAACTTCTCCCCAAGACCTCACCTCAGGAAGAGCACCTCTTGTATTTAGAACGATTGGATGAGACTCATTATCTTGCTGCTTTGGTCATCGAAGCACAGAAAAAGTGGGTCAAGTCCCATTTTGATCAGTCTGTCTCTCCTCGAGCTTTTTCTGAGGGCGATTTGGTTCTTTTGTATGATCAGGCTAATGATAAGCTAGGGGCAAGCAAGTTCGAACCCATGTGGCATGGGCCCTACATTGTTAAACGTGTGTTACAGAAAGGGGCCTATGAGCTTATTGACTATGAGGGCAATCCCTTAGACAAGCCCTGTAATGGGCTTTATCTCAAAAAGTACTATGCTTAGGTCATCTTACATGGCTACTTTTGTACAATAGTGTGTTATTAATTTTTGTGCAGTGTGGTTTGGTGTGTTGTTTTGCAAGCAACTTTCATGCTTATTATGTTTCTACCTGCTTTGCAGATGTCAGTGTCTTCTCACATTGGTTTTGTTGATGGTGCTTTCCATAGTACCTGGAATCTATCATCCGCAGCCTGGGCCATTTATGACCCCCATGGTGAGTTGATTGATCTTCAAGGTATTTGTCTAGGTCACACAACTAATAACATCACTGAGTATAACATAGTTAATGAATTGTTGTTAGAAGTTATCATTCTTGGCATCCGGGAATTGGTTGTCAACCTTGATTCACAGCTTGTTGTTCTTCAACTCAACGGGCAATATTTCGTCGAAACCCTCAAATATTTAGAATGTATCTACGTATTCTTCTATTGGAGAATTTTTTTTATTACATTACATATCATCATATTCCTAGACACATTAATACATTAACAGATGCATTAGCTAATTATGCGTTGGATAGACATTTGCGGAACATGTGAAAATAAAAAAACAAAACATTTGTACCATAGTAAGCAAGGAAATATATATATATATATATATATATATATATATGTCGATAATGTTTGTCATACATCAAAACCCCAAAAAATAATATGTGTGTTCAAATACATCTGTGGCTCGTAGGCCTAAAAAATGTGGAATGCTAGACCTATGAACTAATCAACATGATGCTCATGGTAGCATGTAATTGCTCGTACTACATGAGTCAATATTCAGCGGATCTGATCTGATACCCCCACTGTGTGCCTATGATACTGGCATGGGACATCACCCATCCGGGCATACTCTGGGATACCGTGGATCAATCCCTCGAGGTTATGCGTAATTTCCTCATCATTATCGCCTCCTTCCTCATAAGGAGAGACATCGAACTGCCGAGCAACGCGACTGGCAATCGGGGACACCCCGACAGGACGTTCTAATCCAACATCTGCATTTATAAAATCAAAATGTCATGAATACATATATTTAAAAAACAATAAAAATATCAAAAATTAAAATTGTTTGTTTTTACCTCCATCATCATAATCCTCCCCCTCTGGGAGTTGCATATCCGAATCACCGCGGAAGTGGGTACCGCTATAAGGCCAATCCTCTACTACGATCAACTTTTGCCGCAGCCATGAGAAGAAGGCAAGCTTATAGGACATCTGTTGGCCCCCAGTAATCCTAGGCATCAATGCACTCCAACGGACCATCCCTGGGTTTCATGGCAATGGTGGTTCCACCTCAGCAAGCTAGTAGTGAAATAGCGGGACCCATTCCAGGAAGAAGGTCACTAGAATGGACCCATAGTAGAACTGCTTGAGGTTTCCCGTCTTGGCTTTTGATAGCTGGCGCTTCATGTTTACCTTCATGGCTTCTGCCCAGTTCAAGATAGTCGACGTCGTACAGTCGATAGCATACTGAAACTTTGACTTGTTGGTTTCATGCTTGATCCCCAACCACTCTGTTTATGGTCAACAGCAACAATCTCAACACAAGATCCCGAACAGTCATGATCTCTATCTTTCCACTCTTTGATTTGAGTGCTTCCAGGCAGTGTTCTGCAAGTAACATGGTCACACTTGCCCCAATGGGCCTTGACCCATACAGATTGAATGGCTCCCCTCTTCGGGACAGTCCTGTGATGAAATAAATGTCGAAAGTTTCCAACTCTAGTTCTTGGTCACAGATCATGAAAACTTCTCGATTGATATCCCAGAGACTGATCAGATACTGTAGCAATTCGGGTTGAGCCCGCAGACCTGGTGTGAGGAAGAATTTGAGGAGCCCATAGTTCCTCAGAGCATTCAAGCAATTTGGGTCTGCCATTGCTTGTGTGTCAATGTCCTCATGCTCGCGTTCCTTCCAATCCACCATTTTTCGCGATTTTTTCCCTACAAAAACCATACAATCAAGTCAATAAACATCCTTGGCTAGAAAAAATTGGATCCAATCAGAAAAATTAGGCAAAAATTTGGAAATTTTATGTTCACGATTCCGACGTGACTATTTTAAAAATAGTAGCGCTGACGACGCACTTGACAGTCTTAATAACCCCCAATCGGGGCGATTCCGTGCCCATAAATTGCGCCGAGCGAGGGCGATTTTTTTTTATAAAATCTCCTCAAAAAAATCCAAAAAACGGTTAAAAATGGGCAAAATAAGCATGAAAATGGAGCTAAAGGTCTTGGCTCTTACCTGCCACTGACGGATCGTCGAATGGCCTCTTGGATCTCCCACAATCTGCTCTTGAAAATCTAGGGCACAAATAAGTGAAAAGTTCTTCACACAAAGGTAAAATGGTAAATGGTAAAAAATAATTACTTCTTCCTCCTTTTATTCATTTTTCATGAAATATTAGGGTTTTTAAAGTATTTTTGACCTATTTTTGCCTCACAAACTGGATAATGCATTTACCGTTTCTGCAGACACGTGATGAATCACTGATGATGGTATTGGAGTCACGTTTAAGCTCTTTTCGACTCGTAAAACTCAAATGAAAAGATCGCCGAGTATTTTTCCCTTTTTGACTCGTAAAAGAGAATAAAAATGGGGGCCCCACTTTCAAGCTCTTTTTCGAATCTTTAAACACGAAAAGATTGTTGAGATCTTTTCGTTTTGAACTCATTAAAGGCTGTGAAACGTCGTTTACCCTGTATACATTTACCCCTTTTTTGAGTTGGGTCAAACTATTTACGAAAAAGGTACTCCTTGACTGAAATGGTCAAGCGGTTCTCTCAAGTATCTTTTTCTACCTTTTCGGGCTCAAGAGACACAAATGTACTAAAAGGGACGATGTGGAGTTTTATTTTCCATGTTTTTTTCAAACTCTCTAAACATGAAAAAGATATTGAGTTACACCTTTGTCGGACTCGTTAAAACGTTAAACGACATCGGATTTGTCAACATGACAAACATGAGCTTCTCCTTCCTAGGGCTTATTAATCTTACTAGGTCAGATTCATCCGAAGGATGAACTTACAGTGCAAGCACACACTATCCCCTTCAAGCTCGCAATAAAAAATAATTGGCCAGAAATGGTGGGGGAAAATGGGAAATTCTATCAGTCGTGTCGGTAGCTCACTCTTGAGCATGACACTTTTTGCTTCGTGTTGGGTTGGGATATCCTCATTTTCACCATTGACCTTCCTGGGTTGGGCCATTCATTTTTGACTTCCATTTGATCTCTGCCATGTCATCATGACCACTAATCGTATGGATCCAAAAGTTGCCAAACTCTGGAGTCGTGTCGTCAATATGTTCAAGAGTTGGTCCTTCTGCAGTTACACTTACTCCTGATTCTTTGTATCATTTGAAATCATTTGCATCCCTTTGTATCATGTCAGTGATGTGGGATACATCATGGTCCTCCTTCGACACAGTCGCTTCTTGTCGACTTCAACTCATTATCTAGGAAGCTGGCCGAGAGACTCCCTTCCAGTACCTTAGAGCTTGCATGCCCTAATGGCAATTTCTTCGGACTCAGCAATAACTTCACATCATTTCCTTTTGATCGGGTGATTTCATGGGTGTTCGACATCAGTTTCTTTATTCACATTCCGTGAAATGTGCTGTTAGTACCTTGAGAGCCATTGTCATTATTGATGGTTTCTCTTGCACTTGTTAATGGTTCACATCATTGACCGATAATCAAGCAACTTTCTAGCATGTTCGACTTCAACACATTCATTCACATGTTAGGATTTATACTGAGATCAGGTCGTTTGGAGCGCAAGACCCTAGGCTTAGATTAGACAAGTACAGGTTGCGAGGTGATGTGACATGATCATGTTGATATACATGTCTCTTTTAGATGGATGGTTGCGACTATACCATGAGTTATTATATGTGATCCTTCTCATTATTAGATGGTTGCGACCATACCTTGGTTTCGTTATGATCCTCTCTATTGGATGGCTGCGCCCATGCCTTGGATCCATTTATATGATCATTCTCTAGATGGTTGTGTCCATACCATGATTCATGTATCATTTGTCAGAGTTTTCAGTGATGTATATGTATCTATGCTTGCTTGCAGGTTTTCCAACGACGAACTCTGATTCCCCGCATCCACTTGTAAAGCATTTCACCCCTCACTCTAGTTCGGCCTTCACGCTTTGGGGTGCATATGTTACACAACATTTTGTCACTGTCCCTGTACTCCCCATCCACAATCTTGGAGGACCTCTACATTGAACCCTACATGCTTTCTCATTAAGAAGAAACTCCCAGTATGTCCCTCTTCATGAGCAGAATAATTCCCCTTTGCATCATTTCCCAAGAATCTTCCTTTTACCCTAGTTTACAAGATTGATGCTACTGACCAGTTTCCGCCTTGCACCGATTTGCAGAGATTAACACTAGCACTAGTGTCGTACGGAGTGACTGAGCCCTTTTCTAGTCATGTCAATCTTCTTTTGGCAAGTTTTTTAAATATGGGGTCGAAGCTTCTAGGTCTAGAAGCTTTGTAACGGAAGTTTGGTAGATGGTTGGGCTGGATGCAGCCAAGGAAGTCAGTTTGGGCTCCTTTCCCCTATCAGGATGGAACAAACCCAAGGGATAAGGTCTTCTCCCATGATGAGAGGAACCATCTCCCCTCCATCCAAGCTATATAAGCCTCTCTTTTCCCAAGCTAAACTAGTTTTTGGAGTGAGCTTGAATGATTAGCAAGACATCTATAGCTTGTAGCTTTCTAGTGTATGTTTGAGGGATAATAGTGTGTTTGGTTTGGTTTTAGACTAAAGGGAAGAGGCCTTAAAACTTCCATTGTTGGGACTATACATGAGATGCTAGCAGAAGTGTGGGAACTTGGATACGTCGGAGAAGACTAGCAATGTCAAGGCATTGGTTGTAATCTCTTTATGAATTTATATGAATACAACTATTGATTGATTTCCTACATGAAGTGTTATCTTACATCTTTATGGCTTAATGTTCCTTGACCTGTTAAGTAGGCAGAATACAATATTGTATGCTATCACGTTTGTTGTTGTTGTTTGTTTGCTTGTTTTAGGTATTCAAAGGAAGGAAATGAATGATAGTTGGAGTAAGGAAGCACGATCATCACCCAGCAGAATAACGTTCTAAGAGGTAGGCCCTCTTATTTGATTATAGCTTAAGGATATTTCCCATAGATTGTTTGTTTGTGGCTAGACCCGTTCTCTTGGGCTAAAGGAATTGTTTGTGTCCGCACTGAGAATTTACCTGCACCACAAGCCCCATGGCCCGTAACATGATCTCGACCTCTACAGTTTGGGTGTGTGGGAATATAGCGCTTTTGGAAACTAAGAGTTAATGAACAGTTTAAATGTATGAAAACTTCACTTATTGAGCGAGATTGTAGGTCAATTTTGTGCCCTAGTTCTGGGTTTGGGGCGCTCAAGCCATGTTTGGGTCGAATAGTAGGATGGCTAGCTATGAAAATTGGGAAAAACTTGTAACGGGCATAATTTTCTCAGTTTTTGGCCAAATGAGGGGCAGAAAGAACCCAGATGGGGGTTTTGATGGTTACGGATCCATTAGAGACATTTGTTTTGCATTCCGAGTATTGTAAATCCATGAAAACACAAATTTGAGCACTTAATAAAAGAGGCCCTGCATTCGAAGCTGGACTAGGAGATGTAGCCCAGGAAATGGGTGAACTCCTTTATCATGTTTGTTGTTATGTGTTTTTTATATGGTATTTTGTCTCTGTTTTGGCTGTTAACTAAGTTTAAAAATAATTTGTTTATGTGTTTTGTAATTTGATCCATTACCCAAAATACATAAAATTTTCACTTGCAATTTGTATATCACCTTCAAGTTTCATAAACAAATCATTTTGGTATTAGAGAATTAGGTTATTGTGAAGGTTGATTTTGTTTGCAAGTGTTTTTCTAATGCTTACAAGGTTGAAGCTTAAAAGAGCAGAAGGAGAACTTGTGGAGCCAAGATCTCAAATTGTTTTAAGGAAAACAAACACACCTCAAGCTTCAATAGTCATGGCACATGAAGAAGGTCCTCAAGGGATGTCTGAAGATGAAAGAACTTTCAAAAAATATTTCTTTGAAATGTCTAAAATGGTAAAGGTTCTTTATGAATAGAGGAATTCAAGGTTATATGGAGAGAGCTCAAAACCTCCAAAAGGATATGGAGAAAAATGAGACAAGCCTCTAAAAGGGAATGGTGACAAACCGTCATCTTCACCTCCATACTCATCCTCATCTTCTCCTACTTCTTCAACCCTTTCACAAACACCTCCAAATTCTCGAAATGGTCATGATAAAACTCCTTTGCTTATGCTTGATATAAAGTTCGAATTGCCTATGTACAATGGGGAGGTAAATGCTAAGAAATTAGATAATTGGGTTCGTCATATTGAAGTGTATTGCAGGATACAAAGAATCAAGGATGATGAGACCAAAATTCAACTTGCTTCTCTTAGATTGGAAGGTGCAGCACTTGTCTGGTGGGAGGCCAAAACTTAAGAGGACATGAAGAAACATGGTAAGGTTTTATCCTCTTGGAATGATTTTGTTGTTGCAATAAGAAGGAAATTTTATCCATTAGCATACATGCAAAAAGCTATTATGGATTGGAAAAAATTTAGGCAAGCTAAAGGTCAAAATGTGCAAAGCTATACTCAAGAATTTAGAAAAAGAGCTTTGATTTTGGGTATAGATTTATCCTCTCAAGACACTCTACTCAAATACATTGGAAGATTGCATAGTTATTTGAGACACACAATTCTCATGTTTAACCCTACAAAATTAGATGAAGTTTGTGTACGGGCAACTTATTTAGAAGCAAGAGGGAAGAATGTTCCTCAAGAGGGCAACAAAAAGCCATTTAAGAATGGAGACAAAGGAAAGGGTAAATTCAAAGGAAAAGGGAAGAAGAATGATTCAGCCAAGAAAGAGGGAGAAAAACTCACATGTAAACACTATTCAAAAGGAGGCCATGATGAAGACCATTGTTGGAAACTTCATCCTGAAATCAGACCCAAAAGGTTTAAGAACAAACGGAAACAAAAGACTAATGCAACTACACAACATGATTTAGGATCCGATTCCAGGGATGAAACAAAGATCACATCCATGGGATTCAAAGGTAAGGACTCTATTACAAGTACTAGTTCTTCAAGTAGCCTTAATGAAACTCAATATAAAAAATAAAGAATAAAGCTTTTCTACATTAGAGTCATTTCAAAACATACCAATATTGATAAATTATTTGATAGTGGATCACAAGTAAACCTTATTTCTGAAGACATTGTCAAGAAATTGAATTTGGAAGCCACTCCACATCTTAAACCTTGTCCTTTAGGTTGGATATCTGACAATGAAAAATTGCATGTGACAAAAAGGTGTAAATTGAGATTTCCTATCACTGCAACTTTTGTAGATGAGGTGGAGCTTGATGTCATTCCACTTGACACTTATGGTATTGTTTTGGGAAGCCCATATCTATATGATAGGAGAGCAATCTTTCATCACCATGAGAACAAATATCACTTTTTTAAATATGGGGTTGGGTACATTGTTAGAGCACATAGCAAGAAGTTGAATTTATCACTTGTGAATGCTAGACAAATGAAAAGGCTTATTAATGCTAGTAAGAACTTTGTACTCTTGATGATTAAACCAAGAGAGAATGTTGAAAATAAAGCCTTCCAAGGATGTGATGCAAGGTTTAAATCTGATTTGTATGAGGTTGTTAACACCTATGATGAGATGTTTCAAGAACCCAAAGGATTGCCTCCTAAAAGAGGAATCCAACATGAGATCCAATTGCAGCAAGATTGTCCTCTTCCAAACATTGGAATTTATAGGATGTTGGTGGGCTCCAGTTTCGTAGCAATAATGCTACAACTCCTGGAGCTTCCTTCTCTAATTTTATCAACCTGGTAGTTCGTAACAAACTTGGAAGCGACGGTGCTGTATGCACAAGTACTAGCTCTTGTCGCAGCTGTCACTTGGTCAGCTGGCACAAGTCCGCTAGGGCTCAAGCCAACTTCTATGAGTTCTCAGAAGAAGCTTTTTAACCGATGAATGAAAGCTATCTCAAAGGAAATTAACCTACTGCAGGAAGAAACTGAAAGCCAACAAGGAATGAAAACCCTAGCAAACCCTAATTCTACCAGCTAGTCCTACTGATGCAAAGGTGGGAATGCAAACTACTGAAAGAGGTGCCATTACTTCTAGGAAGGTGAGATGCATGTGTCTAGACTACTTTGATCTAAATAAAACGTATTTTTGTATTTTTGTTCAAGTTGTTGGAATTATTATGTGTGTGCTTCTATCTGGGTCTTTGACTGTGCAGGGATAGATCAAGGAGGGAAATGCTTGGAAGAGGTCAGGAAGGCTCAGAGAGGGTCTAAGGGATCCCTAGCATCCTTTCAGAGAAGTTCATAAAGTTCAGATGCTTGGCAACCGTGTTTACAAGCTTCTACAGGAAGTCTGCAGGGGTTCTACAGGATGTTCAGGATTTCTACAGGAAGTCTGCTAATTTCTACAGGATGTTCTGCAATAGGATTTTTGGGTGAGGGATGAGTGGAAGAGGCTATGTGGATGGACAGGGAGGTAGGAGGGGAGCTTGTTATGACTTATGGACAGAGAGATGAGATGGAGAGGGGGTGTGCAAAGCTGGTGGGTCTAGAGGAGGTAAGAGGAAATGGAAGGCCGAAAAGGTAGAATCACGTGGGTGATAGAAGAGTTTTGGTGGTAAGTGGTCTAACTGAGGGAAGAGTGGATGGCCTAGGCACGGCTTAGGAGGGTAAGGGCATGAGAGAGTGATACTGCACAGTGTAAATGAAACAAATCATCCGTGTCTTGCACAAAACCGAGATTTCATCAACCTATTCTAACTGTTTTCATAAAACCATAGAACAGCAACGTGATTTTGTAAGGAAACTCTTGCATGGTATTGAAACAAAGATTCATTCCACAAGATCTGAATGCATGGATGCTGCTACAACTGAGAACATTGCATTAAAGCTTGTATGAACATGTAAAACTGTGTTTTTGGTGGGTGGCACGGGCTGCAATCCCAATCTCTAAACAGAGGTGGAAGTGAGTGTGCAATCAACCCTTTTGTGGAGCTCTGATTAACTCTAATCTCCTTACTCTAATCTAAACTACTGAAAGCAACTTTGTTCATAAAACTAACCTACTCAATCACATCAAGAAATTCAACTCAGCAAACTGTGTTTTCAATTGCATGTAAAGGGAAAGAAGTACAATGCTGAAAGAAAAGTAACAATACAAAGAAAGGAGGTCTATTGCTCTCAGGTTGGGCCCAACCCCGAGAGCTATAGCTCCTCTAAGAACTCAGAACTGAACTCAAATCTGCCTGCCTTTTATTAAAATATCATAGTCATAAGTCTAACAACATGCCAAAAATGGCTTACAAAGAGCAAAACAGAGCTATCAGCTCGTAGTCCAGAATAAACAACAAAGTTTCAAAAGTCCCCATCGAAGGCTACAGCCTCATCATTTATACATTACAAGGGCCAAGCTGGCCTCCTAAATTAGTGGGGTTTGGTTGTCCAAACTAAGAGTAATCTGCTGTTTCCTTTCAATCCGTTTGGCTGCCTTCTAGCTCGGTGGTGGTTGGAGCTCGGAGTTGGGGTGGAGATCACGAGGAAGGCCATTCAAGGCTGTGGACAACCTTCCTACAAAACCGCAATCCCATCTTGGTTGTCTCCTAGCCTTCATCTGCGTGGTTTTGCTCCATTAAATGTCAAAAAAACCTGAAATAAACATGTGTTAGCCACCTAGGAATAGTGACTGCCCTCCTTCGTACAAATAACATGAATATACTAAAAAATGATGCATAAGTGATGAAAAATGAAGGGTTGAGCAAGGGTAAGTAGGCCAAATGAGCCCAAAATGTTACCAAATTTGGGGCTCATCATCACCCCCCAGCTAAAGTGATTGCTCATCCTGTAGCAACTAGTCCAGCTCCTCATCCTTCATTGCCTTTACTGCCACCCTCACATCCCAAGCTTTTGCAGTAGTGTCCTCCTTTCTGACATGGAACCCAGCCTTTCTCTCCACCTCTTCCCACTGTTCCTGCTCATCTTTCTCTGTGCTGCCTTCCATCAGCCCTAACAGCAGAGGTGGGCTTAGTTTGAGGCCAATCCAGCTGGTCTGGAGGTTCTGCATAGATTTCTTATAAAGGGGAACCCGTACTAGAGCTTCCCTCATGCGAGTTGGAGTATGATACTCTCTGATTTTTAGACTGTGGGCCAATGTATTCCATCGGCGGGTGCAAGCGTGGACGCAGTTGTCCCCTAGCAGTCTCTCCATATCCTCAAAATGCGCTATGGCCTGGGCTTGCTGATCCATCAATTTCAATGAAGCTTGAGGGTCGGTGGATAAGTGTTGGTGTGCTGATATTAGTGCAGTTGGATCCCCTGGTTCTGGTCTAATCAGTAATGGTTCATTCAGCTCTCGGTGCATGACTGCTTTGGCTTCTGCTGCTCTTTTGTCTTCATGGTTCAACCATGAGGCAAGTGCCATTAACTACATATCCCCTAAGACCGTGTTGGGATCCCATGAAATTACATTAGGAAGGGCCAAATTATGGAGGTAGAACTCCGATAGTTTGGCCTTATCTTCAGATGAACTGGTATTGCATAATTCAGTGAATTGCTGCGAGTCTTGGAGCTGAGAGATACCGCTTTGTGCCAAAGTGTTGATTTGAAATTGTAGCCATTGGTCTCTCAGGTACAGGCCATAGGATTTGGCCGGGTGTCTGCATTGTATAGCATCCATGGCCCAACTGGCCATGCAGGCCAATTGTGCCTCTTTCTATTGCAGCTGTTGTTTGAGAGCTTGCACCTCAATTTGTGCTTGCAGCTCTGTTTCCTGTAGATGCGTGGTTGGCTCCCCAAGACCGGTGTGCAGTTCCTTTTTGCCTTGCTGTTCTGCTGTGGTGTCCCCGGAGGATGTGCCTGTTCCTCTCCTCAGCTCCTGTAGCTGCAGTCTAAGCTTTTCGTTTTCTTCCTGTAGGAACACCCGTTGACAATTTTCCACGTGTTTAGCCATGGCTAATTCACTTCTGGCCTCCTTGAGTTGCTCTTCCAAGGGGCCTATGTCCGCCACACCTTTTGATTTGGCTATTTTCATCCGCGTGTGTGATCGTACTCTCTCTTCCTCCAATGCAAAGAACAGTGGCACAGTGAATTCCTGTGGTATAATTTTACCAGCTTCCAAGAAGTTATAGTATGAGCTTAGACTTGGCTGAGGGCTAGGCTCCAGAATGTGCTATTTTTCCTCTTCTCTTGGTGGCTCTACTTCGTCCTCCCTCGGTGGTGATGAGGGTGCTTCCCCTTCCATTCTCTCTGTTTCCTTAAGCCGGGCTAAGGTTTCCTGTAGAGCAGCTTCAGCATCCTGTAGTCGGGCTTTTGAAGCCAATTGGTCTAATCTTTCTTTCCAAGTAGTTGTTTTCGGGCTCCCCCTCTCATAGGTGACTGATATCTTTGAGGGGGACCTCTCCTTGGGCGAAGTAGGGGCATCATCTATAGTGATTGGGCTGCTGGATGGAGGCTGTGACTTGCCTGTTTTTATTCTCACACTTCTCCTGGCTTTAAAATATAGAGGGGCCTCCCTCTTTCTCTTTTCCTTGGGTTTAGGAGGTGTATTGAGGGCGGCCAGCACAGCTGCTGCCTCCCTTGCAAGAACGTCGGCTTTCTCTTCCCTTGGTTTTCTTTTCTCAGGGCTTCCTGTAGAAGGCCCTTTTTCAGCTGATTTCGGGCTTCCTATAGAAGCCGGTTTCGGTTTTCCTGTAGGAACAGGTGGCACCACTTTAGTTTGCTTTTCTGAGGGTGTTTTACTTTTTGACTTGGTCGAGGCTGTTGTCGAGGTGCCTTTGCTGATGTGGACCTGCTCCGTCTTGTCCACCCTGCTTTGTAATCTCTTCTCTCGGGGTGTTAATATGGGTGCTTCCTCTTTCTCCTTGGCACCCTTTTTCTCTTGTTTCTCCTTTTGCTCTGTCTTTGGTGCTTTGGTCGTGGGTCTCTGGCCTTTTTCTTTCTTTCCTGCGGGTACTGACTCCTTCTCCTCGCTGCTGGAGGAACCAAGCTCTTTAGTCAACATTTTTATATTGTCATCCTTGGTTAAATTCCGGAAGGCTTCCCATGAGAGAGGGACTTTGTATGTGTGGAGTGCATCCTCCATGAGGAGCTTAATGAGCCCGTGATGAGCTACCTGGTCTGGTGTGCCTTCCCTCAACTTGGTGGCACATTCAGTCATAGACTGCAATAGAAAGTAGGGAATGCTTAATTTGTTCTCTGCAGGTAGGTCCATCTGATGCCTCAATTCTGTGAGTAACCGAAAATGGTACCCATACACAATGCTAAACCGACCTTCGCAGGTGATGTATTTCATGATTTGGAGGCTGAATTCGCTCCACAGTGGCAGTAAGCTAGTCCGTCGAACCCCGTTCTTATCTTCTGAGAACTGCTCCTCTGGTGGAAAGAATTCTTTCTTAGCCTGTTGGTCTAATTTCCTCTCTTCTTTGTCCCATGGTACTCCCATTGGGAGCTCGGTAACTCGGCTGATGAACTGTGGGGTGATTCTGAGACTCAAACCCCTGAAATTGACGGTGGCTAATGTCTTTGATTTCGGCTTCAAAGCCCGCAAGAACTCCTCTGCCACCTCATCATCATACCTCTGTAATTTGTCGCAAAATGACATCCATTGAGCGCGGGTGAACAGCTCCACCACCTCAGGGTTCTCTCTTAATTTCTTAGAGTCGGTTGGTTCCTTTCTGATGAACCCACCCGGCATGGTGAAAAACTGCTACGTTGGCTGGAGGTGGCAGATGCAACAAACTAGCCTTTTGGGACAGAGCCACGCATACAATTCACGAAAATTATCTCTAGATGAGTTTTAACAGAGCTTTAATTACAAATTATATCCTGTAGGAGAATTTACATATACCCTGATGATAATTCATGCAAACGACAGACAATACTTGCATTCCTTTATGAGCAGACTGTAGAACGTCGACTCCGCCACCCTCGAAACCAATTGCATGGGAGGCAAGGTTCAGGCTTACCTTTTTAATTCACCACCTTTGATGTGAAGAGCCCAATTTTCCCGTGGCAGTGAGCTTCCTGTAGAAGCAGCTTTCCTGTAGAAACAGCGCACGGGTTCTGGAGAACACTGCAGTGGTTCTGCGCTCTCTGTGCTGCTTAACAGACATTCGAACGGCCGAAGACTTGGAGTGTCGAGCTTCAGAGGAATCCGGATGCTCACTCGACTTTCAAACGGCTGATGATAAATGCGTGGGGTGGCAATCTAGCCGATAGATTTGAATCCGGCGGAATCCGTGGCGCGGGGGTGAGCTGTCCCTGCCGGACCGTTGGGCGACGTCACTTAATCATTCTACTGCAAGTTCCCTGACTGCCGCATCATTCCCCGCAGATCCGCCGCCGTCATTTCTGTTAAAACGCGCTTCTCCCCGACTGGATGGCTCTCACGTGTCCACTACCCGTTCCTTTTTCCACGACCACCGTTTACACATCCGACTAGACCATCTGACTGGTCGACGTGGCCAGTCGAATGGCCATACGACCGCTCAACCCATTCACTTCACACTTGCAAACATTTCAAAGTAAAATTCATGTAATTCGACGGAAGAAAGGGCGAGGCACTTACCTGTGCGGCCGCGACATGATTCTTCAGGCTTTTGGACGACGATGACTAGATTTGTTTGTTGCTGCTTGATTGCACAGGCCCGGAGGTTCCTCTTCACAGGCCGCTGACGATGAAGCTTATGATTTGGCTACATGTGCCCACGTTATCATTGCATGTTGCAGGCGCTTGAATGGTGTACACTCTAGTGGGCTTAACTGCTACGGGACTCCTGCAGGATGTCCTGTAGCAGTTTTTTCCTCCTCGGGTGCATGCTAAACGATGAAGACAGTGGCATCATGATCACGCTCACAGGGCCCTTGGATAGCTGGGATGGGTATTGCATGGCACCTCAACATCTTTTTTCATTTAAACATCGCTTCCTCTTGATAACTCAATGATTTGTTTTGATTGTGCAGGTACTTTTATTGCATGTCAACTGGGGTGGTAGCAGAAGGTGACAGCAGTGTGTGATGGAGGAAATAGTAGCTTGCATGCCTCCGTGTCGAACCTTGGTCGTTAGATCTCCCCACATAATGAATTCTGGGCTGTCCCGAACTTCTACAGGAAGTTTCCTGTAGAAATACAGAACTTCCTGTAGAAAGTCTGCGCCTTCCTCTAGAAGACTAAGCTGTGATGAAATCGTGCCCATACCTTGGAGAAGATGAGTATTCTTGGAGGAGGTGCTGGTGAGGTCTCCTGGCAGCATGATAAGGATCCTTGACTTCGAGTTGAGAGACCTCCTCTCCTTCATAGAATACCTGCAACCTGCATGCATTGGCACATTATAAACTTGTTGTCCCTGTCTTTTTTTGCTTATTGTTTTTTTCCTTTTTTTTTTTTTTTGAAAGATAGTAGGGGCACCTCAATGAGATTTTCACCCTTGCGATCTGCCTTAAGCGCCTCAGAGAGGTTTTCACTCAAGGATCTTTTTCAATTTTTTCTTTTTTCTTCTTTGAAAGACAGCAGGGGCGCCTCAATGAGGTTTTCACCCCTACCATCTGCCTTGGGAGCCTCAGAAAGGTTTTCACCCAAGGATCTTTATTTTTTATTTTTATTTATTTATTAGATCTTTCAGGGTATGCCCAAAGCAAAGGCAGAACCCTTCTCTATGACCAACACTGATTTTTCCACAGTTCTGATGAACTCTTGTCTTGAGAGAGGTTTCCTGTAGATCTTCAGTCGATGCCCATTGACAAGCATGGGGATGGACTCCTCATCAATGGTCCGAATAAGAACAGATCCATTGTCATGACATTTTTCCATTGCATATGGTCCCAGCCATCTGGTTCTCAGCTTCCCCTTGAAATCTTTGTGTCTGGATTCATACAACAGCGCCCAATCTCCTGGCTGGAATTGCTTGTCATTGAGGTGTTGGTCATGCCACACCTTTCTCTGAAGTTGAACCACTTCTGAGTGAAGGAGGGCCTGCATTGGGTGCTCGTCCAGTCCATTCAGCTGCAGTAACCTTTCTTGTTGGGCATGGCTGAGATCTAGGTCGAGCTGAGCTGTCATTCTCAAAGTGTTGTATTCAAATTCAATTGACAACAAAGCTTTCTTCCCATAGACCAGCTCATAAGGTGTGAAGCCGGTTGTGGTCTTCCAAGTGGTGTTGTAAGCCCATGTGGCCTCAACCAGGCGATCTGCCCAATCTTTCCTACTGCTGCTCACTACCTTGGTCAGAATCCCTTCCAATGCTCTATTGGTGACTTCCACTTGCCCATTTGCCTGAGGATGATAGGGGGTGGAAGTCCTATGCTTGATTTTGTGATGAGCTAGTAGGTCCTCAATTAAGTTGGATGTGAACTGGCTTCCTTGATCGGTGACTAGCTCTCTTGGGTAGCCAAATTTGTAGAAGATGTTTTCTCTTAAGAACTCAGCCACCTTTTCTTCTGTTGCTGCTTTGATTGCCTTAGTTTCTGCCCACTTTGTCAGGTAGTCAGTGCACACAATGATGTAAGACCTTTGCCTCGAAGGAGGGTTGATTGGACCCACAAAGTCCATACCCCACTTCTCAAATGGCTCAAGAGTCACTTGAGGTTGGAGAGGCATTTCATCCCTTTGAGTCGGTTTCCCCATTCTTTGGCATCGGTCACATTGGCTGATATACCTTCTGACATCTTGATGAAGTGTGGGACAATAGTAGCCTGCCTGCAGGATTTTGAAGGCAGTTCTCTTTGCTGCAAAATGTCCTCCACAAGGCCGATCATGACAGGTGAGGAGGATATCAAAGACTTCCTCCTCCCTTACACAACGCCTTAAGATCTGATCAGGGCCAAGCTTGAACAGGTTGCCCCCGATCCAAGTAAATGAGGCACTTTTTCTGATGATTCTGCTCTTCTCTCTTGAAGATAGGTGCGGAGGGAACTGTGCTGAAACAAGGTAGTTTGCTATATCAGCAAACCATGGAGAGAGTACTGAAATAGCAAACAGATGTTCATCGGGCATCTGGTCATCCACTGTTCCATCCTCATCTGCAGATAAATCCAATCTAGATAAAAAGTCAGCAACAACATTTTCTTTACCTGGTTTGTCAATGATAGTCAAATCAAATTGCTGCAACAAAAGTAACCATCTAATAATACGAGCATTCACATCTGGTTTATTCATTAAATATCTAATTGCAGCATGGTCAGTATGTACAAATGTTTGATAGCCAGTGATATAATGTCGGAACTTGTTCAGTGCATGGACCACAACCAAGAATTCTTTCTCGGTTACAGTGTAATTCAGTTCTGCTTTGGATAAGTTTTTGTAAGTAAATGGCATACGGAAGTTTTTGTTCAACTTGTCCTAAGGCTGCCCCTATGGCTTTGTTCGAGGCATCAGTGTGGATGTGGAAAGGTAGGGCCCAGTTTGGACCTCTCAAGATTGGGGCAGACACCAACTTGTCCTTTAATTCATTCAAAGCCCTCTGACAATCGTCAGTCCATTTAAACTCCACATCTTTTGCCAACAAGCCAAACAATGGTGAAGCTAGCTTGCTGAAGTCTTTAATGAATCTTTTGTAATACCCTGCTAATCCTAAGAAACTCCGAACATCCCTTACCTTTTGGGGAGGTGGAACCTTCTTGATGAGAGCAATTTTGTTAGGATCCACCTGTAACCCTTGGCAAGAAATGGTATGGCCTAGCACGGTCCCTTCAGTCATCAAGAATTCACATTTTTCAGGACTAAGGGACAGGTTCATCTCAATGCATTTGGTTAGGACTTTTCCCAGATTGGACAATGCTTCCTGGAAGTTGGACCCATAAGGAGTGAAGTCATCCATATAGATTTCCACCGCATCATGGACCAGCTCAGAAAAGATGCTCAAGACGGCTCTCTGGAAGGTAGCAGGAGCATTGCATAGCCCAAAGGGAAGAACTCGATAGGCAAAGGTACCCCAAGGACAAGTGAAGGTGGTCTTATCTTGGTCTTCCGGGCTGATTTGGATTTGGTTGTACCTGCTAAACCCATCTAGGAAAGAGAAAAACTTCTTTCCTGCCAATCCATCCAACACTTGATCTATGAAAGGTAGAGGGAAATGGTCTTTCTTGGTAGCTTTGTTCAGTTCTCGGTAGTCCACACAGATTCTCCACTTCCCATTTTTCTTGGGAACCAACACCAGAGGGGACACCCATTCGCTATCTGAGATGGGGTAAATGAATCCGGCATCCAACAGTTTTTGCAATTCTTCCTTGACAATGTCCTTAAGGGCTGGATTCATCCTCCTCTGGGGTTGCCTAACCGGTTTACAATCCTCTTTTATGTAGATGTGATGGGTACAGACCGAAGGATGGACTCCTTTCATCTCCTTATAGCTCCAAGCAAAAGCATCTAGATGACTGGCCAACAGACTACACAGCTCCTTTTCCTGAGAAGGAGATAGGGAGGAGCTGATCTTTAGCGTCCTCTCAGGGCCGAACTCCGCATTCTTGACTCTGGGAGTGACAGGGTTGGTCGCACAAAGGTCCACTAAGGTGCTGGCTTGGGCATCCTCCACCAACTCTTCTAAGGTCAGCGCACTGGGAGGTGGATTCTGGATCAAGGTCTCAATCAAATCATCCTCGGTTGGGGGGTCTCTCCTAGTGGTGTCTAGGGTGCACAAAGGTGCTGAGTACACCTCATCCAACCAAAGTGGTAAGTCATGCTCTAATGAGGGTTGGGCAGGAGGGTATAGGACTAGTTGCTTGGTCATAAGACCATTTTTGATGGTCATGTTTCCTGCACGGCAACTTATGTAAGCATTTGCAGTGGCTAACCAAGGCCTTCCCAAAATAAGAGGATATCCAGTGAGCTTTGCCTTTGGTTGCAGCACCAAGAAATCTGCAGGATATTCCCAAGAGTCAACAGAGACCAAGACATCCTCCACAATCCCTTCGGGAGTCACGGTGGAGCGATCTGCTAGTTGTAGGACTGTCGAGGTCTTCCTCAAGGAACCCTGAAGGTTGAGTTTGAGCATGGTATCCCTGGTCATCACATTAATGGCAGCCCCCAGATCAATCAAGGTGTGAGGTATGATGGTGCCATTGATGTGGACATCTACTACAGGACTCCCAGGATATAGGTACTTTGGGCAGATGACTTGTCCCAACATGAGGTCAGACAGTTGTCCTATGACATTGATGGTTGAAGCATCCCTCTTTCGCCTGCCTGGGTATCTGAAACACTTTTCCTTAACCAGTTTGTTGTATATTGGCACATCCTTGATGGCTTGGAGAAGTGGTATTATCACACACAACTGCTTGAGCTCTCCCAAAAGCTCATCCTCCTCTGGGTTGGGTTGTGTGGTGGCTGTTAGTCTCTCAGGAAAGGGTGGAATAGCCTTTGGTTCACTTTCCTGTTTGTCTTCCTCGTCCTCTGGGGGAGGAGGTTGGCGATCTGGAAGAGTCTTTCCAGATCGCAGATTGATCTCCTAGATCTCCACAGCATAGGTAGGGCATGATGTTTCCCCAGTGTATACCTGCTGGGCCTGTCTGTTGTTGGGGTTCGGGTTCGGTTGAGCAGGCATTTGAGGTTGCCTTGGAGGAGCAGGAGGTAACGGTTGAGGTTGAACTAGTGGTGGAGGCAAAATGGCGGGAGGAGTGTTGTACTGGGGCCTCCACCCCGACTGAGGTGCATTCCACTGAGGCTGTGGCTGGGCATGTGAGTGATACGAATGAGTAGTGGGTTGAGTATGGTACTGAGGTGGATAAGACCATGGAGGAGGCACAGACCAGGAAGGATGAGCAGGGGGACCCCAGGAAGGCATAGGAGTAGATTGGTTGGGGCTGTAATAAGCTTGGGGTGCCCCTTGCATCCCCTGCTGGTAAGGTCTAGGTCCTTGTGGCCTCCTTTGGTTGAGGAAATATAGAGGTTCAGTGGGGGCTTTTGTCCCTTGATACATGGCTTTAAGCCCAGGTAAGGTTGGACATTGATTTGTGGGATGGTCCTCCTCACAAACGAAACATACCTCAACCGAATGTAATGGGCATTCGTTCTTAGGGTGTCTCCTTGTACACCTAGGGCAGAAGATAGCCAAGGCCCTCTCAGCTTCTTCCTTCTTCTGCTGGATCCTGAATGTATCAAGTTGCATGGCAATGGTCTGTCTCACCTCACTTTTGAGATCCTCTAATTGATTTGCAAACTCATGTTTTGAGAAAGGAATACCAGCTGAGAGGAGGTTTCCTCTACCTCGCTTCCGAGCTGCCCTAGAGTGGTTTCTAAACACAGTCTTTATGTCCTCATAAGGCAATTGGTAAATATCTCCTCCAGCTAACATGTGAAGGGTATCTAAGAGGTCTTCAGGGACTCCTCGGAGCAGGACCAACTTGAGGGATTCAGGGTCAAGTGTGCACCTGGCCCGTTTATAGCTAAGTTGGAACCTTTCCTCATAATCCTCTAAGGACTCATCATTTCCCATGGTCATCCGGAAGATTTCTCCCTTGGTTTCCTTGGACCTACAGTAGTCCCGGTACTTGGTATTGAAAGCTTGCTGCATCTGAGCCCAAGTGGTGATACTGTTCCCAGGTAAGCCCATGAACCAGCGTAATGCTGCATCCTTAAGGGTTGAGGGGAAGAGTTTCAGCTTCTGCTCATCTTCAGTATAGTCATAGGTTCGACAAAGGACAAAAAACTCAAACAGGAAGGTATCAGGATCTTCATTAGTCAGTCCATGGAAGTGAGGTAAAGCGAAGGGGCTAATGTTCTTCATTTTCATGTCCCCATTGGTCTCTCGGATGGGGAAGGCACCTTCTATTCTCTCATCTTCTCCTCTATTGTCAGCCATAGCTTCAGATGGAATGGTCTCTAATTCTTCTTCTGCTATAGGATCTTCATATATCTCAGGAGGTTCACCTATAGGTTCTTTAGGATCACTGTCACCGAAGAAGAGAGAAGGGTGACTCAGTGATGTAGTGGGGGTGTTGGGTAAGAATTTGCCTGTTTTATCTCGATTCCTACGAGGCATGAAATGGAAATACTTTTGATTGCTTTTGTTCTTTTCTCTCTGGTACCTGCAAAAACTGAAACAGATTGATCTACAACTAACTATCTTGCTGAAATGAAAATGCAGAATTGAAATGAAAGCAGGAAAGAACTAATCTACTTTGCTCAAATGAAATTGCAAGAATGGAAATGCTAGTTTACGCTTGCAGAATTGAAATGCTAATCTATGCTTGCAAAAATGAAATTGCGGAATTGAAATGTTAATCTATGAAAGCAGGAAATGTCTATGCTACTTTTGCATAATGGAAATGAAATAAACTACTTGGCAGAAGGCGAGAGTAGGAAAATAGAAGAAAAGCAACAATTACTAATACTCTGATGCTTCCCCGGCAACGGCGCCAAAAAGATGGTGGGCTCCAGTATTGTAGCAATAATGCTACAACTCCTGGAGCTTCCTTCTCTAATTTTGTCAACCCGGTAGTTCGTAACAAACTTGGAAGCGACGGTGCTGTATGCACAAGTACTAGCTCTTGTCGCAGCTGTCACTTGGTCAGCTGGCACAAGTCCGCTAGGGCTCAAGCCAACTTCTATGAGTTTTCAGAAGAAGCTTTTTAACCGATGAATGAAAGTTATCTCAAAGGAAATTAACCTACTGCAGGAAGAAACTGAAAGCCAACAAGGAATGAAAACCCTAGCAAACCCTAATTCTACCAGCTAGTCCTACTGATGCAAAGGTGGGAATGCAAACTACTGAAAGAGGTGCCATTACTTCTAGGAAGGTGAGATGCATGTGTCTAGACTACTCTGATCTAAATAAAACGTATTTTTGTATTTTTGTTCAAGTTGTTGGAATTATTATGTGTGTTCTTCTATCTGGGTCTTGAACTGTGCAGGGATAGATCAAGGAGGGAAATGCTTGGAAGAGGTTAGGAGGGCTCAGAGAGGGTCTAAGGGATCCCTAGCATCCTTTCAGGGAAGTTCATAAAGTTCGGATGCTTGGCAACCGTGTTTACAAGCTTCTACAGGAAGTCTGCAGGGGTTCTACAGGATGTTCAGGATTTCTACAGGAAGTCTGCTAATTTCTACAGGATGTTCTGCAATAGGATTTTTGGGTGAGGGATGAGTGGAAGAGGCTATGTGGATGGACAGGGAGGTAGGAGGGGAGCTTGTGATGACTTATGGACAGAGAGATGAGATGGAGAGGGGGTGTGCAAAGCTGGTGGGTCTAGAGGAGGTAAGAGGAAATGGAAGGCCGAAAAGGTAGAATCACGTGGGTGATAGAAGAGTTTTGGAGGTAAGTGGTCTAACTGAGGGAAGAGTGGATGGCCTAGGCACGGCTTAGGAGGGTAAGGGCGTGAGAGAGTGATATTGCACAGTGTAAGTGAAACAAATCATCCGTGTCTTGCACAAAACCGAGATTTCATCAACCTATTCTAACTGTTTTCATAAAACCATAGAACAGCAACGTGATTTTGTAAGGAAACTCTTGCATGGTATTGAAACAAAGATTCATTCCACAAGATCTGAATGCATGGATGCTGCTACAACTGAGAACATTGCATTAAAGCTTGTATGAACATGTAAAACTGTGTTTTTGGTGGGTGGCACGGGCTGCAATCCCAATCTCTAAACAGAGGTGGAAGTGAGTGTGCAATCAACCCTTTTTTGGAGCTCTGATTAACTCTAATCTCCTTACTCTAATCTAAACTACTGAAAGCAACTCTGTTCATAAAACTAACCTACTCAATCACATCAAGAAATTCAACTCAGCAAACTGTGTTTTCAATTGCATGTAAAGGGAAAGAAGTACAATGCTGAAAGAAAAGTAACAATACAAAGAAAGGAGGTCTATTGCTCTCAGGTTGGGCCCAACCCCGAGAGCTATAGCTCCTCTAAGAACTCAGAACTGAACTCAAATCTGCCTGCCTTTTATTAAAAGATAATAGTCATAAGTCTAACAACATGCCAAAAATGGCTTACAAAGAGCAAAACAGAGCTATCAGCTCGTAGTCCAGAATAAACAACAAAGTTTCAAAAGTCCCCATCGAAGGCTACAGCCTCATCATTTATACATTACAAGGGCCAAGCTGGCCTCCTAAATTAGTGGGGTTTGGCTGTCCAAACTAAGAGTAATCTGTTGTTTCCTTTCAATCCGTTTGGCTGCCTTCTAGCTCGGTGGTGGTTGGAGCTCGGAGTTGGGGTGGAGATCACGAGGAAGGCCATTCAAGGCTGTGGACAACCTTCCTACAAAACCGCAATCCCATCTTGGCTATCTCCTAGCCTTCATCTACGTGGTTTTGCTCCATTAAATGTCAAAAAAACCTGAAATAAACATGTGTTAGCCACCTAGGAATAGTGACTGCCCTCCTTCGTACAAATAACATGAATATACTAAAAAATGATGCATAAGTGATGAAAAATGAAGGGTTGAGCAAGGGTAAGTAGGCCAAATGAGCCCAAAATGTTACCAAATTTGGGGCTCATCAGATGTGAGTCATGGAAAATGCAGAAATCAAAAGACAAATCCAAGAGTTGCTTGACAAAGGGGTCATCAGACCAAGCACATCACCATGCGGGTCACCAATTGTTTTATTACCAAAGAAAGATGGTACATGGTGCATGTGGGTAGATGTCATAGCCTTGAACAAGATTACAGTAAAGAATTGTTACCCTCTTCCTCGAATTGATGATTTGCTTGATTAGTTGAAAGATGTTGTGTATTTCTCTAAGTTGGACTTGAGAGGTGGCTATCATCATATTAGGATTGTTGAACGAGAAATATGGAAGACAACCTTCAACACAAAACAAGGTTTGTTTGAATGGTTAGTTATGCCTTTTGGGCTTTGTAATGTTCTTGCAACATTCATGAGAATTATGAATGATGTCTTAAGACCTTTTCTTGATGATTCTGTAATTGTCTACTTAGATGACGTATTGATATTCAGTAAAACCCGTGAAGAACATGTCAGGCATGTTAGGCAAGTCTTAGATGTCTTGAAGTTTTTTTTTTTTTTTTAAGATGTCTAAATGTGAGTTTGGAAAGACCTCATTAGTGTATTTGGGACATATTGTTGGAGGGGGTGAATTGAAGATATATCCCTCAAAGGTCAATGTCATTGTAGATTGGCCCAAGCCAAATAATGTCCAATATTTGGGAGCAGCCCAATATTGGATAAAGTTCATTTCTAACTTTTCTTCAATTACAGCTCCATTATATGCCTTGAAATGCATAAAGCAGGTTTTTCAGTGGGGAAGCAAGCAACAGAAATCCTTCGATGCATTGAAGGGGAGAATTAGCATAGCTCCAGTTCTTGCAAGACAACCATTTGAGATACAAAAAGATGCAAGTGACTATGCCATGGGAGCGGTCTTGATGCAACATGGTAAGCCCATATGTTACCATTCTGAAACTTTTAGTGGTGTGGTAGTTAACTATCCTACATATGACAAAGAAATGTATGCATTGGTGCAAATTTGAAAAAGTGGAAACACTATTCGATGGGAAAGGAAACTATCATTCACACTGATCATCAACCATTGCAATACTTGCAATCACAAACTAAGCTACAACAAGCGAGGCATTTCAGATGGATGGGTTTCTTGCAACAATTCCACTTGGTGATAAGGTATAATAAAGGTATCTATAACAAGGTTGTTGACATGCTTTCTAGACCAATTGTTAGTGCTTCAGTTATTCTTAAGCATAATTATATCATGCATGACAGCTATGTTGAATAGTATGCCTTAGATTGTAACTTTGAAGATGTATATGCAACTATGTGTCAAGGCAACCAAGTAGAGGAATTGGATTACCATGTGCATGATAAAATTTTGTATCATCTTAGCAAGCTATGCACTCCATAGGGTGAAAGAGTCAACATCATAAGGGAAGCGCATACTTCTCATATTGCTATCCATTTTGGTGTAGGCAAGACGGTGGCACAATTACAAAGGTATTATTATTGTCCTAGAATGAATGGAAGTGTGTCAGGATATGTAAGAGGATGTTCTTTATGTGCTACAAGTAAGCCTAGAAATAGAAAGTTAAGATTGTATACTCCACTTACAGTGCATTCTCGTCCTTGGGAAAATGTTTCTATGGACTTTGTAGGAGGACTACCTATGTCTAAAAAAAATCATGATTATCTTTATGTTGTGGTGGATCGTTTAAGCAAGATATGTATTTTGATGCCTTGTAAGAAGCAAGTTACAAATGAACGAACTACACAAATGTTCTTTCAAAATTGATGGGTACATTTTGGGTTGCCCAAATCCATTATTTCTGATCGAGATTCTCGATTTGTTGGGAGCTTTTGATCAAGCTTATGGGGACTCGTGGACACCAAGTTGAAAAAGAGTACAACATTCCATCCACAAACCAATGATCAGACAGAGGTTCTGAACAAAACGGTAGTACATCTTCGTCGTGGTTATTGTAACAAACATCCTAAGCTTTGGGATGAACACTTACACTACATTCAACATGCTTATAACTGGGCAAAGCATTCAACGACTCGAACATCTCCATTTGAGGCATGCTTTGGTTACTTACCAAAATCTCCTTTAGATTTTATGGAAAAAATGTTTCCATTGATGGACATAGTGACATTGATAAGGCCAAGCGATTAATTGAACAAGCTCAATTGGTGCATCAGATGGTTCAAGAACAGCTAGAAAAGAGCTAAGCCAAGTATAAGAGAAGGCATGATAAGCATCATGTTGACCACAATTTTCAAGTTGGAGATGAAGTTTGCCTTTACATTAGCAAGGAGAGACTTAAAGGAGAAGGTAAAAAGTTGAAACCAATAAGGTATGGGCCTTTTAAGATTCTAGAAAAGATTGGTAACAATGCCTTCCATTTGGATTTGCCTCCTTATATGCAAATGTATGCAGATGTTAATGATGGGAATTTGAGATTATATGAACCTCCTTTCATTGATGATCAAGGAGAGCATGTTCAAATTCCTCCAATAGAAGATTTCTCTCCAAAAATTCTTAAAGAATTGCAACAGGATACTATCCATGACAAAATAACAAGAAATTCAAAACGAGGGAATGTGGAGTATCTTCGTGTTGGTCCCAAAGGCACAAATCCAAGAAAATCTAAATGGATTGAGGTTGTAAGGGTGAGGGAATTGTACCCTAATATATTTGTTGATTGAAAGTAGTCTTTTGGAGGTCCAAAAGCTTCTGATTGGGAGGAGTGATCCAAGGGATCAATTTAGTGCTCAAAAATCAAAGTATGTGATAGAGCTCAAAACTTATACCATTGCGTAGATCTTGGCGATCTGAATCCAACACAACTTGAATCGTTCAAAACTGATATCGTATGCTCCCGATATCGCGTTCTAATCAAATTCCCAAGCAGGCAAAATTCTGAAGTTGGGTTGCAAGTATGCCCAGTCAGCAGTCCGTATGTTGACTAGGCATGTGACTGGGCAAGGTGATTGTACTTTTATTGGCCAATGGTTTGTTGACAAGTGTATCTTTTTTATTGGTTTGTGGATGGTACAATTTTATTAGTTTATGGCATGTTGAAGTGGTCGAATCAGAAGAGGCCACGTGGGCCAATGGGTGGCCACCATGTGGCCTCCCGACGTTGGTGCAAAATTTGGTATGGGTCTCATCTAACCTCCATGCGAATCAAACAGGCAACCTTCGAGGTGGCAGCACAGTACTCTACCACCGGGCCACCACTATGTTTCTTAACCAGATGGTTCTCAGCTTATATATAAACCATAGAGCAAATGTGTTTTGGAGTTGGGACTGGGGATAAGCCTCAACCCTAGTCCTCGTGCCCTCAAAACCAAGGGGCAAGACCATGGGTCAAGGCTTAGCCTCAACCTCGTGATCACAACCCCGTCACCATAACCCATAATGCAATCGCAGGCGGAGAGTTGGATGTTGGCCAACCACTAGGGGGTCAGCCCCGAGTCATAAGACCCTTCACATAACCACAAGTGGAAGAGCAAGAGGGGCCAAACCATAAGCGCTTATAGCGGGGGCCAGCCCCAGGGCCCATGGCCCGTAACATGACCTCGACCCCTACCGTTTGTGCGCGCAAGAATATAGCGCCAAACCCTGGGTTCTATGAGCGTAATAAGACCATGCACTAGGTGTTGGGGGTCTGCCCAGCGAGGGTGGGCGATTAGCCCCAATCCTTGGGCATGTGGCCCCCATACAACCACATTTTTCGGAAACTAGGAGTTAATGGACAGTTTAACTGTCTGACAATTTCACCTGTTGGGCAGGATTGTAAGCTAGGTTTGCACGCCAGTTCCGGGTTTGGGGTGCTCAACACAGGTTTGGGTCGAATTGGAGGATGGTTAACTATGAAAATTGGGAAAAACTTGTAACAGGCATAACTTTCTTAGTTTTTGGCCAAATGAGGTGCAAAAAGAACCCATATTGGGATTTTTGACAGTTCTGGATCCATTGGAGACATTTGTTTTGCATTATGAGCATTACAAAGCCATGAAAACACAAATTTGAGCAATTAATAAAAGAGTCCCTGCATTGGAAACTAGACCAGGAGATGTAGCCCAGGAAAGGGATGAAATCCTTTATCATGTTTGTTGTTATGTGTTTATGATATGGTATTTGGTCTCTATTTTGGCTGTTAACTAAGTTTAAAAACCATTTGTTTATGTGTTTTGTAACTTGATCCATTACCTAAAATACATAAATTTTTCACTTGCAATTTGTATATCACCTTCAAGTTTAATAAATAGATCATAGATGCCCATGTTGTTAGTATTGAGGGTTTAGTCTCAAGATACCCTTGTTGTTGATATTGATGGAGGAGGTGGTATAGTCTCTGGATTCCCTTGTTGCTTGAAGAGATGAGAAGGCATTGGGTGCTTGATAGGTTTGGAAAACCAAACTAGTGTGTATACATGGTTAAAGAGAAGAGAAGGCACTAGGTGCTTGCCGGGTTTGGCAAAAGATTCAGTGTGTGTATGAAAAGGACAAAGAACAAAGGTAGAAGTAAAGGAACCATTTGAAAGATAAGTATCAGTATGTTATTTTGGTTTTAATTATGCATGTGATATGTGATTATAATTTATAATGGTTATATGTGATAATGACTATGATTTATGATGGTTGAGTTTTAGCTAATCGGATGTGATATGTTTACACGTGATGATTTGATGGAAGAGCTAGTTTGACTTGTTGTGATAGGAAGTAAACAGAATTTTACATGTACCTTATTGACAAGCTACCAATGAGATATGATTTGAATTTATTTCAATACATTTAGAATCTAATGGAAATTATGTGCTTGGTTCAGGAAAGCAAAAAAATGCTTGTTTAGGGTGGTTGAAAATGACTGCAAGAATTAGCGGCGACAACAAAAGGAATTGGATAAGACAGCAATATGTTGGTAAAGCATTCAGGAGTAGGGCGATTTCGGGACACGGGTGCCCAATAGTGTCCATTGATTTCCATAAGCATGTTATGACGGGTATGATGGTTTTGAGGAAGGGATATGCCTTGCTTTTTGGACCTTCCGATGCGAGGAAACCTTTCCAAGGGATGGATCGCTCGAGAGACTGTGTAGCAGAGAAGGGGATGTCGGGGAACTTGGAAGGTGAGTGATTGCACTAAAAGGGGTGACCGGATCTCGGATTGGTTTTGGTCATTAGCATTGACAGATGGAATCAAATGCACATTGGTAGTTTGCCCTATAACAATGAGTTTGCAATTGTTCACCAAGAGAACAAGTAGTGCAAGGATCGTAGTGATAGACACTGTATGCAAGTTTGACTTTGGCAATGGATTATGGACTTCTTGGGAAGGAGGTGAATCCTAGTACTACTTTTGAGGGTGGAGGGGTGGGCCTCTGGATTCCCTTGTTATAGATGCAGACATTGCATCCTTTTATTTGTTGGTTAGAGCAAAGGTTCATATGTATATATTTGTATTTTATTGTGAATACTATGTTGAGTTGGATTTATAAAGTTCCATAAACAGTATGTATGTTTGTTGTTGAAGCAAATGTGCACAAGTATATGTGGTTGTTATTGTAAATACCATAATGAGTTGTGTTATAAAGCTACAGTAAATGATATGTTTGCCATGTTTTCAGCAGTGGCCAATGTAAATACTACAACGAGTTATGTTATAAAGCTCCACAGGTAGTATGTTTTATTTTTCAGCAGTTGTTGGTCATAGGTTTCATAGAACACTGAGGACAGTGTTCCCCTAAGGGGGAGGGGTTTGTAACAACCCCTGGTTGTTTTTCCATGTAAAAAAAATATAAGACCAAGGTCATAGGACACACCTTCCAAGATGAATGGTGGGAAAACATCACATTGGGGTCACTTTCGGTTTATTTATGGCTATGGAAATTGGCAAAGGAAAAGTGGCGTTAATTGGCATTTATTTATGAAAATAAAGGAAAATAGGAGAAAAGGAAGGTGAAGCGACACATGATTGCATGAGAAGGAAATTAGAGGAAAAATTAAGGAAAATGAAGAAAAAGAGAGGCATCAATGATAAAAATGAACTTGAGAATCGGTTGACAATTTTTCCCTAGTTTTAGAGCAAGTGTAGCAAAGGACAAAGAACAAGCACTTGGACAAGCAAACAAAGGAAGGGAAAAGGTAAGAAAAGGAAATTGAAGGAAAGAAAGAAGAAGGTTGGATCAACGACTTCAGTAGGAAAGTGTGCGGGTAACCTGTTGCATGTGTGATTTCCTGGCTGAGGTGCGAATGCATGGTACATGCATTCAGTTTTTTGGTTCATTAGTTGTCATTGGCATGGGTTTTGTCTGGAGTGAGAGTGATTTCACCCTTGCCTTACCATTTCTTGGATAGCAATGGTGTGATGGCGTTCATTTTTTGTTGAGCTTTGGATTGTCATCAGGTTTTGAAACCAGGTGAGGTAGTCTCAGGAAAATTCCCAAGGGTTGGGGGTGTTAGAAAGGTAGCAAGAAATGATAAATTTGACTTGTTCCTTAATCAAATTTAGTAATTCGATTTTCCACATCAACAAGATGACTTGGATTGCAGTTAACTTGTGTGACATGGCTTGTGTCTACTAGTTTACTCAGTAAATTCAAGTAAGAGGCTAGAAGTAGAGTTGTTCATGTAGAGATTGCTAAACTCTAGCAATCTAGTTCAATTATTTTCAGTTTTTCTTAGTTAACTGAGCTCAAGTACTTAGTTGAGTCAGTTGTGTAGTAGGACTGTTATTAACTCATTGATCTGTTAGTTAAACTAGTCAATCAGCTAAAAATAGCCCAGACATGCATGGAATTCAAATTGCCTAGCCAGAGTGGGAGAAAAGGAACTTTGTAATTATCAACTGTATACTAGTTGAGTGTACAGGCTTGGCAGTTAAACAGGTGAATCATTCCTTGGTAATTGCGGAAGAAAATAGGAGAAATTACTAATTTTTAGGAGCTAATTTCCTCCAAGATTGCACAAGGAAATAGGAGTAAGTTGGGGCCTTGAATTGGCTAAGTGTTGGCCAGAGCAAGATAGTCAACAGGAGAACAAGTTTACAATCCAAGTTGTGCTTCAGGATTAAAGAAAAACATTGTAATAGTTTCACATTCTCATCTGGTTAATGAAAAGCAACAGAGGGGTTTTTCCCAATTGGGTTCCCCTATAAATCATTGTGTTCTTGTGGTGTTTTAATGGTTGCATTTCATTTCATTTGTTTTTAAATTGTGATTTTCATTCTGCAGAACAGTAGAGGAAATTTTTAATCTCTTGTTTTTAGTTCAAATACATCACTAGTAACAAATTTCTATTAATTTCTAGATGGTATCATAGTAGAAATCACACTAGAAACTAGTCTATAGAGCCTCTCCTTCAGAGATTTCGATTTGTAGATTCAGTGAAGCAGTTCCCTTTCGTGCAGGAAAATGTCTTTCAACGGATTAAGATTGGAGTATGCCCTTGAGGGAACCTCAAATTTCATAGCCTAGAAGGAAATGATGGAAGAAAAGCTCGATGATAATTTTGCGTTGGATTACACCAAAATTGATATTACAAATCTAATAATATCATATGCACAACAATTAGCCCAGTGGAAGAAGGATACCACAAAGGGAAGGAGGATCATCCTAGAGGGTGTGAAAGACCACCTAGTATCGAATTTACATGGTAAGGAGACTCCCTTTTCTATGTGGAAGACACTCACTGAGCCATTCGAAAATGGTAGTGATGTCACGAAATTAGCATTGAGGGACTAGCTCAGAAACATCTCCATGCAGAAAGGAGAAACCATTTCACATTACCTATCCAGGTTCACTCAGTGTCAAGATGAGCTTGGATGAGTTGGAGAAAAATATTCCCTCTTTAGAACTAGTGAGTCTAACTCTCCTAGACCTTCCAAAAACCTGGCATAGCTACCAAGACTTTGGAAATGGAAGGGACAAATTGCCAAATTGGGATAGACTCTAGTCTGATCTAATGCAAGAAGAAATTTGACGAAACACTAGAGACAAAGTAACATCCAAATCTAAGGAGGAAGAGAATTTTGCTTTGGTTTGGAAGGGCAAGAAGGCCCAAAACAAGCCAGAGTCTAGCCAGAATAATGGTAAGAAGAAGGATTTAAGCAAGATAAAATGTTTTCACTGCCATGTGTAATCACCTCCTCCCAAAAACTACCTTAACCCTCAACCAGTGATTCCACCTCATGATCGAACATCACTAACCATCACCAGGTCGGTCTCTACCAAAGTCATCCAGGGCTTTAGAGCATTTGTTCCAACCTAGCTTCAGGACTAGTAAACCCACAACTATCGCAAGGCTCCAGAGCG
Organism: Pinus tabuliformis; assembly: GCA_031772625.1. Classification (NCBI taxonomy): domain Eukaryota; kingdom Viridiplantae; phylum Streptophyta; class Pinopsida; order Pinales; family Pinaceae; genus Pinus; species Pinus tabuliformis. The sequence goes on along the minus strand of CM062820.1, from coordinate 353,895,525 downwards.
TTTTCCAAACAAGGCTCCATGACTAGTAACTCAACCCATCAAGGGCTCCAAAGTGTTTGTCCAACCAAGGCTTCTAGGACTAGTAACTCAACCCAAGTTGTTCCAGGGCTTCCAGAACATTTGTCCAACCAAGTCTCCAGAAACTAATAACTCAACCCATAGACATAAGGAACATGAGTACCAATCAAAAAACAAAAGTTAAAACCCACAACACCATGGTTATCTAGAAAATGGCAAGGATAGGCAAAACCACTGTCAATCCAAGCAATCCTTCATGCCAATGATAGGTCATAACCAAATAACCATATGCATACACCATGCATGCCAAAACTAGCAAGTATATCATATAGGCAAAACTAGCAAGTATATCGTACATGCACTTTCCTGCTTTCCTTTACCTTCTTTCTCCAAATCCAACGTGCTCCAAGAATACTCCAAGAAAACCCTAAGTTTACAAGACTGTGGGAGTGAGAGAATGGAGAGAGAGCTCCAAGCTAAAGCTGACAAAAGGTTAAACTAACAAAAAAACCATGAACTGATCCTCGTAAGACTTTTTATCATTGAGGCCTTTATTTTCTTCAATTTCCATTATTTTCCTTCAATTTCCTCCTCACATGCAACCTGTGACCTTTCACCTTCCTTTTCTCATATTTTTCATTATTTTCATAAATAAATGCCATATTAATGCCTCTTTGTCTTTCCAAAGCCTTCGATAATTTCCATAGTCATTAATTAATCACTATTGATCCCCATCACTATGTTTTTGCCCAACATTCAACTTGGAATACATGTCCCATGAACTTGGTCTTATTTTTCCTTTATTAACTTTATTACATGAATTTTTAGCCAGGGATGTTACAGAACCCTCCCCCTTGGGGGAACACCGTCCTCGGTGTTCAACCACACTTATAAACTAGTAAAACACATGTTGTTGATGGAAATTTATAGCACAACTCGAAGCAACATTTACATCATATGATATTGTTGAAAACAAAACCAACATATCATGAACACCATACCGCTTATTGGTGCTTTATAACACAACTCGATGCAGTATTTGCATACATATACATATACATAGACATAACCAAAGCACAACTCCAAAATATTTACCAAAATACATCTGCTTAACCAACAAATAGAGAAGGATACATAGCCCGCATCTGATAAGCCATTTCCATGTAGCTTCATCAGGCCCAAAGTGCTTCCATTGCACTTTAACTTGCTCGATTCTACAGCATGAGCATCTTTTGTTGCAAAATGCATTGAGGTTCCGAATGGAATTATCCCTCTAGTTCCACCTGCAATATAGACCAATCAATCACATGATCATCATCTTTCACATACTTCTTAAGCAATGGCACATGGAAAATATCATGGACTTTCACTATAAGAGGTAGTGCAAGTCGATAGGCTACTGGTCCAATCCTCTCAATAATCTTGAAAGGCCTGCAATATCGAGGTGATAACTTAGCACATTATCCAATCCTCAAGGAGGTATTCTTGGTATTGATGCGCAAGTACACCTATTCTCCAACCTAGAACTCCTTAAATACCTCGTGTTGATTTGCATAACTTTGTTGCATGTCCTGTGCTACCTTTAAATTCTTCTTGGTAACTTGCATTTCTTGTTCCATATCTGCCAACATGTTTGGTCCAATCAACACCCTATTCAGTGGATCACTTCAACTGATAGGAGTATTACAACTCCATCCATAAAGTGCCTCAAACAGATTCATCCTCAAAGATTCTTGATACCCATTGTTGTACGCAAACTCCACTAGTGGAAGATACTCTTCCCACTTTTGTTGTTGATGCATAACATACATTCTCAACATGTCCTATATAATCTTGTTGACCCTGTTTGTCTATCCATATTTCTACGGATAATTGATCCGTAAACTACCGTGGATATTCCACTAGGCAGTTCATCACAACAGATTTGATAATATTATATTAAAAATATGAGATTCTACACTATTACAATTTCATTTGTTTTCTAGATCTGTAAAATTAACTGTAATTAGTGCATGCATGTAAAAATAAATCAAGCAGAAAAGTAGAGAACGACAAAATAATCTCACACACACATAATACACAAGATATGCTCTATGGGAAACCCTTTCGGGAGAAAACCTAGTTGGAAAGGTGGGGTCGCTTCACTCTCTTTCTCTATCTGGAAATATGGCTGCAGATACAAAGAAGTAATGTTTGTGGCCCATGGGTTGCTACAGTGCACATATCCTCTCTATGTGCTCTACCTCCTATCTCTACTCGCTATATTTGCTCAACTATGGAACAAAATTCTCTCGAAAGAATCGAATGCCTCTTCCTCCTAGTGGCCCGGTTATAACACAGCCTGATAGCCTACTAGTGGTTAAGTTTGACTACATAAACTCTTAACTAGAGTTACAAAATAGACTCTTCTATATTCTTCTACATCAAAAACACATGGCTAGCCCCTTTTCGATGAATAATGGGGGCTGACGTAGCATCCTCCCAAACTATAGGTGTGAAAACAGGAAGGTCAACTTCTGAGTGGCATAAATTTTGCATACAAACTCTAATTGACACAATTCTTGTGCCATTGGAAATATCTCTATGTGTAGAATAACATGAAAAAGTGTTGTGCTCAAGAGTGTGTGTGTGTGAGAGAGAGAGAGAGAGAGAGAGCTCCAAGCTAAAAATGACAAAAAAAATCCATGAATTGATCCTCAAGCCTTTTGATCATTAAGGCGTCTATTTTCTTCAATTTCCTCCTCACATGCAACCTATGACCTTTCCCCTTGCTTTTCTCCTATTTTCCATTATTTTCATAAATAAATGCCAATTAATGTCTCTTTGCATTTCCAAAGCCTTTGCCAATGCCTCTTCCAATTTTCATAGCCATTAATTAATCACTAGTGATCCTCATCACTATGTTTTTTCCCAGCATTCAACTTGGAATATGTGTCCCATGACCTTGGCCTTGTTTTTCCTTTATTAACTTTCTTACATGGATTTTTAACCAGGGTTGTTACACCATCAATTCATGCACTATGCAGTAAAGTGTCCGCACAAGAAGTCTAAGAAGAAGCCTTTAGAAGGAGCAGGAGGTGAAGCACTTGCCTTACCATTCGAATTAGACTCCACCCTGATTGCATGCTTGTTGAGCATTGTAACTGGGAGTGTGTGGTATCTAGATTCAGGTGCCTCATTCCATATGATAGGATGCAAAAAATTCTTCAGTAGCCTAAAGCAGAAGGATCTCTAGTTACACATTGAACTTGGGGATGATGGGCGATACAATACCAAAGGAATTGCTACCATAACCTTTAAGAGGGAGTCAGACTCCCACCTTCATCTGAAAGATGTCATGTATGTACCTGGGCTGGGGAATAACTTGATCTTTGTAGCCGTATTGGAGGATTGTGGATATGATGTTGTTTTCAGTAAGGGGGAAGCCTTTTTTATACATGTAGCTACTGGTAGGTGAAACATATTGGAGCTCGAGTGAAGAATCTCTACATACTTGAGGTGGAAGCTTGTGTTGTACTGAGCAACAAGGCAGGAGAAGTGTAGAGTCAAGATGTTGGAGAACTCTAGCACAGGCTCATGGGACACTTACACCATGGAGCCTTGAAAATCATGCAACATATTACCACCAGTCTCCTGAAATGCACTCTTGACCAACATGATGTCTTCAAGGGTTGCACATTGGGAAAATATGTCAAATACACCTTCCAGGGCCGAGATAATAGAGCTGGAGCAATCTTAGAATGAGTCCACTCTGATGTATGTGGACCATTTTCTACAACCTCTACAACAAAACACAAGTATTATGTAATTTTTGTTGATGACTTTTCAAGAAAATGTTGGATCTTCTTCATGCGGAAGAAGGATGAAGTTTTCTCAAAATTTGTTGAATTCAAAGCATTGGTTGAAAAGGAGATTGATCGGAAATTGAAAGCCCTGAGAAGTGATAATGGAGTATAATATGTTTCTAGCACCTTCAAGGACTTTTGTGCCAAAGATGGTATTAAAAGATAATTCATAACACCCCATAACCCACAGCAAAATGGGGTGGTTGAAAGGAAGAACATAAGCATAGTGGGAGTAGCAAGAGCCATGCTACATGATCAAGGGTTTCCATTACATCTATGGGCATGCGACACCACAGTTTATTTGCAGAACAAGAATCCTCATAAAATACTTAGCATGATCACACCCGAAGAAGCTTTCTCTCGGAGGAAGCCAGATGTATCTCATTTCAATTTTTTTGGAGCTATTGTGTATTTTCATGTCTCTAGGGATAGCAGGAAGAAACTTGAGCCTACATCTAATATGGGAGTCTTTTTAGGATACACAGAGACACCACATAACTATAGGGTGTATTTTCCCTCACTCGGGGTGATAGTAGTGAGGAGAGATGTCAAATTTGATGAGGAGAAGGCTATGAAATGCTCTTTAGAGCAAGAGCTAAGTACCCCACTGGAGGAAGAGTTGTTAGTTCCAAAGGAGGAGCCTCAGATAGAGCTTCACATGCATAGGAGCAGACAAGAGGCAGAGTGGAGACGCCCACTCAACCAAAACCTTCCAAAGAAGGGAGGAAGAGAACCAAAGAAGCTGACAGATTGGTATAAGATGCACAAGAGCATGTGGGAGCTCCTATATCTCTGCATAGGAAAAGGAGCTCACCAGACAAGTACGATGGATATATCGCTCTCATGACAAAAATCATTGAGACAAAGCCTTCTTCATTTGAGGAATCAGTTACTCAATCAGTGCAGGTTGATTCCATGGTGGAGAAGTATGACTCCATCATGAATAACAATGTATGGCAGGTGGTTCCAAGACCAAAGAACAAGTCAGTAGTTGGTTCCAGATGGATTTACAAAGTGAAGCATGTAGTTTATGGGAGCATCGAGAAGTACAAGGCCAAATTTGTGGCCAAAGGCTTCTCTCAGGTAGGGGGAGAGGACTATGAGGATACTTTTGCCCCAGTGGCAAGATATTCCTCAATAAAATCCATTCTAGCATTAAGTGCGCAGATGGGGTGGAAGATCCATCAAATCGATGTGGAGACCGCCTTTCTCAATGGTGTTCTTGAGGGAGAAATTTACATAGAACATCCAGAGGGATTTGAAACATATGATAGGGAGACACGTGTGTAGACTCGGGAGAGCCATGTATGGTCTCAAACTTGCGCCCCAAGCATGGTACACTCAGATTGACACATATCTTTGTGGATTGGGCTTCAGGAAAAGTGAAGCAGAGGCCAATCTCTATCACATTGTGGTATATGGCAAGTTTCTTATCTTGGTTTTGCATGTTGATGACTTAATACTTACAGGAGATGAGCAGTTGATCCACTCTTACAAGGAGGACCTTGCAAGAGAATTTGAGATGAAATAAATGGGCTTGATGCATTACTTCCTTGGGTTGGAAGTATGGTAGGGTGATGGTAAGTTGTTTGTGAGTTAGGGGAAGTATGCCTTTGAAATACTTCAAATCTTTCACATGGAGAATTGCAAGCATATGGACACACCTCTAACTACAAACTAGAGGAAGGAGAGTGTTTCTTAAGGAGAGGTAGTAGATGTTACCATTTACAAACATCTTGTGAGATCCTTGATGTATCTGGTGAGAGGGCAAAGGGAGTGAAGCTCCAAGGCTTCGCCGATGCAAACTAGGCAAGGAGTCCATCAGATAAGAAAAGTACTTTAGGCGCTATCTTCAGTGTTGGGTTTGCAGTTATTTCCTGGTATAGTAGGAAATAGAGGTCTGTGGCACTCAACTCAGCAAAGGCTAAATACATGGTTGCAAGTCAAGAAGCATGTGAGGCCATATAGATGAGGAAAATACTTGTGGGTCTTTTTAGTCAGGAGATGTATCCAACAGTGATTTATTGCGATAATCAGAGTTGTATTAAACTCTCTGAGAATCCAGTATTTCATGATAGGTCCAAGCACATTGATATCAAGTACTATCACTTGCGGGATTATGTGTAGAGGAGAATTATGATGCTATAATACATTCCAACTGAGGAGCAGGATGCAAATATATTAAGAAAGGCATTGTTAAGAGGCAAAATAAATTCCACAGGTGTAGGATAGGGGTGCTGCAAAATCACTTTCTTGCTAAGAGGGAGCGTTCAAAATGTAGCAAGAAAGGCACAATTTGGCTTGTGACTTAGTCAAATTTAGTAATTCGATTTTCCACATCAGCAAGATGACTTGGATTGTAGTTAGCTTGTGTGACATGGCTTGTGTCTATTAGTTTACTTAATAAATTTGAGTTAGAGGCTAGAAGTAGAGTTCATGTAGTGATTGTTGAAATTTAGCAATCTAGTTTAGTTTGACTCAGTTAACTGAGCTAAAGTACTTAGTTGAGTCAGTTGAAGGTCAATTGAGTAGTAGAACTATTGTTAACTTAGTGATCTCTCAGTTAAACTAGTTAATCAACTAAAAATAGCCCAGACATGCATGAAATTCGAATTGCTTAGCTAGAGTGGGGGGAAAGGAAAATTGTAATTATTAATTGTATACTAGTTGAGTGTAGAGGCTTGGCAGTTAAGCATGATGGTTTGTGATGTGCTATGACTATGGCTCTTATTATTCTTTGATAAGTTAATGAATGGTTGATGAATGGATGGGCTAACAAGTGTTATTCCAACTATTAAGAGAGGGCATTAGACCTTCTTGGTGATTCCCAGATAAGTTTCAAACTCCTATGATCAGATATGCATTCATGACCTGTAGCTTACATGCTCATTATATGTTTGACGAAATGATTGTCATGGTTAGGCCTGGTTAGGTTAAGTTCGTGTTCAAGTTTTGTATGTTTAGCATCATCCTTAAGTTATTTATCATTCTGAGAAGTCTCGGGCAGTTATGGGTAGGGGTTTGGAGCCTGAGTTGGAATTGTAGCTTAGATATTGGGACCGCAGACACTAAATTGAGCAATTTAGGTCATAATTGCAAGGAGCAAGGCTTGTGAGTGTGGTTGGAGGCCTTCAATCACACGCAAGAAATGTGAAGGGTGTGATTGGGAGTCTAAGTCATTGAAACAAAATTCCAGCTCAGGGATTGACCACCTGGGGTGTTTCTTCATCTCCTAGGTGATCTATAGTCCCTGTAAGATGTCAATTTGTGGGCAGTAAGTCTCAGTTGTAGGCCCCACTTCCTTAACTGGATCTAGGAGGTCGGGTCATGTCGTAGTGGCACTCCGCTTCACATTTAGCCTGAAGGCTGTAAAAGTGGGTAAATGTGGGAGGGGGCGTTACAATTAGACAGTTTGTCACAATATATCTAATAATATTATACTTCAAATATTAAATTTTACACTATTACAATTTTCTTAGATCTATAGATATGTAGATTTTACTGTAAATAGTGCATGCATGCAAATAAAACTTATGAAGAAAATATGAAATGACAAAATAAAAGCTAACACACACATCAGACACAAGATTTTCTCTTAGAAACCGTTTCGGGAGAAAACCCCAGCTGGAAGGTGAGATAGGTCCACTCTCTTTCTTTGTCTGGAAATATGGCTACGAGTACAAAGAAGTATGGCCTATGGCCCATGGGTTGTTACAATGCACATATCCTCTCTGTGTGCTCTACCTCTTATCCCTCTTGGCTATTTTTGCTCAGCTATGGAACAAATTCTCTCGAAAGAATGGAATTTATTTTCCTTATAGTGACTCGATTATAACAAAGCTTGATAGCCTACTAGTGGTCAAGTTTGACTACCTCAACTCTTATCCAGAGTTAAAATATAGAATATTATAGAGTATTTTACATCATAATCACGTGGCTAGCCCCTTTTTCATGAATAATGGGGGTTGACGTGACATCCTCCTAAATTATGGATGTGAAAACAAGAAGGTGAACTTCTGAGTGGCATGACTTTCACATATGGACTTTGCTTGATGTGCTTCATATGTTGTTCGAAAGATCATTGTGTGTAGCATGAAAATATATTGCACTAAATCAACAAAGTTTTACCCGCCAAAAACATCATTTGAAGCCTCAAAACACTCTTGGAAGCTTTCAGACCCCGTTTTCCCAAACAGTGTCCCCCTGGTAAAAACGATCTTGTGAGTTGATTCCTCCACTTTTTCCATTCTAAATGCATTGAGAAGGATGAAAAACAATATATTTATGTAATTAATATCAACGAAGAAGTTAATATTTCACTCTTGAAGGTTGTAAGTAAGGAAGGGTTCTATTTTAGAGAAGTAGCGGCAATTAGAGCCAATATATGTATGCAAGTGTCGAGAATGTGACATAGAGTTGTGCTCTAAAGCTCTGAAGTAACTCCAGCACCAACATCGACCTTGTCCTCTGATTCAGATTGGCCTCATGACCCCTGCAGAGCCCACTCCTTGGGGGGGAGTGATCCCCTTCTCCTCCGCCCCCACCCAATCTAGTTGCTCCTGCTTTCTTGAACCTCATCTCCTCGCACGGACCACCTCGCGAATACCCATCAATATCCAAAATTTTCAAGCGATTAGACTCTATCCTTGAGATATATTTGTCCCCCACAAAGAAACTCTCTCTCTTGTTGAACAATGATTTGTTGGTCAAATCACTAGACTCTGGCTCTCACCAAAAACTGTGAAAAAATGGATACAATAGAACCAGTCTTTGAAAATCCAATGACAAATTTCGGTTTGTTTTTTTGGAAGAGGGTACTTCACCCTTTACATCAAATCTAAGGAAGATCAAGATCTAATCTTCAAGAATAAACCATACTTCATGGATTCGAGGGGCCTCTATCTAAATTGATGGACTTCAGACTTCGATCTTAAGCTCGACATCCTTAATGCAGTTTCAGTCTGGGTTTGTCTCCTCCAACTTCCTCTCCACTGTTGGGGAGATGAATCAGTAAGAACCATAAGTGATGCAAACGAAAAATATATCAATCGAATCAAACTAAAGGAGAACATGCTTGCATGCACAAGGATCTGTGTAGAATTCGATCTAACCAGAGGGATCCTAGAGGTAGTAAAGACAAAAGTAGATAGTTGGATGCACATCCAACAACTTGACTACAAGAAGTTCTCTTTCAAATGCGAGCTATGTCACAAATATGATCATTTCACTAATAGATGTCCAAAGCAACCAGTAGATGAGTCACAAGAGGCCCATGAAGCATAATGGGAAACTATCAAGTGCAAAAACAACAATTCCAACAATCTCAACAAACCCACTAAACAACTTGTGCATCCCCGTTTTTCACCTTCTTCCTTTGTTCCCTAGGACCCACTAAACAACTTAAGGAATTAGGACCCCTCATCCTTCTTCCTCCAACTCTTTCGAATCCCTAACTAATCTCCCCTTTGATCTATATCTAGATTACCATCCAACTACCAATCTTGAGCCTGAAGAGGAGGAAGCTTTTGAAGATCAACCCACTTGGTTTCAGCCTCACCTTTAATATATTGATTTGAGCAAGAACAATCCCTCTTCTCCCTCCCCTTTAGTAGATCCTCTTGAATCTAATCTTGCTCTCGTATATCCTATTTCCCATCTAATCAAACACCCTCATGCTCCCTTGAACTCTTTTGATCCCTCCTTCACATGGACACTGACCAGAACCAAAGCTAAAGAGGTTTTAACATCATCATAAGTGATTCAAAATAAATATGGAAGGAAGACCAATAAAGAAGTTCGAGATGAAGCAACACAAAAAGACATGGCAATGGGCATTCAACAACCAATGGACACATATTTCGACAAAGGGCTAGTAGTGAAGGAAACACAAACCAAAGCAGGGAGAAGTAAGGGCTTTTCCACCCCTTCACAAGGTAAATAATTAATCCTGTCTCTTGGAATGGCAAAGGCCCTGGGCATGCAATAAAAACAAATGTAATGAAAAATTTAATTAGATCAGAAAACCATGCAGTCATATCAATCTAGGAGACAAAATTAAGTGAGGATGGAATGTCATCTATAGTCAAGATCACTAAGATCTTTTAAAGAGGTAGTAATTAGTGCAAGAGGGGCATCAGGAGGTATATGCACCATTTGGAACCAAACAATTTTGGACATTCAAAGCATCCACATAGATTAACATTGAATTAAGACCAATTTCTACAATAAATAAATTGATAAAAATCTCACAATCTATAGCATTTATGCTCCTGCGGATTAGAGAGATAAAGAACAATGTTGGAATTCTCTAACAATCAAGTTAGAGTTGTTCTTGTTAGGACATTGACCCACATAGTGCCCAAACTTATGACATGCAAAGCACTTAATTTTTCTCATGTTCTTTTTCTGTTCACCCTTTAACTTGGCCCCACTTTTAGGAAATTTCTTTGACTTTTCCTTTTCCTTTTCTGAAAGAGCAACATTTTCCTCATCATCTCCATGTTGCTAACTAGTAGAGGCCAAATGAAGCCTACATTCTTCTTGTACAAAATCATACCAAATCATCTCCTAATTAGGCATGTTCTTTCTAGAAACAATCCCTCGTACAAAGTTGTCCCATGGTTTATAAAAACCATTTAAGGTTGTTGTAACCAACTTTGATTCTTTCACCTTCTCACCAATTAACCCAACTCATCATGCAACTCTAACATTGTGGTAAGATATGATGTAACTATATAAATTTTAGTCATCTTAGTGTTCCTTAATTTCTCTTTTAACACCATTTTTCTATTTTGGTTTGAACTCTAATATAACTTGCACAAAGATTCCCATATCTCAAATGCATTCTTCTTACATGTAACATGAGCAATCACATGGTATTTAATGGCATCAAGGATAATCCTTTTGGCTTTAACATTTTTTATTATACTTGGCCATTTTGGTGGTAACTAGCATGTTATACTAGGTGGCGACCTAAACCTTGTTCCAAGTGTTGAAGAAAAAAGAGGTGGGCTATTCCTTCCAGATCCAAGTAGAGACAAACTCAAAGCTATAATGATTAAGCACAACCTAATGGATATCAAGCCAAAGTCTAGCAAGTATACTTAGAGCAACAAGCAAACAAGATTAGGCAATATCAAGGAAAGGCTAGATTGATTCTTAATCCACATGAGTCTCATTGCAGGTTATGGAACATCATCTTCCATAATTCTCTCAATAGTTGAATTTGATCACAAGCCCATCTCCTTAACCTTAGGGGAGAGCATCAAATTGAGCCCTCTCCCATTTTGATATAGTCCCCTTTGGTCCACCAATGAAGATGCTAAACAGTTGATTCAACAAACTTGGCACACTAGAATCAATGGTTCCACCAGCTACGTTTGGGAAACAAAATTAAAGTTAGTTAAAACAACTCTAGAAAGCTAGGAAAAAATGATCTTGAGAGAGATAGCTCATGAGAAGATTGATCTCTGAAAGGAATTAGTAGATGTGTAGGAAAGACTAGAAAATGAGGAGGACACAATAGAATTGCAAGCCAAAGAAAAGGATGTATACTAGAAATTATAACAAATCAACAAGAAAGAAAAGGAGGATTAGAGAATCAAATCCATAACTTTATGGATACAAGTAGGTGACAAGAATACAGTTTTTTTCCATAATCAAGTGAAGGCCAAAAGGAACAAAAACCATGTAGATCAAATATATGGAGAAGGTAACGTCCTCATTGAAGGGCCATAAGTGGTTAAATAAGAAGCATGTTAACACTTCAGTAGACTACCAATTTTGAGGAAATCCTTAGGCCAATCCCAAAAATGGTATCAGAAGAATCCAATGTAGCATTAATAAATCCAATGGATGAAGTAACAGATGGTATGGAGCCTGCACCGTGATAAACAGACGGGCATAGATGGATTTACCATTACCTTCTCTCACTCTCACTACGAACTTATGAAAAAATATTTCCTCAAGATGATACACTAGGCTTAGAAGAAACACAAAATAGGGGGTAATACCAACTCAAATTTCCTTACACTAATTCCTAAAGAAACTTGACTAACTACTTTCGATCGATTCTGACCCATATCCTTGTGCAATTCGCCTTATAAAATACTAACCAAAATCCTAGCAAATCAACTCAAGAATCTCCTCCCTTAGCTGATCTCCAAAAATCAAGGTGGCTTCATCCAAAAAAGATAAATCATGGATAACATCCTTTTAATCCAGGAAGTAATCCATTCAATCCTCTCACGAGAAGAACAAGGCTTCATTCTTAAGCTCGACATGGCAAACACTTTCAACAAAGTAAGGCATTCATTCCTCTTTGTTTTCTTAGAAAAAATTGGTTTTGCTAATGATTTTGTTGATCTCATCAAAGCTTGTATTTGCAAGCCTTGGATAGCTTCTCTAGTAAATGGAAGACCGAGGAAATTCTTTCATTGTACAAAGGAATAAGGCAAGGGTGTCCCCTTTCACCCATCCTTTATATCAATATGGTAGAAGCCCCCATCAGAAAACTTGAGCAAGATAGACAAAGAGGGTTTATTAACGGAATACATTACAACATAGGAGTAAAAAGCTTAAACCATTCCTAGTTCACTGATGATACATTACCAGTAGGAGGAGCATCTCCCAATGTGGCTAGAAGACTCAAGAACACTTTGGACCAGCTCTTAGAAGCGCCAGAAGGACTTCTCAACAAGCTAAAAAGCAATATATATGGTTGGAATAGCCCCCCTAAAATCCTTAGGTGCATCTCCCAAATCTTTGAAGTCCCTTATAAATGAAAGCGGACTCATTTCAAATACTTAGGAATGCTAATTTTTAAGCAAAATGCGAAGGCTATGGTCTGGTCATAAACCATAGACAAAATGAAGAAAAAGTTACAACATTGGGGAACACAAGGTTAAACTTGGCAAGTCGGGTCATTCTAATTAAATGCATACTATAATCCCTCCCTATATATCAGTAAGAAGTCCTACAAGCACCTTCCAACATCCAAAAACAAATAGAACTCATCTTCAATAAAAATTGTGGCAAGGAGGCAAGACAAACACTAAAAAATTCAAGCTCCTCGATTGGAAGAAGTTAATAGCCCCTTATGAAAGAGGGAGGATAGGTATAAAACAACATAAATTTATGAATTTAGCTCTGATACAGAAAAATGTCTGGAGATTAGTCATCGAAGGGTCTGCTTGGGGGAAAAACATGATTGAAGGAAAACATTTGAACACGTCTTGTCGACATCTTCTTCAATCCTGTATTCCAATTAGATCTTGCTCTCCAATCTGAAAATTGTGCAAAAAGGCCTTCCCTTTCATCAAATCCCATACATTCATAATTCTGAGGGGTGGACAAGAGATTGACCTCTAGGAATATAATATATTAAGCAGACCAAGATTATCCTCCATCCTAGAAATCCAACAACTCTGGAATTGGCATGAAAAAAAGGGAATAACAAAGCTGGCACAAATCTGAACCTGGGATCAAAATGAATTAGTTTGAAGGGCTTGGAAGCCTCCTCCTATTCCAATTGGGCTCTTTTAGCAATGGAGTTTACTTATCAAGCACTTAAAAGGTGCCACACCTATCCAACTCGCACATTAGGATGACTACAAATGGAATTTTATAGGGAAGGAATACATAGTTAAGAGTGGTTACGATGCACTTCAAGAAGACCAAGAACGATAACCCATATAGCCATATTGGAAGATTGTTTGGAAAGTAAAAATTTTTCCCAAGATCAAGCTCTTTAGTTGGACTCTCCTCGTGGGGAAGATCTTGACATCCAACAACTTCAAGAAGTGCAACATACAAGGGACCTTCAAGATTCCCTTTCTACATTAACTCTGAGGAAACAATCCACCATTTGTTCCTCTCCTACCCCTTCTCCCAAATGTGCTGGAAGGAAATGCTCCAACCTCTCCTTTTTCATCCAAACTTTGATTTGAACATCACAAACTTCCCTACACACTGTAATTCAAGTTACCCCTATACCTTCAAAAAGATTTTTTTTCTAAAATGTTTATGGCTCAACCTTCCAGCATTCCTATGCCAGAAGCTATGCCTAACAATAAATAAAGCATCTTTGACAACAAAAAGCCAGAGAAAGAGAAGACTTTGGCCAAAGTGTGGGGCCTCACAGTTAAAGTTATATCCTTAAAAGGAAACAATAAATTTGATCATCAATGTTTGCAGGGGGAAGAGACTCAATGGTTCATATCATCTTAGAGAAAACTCCTCAAATCACCCAAATCCTCCTAGAAGCTCTCCCGTTCTCCAAAACTGGAATATTAGAATGAAAGACAATGATTTTAAGATTTGGTTAAAAGGGCATAAATGAGCTTGCCTCTTCTTCTATGGTGGCTCGAAAAATAATCCAAGGAGAGCAGGGGTAGGGGGAGTCATAATAGCTCTAGGAGGGGAAGAACAACCATCTTATGAATGGGGCCTCAATCAATAATCGAATAATAGGGCAGAAGATTATGGCCTTCTCTTAGGTGTTACAATCCTTCGTGAACTTCACATTCAAAATCCCATTGTTCTATGGGATTCTACTTTGCTCATCCACCAATTGGTCAAAGGCTCCAACCTAAAAAAGGCAAAGACCTGCCAAATTTTAGCTCATGGTTGAAATCACCTAGCACACTTGGGGGACGTATCATTCTATCATATCTTAAGAGGTAATAATTTTGCACCTGATCATTAAGTAAGTAAAGCATGGCATCGATCCCAAGGGGATGCCTGAATAAACATTGATCTCCAGCTTATCCATATTCCCTAACCGTGTGCTTAGAACCCAGCCTCCAATTGAGTTCGATTTCATCCTCTTCTGAACCTGAGTCAATCTCACACACTAGAGTTTTCATTCTCAGTACCATTGACATTAAAAGGACTCTCAATGGTCAAATCTCCCCCTCCTTTGTAGATTCAATCAATAGAATAGGACAATTCGATTAGGGGAAAATCCCTTCTCCATCATCACCATTTATCAAGAGGTTAGATACTAATCTCTCAATCCACCTGTAATGCATGACTCTTCATGCTAACATTCCTTTAAATCACCCCCTATGATCACATTTATTATCCAACACTCTGCTTATTCTTCCCCTCTCCTCATCCTTTCGTTCCCCTTCGCTCCACTACTCTTCTCCAATTTCATCTACCTACAATGACCTCTAATACCCCTTGCATTCATTGTGCCTCACTTAAATTTGAGTTGGACCAATTCAAGGAGCTACAAAAGAAATGGAACGAAGAGTGTTACGAGTCTTTCAATACTGAGATCAACTATCTACAAGCTGACACATCCTCAATCAGAGAGGCGATAAACTAGACAAATCGACATTACCTTCGTATTGAGAAGGTGTTATTTGCTCTTCATGACATCATTGATGTGCATCATGGTCGCATCAAGAGCCTAGAGCATCAAATATCGCTATAGGAAAGGAAAGCTGCAAAAAAATTAAGTTCAGATAATTGAAGTCTCAACGAACCCCCGACAGAGGAACGCCCCACCAACAAGGCATAACATGGTTGAGAAAAATGCCATAGTCCAGAAGCATCAATATTCTATTAATCTTCGATGTAATAAACAATGAAATGCAGAAATAGCCTACTTAAACAATTTGTAAGAATCTACACAACCAATGCAACAAGAAAATATGGCTTCTCTGTAGTAGCTAGGATTTTTATACAAGGAGCTCTTCCAACAAAGTTGCCCTTTCATTTTGCAACAATGTACCAAGGCTTTCCAACCTTAGATTTTTCATAATTAATGTAAAATATAACTGCTTTTATTAAAAAAAAAGTGTCGACATTGTGCCAGTTCTCCATGGAGAACGTCAGTTCATGTTCTCGTAATAGTGAACATGTCGGCGTCAACTAGATTATGGGCAGGATTCTAGAGGCAAGGAAGGCATGTTGCGTGCCTTAAACCAACGAAATGAAGCTAAAGAGAAAGCACGAAAATTCCTCTAGTTATTAACAAATTCCAAGCTTGAACTAACGTAGATCAAAATTTATCGTCTGTAGAGTGAATTCAAGATTGAAATGACAACGATTCATTGTAGCTTGGTGGAGATGGAAGACATGTTTGTCATAGGATTTCAACTAGCACTAGTAGAGGGCGAATCCAGTGAAGACGCAACAAGGAAAAAAGGGAAGAGAGTTCAAGATCCAGAGTAGCATGATTGATCAATGAGCTCCAATTCTGAAGAAGAGCCTAACTTGGAAGGCTAGTTATTTGATAATTTCTTCTTTGTTTTAGTTTATTATGTTATGTAGGTTATGTATGTATTTAGGAGTTTGCTACAAAGCATATAGTAGGCATCTATTCAGAATTTTAGGCAAAAAATGCCATAAGCATAAGCTTCTTATGTTTTGGACTCCTAAAAATAGAATTACAGTGGAGTTGAACGAAATATGTAAGGGTTCTAACCCGAAAGCCAAATTTTATTTTTAATAGAACTCTCCTAACTGTCCCTTTGGAAAAAACAATAAATATGATTTATGTAGAATATTGGAGCATGCTTCTTCCATAGTTCATAATGGAACTCATGTGGGTGTCCATAAATGCATGATAAATCCAAAGGACCAAGCAACTTCGCTTACAATTCCTCACACATTTGCACCATGCCTCAAAGTATGAAAAGTGGAGTCGCAAATGTGAGCTCTTGAAGCGCTTTCTTGCCGCCATTGCCTCCATAATCAACAAGCCATCAGATGTGGTCTTGCCATGTGAATAAGAGATTCCTGAGAAAAGTACTCATAAAACTAATGTAGCAAATTCACACAATTTGGAAAATGGACTTTAACCTCAACGACAATGCCAAAATGTTATAATAAAATGCAACACCCCCTAATGATGTAAAGTCCAAAGCATCAAGGGATTAGTTTTCTACGCTCATGAAGGTTACCCAAATTGACCTTGATAGCTCTTCCTAAGACTCTAGGTTGACTCTTCTCCAACTAAAGTGGGGCTTCCTCGAAGACAAGGTTGCTAAAACTATGGAGTGGAGGCTCGAGGTAATTTGTGAATAGTTGGTCTAAGCAAAACAAATGGTTATATCAAAATGGAAAATAAATGGTGTGAGAAAGGAACATGAAGGTAGAAATCATAAAACCAAGTGCCAATCCATATATTGGCTAAATGGAGTTAAAGTGGTATGAATAATAGAGGGTGAGTGCATGAGAATATAAGGAAATAAGGGCTATTGTGCATGTGACAAATCAAACTTAACTTCCTAAATTTTATAGCAGAAAACTACCCTTGAAGGCTACATGTGTTGTACTTAAGCATTTGTCATGAATGTGAGATTGTGTTAACTTACGAAAAAATTGGTATGTTCTATAGTAGGCTTACATAATCTCGATTGAAATAAGAGGGTTGAAACCTCACATTACTCTATCCAAAATGAAGCATGGTTCACTAAAAAGGTAACCACAACATGCTACAAGGTTTTCCTAATATAAATTCAACACATAAAATACAAATGCACAATGGAGCCTCGCATCAAATGAAAATATACCTCAAATCATCCATTAAGCTTGCAAAATAATGTACAATGTAGCCCAAAGGGAGAGCTCTTCAATCCCCAAATTCTCCACCTTTATATAGAGTGAGTCTCTTTTCTCATACAAATAAAATATGTTTCATTTTTAAGTAACTTTGTGGCACGTCCAACAAGTATTTAACAATGGAGTAATTAATCTCCTAAATCCATGATTGACCAAGTTACAACATGTAGAAATTAGCCTCTTAAAGGCAATTTTCCCTCATCCAAAAATAGCACTATTACGCACTTAATGATGCTCACAAAGAAGACATTCCAAAAATTATAGACATCAAACCAGTCAAATACCAAGTGTCCCCATGGAATGCACCCTCTAAGAATGTGTGTGCATACAACCACTCCACGCATATGAATATCGAAAATGATTGTTATTGGGAGGTGTGTGGCACATGCGTGACTTAGCAATGGAGACTTTCCTTTCTATTATTGGATGTGTGTGTGCGAGAGAGAGAGAGAGAGAGAGAGAGAGAGAGAGAGAGAGAGAGAGAGAGAGAGAGAGAGTATGCATGCAACCACTCCACACATATGAATTCCAAGATAGCAAATTCCATCAATTAATGTGCAACAAGTGGATGGAGTGCTCCATAAATAAGATGTGGTCAAACACTACAATAACAAGTCAACCATGTCCACAAATCGAATATAAAGGGATACAGATGAATTATGGCTTTATCCATGCCAATACATACATACATACATATATATAAGAAATGTCTCCGTTTCCACAAATGCACCTTCCAAGAATAATCTCTAAAAATGTAACGAGACCAAGTACAAGAACATGCTAAGTTGCACATGTGACCCTCCACATGTGTCACATGCCTCCCAATAACAATCTCCATAACTAGGTCAACTAAAATAATATATACATGCCAAATCAAAAATGTGAAGGCACTTTCTAATAAAGGTCAAAGATGCTAAGTGTTGCTTCAACATCCATGCAATAAATATGAGAGAGCACCCAGGAGGGGTGCACCCTAAAATAATTGTGCCATGAGACTACCTCAACCACCCAACAAATCATAAAATATTGTCCATGTGAAGTGCACCCTAGGAGAATGTGGTAAGGCGATTAAAACCTATCAATAAATAATCCTCCTAAAAGTGTCCAACCAACCCAAAAGAGTGCACCCTAAAGAAGTGTACCAACCTCCCTAAGAAACAAAAAATATATTGCATGCATTGAAAATTGTACCCGGGAAGGGGGCACACCACTAGAAAGCTTTAACTAAGTTCAATCCATATGTGTAAATGATATATAATAAGGAGGATGCCCAATATATTAACCTTAATTTGGATAAATTTGATTATTTTAACCATTGAATAATTGAAGCAACTTCAATATTTGTGCACAAAGTTTAATGTTTAAATCTAACCAGTGCTCTTCCCAAGAAGTCACCAACAAATTAAATCACCATAAGTGTGTGTGTCAGCGAAGGATACACTTTAAAGAAAGTTTAATACCATGTAAATGAAAGACATTCTCTCTGGCAAAACCCCTCCACGTTAACAACAAAACAAAACCCCTCCATGCACCACCACCAAGGGATTGTTACATCAAAATCACCATCTAATCCTTAGGAAAAGGCTAAACCACCATCAAACCATAACGTGATACCCCCCTCTAGTTCAAACTTAGGAAATAATATAGCAATGGGGGTACTACCATGAAACACCTTCCAACATAGGTGATGTCTAGTAAATGTGACATTATAAAGTTAGATTACCTCTGAAAATCCCATAGAGGCAACATGAATCATCTCATAGTAGCAACATCATAATAGAGAGAGGGACATCATAAAAGGCTAACCTATATAACCATCAAGTGTGCCCCCCACACACATCCATCAAACAATGATAATGTAGAACACCCCTTCTAGAAACACCAAATAACACTGCATCATCTTGAAAAGGTCCATAGGAAACTTCAACAATCATGAAACATATATCTCCTAGCCATCATCAGTTAACCCTTTGGGAGGCTAGAATCATCATCTGTTGCAAATGGAAACAAGAAAATCCTAATTTATTTTTCACTTGAATTAAATTAGGAGAAAATTGTAATTCCACATCACATGACAACGAGAATGAGTTAACTAAGTTAATTTCACTTAGTTGACTCAGTTAATTCGAGTTGAGGGCTAACTTGAGTCAAGTAGAGTGGTTCCTAAATTTTAGGATCCTAGGTTGAGTTTAATTTGAGTTGTAATAGTTTAATTCAGTTAAGCTGAGTTAAAGTCAGTTAAACTAGTTCCAATTGTTGGAGGAACTAGTATGAGGTCTATCAGTGGGGCGCAACTTCATGTGTTCAACCAGATAACTGATAAATCAACCATAATCAACTCATGCATGCATGAAATTCAAGTTACCTAGTTTAGATTGGAGTTCAAAGGCAATGTACTATCAATTGTATAATTTTCTAAGTCGTGCAGGTGGTGCATGCAGTCAAAGAAGGACCTATAGGGATTGCATAGTTTTGGATGAGGATTTTCCTATTTAATAGGGGGCTAATTCCTTGAGAAACAAAGCAAGGAAATAGGAGCTTGGTAGGCAACAAAATTGTCTAAGTATTGGCCAGGGTTAGCTTGTGAGGCAGTGAGATAGATTATACTTGTGTAAAGATTGTTCAGGTTGAACAAGCATTATATTTTCTTCTCTATTTTTTTTCTGATCTAATGTAATATATAGATAGGAAGGGGTTTTGAGCAGCAAGCTTTCCCCTTAGATCAATCTCTGAGCATATGTGATTAAATCTCGTCTCATGTTTATGTTGTGATTTCTCGATCGATTAATTGTTTCCGTTGATGAGTAGAGTAGATTCAAGTCTTTTGTTTTAGCATACTACATAAGCAGTTCGAATCTACAAGGAATTTCTACATGGTATCATAACTAGATTTGTAGAAATTCCTACATGGTATCAGTGTAGGATCACATTAGAACTAGTCATTGAAGTCCTCATGTACAATGATCATTGAAGAACTAATGAGTTGTTAGGAGGTAGAA
This sequence comes from Pinus tabuliformis, assembly GCA_031772625.1. Classification (NCBI taxonomy): domain Eukaryota; kingdom Viridiplantae; phylum Streptophyta; class Pinopsida; order Pinales; family Pinaceae; genus Pinus; species Pinus tabuliformis. Next base: position 353,875,088 of record CM062820.1, on the reverse strand, counting down.
TTATGGAGCCCTTGTCTAGGGAAAATCCAGAAGACCCTATGTGCAAATTTCTTAATGGAGCAAGAAGGTTGCTAGTGGGTAGACCAGTGAGCCAATGTTTAGTGACATAAAGAGGAGTTGTGATCTTTGATGTTGGTAGATTGAGGAGCAGTGAGATTTCCCACAAGGAGATCGAAACTTAGAGGGAGTCTAGTTTCAGAGGGAGCAACCTTATGGAAGCTAGTACTTCGGGATTTAGGGAGATCGAAATCATTATTGCAGTGGTTGCAGAAGCAGCAGAAGAGCAGTAGCAATAACAATACGAGTATATCAGATTTCGCCATGCATGCAACTATACCTCTAGGATTGAGGTGGAGCGATGTAGATCCTTAGCCTCATAGATCATTAGATTGTTACAGGGGCCCACAATATTCAGTAGCAAGAGGATTAATGTCAGTCAGATACTGAGGAGTGCACAACAGTGTTGACAACAGAGCAGGAGGCTCAATAGCAAAGTCAACAACAACACAATTTTCCCAGTAGACAGTTGCAGATTGATTTAGTGATTATTATTATTTTTTTTATGCTCTTCGGTTGCAGATGTTGTAGTAGCAACAACAACAATGAGAAGTGTTGCGTGCAATACGTTCCAAAGGTGTTGGATCGGGGTAGATGTGAATCCCTTTCTTGTTGAGAGGGAGTGTTGAAAACGGTAAGAAGAAAATCTTGATTTAATTTCCCTTGAATTAAATTAGGAGAAAATTGTAATTCCACATCACAAGACAATGAGAATGAGTTAACTAAGTTAATTTCACTTAGTTGGCTCAGTTAATTCGAGTTGAGGGCCTAACTTGAGTCATGTAGAGTGGTTCCTAAATTTGAGGAGCCTAAGTTGAGCTTAATTTGAGTTGTAATAGTTTAATTCAGTTAAACTGAGTTAAAGTCAGTTCACCTAGTTCTAACTGTTGGAGGAACTAGTAGGAGGTCTAGCAGTGGGGTGCAACTTCATGTGTTCAACTAGTTAACTAATAATTCAACCATAGTTAACTCATGCATGCATGAAATTCGAGTTACCTCGTTTAGATTGGAGTTTAAGGGCAATGTACTATCAATTGTATAATTTTTCGAGTTGTATAGATGGTGCATGTAGTTAGATAAGGACCTATAAGGATTGCGCAGTTCTGGATGAGGAATTTCCTATTTAATAGGGGGCCAATTCCTTGAGAAAAAGTGCAAGGAAATAGGAGATTGGCAGATATTGGCTAAGTATTGACGCGGGTAAGCTTGTGAGGCAGTGAGATTGATTATACATGAGCATAGATTGTTTAGGTTGAACAAGCATTGCATTTCTTCTCTATTTTTATGATATAATGCAATATACAAATAGGAAGGGGTTTTGAGCAGCAAGCTTTCCCCTTAGATAAATCTTTGAGAATATGTGATTGAATCTTGTCTCATGTTTATGTTGTGATTTATTGATTGATTAATTGTTTCCGCTGATGAGTAAAGTAGATTCAAGTCTTTTTTTTTAGCATATTACATAAGCAATTTGAATCTACAAGGAATTTCTACAACATCCATATCCCAAATAAGCATATATACCAAACCATCATAATGAGATAATATGTTCCACATCCATTAAAAGTGCAACGAAGGGGTGATCAACAAGGAAAGCACATGCGAGAAGACCACCAAGCACCCAACAACGATCACTATCCAACCAAGGATAAGTGAGCCTCCTCCAACCAAAGGTCTCAATTGAGTCATCAAATGCACTGAAGATAAGGGGCTCCATGAAGATGCATCCCTCCAAGTTGGTCCCATGCTCCAATATTACCACAAACAAATTTCCATCAATGTGATGAAGATTACAAGATAGAACCTCACAACCTCATGTAATATAAGTTGTAACATCAAACATTATTAAATATACGAAAAATAGGTTTTAGGGTAGTTGCAAAGTTTTTTCCCCTTTTCCTTTTTATATGTTTTTTGATTGAGAGATGAAGATGCATTCATACAAATCAAGTCATGTTGTTTGGTCTCAATCAATTGCCTTAAAATGGGTGATGTTGAATGGTTATGACCGATTTGTCTTGAATTGGCTATGACTAGTGTGTCATTAACTTGATGGTTTTGATTAGTTATGACCGATTCGTGATGAAACTAGTCCAAATGAAGTTGAATCACCAATTCAAATAAAAAATCCTCAAAATTAGTTTTAGTTGATTGGGCTTGATCTGATTCAACCAATTTTGATAATATTGTGATGAACCATGAATTGGGTGATTTGAAAACCTCGATGACACACAAAATGCACAAATCTTCATACACGCAAAATAAAATATTAATCCTCGAATGTTGTTATGCAATAATTACATCACACATCTACCATGTTCATTGACGACCATGAACATAAAACATACAAATTTATTCGAAATGATGTCCTCAAATATAACATACCATTAATTTAGCAAGGAAATGTTCACTACCAACTTGTTTTCTTCCTCCATGTTATGCATAAATATTGTGCAAAGTATATATTCAAAGCAAATACATAATCTTAAAGCTATGACCATATGTCAAGCTTGATTTCACATGTTAATCTCTTCAAGAACCCATTGTAGTTGAAATCAAATAGCCATTCATAGAGAATTGTCGATCATGATATAATAACACAATAAACATGCAATGTGTTACAAAATGTACCCCTAACAATATGTAGCTGACAATTTATTTCCTTGAATATATGTATTGAGATTTTCGAGTGTGTGACACGAGCTTTAAGCAACTCACTCTCCATAAAACCTTTGTCAATGCACACAATAATTGTCCTGTAGAAATGCCACAATTAAATGTTCTTGAAATTTTAGATTTATATTCAATCAACACAAGATTCAAGATCCTAAATAAAATATACTCTTACCAAAACATTCCGTTACATACTCCAACTACATTGACATATTTGAAACACATCTTACGTTGCATAACTATAACATTACACATTCTGTCAACATGCCTTTGCACCATAAGGGTAATTGCTCACCTATTTTTTACTTTACACATGATTCTACAAAACTTACTGCAACTTTTTCTCAAAGGCCACTCATGGGATTAGCTACTTTACATAACTTGTGAAGGTTAGCCTATTACCGGGCTCCATAACTAGGGGTTGATATCATTGTTGAGTTACCATTTTTTTCCTAAATTTCAGTCCATTTAACACATTGAATGAATCTTGTTGATTTTTTTGGTAATACTATATGTAATGCATTTTTAAAAATTTAATAGAAGGAATTTATTATATTAGCTAATTTGAGTTATTTGACTCATGTCTTCCCTCCATACCTCTAGTGGAATAATTTGATGGGGATTCTAACAATGGTAGGTTTGACTCCATTATTATTTTGATGTTAATGCCTTTCCTTTTGAAACCGTAAGTGTGAATTCCACTTGACCTAGAGGTGGAATCATTAAGTGGTGCTTCAAGGCCCATTCTTTCTATTAGGTGGGTTTATTATTCAACTATTTTTTGACTCAAGAACCCTTTGTCTCTAAGCATGATGCCACCACGTGCCTATATTCAAAGTAAACCTTGCAACATAACACTGTTCATTGTTTAGAAGTTGTGCCTAGCTACGATTCGTACACTATTACATGATTCTATCTAGGAGGCAATTCCTCATATTTACATACATGTGGAGGGAGCAAGCTAATCTTATAGCAAACGAACCTCTTATTTCAACCACATATTTGACAAAAATATGATATAAAATCTAGGTGTGATTAAACTTTCACTATGATCCAAGTCTCATGCATAAGCAAATGATGCCCCTAGAGGTTTTGCCCAAATCTTAAATCCAATCAAATCATTGAAAATGTACTCAAAATTCAAAATCAATGAAAACTTTATGTATTGCTATATTCCAACAATTAGAGGGAAGTTTGCTACAAGATTATAGGGCTCCAAGTTGGAGTTACATAATAATGCCAAAAGACATATCATCTTTATCCTAGGCTCAAGGTGATAGACTTGTTCAAAGTGTTCCAAATGGTAATAAGGGTTTTCTAATTCCATTGATCAAACAAAAGACTATCCTTTCTCATTCAAATTAGAACATGCTATAATGACTTTATAAGCGAGTTAAAGGCTAATTGCCATGCCTTCATAAGAATGTTAACTTCATCCATAAACTGTCCCCTCCTGGGATGACTGAGTAGGTTGTACAATGAGATGTTATCTCCTCCACTCAATTTCAAAGCCCATGGGGAGGAATCTTTGACCCATTGTGATAAGGCTCAAGGTGTAGGTTCCCCCACCCTCATGGAGTCTCAACTCTCATTAAGCCATAAATTCCTGATATATCTAGTTTATGAGCGGTTGGATATACTCTTAGTGTTATAGTGGCAATTGCTAGGTTTGATCTTGGGCCTAGCCCAAATTACTCTAATGAGTTACCAATTCACCATGGTTAACAAAAAAAAACACTTTATTCACGAACCAATAACTCTTATCAAATGACCTCTAATAAATATGTATAAAAAAAACCATTTTACACATTTTACGAGACAAAAATATTTTCATATAAATAATTAAAAATATATAATTTCTTTTTGAAAATCACATACTTGAATTTAAAAAAATAAAATATATGCATTTAAAGAGTGGAAACTCCATACACAGAATACATCTTCATAAACTTGAGAGTTGAAACCCTGTAGGGAGGAAGGTCCAACTCAATTTGATATCTCGGGAGATCATGACTTCATATTCCAATGACACGGGAAATAAGGGGATCAAACACATTATTTTTTTATGGGAAAGCTTTGAGCGTTTTTGAGCTAGACAAGAAGAAACAATGCGGGATTGCTTTAAGATACCCTTATTTTTCATTATCGCAATTGGCGACATTAAATGCGAGAACGGGGACATCTGAACCCACGATCCTCATTCTCTATCTTCTAACCCCGCACTATATCTAGTCTGTTCTTCTCATATGTAACCGGTTTTCTTTCGTTTTTTTCTTTGCTGTGCCCCGGGTTTGTTGTCCCCCGAGGAGGTTTATGCAACAGAGGAGGTGGAGCAGCAGCAGCAGTGGGGTTCTTTCTTCTTTGTCAGGCCTTTGATATTCTATGCCGTCGGGTATGTTCTGCGAATTCCTGTTTGCCTAATTTTTCATGTTTTAAATGTTGGGTTGTGTTTCAAATACCGTTTAATGGTTTAGGGCGTTGCCCTTGATGGAGCCCGGGCCGCCCTCTGGCGATGTCGGTTGCAATAATGTCGAATAGGTTAAAATTTAACCTAGGTTGTAATGTATGGAGGGGCAAATTGGGCGATTTGATTTTAACCTAGATCGTGTTATGCAACTGAAAGATAATTTTTTATGTGACCTTAGATCACGGCTTTCGGACAAAGCCAGAAAGAGAGAGAAAACCCTAGATCATGTTAATGGAATTGCAGAAATATTTGAATTCAGCTCTCGTCGTGATGGCGGTTGTTTAAAATACGCTGACTTCATCTTAGGTTGATTAAGTTATTGATTAGTGGCTAAGTATCCAATGGGGTTTCATGCTAATATCTTTTTCTTTGCGTTTGTTATGTTTTTGTTTTTTCTTCCACCACTGTGTGACATGCTTAAACTTAACGGATGTTCTGGCTTCGAGCGGGCTTTTGTGTATGCTGCCCTATTTCTGTTTTCCCTAGGGGAAGTCTGTTTGGAGTTATAATGGGTAATGGTCATTGCTTCAACGGAAATAATGGGTGTAGAGGCCCTAGTTTTCTCTAGCTCTCCAGTGGAAGACCGGGGCAAAGTTTAATTTGAAAGCTGGTATTCTTTGACCGTGGCGTTGGACTGCAGTCCCCGTTTTCCCAATGCTCTTGACTATTACACAGCTTTGTTTATCTCTAGCTCTCCCGAGTTGAATCCTGTGCCACAATGATATACTCACTGAAAGTGTGTACGATCAATCACATCTCTTTCCTTCTCCCCAGTTATGTTGTTGATCTCTATCTATCTAGTTGAAGGCCATGCCACAGTTGTTTTGGCATGATCGTTTTGTTAATCCCCAGCTCTGAAGCTTGTTCTGGAATTAAATTCTTACTCATGTATGCTTGTGCTGCGGCACTGGAGCGCGGTCCCTAACTTCCAAATGTTTCTAATTGTTTTATATTGCTGTCAGTTTTGCTACTTCTTAGTTCTTCACTTGCTTGCGCCACTATGATATCCCCACTTGAAAGTTTCTGTGGTAGAACACTTTTTTTCTCTTTCAGTTCTGTTGTCTCTAGCTCTTCATTTGAAACCCATGCTGCAATTATATCCCAACTTGAAAGTGGATCTATGATCAAATGCAGCTTTCTCATAAACGTGTTCTTGTGTTTGTTTTGTTAATCCCCAGCTTCTTGCTAGTTGAAGCCCATGCTGCAATTACATCTCCACTTGAAAGTATGCATGATTGAGCATATTTCTCTCTCTATATTGTTTAGTTACGCTGTTAGTGTGTTAATCCCTAGCTCTCCAGTTGCAAGCCTTTGTCACAATTATATCCCAACTTAAAGGTGTGTATGATTGAGCTCAGCTGTCTCCCTCTCTCTCTTTCTCTCAGTTGCTTTGTTATGCTGCTAGTTTTGTTCATCTCCAGCTCTCCAGTTGAAGCCCATGCCACAATTATATTCCAAATCGTTAGTTTGTATGATTGAACTGTGGCATTAAATATACTATCAATGACAGTACAATCTAATGATGTAGAGTGTTCGTGGTTCGAGGACTGAATACTTTTTTGACCTTGTTTGAATGTTATTAGATCATTTGATTCAGTTATAAGATCAGCTTAATAGTTGTCAATTGAAATAGTTGGAATGCACACTTTTGCACTTATTTTTGTTCTGGTATCTGTTATGCTTTTATCAATATATGATATCAGAGGGTTCATAGAGAAATCTTTGTTAGTTCTATGATATTTATTTCACTGCTTATATGGAGCTGCAATTGAAGGGCTTGAGTTCTTAATATTATGTGTTTGTTGCAGACTCTTTACTTGGAGGACTTGAACAGCCTTGGCAACTTGCTGAGCTGAAAAGTTGCTTCAGCCATGTTAACTGGAGAAAGAAGGTAACATTTAATTTGTTTGCTTTCACCTTGTTCACATTCATTTATTTCTGCAATAACTCTTTGGGGGCTGTTTGGTTTAATTTTGAATTGCTTGATTTTATGTTTAGTTTTTTTTGCATAGTTCCCAATTTCTGTCTATTTTTTGTTGTTTGTTCATACGTTGAGGCTGCTCTGCCTGTTTTGCTTTTACTATTGTTTGCCTCTGTAAGTTCTGTTTTGTTTACATTTTGCTTGTGCTGCTGCTGACCACTCTGGCTACTGCTGGTTACTGTCTTGTAATTAACCCTATAGTATATTATTGAAAACAATGATAAAACTTGGTTTATTTGAAGAACACACTTTACTTATGAATATTCATAGGGATGCAGAATGATCTAGAACCTTTTGCTCAGTAATGATGTAACGTGGAAGTTTAAAAAACACTTTCTGAACTAACTTTTTTTTCTGGCACAACACATTTTGTTCGCAATTCAAAAAGAAAACATATCTTGCAATTGCTATTCAGTGAGGATATAATTTAATTTAGCCGAAGATGTCCGGGTTTTAAAAAATGTCTTATAAGATAATCCATTAAATCATCAATTAATCTTCCTGTACTTTGTGTATGCCAGGTAAAACCTTTTATTGCGAAGCAATGAATAAGTTTTCCTTTTTTTCAATGAAGAGTGAAATCCATATTTGCAAACCATATGTACTTATTTATCCCAAATTTTGTGTATGATAAGACCCTACACCCATCAGTCACAACACCAACTCACCAATTACCCATTAGTCACAGCTCCAACTCATCAATTATAGATATTGACAATTGTCAAGACAATACATTTATTTCATGTTTAGTGCAATACCATTCATTTGCATTTATGTCTAGTCACTAGGTGTGAGTGTTTTTCTCAGTACATGTGGCTTATTTCAGAAGGGATCTTGTAGACAGGGAACACTCATGCAAAATTTGAAAAGTTTAGTTCTTAGAAGAACACATGCATCTTAAATATCATGATATAAAGCCATTATATCATCATTATGAACACATGTATAAAGTGAAAATGGCAATTTTATTCATCGAAACTGCAATTTGTGATGACATTACAAATTCCATGTTACACATGATAATTGATATTTATGTTTCATGATTCATATCATAAAACGTTATAATTTAAAAAAACAAGCTTAAATAGAAAGCTTCAAGGTATAGTGATTCTTATTAAAACGTTAAGCTTGTGAATGCTTTTTTCTTCTTAGATTAGGATCTTCTTTTACTTATGTTAGTATAGGGTTATTCTTCATCAAACAGCTACCAATGCACAAACCACAAGGAGACAAGAGACAAGAGACACAGAATATAGGCTATCAGCCAGGGCCGAAACCTCTTACCTTTTGAGAGGAAAACCTGAGCAAATTCTTTTTCTTATAGAGAATTCAATTGATGAATACCAAGACCAAAACCCTTGACCTATTTGCCACTCCAAGACCAAGTCGCAAGATCTCTTTCACTGCTTCTTTTCCATGCCCAAATCAATACTTGGTCAAACTAGCTTCAAGCAAGGCTAACTTCAGCTACTTGAAATTTTCGGCCTTCTATCACAGTCCTGCAATTCTTGGTCCAGCAGTACTTCTGCAATTCCCACATGTGAACTGTTTTGAGACAACTTGGAGACCCTTTTTTCTTCGCTTGACTTGGAGATTCTTCCTTGAGGCTTCGGCTAGCAAGATTGAGGCTTCGGCTAGCTTCCTTAAAGACTACTCTAGAGACTCTTATATCCCTACTTCAGAAACCCTGATTTTCTGTCACACGTGTGAGGAGAAATTACCCAAAACAGTGCTGAACCTTCATAGAAAGCTTAAATAGAAAGCTTCAATGTATATTGATTCTTATCATTGTATAGAAGCATTGCCAAAACGTTGGCTAGAGAATGGCCAATAGCAACATGATAACAAGGTCAATACAAAAGTAACAGAAGCTCCCATAATTGATGTTATTTCTTTCTCATTTGGAGAAGGCATGCTGGAAGAAGATCTGAATGAGAGCTTAGCTGGGAAGAATTAATCGAATCATTGTCTCATTCTTTATGATTCATGTCTCATAGCTTTGAATGCCCATCGTCGTAATCATCCTTTGATTGAAAATTAAGGCAAGGATTTGTGTGAATGTAAACAATATTTTGAATTTTCTACCTTTTCCAATGCAAGTTTGTTTTTCTCTCTCACATAATGGATGAACCCATGGGCCATAAGCGCTCATCGTATTTTGTTGTTGAAGTGCTGGCAACTGGTAAAATAACTCAAATTGCTATCCTCTGCAACTTTGAGCCTTCAAAACTATAATAGGCTCATTATGAGGTAGTACACCTCTAGAACTAGCAGATGGACTAGACCTAGGTGGTATTGAAGTTATTATTCCTACTTCTAGCACACTACTCCCCCTGTTCTTTCGAGGAGCTAGATCTCTATCTTCCCCAAGAGCTTGGATGGTAGGAGAGTTGGGTTTCTCTGTTCTTCTGTTATCTTAGCCCTACTCACTCCTTGGAGGATATCACTTACCAGTGCATCAACCCTTTCATAATGATTGATGGCTCTGATGGGGAGCCTGCCTCTTGGTTCCTCTCACTTGTTCTAGGCAGCCGACTTCAACATACCTCAACATCTTCTCTTTTATTCAACACTAATTCCTTATGTGTACTCTTTTAGCGTCCCATTGACCTATTTTTGTGTTCACATGTTGGACATTAATTTTATTATCTTATCTTATCAACAAGTCATTGTACATTTCTAAATGCAAGGTAAAATAACTCAAATTGCTATCCTCTGCAACTTTGAGCCTTCAAAACTATAATAGGCCCATTATGAGGTAGTACACCTCTAGAACTAGCAGATGGACTAGACCTAGGTGGTATTGAAGTTATTATTCCTACTTCTAGCACACTACTCCCCCTGTTCTTTCGAGGAGCTAGATCTCTATCTTCCCCAAGAGCTTGGATGGTAGGAGAGTTGGGTTTCTCTGTTCTTCTGTTATCTTAGCCCTACTCACTCCTTGGAGGATATCACTTACTAGTGCATCAACCCTTTTATAATGATTGATGGCTCTGATGGGGAGCCTGCCTCTTGGTTCCTCTCACTTGTTCTAGGCAGCCGACTTCAACATACCTCAACATCTTCTCTTTTATTCAACACTAATTCCTTATGTGTACTCTTTTAGCGTCCCATTGACCTATTTTTGTGTTCACATGTTGGACATTAATTTTATTATCTTATCTTATCAACAAGTCATTGTACATTTCTAAATGCAACATTACTTGTGGCAAATACAATAAATCGGTTCTTTAGCTTTGTGAGTTTCTTATCCAAGTAACACTCATTGTAGTACATTGGGTTCAAGCATAGGCAAAAGCATGTGGATTGGTATCGTGTTTGTTCTATCTGTTGCTAAGTATCTCTTATGTTACTGTCATAGAAAATAGGGTCCCTCTTTTAAAATCTTCCCAACATACAATCTATAGCTTCCTAAATTTCTCCCAATAAGGCACATTTATTTCCTGGAATTGCAAAAAATCAACTCTAGCTACATTATGGAAACAATGAACTCTAGCTAGTTCTGAATCTTGATGCATCTTACTTTCTTATACTGGGTTGCATCTATTTTTGCCACTATTCTAAGTCACCTGGTCACTATATAAAGAGTATATGAGTTTATACTAATATATAAAATTTAAGAAATAATAAGAAATATTCTAAGTTACCAGGATTCGGATCCGGATACGGATACGGATCTGGATCCACTAGTTTTTTGAAAATCTAAGATCCGGATACGGCAAGGATACGTCACGTACAATATATATATATATATATATATATATATATATATATATATATATATATATAATTTTAAAAAACACCTTAGAGCTAAAAAATCAAATACTCCATGAAACCATCAAACACTTTTAGAACATTGAATGATAAATATGAAGATTGAATGATAAATGCTATTTAGATCCATTTGATGATCTGTAAATGTATTTAAATTTAACCCTAAATACATTACATTTTAAATACATTAAAATTAAATTTAAATACATTAAAATCTAAGTAGTCAAATATTAATATAAATTACTAAATATTGTAAATATTATAAATTATAATGATTTAAATTTATATTTGACATTTGCACATAATATATATTATATATTATAAATTACATAATTTATATTTGACATTTGTAATTAAATTTATATTTGTACATAATATATAATATGTATTATATATTATATATATATTATATAATATATATTATATATCACAAAAAATGAATATTAAACATTTGTACATAATATATATTATCCTATGCATAAAATTAAATTAAATACAGTCTACACTACACTATATCACAAAAAATGAATATTAAAAATTTAAATACAACCCGGCGACTGAAGACAACCCGGCGACTGTGTGCTGCCTGACTGCTTGACTGTGTGCGGGCGTGAACAGTGTCAGTGCTGAGTGTCACTGTGCTGCGTGCAGGGGGGCCATCAGCGTGAACAGAAGTGCTGCGGTGCTGCGTGCAGAGGGGCCAGCAGCGTGAGCAGAGGTGCTGCGTGCTGCGTGCTGAATTTTCGGCAACCATTTCACCGTTTCCTGCAGCCACCAGCGGGATCCGTATCCTGGGAAAATTTGCCGATTCCAAAAACTGTATTTTATAAAATAAGTATTTTAGCCGTATTTTTGGCAGTATTCCTCTTGCCTTTGCCGGATCCGTTAACTTAGGAAATATATATATATATATATATATAGATATATATATATATAATATGAATCTAATTAATTAACATAGCTCAGGATTTAGTTTATTACATTTATAATAGCCATGGTTAAATCATAAAATATAATATGCTGATCAATGAAGATAGGCAAACCTCTCAATCAATCAGTGGCGCACCATATGGGTGGACAACAGATTTGATTGAGGCACTGGACTAGTCCATCCCGGCAGTGACATACAGTCCATCCTCAGAAAGTCCAGATGCTGAGCCAGAGGTTTCAGAATGATGCCGGTCCATCCTCCCTTAATCCCTCGCAACCCTTTTGCCTCCCACACTGATAAACCATAGCTAAGGTGTTTGATTTGTGGATTTATCCTGGCACTAAAAGTCATTGTTAAATTTGCCTATTGTCAAATTAAAATGAATTTGTTCAGCCTGGTTTGAAGTTCAATGAATTTCAATTTCTAGCATTGAAATTTGTCAAACCTGGTGACTTAGCCACTATTATAATACCTGATTGTGATCCTTGAAATGTATTGGATCAGACCATATTTGAATAGTAAATGTGTGGTTATAATGAAGAGAGTCTAGCCATGTTAACTTAAATAAATGACCCTATGAGTGTAAATATGCTTGTCTGGATTTCTAGTGCGCAGAGCTCAAGGCTTGCCACAATGAAATCAAAACTACGTAAATATTAATGTTTGAATATATAACTATAATGGTCCAAGAATGTTGTGCATTGTGGAAAGCATGCCAAAATTAATGTCCAATAGGGGACACAAGATTAGGTCAGTGGGATATTAAAGTTGGCATGTGCTATATAATAGTTCAAGAATGCTGTGGAGAGCATGAGTGGGGCTATGTTGATTCACTGGAGAGGAAGATAAGATAATTTTATTAATGTCCAATATGTTACCACAAGATTAGGGTCAGTGGGACTAAAAGGATATGTCCATTGTGAGTACAATGCACAGTGAAGGGAGCCTATGGGAAAGTAATTTTCTATTGCCAAGTGTTAGCATAAGATTTTTTTCTTTTCTTTTCTTTTTCATCATGAGCTTTAATCAAACCCACACACCTCTATTGACTTGGAAAGCCAATCTTTTTCCTGCCAGAAGGAAAATTGATGATCTTGTCCACTCTCATATTGTCATTAATTATCATGTTCACAGTTTACACTCATGTCATGTTCTCCATTTGCTAACTGTTAATCAGTATAGAATTTGACCAGATCAGTACAGTGAAAGAGGACTCTGCAAACTTTGAATGAGATAAGATGGGTGAGCTTAGAGTCTGGGCAAGTTAGCAAGTCTTCACCTACTGGTTATTGTTGCACATCAGCCTCTTGAGTTCCAAGTTTTATTATTCTAAGCTATTCCCAGAAAGCATTCAGCATATTGGACTCTTCTTGCTAACATCAAAGAGCACTGGAAGGGAAGAATGCCCTTGGGCGAACTATTGAGTAGAGAAAGGGAAGATCTTCCTTGTGTTGTGTAGGGCAGTGGAAAAGTTTGTCCTGGCAGTTTGATGGTTGGATGAGATGCTTAGAATGTTGTGTGGTAAGTGTCAAGCGAGCTAATAGCATGTAACTTGGTTCCTTTGCCATGGTGGCCTCGTAGTTCTGGGTGGCATCTGCACAGGATGCATATAGGCTGGTGGAAATTGCTTGTACACATCTAGTTTTTTGGACTATATTCTGCTCAAAGATAAGTATTCTGTCTGTGTCTGTGAATACGAAATATATTATTTACAGCAATGATAATATTGTATTTTTGTATGTTGCAGGTATTGATGTTTAATTCCAATTGTGGGCATTTGATATCTATGAATTGTGTTTATCTGTGCTGGCTTAATTTTGCTGCAATTTTATTGTTGCAGCTATGCATGCATTTAGAACAAATCCGGCTCATTATCAAAATGGTCTCAAATGGCCTATTTAGTGGCTTCCTGTCCCATCGCTGTGATTGCATTTGAAGGGTCACCACAACTATGACTGACCAACATGGAAGATAAAGTCAACCTCTTATCACATTAGTGTCACAGCATTATGTAGTGCGGAACAAACTTGGTCCAAGAATATATAACTATAATTGTCTAAGAATGTTGTGCATTGTGGAGAGCATGACAAAATTAATGTCCAATAGGGGACACAAGATTAGGTCATTGGGATAGTAATGTTGGCATGTGCTATATAGTTGTTCAAGAATGCTATGGAGAGCATGAGTGGCACTATGTCGATTCATTAGAGAGAAAATAAGATAATTTTATTAATGTCCAATACGTGACCACAGAATCAGGTCAGTGGGACAAGGATATGCCCATTGTGAGTACAATGCACAGTGAAGAGAACCTATGGGAAAGTAATATTCTATTGCCAAGTGATAGCATAAGATTTCACATCTTCCATCATGTGCTTTAATCGCACCCACCCTCTTCCACTGACTTAGAAAGCCAACCATTCTCCTGCCAGAAGGAAAATTGATGATCTTTCCACTCTCACATTGTCGTTAATTATCATGTTCACAGTTTACTCTCATGTTATGTTATTCATTTGCTAACTGTTAACCAGTCTAGAAATTGACCAAATCAATACAGTGAAAGAGGAATTTGCAGGCTAGCATAGAGGTTAGGAAGCCTTCATCTATTGGTTATTGCTGCTCTTTGGCCTCTTGAGTTCCAAGTTTTATTATTCTAAGCTATTCCCAGAAAGCATTCAGCATATTGGACACTTCCTGCTGACATCAAAGAGCAATGGAAGAGAAGAATGCCCTTGGGCAAACTATTGAGTAGAGAAAGGGAAGATCTTCCTTGTGTTGTGTATGGCAGTGCATGAGTTTGTCATTGCAGTTTGATGATTGGATGAGATGCTTAGAATGTTGTGTGATAAGTGTCAAGTGAGCTAGTAGCATGTAACATGGTTCCTTTTCCATGGTGGCCTCATAGCCAGGCTTCTGGGTGGCATCTGCACAGGATGCGTATAGTCGGGTGGAACTTGTACACAGCTAGTTTTTTGGACTCATTCTGTTCAAAGATAAGTATTCTGTCTGTGCCTGTGAATATAAAATATGTTATATTGCTTGTACACAGCTAGTTCTTCAGACTATTTTGTTAAAAAACAAGTATTCTGTCTGTGTCTGTGAATATGAAATATGTTATTTGCAGAAAAATGGAAATAATGTATTTTTGCATGTTGCAGGTATTGATGTTTAATTCTGATTGTGGGCATTTGATATCCATGAATTGTGTTTATCTATGCTGGTTTAATTTTGTTGCAATTTTATTGTTGCACCTATGCATGCATTTAGAACAAAGCTGGCTCATTATAAAAATTGTCTCAAATGGCCTGTTTAGTGGCTTCTTGTCCCATCGCTGTGATTACATTTGAAGGGTCACCACAACTGTTGACTTCTTATCGCATAAGTGTCACAGCATGATGTAGTGTGGAGCAAACTTGGTTTCTCCAACCATTAGAAGTTGCTTGGCAAATTGTCCATGCAACTTCAAGAACAGTAGCTGTGAATGCAAGATTCAACTTATGAATCACATATGGGTTCCAACAGTATGTTTATACCTGACCTCAATGAGGGCACTAGCTGCTTGACATGACTGTGCATGAGTTGCATGACATTTGATTTTCGAAGATGACATGATCTCAGTTGCTTCTTTAAATCTCCCAACAATCCATTCTCACTCTGCTTTGAATGCAAGATTCAACTTATGAATCACATGTGGGGTCCAACAATATGTTTATACCCTGATCTAAGCATGCCTTGCAAAGAGGGAGACTGAGCTACATTGAGGGGAATCCACATGCATATTTACAACGGGCAACCCTGCCATCTATTTCCTCCCTCCCATCAATGTCACACATTTATACCAAGGATTTGGTATTCATTTTGTTCCAGGCTATGTCTCTTTCTTGAGCTTTCTAGAGGAGGCAAGTTGAAGTTTCTTTCTTCCTTTGCTAAAGCCTAATTGTGCTCATCATCTACCATTTGACATTTTTTCCACATCATTTGGAGTTCAATTTTTACAAAACTTGGTTATATTCCCAGATAGCTGAAGAAAATGCTTTTCAACCATGTATATGCCCTCATTGAACTATTCTCGCTCTCTGCAATTCCACAAGCAACCCTACCGTCTATTTATTCCTTCCCATCATTGTCACACATTTATGCCAAGGTTTCATTATTTATTTTGATCAGGGCTTCTTCAACTATCAAGTGAACTCAACAAGCAACCCTACCATCAATTTATTCCTTCCCATCATTGTCACACATTTATGCTAAGGTTTCATTATTTATTTTGATCAGGGCTTCTTCAACTATCAAGTGAACTCAATGTCTCTTTCTCAAGCTTTCTAGAGGAGGCCTGCTGCTGCTCCCTTTCTTCCTTTGCTAATTGTGCCTCATCATGCACCATTTATATTTTGCCCATCATTTGGAGTTCGTGCATTACAAAACTCAATTATATTCCCAGGTAGCTGAAGAAAATGATCATCAACCCCTCTATATGATCTTATAGAATTACTCTTGTACTTGGTGCAATTTCCTAAGTGGCTTCTTCCTGTGGTTTTATCATGTTGCCCATCTGTGTGACATATTTACTATGTTGCACCGGTTGTGGGGATGGGGGGACGAGTTTCTGGGACCGCTAGAGCGCACCCCCAAATTTTTAGGGGACGGCAGGTTGGGGATGGCAAGTGGCAAATAATTTTTATATTTATTAAAAAATAAAAATAAAATTTAGTAATTCAGCATAAACATGAATTATAAATTAAAATACAAAAGTTAGAACTATTACTAATTTTGAATTCAAATTACAAAATAAAATACTAAAGTCTAATACCATCTAATCATCATTTTGCATCACAAAACTAAATCTCGTCATCATTGCCTTTTGTCAAGAACTTAAGAAGTATTACTAGTCTGCTACAACTTACAATCTACTACTGTCTACATAATCATTCTATGATGCATGATGAATCAATTCAAAATTTAAGCAACAACTGAACTTTAAAGATAAAGTAAAATCTAATTAAACTGTAAACATGAACAAGTCATTAAAATTTAATTATAAATCCCAAATTAAGAGTCTAGAAATTAAGAACCATGTGGGACCTGTCATCATTGTAATGTATATCATAATCATTCAGAATCACTATTATTTACAGGGCACAAAGAACATTACCATCCCATCTATTTACCTTGTAACTTTAAGCATTAAAGGTGAGTTAGCCATTGTAATGTTTTTTCAGGAGTAACAAATGTTATGTACAAAAGTAATAATGTCATAAAGTGAAAAAATTATATATAATAAATGATGTTTATGTTAATGTATTCAGGGAATTAGTTGATTGGTTCCTAAAATGAATAATGGAACTTGATACGGATATAGACAACACTAGTAATTTAGTAGCACATTGATATATCATATAGTCTCTCCTGCGTGTCTTTGGCATATATTTAACATGGTATTAAAGTTACGGTGATTGTGGCATAGGGAAATTTCAAAGATTCATGCCAAGAAAAGTTTAGTCAAAGACATGGAGAAAGAGACATATTCAAATTGAAGGCAAATTATTTCACGGAGGATGGTGACTCTTAACTGTAAACATGAACAAGTCATTATTATTTAATTATAAATCCCAAATTAAGAGTCTCAGACTTCACCTAGTTGCTCGACTCTTACCTCACTGACAACCTTTGCTCGAGTTCTCATCTCTGTTTACCTTTGTCGTTGTGAATGGAGTTCTCTGTTAAGAATTTACCTTTGCCCACCTCTCAAACTTCGCTCGACTCTTATTTGCAACCCTTGCAACATGTGTTTACCTGCAACCTTCGCTCGAGTTCAACGTTTACCTACAACCTTTGCAACCTGTGCTTACCTTCACCGTTTCATGTAGTCTGTAGTATGTGATAGGTTAGTTTAGTCAATATGTTTAGGTTGCGATAGGGTTTAGGTTTCAAATTTTGTTTTTTAATTTTTTGAATTTAAAGTTTAGCACTTAGGTTATTATTATTATTATAATTTTTGAAGTTTTAATATGCATGATATCGGGGACATCCTAAAGTCCCCCGAAAAGTCCTTGATTTTTTGAGGGATGGCCTGGGACGGTTTGGAAGACCCCAAGTCCCTGATGGAGTCCCTAGCCAATTGGGGAAGTTTTCGACGAGTTCCAAAGTTCTTGGATCGTTGGGACGAAGGAAACACTATGAATTTTGGTGGGGACGGGTCCTCGTGCAACATAACATATTTACATGGAGAAGAATCAATGGGTTATTTTCCACATGTATTTCATTCACCATCTCATCTCCCTCCACTACATCCCCCAAAATGAATTCATGGCCAGAGCCTCTATGAGCTGATGAAAGTGAATTTTTTGGAAGAATATAGGAGAATAAATTGATAAATAGAGGATAAATCAGGGGTTTTGGGTTCTATTTCTCTTGTAATAAACACTAAACTCCCTCACCAAGAACTAATAAACTATTCTACAAATCCTTGCAATACAAAAGGAGTACCCAAATTTGCCAAGTGTGCCTTCTGTACATTTGTTCTTCTATAAGTACCTTCCTTTCTCTAAGCCTTCTGTATATTCAATGAGTTCTTCATGAGGTTGGATGAATAAGACAAGACTTTTCCATTGTATATTTATTATGTTATGCCAACTTTTGTTTAGACAAATATGGATGAAGTAAAATCCTCTTGCTTATTGACATTATAATATATCAATACATAATTAGCTTTTTCAACAAAAATCATAATGATTTGTCCATATATTTCAATAATTATGAAGGAAGCTATATTATCCTTTATTTCAAAAGGTCATATTTTTAAAAACAAGTTTATGTAACCTTAATCACTCATTTACATAATTCTTAAAACGATGAACATGTAAAAGAAAGATATCGATCAGTCGTGTTTTATGTAAGTTGTTTTAGTTAAAATTGATTTCATTGTTGTAGAAGATAAACCATACCATATAATCAATTCTACCAAAAATGGATGTTATCATTATAAAGTTAGAAGTTTTTTAATTTGAGAAAGATAAAGGTTGATATTGAAACAAATAGTGGATCAAGACTAGTCAGTGAATGACTTTCTATGTTATGGAAGTGGAAGCTGATAGATTTAATACTTTTGGTGATAGCTTAATATGGTATACTAAAACACAATAAAAAGAATACCATATCCACTAGATATAATATTTGTGTAAACGATCCATTGTAGTATGTCTCTTCATAGCCAAATATAAAAAATAGTTTTGAGACCATATATGTAGCAAATTTGCTTACCGTTCTATGTACTGTTTGTGTGATTAAATTAGTGTTATCAAAATTGAACCTGTTTCATTAAAATTGGTTAGTTTGACTGGTGTATAGGGGTTGCTAGTGTAAATCAAGTGTCTAAACCAGAAATGATCAATTATGTATTGAACTTACTGGCATTGTATGAAACTAATTGGTTCCATACTAGCCGTCATGTGGGATGACAAAAATTACCCTTGAAATTAAAAAAGAAAAAAGAAAAAAGAAAAAAACCCCTAGCTATCAATGGTAAAAGTTGACGTTCATTGTTATAGGATATGTTGGTGGTGCTGAGTGTAGAATTCCTTTGTAACAACCCTAGCAAAAATGTACTCTTCGCTCGAGCAAAGTCACTGATTAGGAATGTCAAGCGTTTTCTACCTTATTTTAACTTTGCTTTGGGGAGTTTTATCAAAATTTTTGGGTGTTGAATGATGCCTTTGGAGGAATCAAGTGTAGAGGGAAAGGATAGAGGCTATAGAAGGGGTCAAAGGTAAGACTAACAATGAGGGTCCCATGATAGGCAATGATTTGACGATATGTTGTTATTTGTTGTTGCATGATGTTTCTTGGATTTTGGAGGCCATTTATGACCTTTTAGTTCCAGAATTTTGGTTGAAATATGGATTGCTCTTGATGCTATTTTGGTTAAATGTACCCTTAGTTGTCAAGTTGTCATATACATAAGAGACAATGATGATCCCATGATAGGCAATGATTTGCCGATATGTCGTTATTTGTGGTTGCATGACGTTTCTTGGATTTTGGAGGCCATTTAGAGCCTTTTTGTTTCAGTATTTTGGTTGAAATATGGATTGCTCTTGATGTTGTTGTGGTTAAATGTACCCTTACTTGTCATATACACGAGAACTTTGCATATTTGTGTCCGATGTCACAGGGTTTGCTGAATTTGAACCATGAGGTTTGAAATTCGACGAACCTCAAAAAATATCTTTGAGTTTGTGCTAGGTTCATTCATATAGTTATGCTAATTTGCTTTTTTGTCTACTTTTGTTTTATTTAATTTACAGGTTGACAATATTTTAGTTTTGGATGTCGAATCTCTTCTAATTCTAGAATCTCATTTAAATTCAGATTTATTTGGCCCTACTAAATTTGTTTGGGACGTTGGGCATGCAAAAGAAGGGTCTTTGTGATACCAATACAATTGTCTATTTTCAAATTTTATCGCTGTAATGAAAACATGCAGAGTCATCACTATAATGAAAATGCCTGCAGACATCTAGCGTATGTTGTATGAGGGTCATCATCATCCCTCCGAAACAAAACTATTGTACGTAAAGCATGTGCCAATAGAAAATTGACGATGCTACACTCGCATAGAGAGGATTGTCCCTTTGATTAAGCATTATCGAATCACATTGATTGTTGCATAATTTACTTTATACATATCTTTTGATATATATTAAAAAAGTAATATATTAATATTATAATGAATTATATTATTAAATTTAATTAAATTTTATAGTTTTTTTGGTTTGAATATGGGTAAGATAGTTTTATAATTAATTACATAATATATATTGTTTTGTATATTAATATTATAATGGGTTATATTTTAAGTTTAATTAATTTCTATGTTTTTTTTTGTAAGATTGGTAGGTCCTCTTCATTCATTCATTTGCAAAAGCAAGGTACATCCATGAAAGATGTTCGGTGGCCTCAACTTGCCCAAAAGGGGAACTAGGTATGTTGGCCACTAAAACACATTGTAAGCCACCCTAAATATGAAAAGTCTTAAGTTTGTCACACAAGGCCTTATAGGCTTGAATGTCTAACCAACAATTTTTGTCTACTAAGCTACAATATTCAGTGTTAGCTGACATATACAACAGGAAAATAAACCAAAAAAACACCCAAAACTAAACTCAAATAACATCTAGTCCTCGGAGGACTCCACAAGAGTTGGGTCCTTTGCACTGGACCCTAGAAGTTTTGATTGTGGGAGACATGGAATGTATTTCTCTATACGTCCCATGCGCATGTTCTGCTATTGAATCTGGAATTGAATCCACTGAAATTCTTTCTGAATTTCCTGGGAGCTAGGATCATGTTTACCAGCATCAATCGGTAAGGTCATGAGAGCTTTGGCAACCAAACTTTTCATTAACTAATATAAATACATTGTTTGTTTATACTGGCCACAAGTATGTCCAGGATTCAGAACTAGAACCCGCCAATCTTGCTCCTACACTTAAGCTTTTGCTCTGGTTGAGGTCCACTTCCCAAATTCATATCACTTGTTTGACTTTTGCTGGAGTTCCAACATTGTAAGCCTGAGTCGCCTCCTGGTGGATCTGGGCGTCTGTTCTTACAACTACTCTTTGGGGGTCAGACAGAGGATGAGCCTCTGTTGGCTCGTTTCCCAGGTTTAGTACGACCATTGCCTTGACCGCCATTACTCGAAGAAAGAACACTCCGAGCCATTGTTAAACCCTTCTTGTCCCTGAAATCACTGCTTGTCCAACTTATGTTGCCGGCCTTAGATCAATGTCCAATGGTTATCTTGTTGTCACAACATAAACACAAGTTATAAGAACTTGCTACAGGTACATTAAGGAGGAGCAAGATACAAATTATGTTAGGCTTTACCCTGAGGATTAGAGTTAAATTTGGAACAGGAGGTTTGTACCACCATTCATATTTCCCGCACTACACCTCGTGCTTAGGAGGGGGCCAAGATGCCCCAAATTTTTGAAATTGTTTTGACCCCTCACATGAATTACAACAAGGAGCCACCCCCTGAGCCAAAACTCCATATGGACCACAACATTATCTTTAAAATTCATAGACATAGATTTTAAATACATATTCACTCTAAGTCGCATGACACGAGGACACAAGACACGGATGACATGTAAATATGAGTATTCCACACGAGACACAACGACCCCAAAAATAGGACAGGAGGGACATGTTATATATATATATATATATATATATATATATATATATATATATTAAAAAATAATGAAATATAGTGCTTGATCCATATAGGTATGAATCATGATGATATCTATTTAGTATTTAGTATACACTATTTACTAGTTAGTTTATTAATTTACTACATCAATGATGTTCACAATTCACAGTTCATCGTTCATGTTATAATTTTTGTTATTAACTTCAAACAAGTTTGATCATGTTCAAACGTCACATAAGGTAGTTTATGAACTATAAATTTATATGTGTTTAAACTTCATTGTTGACCAGAGCGTTAATCGAGCTTTCCCTCCCCTTAGACCTCAAAGGTGTAGTGAGCAATGAGCACATGATGGGGAGTTGGGATTTTTATTTCAACACGCGATCTATACGCGGTCACTTGTGCATAATTAAGTTAAGTTTTGTAGGCTATAACACAACTTACAGGAAATTTAAGTGCTCCAAACTCTCATCAAAGCATGCGAACACTCGTCTCCTGCATCTCCAGGTCCAGGTCGATGTGAAGTTGTGAGCATTGCGCTCGAATATGATGGAATTCCTCACACTGCACAACAAATTTGATTTCGGCGGTGAGCAAAATCAACTTCGGTGGTGAACAATGACAAAAAAACCCAAAAATAAACCATGTTGCAGGTTTTAAATGTCACTTTTCATGGGACACATGTCCTACTAACCAAAAATGTTAGGACACATTTTCGCCACGTCCAAAACACGTGTCTCGATTGGAGGACACAATGAAAAACGTTTTCGACACGTTTTAAGGCACTTTTCGTGTTTGACACGTGAAATACGGGACACAAGACCCTTAGGGACGTGTCCTGTGACTTAGCAATTCCATGTTCAGGAGAAGCAACAAATTAAAAAGCTTTCCTTTGTTAAGTATATAGATTTTGAGCCTACCATGTCTACGCCGAACATGGACAAATATTCCTATCCGGGACAAAAAAATGCCATAGATAACAAACACCGGAATAGAAACAACACACCCCACATCATATGCAATCGTCGAAATTACAGATAATATTCTTCTTTCAGGACACCAAATTCCATTCCAACCCACATGCAGGATACAGACAAAGCTATAGCGCGCATGCCATGGACAAGGAGGCGTTGAAAGGAGGAATACATACCCGACGTCAAGCTCCATCAACCCAGTGAGTGAGGATGTGACCTGAGGCTGGTTCCACCACCCTGTTTGCACTGGCTCGACTGAGAGAACCCAATACAATATCCAAATGCATGCACACAAAATGTTACCCTCCTTTTTCCATATGAGGTTATACACTCTACATCCCGTTCACACACGTAGGGAGGGCTTTGTTGTCGCGCATCGACCTTGCCACCCATCACTTCACCCATCAAACAAATCCCAAGGAGGATATTGCACAGACTCACCCCAATCAGGGTTAATTAAATTTTATGTTAAAGTTTATATATATTCGAATTTAATGATGAACCTAATGTGTAACTTATCAGAAAATTCGAAGTTGAATTGAACTTAATTATTGTCGAACTCAAATTCGAACCTGAACCATGTGAAATAGTTTGTGTCTAATGGTTTGGATTCACACACACACACACGATTCAGTCTTTTCAGTTCTTTGTACTTTTTCGCCGGTTTCAATTGGTTTCCATTTTAGGGGACCGCTAGTTTGCATAACAATGGATCATGAAGTTAAGTCAAATAATATATGTAGAGAATTCTTCAAAAATTACCATAGATAAGATAAAATGTATTAATGTCCAACCAATGACCACAAAAGTAGGTCAATGGGACTGTGATAGGTACAATGATGTTAGTATACAACGAGAGTGCTAAAGTGGCTCCTATATAAGACACATGAGGAAGTAAAAGAGCATAAGAGGTTATCTTGGATCATTGGAATTCTCTCTACTAACGTCTGAGACCGAATGGAGAAAACTCAGCATAGATGTCTTCCCTGAAGAATAATGGAGTAGGGGGCTTGAGCGAATACTATGTAATTGTATGCAAGGAAGGGCCCTTCACTAAGCTTTATAATTTCTCAACATGCAGCTTAACTCATTGTTGGATTGAGGTCTAGTTTGGGGACACCTTTGGGATGTCATTGAGATAGGAAGGGAGCTCCATGTCCTCATTGATATAGAATCATTTGTCTCCATTTGTTGCTTGTTTCCCTAAATTGGGAACACTGTAAAAAAGGAGGTAATCTGCCAAGTAGAATCTATGATGAGACATACTCTAGTGGATTGTTTACACAAATATTATATCTAGTGGATTTAGTACATTTTCTTTTGTGAACATATTAAGCTACCACCAAATGCAAGCCAATTGACCTTGGTTGATCTCTTCAAATTGTACATATGAAGAAAACTGAGTGAATATGAATTCTACGGGATTAGATAATTGGCTATAACTCTTATGGTTTAATTGTAACCATGACATCGTGAAAACTGATAAAATTGAAGAAAGTTGTT
Organism: Pinus tabuliformis; assembly: GCA_031772625.1. Taxonomy (NCBI): domain Eukaryota; kingdom Viridiplantae; phylum Streptophyta; class Pinopsida; order Pinales; family Pinaceae; genus Pinus; species Pinus tabuliformis. The sequence continues at coordinate 353,850,512 of CM062820.1, read as the reverse complement.
CTAGTCATACTTCATTCAAATAAATATTGTATTCATTCAAATCGACTCAAGAAAGCTACACCGGTTAAAATTTAGATTTGTCATTGTTAAGTTGCTAGTCCTCATGAATTATTAATTATTTCCTAGTAAATTTTATTTGTCGATTTAAATAATTTTTTAGCTTTACCGAGTAAAAAGTACCATTGGAATATTATATGGTTAATAAAATTATTTTTCAGTGGAAGCAAAACAACCTGCTCAAAAAACAATATTGTTTACAACAAATTTCTAGGGATAAACTTAGGTACCTCTACAAGTTGTATGACCTTGTAATCGGCTAGGGTAATTTTTCCTTTGCCCCAATGTTTTAGAACTAGGGTTGCAAAATTCTTTTGTTTATTTGATAACAAACATATCCATTTAGTAGTGCAATATAACATGCTCCATAATAATAGCATTGTATAATTTACAATATCGTAATATTACAATTTAATTCAATAACAAGACCACTATTTATTCAGTCAATGATACCATTGTTTAATTCACACCAATATTCCAAATCACATTCAATTAGTCTACCGCGAATTCCAAACCCAACAGAGCATAACCAATGTAAAATTATTCAAATACCAATGACCGGAACAATACACAACTAGGGTTCTTTGCCAATTTTAATTGGAAGACTTAAAGTCTGAATCTATCACAACAATGAGTTTAGGATATGTCCTCTGCAACTAGCCTTAGACCTTGCGCTAGCTTTAGGAGATTTTTGTCGCAGTTCCTTTGTCTAGCCCAAAACAACTCTTAGAAGGGTTTGACTCCTGTATGAAACTTCGATCTTATTCCAAGATCTGTGGATTAATTAGGGAATGATACGATCTGTCATTGGAATTCCTTTCGCACAAGGATACTCTAGTAGATTGTCTTTTGTCTCAGAAGATGTAAGATTCTTGCCTCATTGTAATTGCGTATGCCTCGGAAGATGCAAAATTCTTGCCTTAGGTGTTTGTGCATGCCTTAGACTTGGGTCTGTTGGCTCGATTGTCACAGGCATTATATACTTGTCCACACCGTGACATGATTGAATTGTTGCAGAACCTCGAGTTTGCTACCGGAACGTGATAGGCATGCAGCAATTTCACCCTTGTGCAATTAACACGACCTTGGATGCGATCAATTTTGGATCCCCCCTGGAACTCCGCTTCACAGAGAACTTCTCACATCTTGCAGATTTGTCAGGGACTTCTATAATAGTTTGCGCTTCAGAATTGTGACTAGTGGATCTTTGTTAATTGACCATAGAACATTATTTGAGAATCTTGAGGACAAATGTGTTGCTTTTTTTTTGTTGGTTATTTCTATCTTTTGTTTTCTCTTGTTTTCTTGTTTTCTAAATTTTTATTCTGTTTTGTTCTTTCTTTCTTTCTCTTTCTTTTGTTATTTATTCTTTCTGTTTGTTTTGTTTTTCTCTTATTCTATTTTTCTTTTATTTTATTTGTGAGAGTCTTCGGACAAGTTACGTGGCCACATAACTCTATGCACTTAAGCAAAGTGTATGCCACTTTCACATTCGAGAGTCTTCATTACGACCATAGAACTTTTACGTACCCCAAACATAGTGTATGCCACTGCCACGTTTTAGAGCCTTTAGGTCTACGTTTGCTTTGTATCAAGTTTGGAAAGTTTCGGCTGCCCCAAATTACTAAGTTGTCATTGAATATGAATTTGTAATGACTTGAACCTCAACGACATCAATCTATCCAAGATATTAGCCTTAGAACAATTCGTCCAACCTCTGCCACTGAATCTTCCCATAAAAATATTTTTTGTTGTTGCTTCTTCTATAGAGAAATCTTGTGCTAGAACGAAAAATAGGAAAAGAAAATAGAGAGAGAGAGTTTATCAACTAGGGTGGAATCTTTCGCCATCAAAATTGATAGGAGAAAAAAGGGGTCTTGATACCCTGAGAGCTTTAGGCTTCAAAGAAAACATAGATAAATGATCAATCCAATGGTGATCCAAATGAATTCCACAATCTTGTATTTATAGATTTCTTTGAGGGGATTTTTCTTCTTAATTGATTTAGTGAGGTTCATTCAAAACCCCAACTTTCAGTTTCTTTGCCCAGTTGCCCCAAAACTTGCCCAAACATTGGGTATTTTGGGGTTTTCCCTTTTATCAAGGACTGCAGCCTACATAGATAGATATGTTACTTTGTCTTTTGAGCAATTAATTTCTCGGGAACATTACAATCCCATTTCCCAATATTGCTTGTCCTCAAGTAATGACAAGTCTTGCTGCTACCCATTTTGCCTTCCAACTCTACTGGCAAAATTTAGTGAGGAAGGTTCTTCACTTGTGTCATTTTCATTTGCAGTAATCTATACAAACATAAGTGTTTTTGAGTCTCCTTCCAGTGAATCTTGTAGTAAGTGTGTCAACTTGGAGTTCTTGAAGGGAATGTGACTACTTTCAGTTGCAATAGATGATATCACATCTCCAAGAGCAAAGAGTGATGTGTTGAAGTTTTGTGCTTCCTTAAGATGATCTCCATGAACATCAGCTTTTGCTACTAGCTCACTTCCGGCTAGATCAACCAACCAAATCTTGCTCCTAGTGCATTCTTCGTTAATTGAGTTCTCCCCCTTTATCTTCACATAAGGTATGCGGTGAGAACGAGTACCGTGTTCATTGGCATTAGTGGAGCCAACAATTTTAGCATTACTTCCAATTTGCAACACTTCCCAACCCTCATTCATATTGTGCACTTGTGCTTCATTAAGACCTGGTACGCGATGAATCCCTGCAACTATTTGCGTTATCCCTAACTTCTTTACAACTTGTCCTAGCAAAGGAGATGCAAGCAAGTCACATATCTATTCATTGTAATCCTCTTACACACTCACAAAGATATCATATCCAGTTTGTCTGTATGCAAATATACACACATTGTACCCATCCAAAACTGATACTACAACATGTCCAAAACATCCACTTGATGTTTTAGAAATATCTGGGGTACCTCATTGATGAGTAGGGTGTCCATGTGGACCCAGCCAAAATACAAGTTATTAGGGATTTTGGCCAACCCCAACCACTCTAACAGAGCTCCACAACTTTTTGTGTCTTGCTAATTTCTATCGCATGTTCGTGTTGGGATTCTCTCATATCACTTGGCCTTTGTTAAGTCACCAAGGGTGGAGTGAAAGCAAAGTTCTTTTGGTTCGAATCAAATTTGAAAACACCATTGGAGGCTCCATGGGTTTGGGTCCTGATCTCAAAGTCTCTTTTGTAGTGTCAGATTCTACTACATAATCAACTTCTTTTGCAACCTCTAGAGCACTCAATGGACGATACCTACATAAGACTCACAAATGTCTTCCTTAAGCTCTAATAGTTTGTTATAAGGTTGTTTGTATTCTTTACTTTCTTCTACAATCTTTGTCATCAAATTTTCCGAATTATCATAACCATTAACAAGTTCAAAAGCACAATTTGGACATCTCCATATATTTTTTTGCACTAAGGGTTTCTAGGCTCGTGGACTGCACCAAGCAGCCTTCAAGAAACATTTAGATAATTGCTGCTTGCCTATCTTCCAGGGTATCAATAGTCTTGAAGAAATTATCTCCATTGTTTCCACCATACAAAGGGCTCTCTGATTCAGAAACATCTATATATTTTCCCCTAAACGGCAACGCTTTTTGCATCATCATCATCATGGAGATGCCGAATATCATCATCTGAATAAAGGTCTCCAATTGATGAGGAAATGTCTAATTCCTTGTCTAGTGCATCACCAGTGTTCGACTCCGCAGTCGTTTCGGCTACTTCAACCTCGTCACCAACAACAAAATCCATTGCTTTGCAAGGAATATGAAACTCACAACCCACTAAGCAAGCCAAAAACATGTTTAGAAGTTGTGGCCTCACCATTCTTCAATTGAGTTTTAGAAGATGATGGGTTATTTTTCTTTAGGCAATGAAACTTTCATGGTCTCTGGTTTACTTGGAAGCGAAAATGACAAATTGTAAAATGGCTCGTATGTCATCGAATGGTAACCATATTTTGAACAACAAATTGTGCTACACAACTTACCTTGAAATATACGACCCACCAAAGTTGCATTATTCCTTGGCTTTGAGCATTTATTGGTGTTGCCCTCAGTTGCATCTCCATTTTCACAATTAGTGGACCTAAAAGTGCTTAAACTCAACAATTCTCCAGTGTGTAATTTATCAAGTAAACATTTGAGCAACTCATGGTTGTCCTGTTGCCTGAATCCCCTAAACTGATGAACCTTGGCACAAATAGCACTAAAAAGAGACTTGGAATTGACAACTTCATTTCTTTTGCACGACCCTATAAATTTATTGTCAACATCATCTCCTTGCTTTGATCCATTTGAAATTATTTGAACATACAACTTCCCTAAAACACATCCATTGGAAGCAAATTCTGTGTAACTGAATTGAAGAAGCAAGTGTTATTAATATTCTTGAGTCCTTTCACTATGTGTCTATTATGAACATTCATTATTGTTGTTGATAATATTGAGCTTATTTGTTTTTTTTCCAAATTTGTGCCATTTTCATAATCAAGGTGTTTCCCAATATCTTTCCACAGTCAAGGGGTGCACTAGTTGTGGTCGCTGAAATTGCCATTCCATTTTCTAGTTGATGGCTGGACAATCCATCATAACCACTATATGTTGACTTCAAATCTTCCATGTCATTGTTAGCAATATTACCGAGCTTTGGTTGCAGAGCAAGTTGTCCATCTAATGACTTTTTTGAACCTATAGTTTTGATACTCACTGAGTTCAAGGAATCATCGAATAAATATCTCCCACCTTCATTCCTTTCCTAACTTTTAGGAGGATACAACCATGTCCATGCTTTTGCCTTTGCTTCAGTTTCCCTTCTACTCGACTTGTTTTTCATACAACTAGCCAATACAATCATTCCATATACATGCGTTTTGTTGTGGGCTCTTACCATCAGGTACAAGGAATTGATCCCCATCATTTTGCTTCGATGCTGCAACCTTGTTGTTAATTTTTTTCAAATTTTGTAGGAGCCACTCTGTTCCAATGTTCCAATTGTTTTATAGCTTCCGTTTTCTGTTCCTCTGACTTTCTCCAAGACTTTGCATGCCAAAAAAAATTGTTTAGCTTCTCTATCTTCAAACACCATCCATGTTGGCAGGATCTCTGCTTTGATATCACTGTAATGGGTTGGGGGAATTTTTCCTTTGCCCTAGGGTTTCAAAATTAGGGATTCAAAATTCGTTTGTTTATTCGATAGCAAACATAGCCATTTAGTAGTGCAATATAACATCTTCCATAATAATATCATTATCTAATTTGCAAGATCATTGTTTATTTAGTCAATGATACCATTGCTTAATTCACGCTAGTAAGCCAAATCACATTCAATTAGTCTACCACGAATTCCAAACCCAATAGAGTATAATCAATGTGCAATTATTTGAATACCAATGATCAGAGCAATACGCAGCGAGTATTCTTTGTTGATTCTAATTGAAAGACTTAAAGTCTGAATCTATCACAACACCGAGTTCAACCGAGTTCAAGATCTGTCCTCCACAACCAGCCTTAGGCCTCGCACTAGCTTCAAGAGATTTCTGTCGTAGTTCCCTCTTCTAGCTCAAAACAACTCTTGGTAGGGTTCAACTTGTGTATGAAACTTCGATCTTGTTCCAAGGTCTGTGGATTACTTCTGGAATGATACGATTTGTCACTAGAATTCCTTTCGCACAAGGCTACTCTAGTAGATTGCCTTTTGCCTTGAAAGACACGAGATTCTTGCGTCATGGTAATTGCATATTCCTCAGAAGACACAAAATTCTTGCTTGAGGTGGTTGCGCATGGCTTAGACTCGACTCTATTGGCTTGACTATCACAAGAAATATAGACTCGTCCAGACAGTGACAAGGTCCGAATTGTTGTAGAACCTTGGATTTGCTACAGGAACGTGATAGGTCTACGACAAAATTTCAACCTTGTGCAAGTAACCCGACCTTGAATACGATCAATTTTGGATCCCTCTGAACCCCTTGAACTCTGCTTCAGGAGCATAGCTTCTCACATGTTGCATATTTGTTAGGGAGTTCTACAATAGTCTGTGCTCCAGAATTATAACTAGTGGATCTTCGTTAATCAACCATAGAATGTTATTCAAGAATCTTCAGGACAAATGTGCCACTTTTTTTTTTATTCGATAGTCATCAGACAAGTTACGTGGCCATAAAACACGTATATGCCACTGTTGCATTTGAGTCTTCAGGATGGGCACATAACTTTTACTCACCCGAAATGGAGCGTATGCCACTGTCACGTTCTAGAATCTTCAAGTCTACTCTTGATTTGTATCGAGTTTGGAAAGTTTTGACTGCCCAAAATTACTAAGTGGTCACCAAATATGAATTTGTAATGACTTGAACCTCATTGGCCTTGATCTGTCCTAGATATTAGCCTCAAAACAATTTGTCCAACCTCTTTCCATTGATTGTAACTGTGGTTCAAACTTGAACTAGGTCAAACTAGATTGAGCCAGATTTAGTAGGCCAGAATTGAAAAAAATACATATAAAGATTTGTATTAGGTCTTTTGTTCAACAACTGGTTGTGCCTTAGTCGAAGGTTGTACTGCACGAAGATAAGATCTTCTTCGTGTGAATCCTTTCAAAAACAAACCAATTGCGCTCATAGCGAGAAGCACTGCAAGTTTGGCTTAGAACTCTAACTGCAAACTTTTGTAGTTGAGGGCATTGGCTTCCAAAGGACTCCCATCAATGTGCTACAATGACAAAGACTAGAGTGAGTTCATTTTTCAACCATTTAGATGGTAAGTTTGAACTTTGAACAATTTACAAAATACAAATTACAACTTCACAAAAAAACAAATAAATTGGAATTGCTTACTTGGTTGATCCACATCTGTTGCAATCTTTGCCAGATTTTTCCAAATGTGCTTGTGGCTCTAGAGAAAGCAATGAGTTTTTGATGTATTTCCAATTGTTGCGACTCATCAGGTACCATGCGCTCGAAGCACTCATACAACCCATCTCTGACCTCCCCAGTATGATCTTCTCCTAGCTTAGCTTTATAATGATACTTTGGGTTCAGGAAATACCTACATGTATAGGATGATGGAGTTGATTGTTTCATCTATTATCAATGATCTCCCAAATAGGCCCATATTTACCTACTCTATCTTTGTAGGTTGCCCGTATTTGTTCCTTTGCCTGATCCATAGCCTCATAGATGTAGCCCATGGCCAATTTCCCCCCATCTACCAACCGTAACACCTTAACAAGGGGCTCACCAATTTTCACAACTTTTGCTGTTTTTTTTCCAAAAAGTGTTGTCACATTTTTTCTTTTTTCGTGTCTTTTCCATCTTGCTTTGCGAGCCCATCTTGATGAATTCCATTCATCACTGGAAAACATTCTCTGCAAGTTTTGTTGTTGGGAAGTGAGAGATTGCAATGTGAGGAAGTGAGTTGTAAATCTTGTGATGGCGGGTCTAACAAGCTCATTGCCCCCAATGTTTTTCCTCATTAGGCTCAATACCCATGAGTGGTTGCAGATGTATTTTGTGATACTATTGGCATGCTGTACAATGTTCTTCACCTGGTCCACTTCTCCTATGTTTCAAGCATGAGGTCTATGCAATGTGCAACACATGGGGTCCAAAATATGGTCTTGTATTTGGACTCTAGCATCTTTCTAGCAAGAACATAGTTTGAGGCATTATCAGTGATGACCTGCACAACATTTTGTACCCCCACTGTTGTAACAATGTCATCCAAAAGCTCAAATAATAGGTTGGCATCTTTCACCCTATCAGATGCATCAACCGATCTCAAAAACATGGTTCCTTGAGGGCAAGAGACAAGGAAATTTATGATAGTGCAGTTTTTTCCATCAGTCCATCCATTTGACATGATGGAACAACCTATTTTGGTCCATGACTCTTTATATTCATTCAAATAATCTCCAATGGATGCAATCTCTTTTTGCAAAAGACTTCCCCTCAAGTCATGCATAGTAGGGCCTCTGAAGCCCTTTCCTGCAGCAAAAGCAACATCCCACATAGCTTGGTAGTAAGGTGAGTGAGCAACATTAAAGGGGATATCTGCATCATACCACCATCTAACAATGTATTCAAAAGCAACATCTCTGCATTGCTTTTTCCAATGAGCATCCAAGGTGGGTTGACTTAGACTTGGTTGGGAGGTAGTGGCACTAGCAGTAGCAGAGGCAGAGGTGGAGGAAGGTGTGAAATAGCTCTTAATGTTCATCCTTTTTTAACCTTTGGCTTGGCCTTGAGGTTGAGGCCCAAGAGAGGGAAGAACATAACGGAAGGCGGAGTCTTGGATTGGTGGACGAGTCTTCAAGGTCAAAATCATCATACCCACTTGCTTCTCTGTCTCTCCTAGCCATAGCTTCTATAAGTTCCTTCGTCTTTGCAATTTCATCTTGTATAGCCTTTCCCGAGCCTTTGCCTCCTGATACTTCTCAAACTTTTCAAGGTATTCTTTCCTAATAGGCCCTATCACTTCATTTGGTGCATCACAAGGGGTTACTTGGCCTCTTATACCAGCCAAGTGTTGTTTCAATCTATAAATACCCCCTCCTCCCATTGGTTGCTTGCAATATTTGCACAACATTTTGCCAACAACAACATCACAGTGAACCCAAGCAGCATCTTTGGCTTTTGGGGCCATAATGGATGGTGAAATTTCAGGTTTTGAATGAAAGAAACCTGCAAATAAAATAGGAAAATGCAAAACGTATGATCAACTACTATATGCATTTTAACTTGAAAGTTGATAGTTGAAGGAGGGGGAAAAATTAAAAACAGAGATCACAATGAAATCGGGAAAAACACTGTTCCTTCGTCCTTGCAATTTCATCTTGTATAGCCTTTCCCTAGCCTTTGCCTTCTGATACTTCTCAAACTTTTCAAGGTATTCTTTCCTAATAGGCCCTATCACTTCATTTGGTGCATCACAAGGGGTTACTTGGCCTCATATACCAGCCGAGTGTGTTTCAATCTATAAATATCCCCTCCTCCCATTGGTTGCTTGCAATATTTGCACAACATTTTGCCAACAACATCACAGTGAACCCATGCAACATCTTTGGCTTTTGTGGCCATAATGGATGGTGAAATTTCAGGTTTTGAATGAAAGAGATCTGCAAATAAAATAGGGAAATGCAAAACGTATGATCAACTACTATATGCATTTTAACTTGAAAGTTGAAAGAGGGGAAAAAATTAAAAGCAGAGATCACAATGAAATCGGGAATTTTTTTAGGGAAAAATCATACCTGAAAGGTTGGAAATGAAAACTAATTGATGAAGCCTCCTCCCAAAGATGCCAACTCCACTAGAAAGCTCCTCCAAGATGACAAAGGACCTCCAAACTTGCTGTTGTTGCTCCAAAATTCGAGGCTGTTGCAGCTTTGTCCAAGCTCCCAAACTCTCACAAACACTAGAAATCAAATGTGTGAGACAAAAGAGAGCTTGGGCTTGCATATATAATTGTAGGGGAGCAAATTTGGAGGGAAATCTGCCCACGGTTTGGGCAAAACCACCTTAAAAAACCATACTAGGGCCCCACAAAGCCGCCCAGATCATGTGGGCTGACCCGGCCTGTTTGTGTTGGAATTGGCCGGTTAGGTGCCAAACCGTCCAGTTTGGCACCTAGCCGGTCCTAACCGGCCTGCCAATTGGGTTTTTTGCTCTGGTTTGATCTCGAAGCTATCTAAACAGCGAGTGTGGCCGATTTCCAGTCTGAACTGACCGATATATATATATATATATATATATATATATATATATATATATATATATATATAGAGTAGACGACTTGTTTATTACAGGTGTACAAGTGCTTATTGCAGGGTGAAAAGTAGATATGGATGCATACTTCTTGGAGTTGGAGGTTTGGCAAAGACCAACGGAGATATTCTTTTGGCAAGGTAAGTATGTCGTTAAGATCCTGAAGAGGTTCCAAATGGAGGAGAAGAAGCCTATGGCCAAACCATGATCATTAATCTGAAGTAGGTGACAACTTCAAATTCAGAGTTTGAACTTTGAGTTATGATTAAATCCACAACCCTAATTTCCTCAGTGATAAAATAGCTGAGATTTGTCCAATTCACTAATGCAAATAACCTTTTGCATTTCATTAAATTAAATCCACTTTTCTCATAAAATGAGATTACTTCAATAATTAAAGTAATTCCTAAGTTTAAGAGTCTGTTAGACGACTTCCACAATTATGTATACTTGTTAGTCATGTAACGTAGGTAATAATGCATTTCTCTAGCATAGTAACGGGACTCATGAGAGTATGGGAAGTACTTAACATATCAACTTGCATGCGATACACATTTCTTTCTAAGTTTATGCAATGCTGCAAGTGAAATATATAATTTTTGTAATGTATTGTCCTGAAGGCATATATTTTTTTCAGTGTTACGAAAATCACGATTTTATCGGAAAATCACGATTTTTTGAGTTTGGCGATATTATCACCCGATTTTTACGCTAATTTTTTTCACAAAAAATCGCTATTTTTTGGGAAAAAATGTTTGGATTTTTTGGGAAAAAATGTTTGGATTTTTTGGGAAAAAATCTTTGAATTTTTTGTTTGTTTGTTGTTTTGTTTTTCTTCGACGATGTTTTTGATGAGGAGGAGGAGTTGACACAACCTACCTAGGCTACCCTTGTCACCAGTAGAGGATGTGGTCTACCCCCTGTAGCTCCTAGTTCTTCAACGTCTAGAGCACAACAGAGTCCATTGCGAACTCCACCGGCATCTTACATCTAGAGGGGCAGAGGAAATCAGTGGTATTAGACTTTAGTTATTTGGTTAATTTCATTGTATATATGACATTATGACTCATGATATGCGATACATCATTATATTTTTTGTTGATATTTCGAGGCTGAGTTGTTACTCAGGAGTCAAGACTTACTATTCAGGACATGATTCACTGTTATGTGTGATCATGTGATGTAGCACTAGAAATGATATTACACATCTTATATATTAGTTCTTTTATCATATTTATGTGTCAATGTATTTATTTTATGTTGTAGATGCTTTAGATATTAAAAAAATTGAAAAAAATTGAATATTTTTGTATGTTATGATTTTTTTCCCATTTTTACGATTTTTTTCCCTTTTTTTCCCCTCGCCGATAATACCCCGATAACGATTACTGCAACATTGGTTTTTTTGTCATCTCCCCTCTCCCTCTCCCCTTTTGCACTGGAATTATTTTTTATTTTAAGTAATTTGCTGCAATTTTTTTGGTACAGGGGGGTATCCGCCCGCAGAGGTGGGATGACGGTGTTGGGAAAAGTCCCAAAACCAGTGAATCTACCAAGTCAGAGGTATTGCTTTTGTATTATTATAAGTATTGATAGCTAGGTGTAATATTTAGACTTAGTTGTTAGATGAAATTTGCGTTTATCTTCTTTTTCTGTTGCATCTTTCATGAGTCACAGCATAGGCCTGGTTGGATAAAATCTCTTGACCATTTTAGTATTGTTTGGTTTTATACAGGTTGGAAAACCGTGGTCTAGACCCCAATGTGGAGATCGTTCCCAAGTAAGAATAAAAACTCAGCTAGCTGATTATTATTATATATTTGCTATTTCATGGTTTACTGTTTATTTCAGTCATATTATTTTGAGTTGGGTCAAATTTGTTTTTTTTATTTGCTTTCGAGTCCATTCCATCCCCCTTGGACATGAGCAACTGCAGGTTTGACACAGAGACACACATACTCTCTCTCTCTCTCTCTGTCTGTGTCTGTCTTTCTCGCACGCACAATGAGAACCAAAATATCTGGCTGCTAGCATTCTTATTGTATCGCTGTAGTTACAATATCTTATGCCCTTTTTCTAGAATGATGGTTTAAAGCTCTTTGATACACACTTAGTTTTAAATCATTTTGCTTTCAGTATTGACCTAGGAGTTGCTTATGCACTCCTGCATTGTATTTCAACTACTTGTACCTTCTAGTCCCACTGATCTACTTCTGTGGCCATTTGTTGGACATCAATGAAATTGTATTTATCGAATCTTATCTTGTCTTTGAAGCTTTCTTATGGTATATACTTTCCTTCTCTTTTTCAGTACATTGTACAACTTCGGGCTAGAACTCAAATAAGCTAGCTGATTATTATTATATATTTGCTATTTCATGGTTTACTGTTTATTTCAGTCATATTATTTTGAGTTGGGTCAAATTTGTTTTTTTATTTGCTTTCGAGTCCATTCCATCCCCCTTGGACATGAGCAACTGCAGGTTTGACACAGAGACACACATACTCTCTCTCTCTCTCTCTGTCTGTGTCTGTCTTTCTCGCACGCACAATGAGAACCAAAATATCTGGCTGCTAGCATTCTTATTGTATCGCTGTAGTTACAATATCTTATGCCCTTTTTCTAGAATGATGGTTTAAAGCTCTTTGATACACACTTAGTTTTAAATCATTTTGCTTTCAGTATTGACCTAGGAGTTGCTTATGCACTCCTGCATTGTATTTCAACTACTTGTACCTTCTAGTCCCACTGATCTACTTCTGTGGCCATTTGTTGGACATCAATGAAATTGTATTTATCGAATCTTATCTTGTCTTTGAAGCTTTCTTATGGTATATACTTCCCTTCTCTTTTTCAGTACATTGTACAACTTCAGGCTAGAACTCAAATAAGCTAGCTGATTATTATTATATATTTGCTATTTCATGGTTTACTGTTTATTTCAGTCATATTATTTTGAGTTGGGTCAAATTTGTTTTTTTATTTGCTTTCGAGTCCATTCCATCCCCCTTGGACATGAGCAACTGCAGGTTTGACACAGAGACACACATACTCTCTCTCTCTCTCTCTGTCTGTGTCTGTCTTTCTCGCACGCACAATGAGAACCAAAATATCTGGCTGCTAGCATTCTTATTGTATCGCTGTAGTTACAATATCTTATGCCCTTTTTCTAGAATGATGGTTTAAAGCTCTTTGATACACACTTAGTTTTAAATCATTTTGCTTTCAGTATTGACCTAGGAGTTGCTTATGCACTCCTGCATTGTATTTCAACTACTTGTACCTTCTAGTCCCACTGATCTACTTCTGTGGCCATTTGTTGGACATCAATGAAATTGTATTTATCGAATCTTATCTTGTCTTTGAAGCTTTCTTATGGTATATACTTCCCTTCTCTTTTTCAGTACATTGTACAACTTCGGGCTAGAACTCAAATACGGAGATTCTTCCTGAGTAAGAAAAATAATTCAAATAAGATTCTGATTATTGTTTTATATTTGGTGTTTTATGAACTACTGTATTTTAGTTCATATTCTTACTCTTGATTTCTGTTTTATGATCTTTCTCATGACATACTTCTTTATCCTTATCAGTTCCATTGTTTTTTTAAAACCATAACTGGAGGATTTGTATTAATAAAGGCTGCAGCAGAGCTCACAGGAAAAAGGTATATCAAGGTAAGTGCTGTTCTTCAGTTTACAAACCAAAAAGACAGTGCAGTCCAGCATATAGCTGGGGGTGTGGATATGCTATAGATACTTCACGAGCCTTTCAAACTGGTAGGTGTAAATTCTAGAAAATGTGCTTCAAGAGCTGAAATGTTCTTTTGCTGTAGCAGGATATGTATAATGACTTCCTCATAGGATCCAGGAATAGATCCCTGATCCATCAGTTTATCCTGAAGTGAATGAACTGAGCTGTCATGTTTATGATTTATCCAGGCTATCCTTGTGCTGCTTTAGGGCCCATCTTAGAGATGGAGGTGCACTGGAGTGACCCAAATTGAAACAGGGCATCCACCAAACCAGAATATTCAATACATGTATAACAAAGACTTTGGATCATGCTGACATACTACAAAATGCAGACAGAGAGTAGGCAGCCAGACGTGAGACTCATGAGGATGATTCCCAAATGGATAGGGAACATGCCAGAATGCCAAAGGCCGAAACTGAAGCCACTGATCAAACAGCATGGATGCCTGAGCCAAACTCTGCTTGTTAGCTGAAGATTGTTGTCCTTGAAAACCAAAGGAGGTTCTCCTTAAACTCCTGAAAAGGTGAAGGAGGATGCCCAGAGGCTAAAGGAGAGAACCAGGGTTCCCCACTGAAAATCTCAAAAACGAGCTAAACCAAGAGCTACTGAAACCACTGCTAAAAGAATGTAGATTCCGAGGCATAGAAATTCCACATCAGTTACCTTAAATGGTCTTCTACCATTCTAGTTTATGTGTCATAGAGGGTTCATGTGCTAGAGATTTTGGATAGTCTCATTGTGCCCCGTTTGTTCAAAATAGGCTGCAGCCCACAGTCTGGGTGATGTACCAAATTATTTGCTTAGTGTTTGACATGACATTTAAGGTTCAATGTATAGGTTGATAATTACCCATATGAAGGGCTAAGGTACCCTTGCTTTTCATGGTGGCAAGGTTCACATAGTGATCCACTTCTTTATTGTTTTCTCTCAAAACATGGAAGAAGCTGAGTTTTGAAAATGTGAAGTGAAGTTGCTTTATCTCAGCAATCACAAAAGCAAGTTTGACATCAGATAGAGTATGTCCCTGAATCAGAAAATTGATAATGATCTTATAATCCCCAATTACTATAATATTTTGGTTGTTTAAGGATTTGGCGTTATTCTGACCCTGCAAAAGAGCGCAGGCAACTGAGAGATTGTTGGAGATGATACCAAGACTCCATGAGAAAGTATAGACTGACTGTCCTCTGGGGTTAAAGATAACCCGTCCATCCTTGCCTGCCACCACTTCCTTTTAAGTTCATTGTTAATCATGTAATAAATTCCATATTTATGATCAGTTCTGAAATTAACTTTTCATGTTCTTTCTTGTGACATACCTTTTTATCCTTCTCGGTTCATTGTTCATTGTTAATCATTGTTAATCTGGCATTAATTTCAAGATTGACTTTTTTTCATGACAAATTCGTACATTCTCAATTTATTGTTAATTCTTGTAATTAATGCCAGATTTATGATTAATTTCAGGGATTGACTTTTTCTTTATCGCAAATTCATGCTTTATCTCATGATTCAGTCTATCTGTAATGGCTCTGTTTGACAGAAAGTTGGTTGATCTTTGTTATAAACTTATACTTGCTTGTGGTTTTATTATGTCTTCTTCAACATCCTTTTTTGCTAAAGATAAATAACGAGACAAATTTACGTTTATCACGGGCCTTTATTTCTTGTAGATTAGTATGTCTCAACTTATATTGAATGTGTGGGTACATTCTAATTTTTCTTTTAGATTTGATGTAACATTTTCCTTTTTCCATTTTTTATTTATATTTCTTTTAGTGGAAAGTATTTTTGGAATCTCCACCTATAGTCTATACCAGTTTTGCAATTTTCCATTATCGACAATTTATCAGTGGGATCATAAAGTTGTGATATTGGAAATATTTGGGAAATATTGTGAAAGTTAGTGCAAGTTGTTCTCTAGGATAGGAAGTTCCTACAGCCGGAGTGTCGCAGTCTGTGTAGGTACTGAGGCTGACAGCTGACACCTCTCAGTCTCCTCTTGTTCCTTTGATTGCTCTGGGATATCCTTTTCCATGATTTTTTAAGAATCTCAAATTCCTTCTGTTAAGTGTCTCAGTCTGTGTAGGTATTGAGGCTGAAGCCTGACACTTCTCAATCTCCTCTTGTTCCTTTGATTGCTCTGGTACATCCTTTCCATGATTTTCTAAGGACCTCCAATCTCATAGTGATATCAATCTTTTCATTGTGAGGGATTGGCCTCTTCAACTCATCATAAGTACGGCCTTCATATTTTGGACCAACATCACCACCACCACCACCACCACCACCGACAACATCAAACATTACTTACTGGAATGGATTGTTCTTGGCAATGTCAAGTGGTATGTTCTGCTATAGGAAACATCTGCCACCTTATCTGCTTTTGCCTGTTGTATAACTTTTGAATTGATGGGCGGTTGTGAGGTTAAAGAAATGCGAAGTCCTTGAATGTGAGCGTGTGGAGTCCCTTCTATTTCTCCTTGTCCCAGATTTCCCTGTGGTTCTCAAGCTACTAGCTACTCCTTTGGCTGCAAGGTCAAGCCACAAAGCTTCTTTATCCTCCTTGTTCATTTCATTAATAATGAGCTCTTAGCATGATTTTTGGGGTTGGTTAGCTCCTGACTCCGACCTCATGGAATTCTTGCAAAGTTGTACATTAAATAACTAATCCTTAAGTTCCCCTTTAGACAAAGCTACAGTTCTCCTTCAGTTCATCATATTGCCTAAATGGGTCCAAATCATTTTAAAATCCAAGGAAAATTAAGCAAGAAGAGGGAAACACTGCACTTTGCAAACAATTGTATAAATCTCAAAAGAACAAATTACATGCTGAAAACTGGGCACATGACGAGGGATCTGAAAACAGCGATGGAAAATGAGCTCCCCTGCAAAAAATATCTGTTTATAATGATCAGAAGTCTACCATAAGTCTCATTTGTACCTCCTAAAACTGACAGAAGACTTCTAAAATGGGTGGAAGGCTCAAACCCAGTGCTCTATCAAAACTGCAATTGACAGGGGGTTAGACTGGAACTGGCCAGAAAACCAGGTAGGAACTCGATAGATTAGGGCTGATCCCAATTGGAACTGGTCCAAAATGGTCTGAGTGACAGAACCAGCCAACCTGTCTGGACCATGTGGGGAGTGGACTACTCCAAATCGTCCTGCTCCAATAACATTTGTTTTAACACAGAAAAAAACCCAAAGTAAATCAATAAAAAACAAGTAAATCAATACATCTATTCTATCCCTTCTGCTTATCACATTTCCTGTATTCAGTGTTCAACTACATAATGAAGGTCAGGTTCCCTTTCCTTGATCTTCCTCCCCCATTCTGCCCAATTCCATGATTTTAGAGATCAAATCATGCTCATCATTGCACGGGTACATCCCTTTGACCTGATTAAAAGCATCTTCAACTGGTCGACAGGTACATCCCTTTGTTTAAATTCAATCTTTTTTGTTTCTAAGCTTACTCTTTTGGAATTTGGCCTATATTGATGGTCTGCAGAAACTAGAAAACTGCATGTCCTTTAATCATATCTCTCTACTTTCCAACCGCATTCAATTTGCAGCAAGATGCGTCTACTTAGTACTTGCTTTTCCAGGATTGTCCTTTGTGCCAACTGTGTTTGAATTGTGCCTTAATACTATTATGTTTTGCATCAGAATGGCCATTAATTGGGATCTTTCCGGGAAATGGGGCTTGGAATTTCCCTGGGAACCTGTATCTAAAGATTTAATCGAGTAGTCTCTAAGTCTTATCTAGTTTAAATGGTTCATTTTTCTTGCTGGATCCCTTGCGGGGTATTCATAGATTCGTATGATGGTGGATCCTATGCAGGGTTATCATAAAGTGGGGTAAGGACAATATTCATCCTAGAGCTAAGCAAGCAGCTATCATGAATACCACAGAAGGAAGTAATCTCTCAATGGGTTTGCTTTATAATATTCTGTTGCAAATGCTAGATCCTTTGTGAGGGTTATGGGTTCTTACTATATCTTCCTCAACAAGATTGCCAGCTAAGACTCTAGATATCAATTTTGCTCCATAGCAAGTTGGTTGTAAAGCTTTGGAATTACTGCCCTGCAGTCTCCTCCAACTTGGCCCTCCTAGATTCACTCAAACCCACTCGCACTTCTCGTCCTACCCACTCGTCATTGATTCACTTGCACTGTAGAGAGAATCACTCTCTTGTGATGACTAGTTCACATGCTTGTGTGATTCATTGTGTCTTCACCTCCATCGCTAGCCTCCATTTATAATCTTCATTGAGTCCAAATCCCAAACCCCAATTTCCTCTCTAGAAACAACTTGAATCTTCCTTCTAGAAACATTGTGAAGATTCCTTCTAGAAACATCTTGAAGATCAGCGGTTGAGATTATTTCGGGGTCACTTAAATAATTAAATTATTTATCCTTAGAAAATAACCCAATAGTCCACAATAATTAATTGACTAAGACACCAAGCAATTGTAGAAGACCTTCCACATGCTAAGACACCAAGCAGTTGTAGAAGACCTTCCGATGCTAATCACACCAACAAGATTGCCGTAGGCCCTTTATCAAATAATATTTTTAGTGGCTGACTTACAAATGAGGAAAATGGTGTATATATTGCTAAACCTCCATTAACGTTTAGGGTGCTAACCTTGGCAGGGTGTCTTGGATGACCTAGTAAAAAATAGATAAAATACAATAGTGTTATAAATGGGTTAGGTATTAAAAAGCAGACCTAGTAAGGCCCTCAACACCCCAAATAAGATTTTGGCTTGTGTCAAGTGAAGATTATTTGGTTGGCACATGGCTATAAAGAAGGCAACACATTCATAAATTGTCACATTAGATCATCAAAATATCCTCCTTTAGTGTGATGAGACGAGGGTTTTCAAAAGCAATATTGCTTTTGGATAAGACGCTCATGATATTCATTGGGATTAATTGTGCTCAATGTTATCGAAACTGAACCGGTCATTGAACTGAAAAACCTTGTGGACCGGGAACCAGACTGGAACAAAAAAACCGGGAAAAAACCGGTTTACTAAAAACACGTAAAATATTCATATTTTAAAGAAAAACAGATATATTCATGTGCATCCATATGAATCCAAACCATTTGTACACATATGCAAAAGTTCTCATTCATATAGCAAGTAATAGTGCATATAACCAAAATAGCACTTAGTGCAAAACATTGATGAACCAAAAGTGTTACAAAGATCAAGAAGCAAGCTCTAAAAGGCCTTTATAGTCCAAAATAACATGATAGATCATAGTATTATACTACA
The DNA here is from genome assembly GCA_031772625.1 of Pinus tabuliformis. Classification (NCBI taxonomy): domain Eukaryota; kingdom Viridiplantae; phylum Streptophyta; class Pinopsida; order Pinales; family Pinaceae; genus Pinus; species Pinus tabuliformis. Next base: position 353,831,610 of record CM062820.1, on the reverse strand, counting down.
ACCTACAATACTACAAGCTACAACTACTTCAAATCAATGATCAAATCATCAATCATCACCATAATCATCTTCCAATTCTTGATCATCCTCCTCATTCTTATTTGAAGAATGGGTAGTATCCAAGTCAGCAATGGGATTATGGCTCGATTCCCTGGCCCTAAAGCTACTACTAGTGCTTTTGATATATCTGCCTCTGTATCCTGTGGAGGTGGGTCCAAGTCCAACTAGGAAAGGTCTTCATTGTCAAATGCTGGTGCTTGACTCTCAACAACCCATTTTGATGTTGGATCAAAGTCAACCAAGACAATGTTACTTGATTCAGGGGTTTTATTCAGCAATTGGTTGCGCTTCAGCCTAAAGTTGTTCTGAACAAAAACCATGTCATTCAACCGCTTTTGCTCCAAACGGTTCCTCTTCTTAGTATGTATACGCTCAAACACACTCCAATTCTGCTCACACCTTGAAGCACTACATGTTTGGCTCAAAATTCGAATTGCAAATTTTTGCAATTGAGGGCATTCACTACCAAATTGTTGCCCCACCAATAGGCTGCAAAAAGGGTGGAATTAAAAAAAGTATTAACAAATGAAATTGAAAGTAAATTATTAATATAAGACTTTGCAAATTTTTATAGTTCTTACCTGGGGGACTCTTTGTTCTATTTCTTATAGCCATAGAAATTCCAAAGGTACCAATACTCTCACTGAAATTCAAGAGCTTGTTATGAATTTGATCTTGAGTCTTAGAATCTGGGACCATGCGCCCAATGCATTTATACAAACTCCCCTAAAACCTCCCCATCAACCTTAAAATTTGTAGTGTAATGGTACCTTCAAAATTAAGAAAACAAAAACATATTAATCAAGTCAACAAAACTAAAAGTTAAAAGTTAAAACGTGTAGCTTATAAGCAATGAGAATCCAAGATTACATACCTTGGATTTAAGTAGTAGCCGACTGCATGTAAAGGTCTATGGAGTTGTTTGTTCCATCTTTCATCAATGATTCTCCATAGAGGAATCTATTTTTGTCCTTTATCCCCATATGCTGCCTTTATTTGTTCCTTGGCCTAATCCATGGCCTCATAAACAAACACCATGGTAGGTTTGTCTCTATCCACCATCTGCAAAACTCTAACAAGAGGCCCACTAAACAATACAATCTCCTTTGCCTTTGACCAAAACCTTTTGTCAAATACTTGGTCAACCATTTGTTTCCCTTCAGCCTTTTTGCTCCATTGAGATGAATTCCATTCATCATTTGAAAACATCTTCCTTAAGTTTGATTTTTGTTGAACAAGGGATTGCAACGAAAGGAAGTTGGTTGCAAATCATGTGATGGTTGATCGAACAAGCTCTTTACCCCCCATGTGCTTTCTCATAAGGTTCAAAACACACGAGTGGGTGTAGATGTACTTGGTTATGGATTTTGCATCTTCCACACACTTCTTCACCCACTCAATTTTGCCAATATCCTCAAGCATGAGGTCTAAACAATGGATTACACATGGAGACCACCAAATGGTGGGTTGTTTTTCGTCCAACATCTTTCCCGCTGCAACATAGATAGAGGCATTATCTGTGATAACTTGTACAACATTTTCAACTCCTAGTTCCATAACCACTTCATCCAAAAGACGAAATAGCAATTGTGCATCCTTCACCTGATCAGATGCATCAACATATTTGAGAAACATAGTATCTTTTGGACAAGCAATTAAGAAATTTAGTATGGTGCGAAATCTACCATCAGTCCATCCATCAGACATAATTGTGCATATTGTTTTGGTCCATGATTGCTTGAACTCTGTAAGGCACTCTTTTATTCTTTGAACCTTATTTTGTAAAAGTGCCCCCTTGATATCATGAAAGTTAGGGCCTTTGAAGCCTGCTCCACATGAAGCTATAACATCTATCATAGACTGATAATATGCGTAATTAGTAGCATTAAAAGGTATGTCTACATCTTAACACCATCTTGCAATGCATTCATGTGCAACCTCCTCCTCTATCTTTTTCCATTCATCAAGGGTTGGTTGAGAAACAGGGGTGGTTTGGGGCACAAATGAGTCAATGCCTCTATGGGCTGCTATCCTTTTCAAGTTAAAAGCACTTGAACTACCCTCTCCAACTCTAGCAGGGAAACTAGAGGAATATTCAAAATTGGGCACATATTCTTCAAAATCAAGGTCATTAAGCAATGCATCATCCTCTTGACTTTTGCTTATATCTATTTTAATTATTTTGTTTTTCACCTTTTCTTCGTTGTAGGCTTTAATTAAACTTTGCATCTCTGCTTTAAGATCATCAAAAATATTTTCAGAAGGTTTTACTTGCCCTCTCCAATGTGCTAGGTGTTCTTTAATTCTATGGATTCCCCCACCCTTAACTTTTTTCTCACAATAGTTGCAGACTTTTATCTCTTGTTCATTTAAATGGCAGTGAACACAAGCTGGATCATTTTTGTTTTTGGGGGTTCATGAGGAAGAAATGAAAGATCTGCATAGAAAACTGAAGAGAAAAATAAAAGAGTAGAGGCAATGAAATACCTGGAGAAGATCTGTAAATTTTGAGAAGAGAAGAAGCTTCAATCAATCTAAAAATAAACTATTCAATCAACGGATTCAACTCCAAAATCTTCTTCAGGAATTTGCCAATGAAATCCCTCAAAATAACCCTGCAAATTTCAATATTTGTTGAGAAGAAAATAGAAGAAAATAACGAGCATAATTTTTTTCCAATAAAAAAATCTAAATTCTGTATAAAGACACAAGGGTTTTAAATTTTTAGGAAAAAATAGAATTTTGTAGAAAAATAGAATATTAATGGTTGAAAAAAATACCTTGAATTTCTCTCATAATTTTTGGAGAAAAATGTAACACAAAAATGGCAAAATTTTCCTTGATTTACCCTCATATTTTTTTGAAGAAAATTAGCCGCAAAATCCTTTGAAATTAGCGATGTGGTATCCACACACAAAAAATAAAAATTCTTCCACCAGCTCCAAAAACCACTGAAGAAAACCCAAATATCTCTAGAAAAAAAATCTTAGACATAGCTCGAAAATCTTTCAACCCAATAGCTCTTCAAGACTCTAATCATCTCTTCAAATCTACAAAAAATCTCCCTCAAAACAAGCCTGCAAAAAACTCTGAATTCTCTTCGCCGAACTCAGCTCAAGCATTGTAAGAGACTCTAATGAATAGTGTGAGTGAAATAGATGTGGTGGTGGTGTTTAAATAACTTTAGGGGGCGGGGGGCTAGATTAGGTTAGAAATGAGGATTAATTATTAGAAAAAAACAATTTTTTTATTGCCTAGGCCGTGCATCCGTGGGCCTTGTGGACTGACGAAACTAGTCATCAAATCGGTTCGGTATTGAAATTGGCCGATTTTGTCGGAACCAGTTCGATTCTGATTAGATTGATTGTGCTACAAAGAGTCTTTAGTGGAACAAATTGGTATTTGTTATGAAGAAGAAGGCCCTTGAAATAAGGGCCACAGGTGGGGTGACTCTAACTATTGAGTGGAAGGACCTACAAGAACATTAATAGTGTCGATGATATTAGCACTAACCTACTTAGGTAGAGATGGGAATATGAAGTGGAAAATAATCACCATCGTCATTGCCATCGAAAAATTGTGCATCACAATGAAAACTACCATCACTGATTTGAACATCATTGGATGGAGAAGCATTGATAGGTTGCACATCTAGGGTGGTAGTAACCATCATTTGAAGATGGAGCATAGGGAGAATACATCAAATAGAGAGGGGAGATTGAATGAAGAAGTGGTCATAGTAGTGTCCTGACTCCCACTAATGTAGATGAAGTACTTGGAGGAGTATGGGGAACTAAGTGAAGAAGAGGTTGTGGTAGAGTGTCTCATAATTGTAGATGATCTACATGGAGGAGTACATATAGGTGAACCAACATTAGATCGAGAAGAGCAATGATCTAGGGATACATGTTGAGAAGCACCATTGGAATAGTCTCTAGTAAGAAGTGAAGAAGTGGTGGGAAAGATCTCGATCAACCATGAGAAAAAGGTTTGTCAAAGATAACGTCATGATGTCAAGTCACCTGATGAGAAGTGAGTTCAAGAGATGATACAATGAGAAGCCCCAATGTAGCCTAGGAATATAATGGACAAGTGATATATCCAGTGTTTTAAAACTAGCCGGTTTGAACTGATAACCAGTCAAACTGACCGGTTCATTCGCTGATAGAGTCAAATAGGCAGAAAAATCGGGTTTGATCCCTCACTTAGCCTAGAAACCACGAAAATCGGTGCTAATCAACCGGTTTAGGACAGAACCAGCCTGTTAGTTGCCAAGGCTGCGGAGGACCCACGCAACGCAATTTAGGAGCTTCTAGGGTGTTTTGTAGGGAAAATAAGGGTTGTTTCCCTCCAAAAACACCTTCTCCATGCCTTTAAAAGGATCACACCCCCCTCATTTGCCTCACACATCTCATTTGGAGTTTTTGTGAGTTTGATTGTGAGCTTGGAGAGTGTTGAGTTTTGGCTGGAGTAGTGGAACAACAAAGAGTTTGAGCTAAGTAGTAGTCATCATGCCGCCAAAAGCCAAGGATATTGCATGGGCTCATTGTGATATGATTGATGGCAAAATGATCCGCAAATATTGCCAAAAATGATCCCTCACTTAGCCTAGAAACCACGAAAATCAGTGCTAATCGACCGGTTTAGGACATAACCAGCCTGTTAGTTGCCAAGGCTGCGGAGGACCCACGCAGCGCAATTTAGGAGCTTCTAGGGTTTTTTGTAGGGAAAATAAGGGTTGTTTCCCTCCAAAAACACTTTCTCCATGTCTTTAAAAGGATCACACCCCCCTCATTTGCCTCACACATCTCATTTGGAGTTTTTGTGAGTTTGATTGGGAGCTTGGAGAGTGTTGAGTTTTGGCTGGAGTAGTGGAACAACAAAGAGTTTGAGCTAAGTAGTAGTCATCATGCCTCCAAAAGCCAAGGATATTGCATGGGCTCATTGTGATATGATTGATGGCAAAATGATCTGCAAATATTGCCAAAAATCTATTGAAGGAGGGGGTATTAACAGGTTCAAGCAACACTTTGCTGGAATAGGAGGCCACGTAAAGCCATGCGGAGCACCAAAGGAAGTAATAGGGCATATTAGGTAGAATACCTTCAAAAGTTTGAGACTCGAGTCACTGAACCAATAGAGAAATTTGTGTCTCAAGCAGTTGCAAAGTTTGGGAGTTGAGACTCAACCAACTGAGTTTGATCGTGATGACTCATGAGAAGTTTCAAGTGATAAAGCTGATCACTATTATCATATATGTAGACTTGTAGTAGGCCAGTGGCCCCATAGTTTGTAGGCTTTGTTTTTGCACTCTAGAGGCCATCTAGAGCCTCATTGATTATATATTTTGTTGTTGATATGTATTGCACTTGGTGCCATTTTGATATATTCACCTTTACATGGTATATATAAGAGCAAACTTTGCATATTTTGCGTCTATTGGTTTGGAATCATGGTTTTAAATCTTAAAAATAGTTTTTTTAAAAATGTGTTTTTTAAAAACCGGTTCATTTAGACCTGACCAGTCTCAATTTGACCGGTTCCGGTTTTTAAAACTATGGATATATATCACTTTTGATGAGATGGGTGGAATCAGGCACTTTTTCCAAAGATACGGAAGTGTGAGATAGAGGGTGTCTGCCCATGCAATTTTTCATAACAAGTATAAGGATTAGTATTCTTTATCCTTAGATTTAATGAGGAAGACTCAGAGAAACCAAGAATGTGATCAAGACAGAAATTTCGTAGCTCACTGTCATCATTTACATTGGCCACCATTGCGATAAATGTATTTGATTCTTTGGCTGAAGAAGACTTTCCCAATCTTGTACATTCTTTTGGATTCAACACAATATCTGGAAGCAATAACTTTGAATTTTATGTCTTTAACCACCCATCTGTCAACCAAAATTCCAACTTTTTGTTGTGATGCACTAAAATAGATAATTTTGTCCTGCTTTTCGAACATGGAAAACACTTCCATACTTACCACTATTAATAACAACAATACCAGGAACAATCATATGCCTAGTTGCTACAGAATCCGTTCTTATGAGGAGGTGGAAGACCATAAAGTAGAGTGCATAGTTAAGTGTATAATTACCTATCCTTTATTCAAAGAGGGCGTGGTTGCCAACTGTTTGCTGGATGTTCTTTTTCAATCTTTCGAGGGCGAAGAAAGTTTTTGAAATCGTGACCCTTCTTATGGAATTAAGAGCAGCTCATCCTCCTCTTTGAGGATTTAGGACTGTATATCTAAATTTGTATATATACGAGCGTATATCTAATAATTTACTAAAATTATACATATTTTTGCAAGGCAGATTATTAAAGAAATTTCTCTAGATAATACTGTTTCCAATTTTTCATAAACCTAAAAAATGTTTATAGCTTTTCCATGTTTGGTGTTTCTAATTCTACATAAACATACATGATACTTTTCATTTCCTTGTTTCCTAAAATTTTGAAATTGGTGTTTTTGAAACTTGTACCATTTTCTGAAACCATATCATTTCCCCTTTTGAGGTAATTTCAAATTGCTACTAACTTATTTTTTGTGTGGTAATTACATGGTAGAGACTACCAGACGCAGGCCGCCTATGCAATTACTAACATTAACATTAACATCAGGTCACTAACATTAAATGTGAGCTTTATTATACACTTACATACATTGTAGTGTTCTTACCCTAACACATTATGATGACCCACTTTGATACAAATTCAACTTTTACAAAGACCACGACTGAACAATCAGAAAGATGACAAGATGATGGCAACCTTTTTTTTATTACTTCCAAAATGTATGAAGTTCTCATATATCTTCTTACTCCAACACGTTATTAAGACCCACTTTGATACAAATTCAACTTTTACGAAGACCTTAGACATTCACAAAGATGACAAGATGATGGCAACCTTATTAAAAAATGTATGAAGTTCTCATATATGTATACCTCTATCCACTGAGACATCATGGTAACCAGCTGTGATGCTCTCTTGTTCTTGAGGAAATCCCATGGATACATGTTGTGTCTGGAATCAAGGATCGGTGCATCATTAGGTTGCCATCACTCTTATCTATCTTTTTCCTTCTAGATATTGAGAAACATACCATTCGTGTGGCATGCTGTTGTCACACTCATGTTGGAGGTAGAATTCACCTTGATATCCATCTGTATTGAGCAATCGCTTCTAGTGACCCTCCTGACTGAGGGTATGCTGAAGAGGTTACCTTTGCAACAGCCAATCAGCCATTTAAATTTTTTGTTGCAAGTGATGTCCATTTCAACGTCATCGCATTCCCCTTGTACTTTCCCATTTTAACCATGTGTCATATTTCATACATGCCTGTCCATTTTGTCTTTTCAAAAGAAACTGTTGTAGATATTTGCATTTTTAGAGCCAAATACACAACAGAAAAGTACATCCTTGCTTCAATGACCATTTATTGTGGTGGTATCATCTGAATGCTTGTGTGATTTAGGATTTATTCTGGTCAAGGTGTCTTTCAATTTGCATCAGGTCCAACATCCATGTGGTGTAGTTTTGACTGCAGGCATTTCTTTATGAGCTGCATATTTTTGTTGAATATGGACTGTTGGGCACTGAAAAATACATGCAAAATCTGAATACTGTTGTATGGTGATGACTGTCTGATTGAACTCTGGCACCATAGGTATCTTCAAGATGCAGGTCTTGTCTATATGGGCAGATTTTACTGTCCTCAGGAGTATGCAGTTTGATTGCAAAAATAACTGATTCTGTGTGGCCTGGAGTACTTGGCTACATTCTGTCACGTGGCTCGCAGTGTCGTCTTCCTTAGCATCAACTCTCTTCCTTAGCATCTGCATTTTGGAATGTTTCTTTCGCTTGTGTGCAGTGTGTGCAACATTTGTCAAAGTAGTATATTCACCGGGTTCTTGTAACTCTATAAAAGTAGTTAAACATGGCCTTGATTATTCCATTCCCTACAAAGAAAGATCCCTTCAATGCCACACTTCATCTCCAGTTCCAGCTTCCAGGCTGGTATTGCTCTGATACCATAGTAGATTTTAGAAAAGATACATACACAGGTATATGAGAGAGAGATGCTTAGTAGTAACAACTTCTACTATTCTCGAGTAACTTTCATGATGCATACACTGTTTTTGTGGTAGGTAGATACTGTTGGATTCAACTTGACAGTATAATTACTAGCGTTAATATCAACAGTAGGTCACTAGCATTAAATGTAACCTCTAGTGGAATTTCCTTTTGAGGAAGGGGTGTGTCTGACAGAGAGGGAGACAGAATGAATGCATGTTATGTTTTTGTTAGCTAGGAGTGCAGAGATCAAAATCCGTCAATACAAAGACTATTCCACGTCACCTTTATGTAGATCATTCTAGTGTAAAAATTAATTCGGTTGGTATTATTGTGATCTCCTTGATATTTACTTATGTTTCAACTTTAACATACATGAAAAACCAAAATGTTGATACATTCTGAAATATATTATTGCAGGGGTACTTTGGGCTGGCGCACTGGTCGGTCACCACCTACGTCTGGAAGTGCTTGGGGATCTGCTACATTTTCTTCATCGCCTCCTGCTAGTGCTGGAGCATGGGGCCGTTCGAGTGTGAGCACTGCTCGTCCTTCATCTGGAGGAAGTGGCACCCGCCCATCAACTGCTGGCAGTGACCAATCCCATGAACCTGTTACTCCAAATGCATGGGGTTCTGCATCAAGTCGACCATTATCTGCCTCGGGGGCAGTGGGATTGGCCCATTCACAATTTACAGTAAATCGTCCTTGTAGTGCAGAATCACGAACATGCAGTTCACAACTGTCCCGTTTTGCTGATTCTTCAGTTGAATCTGGTGGTCCATGGGGTGGATCTGGAATTGCACACAAGCTGGTAATACTAATTGAGTTTTTAAAAGCATCCAGTTTGTATTAAGCTGTTTTGTTTCTTATGTTGCATTCTCTTCTCGCATTCGATGTGCTTCTCCTATGTTATCAGGTGTATGGCATTTGATTTATATTATGAAATATCTGTAAATTATCAAGAAATTCTCCATGAAGATGGACATGGTTTCCCTAAGTCTACTTGATTGTTGATTTTCTTATGACAGGGAGACAATCATCATCCTTCTCATTTCACTCTGACATCCGGTGATTTTCCAATTCTTGGGTCTGATAAGAATCCGAATTTGCGACCACAGCAAGGTGTGTTCTCTATATTCCTGATTTTTTTTGTTCTTTATTTTAAATTCGTCGTTGGTCCCTATTATCCTTAAAGCCAATCCGCTACTAATGCATGTTTGCAGAAAAGTGCACTGAAATCATGAAGGTAAAACCAGAGGATGATGATAAAGGCTTATGCATTGATTTACCCATCTTGTATTCAGTGTGCTGCAGTGACAAGTTGAGGTTTTTCCTTCTTCTGTTGCAAGTCAATTTACACTATACTTGGAATGTGGGATTGCAGGAAATGCTTCTACCATACGGTCAATGCCAAGTTCTGAAGTCTTGGCACTGAAGGACAGGCCGTGTGTTTCTCCACCTGATTGGTCTGGTGAGGATCCTAACATTTCTTAATGATTTTTAAGGGCCTTGGGAGGACGGATCTTACTTGCACAGTTCAGTTTTTCATTTTAGCTGAGCAAGTTTATTCATAAATTGTTTTCAAGCTTTCGTCCTGAAGCTCTCATTTGCTGTTGTTCTTCAGATGATGTGTCCACGGGTAGTACTCCAATGGGCCAGGATAGAGGAACTGCAGAAACCTGGAAAAGAGAGAGTGCTTCGTATCCTCGGGAAATTCCAAGATCAGATGAAGGTCAACCACAGAGAGAAGGTTTGAACAGGCAACCATTTGTTAGTTCTGATTCTTGGCATTGCGATGATGGGCATACAGCCTCAATGACCTCAAATCTTTCAGAAGATGAGTGGCACAGGGGTGGCCCACCAGTTGGTCCATATGGTCCTCCTACTGGACATGGCAGGTTTCCATTCAATTCACCTGGTTACATGCGTCCTCCTTTTGAATATGGACCTTTACCCTTTGCTCAAGGGCAACCTGGACCTGGTGGATACAGCAGACCTGGGGAAATGTACAGACCACATGTGGCACAACCTATGGTACCTGGTCATCCTGGTCTATCTCATACGCATGGCATGTATTCTAATCAATTGCCTTATGATGGTTACTATGGCCCTCCAGGGGTTACAGGCCCTCACTATGGTAGTGCTATTGATGAGAGAGAGATGGCAATGGTAAGAATGGGTGGTCCTAGTTTGCATGGTGGATATCCTCAAAATCAGGGCCGTCATCTTGATGGACCTAGATTCCGACGTGGTGGACCAGGATCTGGCTCTCGCCCAGTTTCTTTTCATCGTACTTTGTCAAGAGAACATACTGATCCTTCCAGTTATAATAGGGTTGCTTCTGACGTGACAGATAAAGCTCATCCAAAGCAAATGGATTTTTGGGCTCCAAAAGACATGGATAATTCAGGTGGCAACAATCATATGTTCTTTTCTCAGGATTCAAATATGGGGATAAATTCTGCAGCTTCGACTAATAGACAGGAGGGCAGTAATCCACGAGGAGCACCTAGTGGTCATTGTGATTGGGGAGCTATTAGCAGTGATGAGCCGATGGACTTTTCAAAGCCTGTTTTTGATGACAACATTTCAAGACGAGGATTTGCGGATAGCAACAATTCAGACATAGAAAATAATCATGAGAAGACCAATATTTCAAGATTTGTTCATGAGCCAAGATCAGGTGATAATAAGAGTATTCAGGTTCAAATCAAAGATGATGTTGATTCATGTAATTCTTCAGCCATTAGCAATCTAAATCAAAGAAAGAAAAATAAGTTTGTTGAAGTTGACACACAGAAGGTTACAGTTTTGGAGGATCAATTTTTTGTTGGACAGGAAAATGAATGGGAAGTTGGTATCACATCCAAAGAAAAGAAAACTGTTTCCAGGTTTGATGATGATAAGGTCTATGAAGAGGAGATACACTTTGTAGACACTGGGGAATCTACTAATAAAGTAGATACTGCAGGCAGGAACCATCGCATAGTTGAAAGGGCACAGGCACTCATGACATCACCCAAAGCACTTGATCAACAAGGTACTATAGATGGGCATAAAAGAGTGTCCATTGTTTCAGCATCCTCATCTGAGAGATCTTCTGGACTAAACACGTTTGTTAAACTAGAAGGTGGTTTATCAAGTGCAACAGGGTCAAATAATGCCCCATGTGAAACTCTTAGGGTGAGGGATAAAGTTCATTTACTTAAGCGCAGTGATAATCATCCAGCAGGTGATGTGCTGGATACTGAAGGAGACGTGGAGAAAGTACAAAGTGCTCAAGGAGGCAAAGGAACATCAGAGTCATTAGAGAGAGAAGGCCAGACAATGAGAGCAAGGTTTAAAGTACATGAAGGTGACAATGAATGGCGAAGGAAAGTACCTACCACAGAGCCAACAGTCAAAGAAATGAAGGTTAACATTACAACTAGTTCTCATGCTAGTAGGCAGGTTGTTGCTTCTATGCCAGGTAGTGGTACACATGGTTCAGAGAGTGTGGATAATAAATCAGCAGGGGAGTCTCACACTCAACAATCTCATGGCTCACATGATTATGAGGCCCAGGTGCACCTTTTATACCTTTATGATGTGTTTTAAATATGGCTATAACTAATCTTGGTCTCAGATTTCATTGTTTTCTGAATTTGTCTGTTGCAGCGTGCAAGGATGAAGGAAAGTGCTGCACAACGTTTAAAGCAGCGACAAAAAGAAGAGGAGAGATTAAAAGAGCAGAAGGCAAAAGCTCTTGCAAAATTGGAAGAGTTGAACAAAAGGGCTGCAACATCTCAGGAGGGGGGAAATCCTAGAGGTGAAACCATATCTAGTGGGCCAGTAGCATCTGAAGCTATGCAGCAAGAGCAGGTCATTGTCAGTCAAAATAAAAATTCAGAATTATTACATATTGCTCCTGGCAAGAGAGAAAATATTCTTGGCGGTAGCTTTGCTGATGGTAACTGTATTACCAATGAAGATGAAAGAAGTCGATCAAATCTCAGGGAGAAAAATGGTCTTCTTAAAGAGTGGGACACCCATTCTGATAGTGATGCCATTCAAGTTTCAGATGTGGCTGCAGCTGAAAGGAACTTTGGAAAGAATGATGTTTGTGATATCCCTATCAATGTTGCGAAATATGAAAAGGGAAAACAAGAAAGTTTTCTAAGGACGAACAATGTGAGCAAAGAAGACCTAAATCATCATATGAAGATGAATGAACAGAAGGGCCATGTGAAAGAGAGAGGAATTTCTGACACTACTGCTCTGAATGAAGCTCCTGTGATTATAATGCAAGATATGAAAGTTTTACCCAGTACTTTGACTCGGAGAACCGAAACTTTGCAAACAGTTGTACCTGTACCAGAGTCAGATTTCTCTAGGAATGTGGATCAACACCATCAGTCCGGATTTCCAAAGCAAACTCGCATTCGTCCAAAGACAAAGCAGCAATATGTTGCAGATGAAAAATCTTTGAGCTTTCAGCCATCAACACTGGAGAAAACTGGGCAGCCTGTAGTGCCAAGCAGTGGAAATTCTGTGGAGTTGGTTACTGAAAATGATGGGCTCCACATGTCAGGTAGTTCTATGTTTGAAACAAGTATGCCATTAAGCATTCCAATTGCTGCCAGTGGTAATGATGGTGCTTCTGTAGTCCGCAAGAAGAAAAATAACAGAAATGTAAAAAGCAAACATAAGACTGATAAGCAGGGCATAAATGTCAGTTCTGTAGGGTCATCAGAACATGATATCAGTATGTCTACACAGACAAATAGCATTGGTGGGGATTCAAAACATGGAGTAGAAAATGTAATTAGTAATTCCATCAAAGAAGTAAATAATGATGTTGATATGCAGAATGGAAAATCTGAATTTACTTCTGTAGGAGCTGGTGGGAATGATGTCAATGTAGTCCATGATACTTCGGGAGGCCAGGGAGCATTGCAGTCAAAAGATGATGCACCTGCTGGAAGAATACCTCATTTTAAGTCCCAGTTTTCAAAGAGGTCATATAGAGGATCACAGGATTTGAGAACATCTGAAAAATCCCAGGGAAATGAAGGTATGGTGTGGACACCAGTGCGTGTTGTGAGTCCAAATGTTATGAGCACTGATAAGCAGAAATTGGAGCAAACTGGTGTCGAAGTACAACCTTCTGGAGGCAGTAATGAGGTGGTGGTACAAAACCCTGTGAAAAATAGAAGGGCTGAAATGGAGCGATATGTCCCAAAACCTGTTGCCAAAGAGCAAGCACAGATTCATGAGAATTACCACCAGCATGCAGCTTCATCGGTATCGACTCAAGTTCAAACTGATCAATCATATAGTCAACAAGGGACAGCTAAAAATGCAGGTATTGCTGAGACACGTCAACAACACTCGTCTGTTGGTGAAAATAAAGGACATCTAGTAGGAAACAAACATGCAAAACAAACTGTTTCTTGGCGTCAGAGAAATTCAAGTGAAATTAGTAAAAGTCATAAAGCTTCTCATGTTCAGGAGAGTGTTGAAGTTCATAGTGCTGCATCCTTGCAAGTAAATGAGGTCACAGTTGCCAAAACTATAGTGTCTCATGTTGAAACTCAGGATCTCAAGTCAGAAGGGATTGGAAACCAACCTAAATCAGAGCATCCAGACATGCATAAAACAAGATATCTGGAACAGTTGCCAAAGGTCACTGCTGTAAAAGTGAACAAACAAGAGGATGTTCATTCAGAAACAGTTCAGAATAAACAGTCTGCAACTTTGCCACATTTGCAGACAGGTAATATTTTAAAAGTAGATGACTCTCAGCTGGCTTCTAAAAGGGAACAAAATATGCATGAGCGCTTCTATCAGGCGAGCAGATCTCGATCAAAACCAAACAAGTACTCATTTCGGCCAGTGCACACGGAAGGGAACCATCAGTTCAGTAAAGTGGAAGGAAAAAATGAAGAACTTGAGAAAACCCACCCCAGTGACCAAATTTTACCTCATCAGCGGCCAAGGTCCTCTGGCTCGTGGACTCCTAAGCAGCAGGGACTATCTGATAATAAAGAGCACCTTTCACAATCTATTTCTGTAGGTCAAATAGAGATCGGGCAGATCAAGATAGGTTCCCTTGAGGAATATGGAGGCTTTCAAAGACAGTCTGCCCAACAGATGCCATCAAATGCAAAGGGTGATGCTCATCAGCAGGAAGGACTGTCTTTACCAGCAAAGCAGCAGCATGTGCAGAACCATTCTTCCCAGCAACTACATGTTTCTCCACATCAGTTTGAACAGAAGAATCAAGGTCCAAGTCATAATGTTGTTAATTCAGAGACTGATAATAAGTATCAGCAACAATCGAAGCCAACTAATGTAGAAAAACAAGCAATTGAGAGAGAACAACCTAAGCAAGCCTCAAATTCTTCATCGTATCAGCAGCACCGAGTATCCTCAGGACAGGGCCACTGGCAACAAACTGCGGCCAACTATGGTGCAAGTAATACAAGGAGAACAGACAGTCATGAACACCCCCGAGCCACTGTTGTCCAGAGCCGTAAACAGCAGGGTACTACCATACCAAGAGCTTCAGAGTCGTCTCCTGGAGCTGGACGACATGAGAGACAAGATATGAACAATCAGCAAGCGCCAATAGAGATTCCAAAGAGACAGAATCCACAGGGACATTCTCAGCCATTCTCAAATCAAAAACCTCAGGAGTTTTATCAACCAAAGGCTGGTTCGGTGTCTGGTGATAATGAAAAACACGAGATAAGGCATACCACTGCCTCACGCAGTGGCTCTTCCTGGACTGGCGACCACAGAAGCAATCATCAGTATCGTGATAGAGATCACAATAGTGAGAGACGGGGTCGCTCTGGTGGAAGAAATGGTGGAGGGGCCTTTGTTGCAAAAAGAAATGAATCAGAAAGTAAAATTGAACGTCTATCTAACCAGCGTTTAGTAGTTGATGCCACAGGAGGTGCAATCCCACATCAAGTAGCTGGTTAGGTTGATGTTGTCTGAGAATGCATTCTTACCAGTTTCTTGTTTTATTTCAATCCAAAAATTGTCCTGCTAATTTGTTTTTATCTCTGTTAAACCTTCCATGATGATTTTATGAATAGCTTTTAGGAGTATTCTGAAACATATTGCTGACTGGCATTTCTGGCTCAGAATAGTACCCCCAAGCTATGTTTATTTGGTGGTTGGGTTAGTGAATTTTGTGTGTTGTACAGCTTTTGTTAAGAGTTAACAAGTTAGGCTAAATGAAATTGGCTTCTTTCAGTGAAGATGTGAGGGCAAATGGATATTGGCTCCTTTAAGTGAAGTTGTTGATATTGCTAATCTGAGAGGGACATGAATGCTGTGTCAGAATGTACTACAAAATTCAAGTTGTATTTGTTGTCTTCTCTGAAGCTGCTCATCCAGAATGATTTATTGGTGTTATTTCTGGTGTTTTATCATCAGAGGAAGAATAGTGTAAAGTTTTTGTATTTGTTTGTTGGTGGTGAAACCTCATCACACATTGGAGGCATGCAATATGCATTAGTTACTGTGACCATGCTCTTCATCCTGATACAGAGATATCGTGGCAGTTGCCTGGATTCGTATCAGTATTGCAAATATCAAGCAGTATATCAGAGAAATACATAGACTAACATGCAGAAAGTCATTTGACTTTGGTGAATGGAAAGGTTCATTAGTGATTACAAGTTCTGACATGAATTATTTTTTTCATTTGGTACTGGCATTCATCTTGATGTGGTCTTCAATTCATATCACTTTCACTTTTGCCAGTCTTCAATTTGATGTTTCAGTTTCTTATTCTGTATTTGTGCCATAATCAATCTTATAGTTGCCTCGTGCATGGCAGTTCATAATTTGAATCCATCTGCTCAATTTTTTTTCCACGTGCAAATGTTTATGTATTTTGTACTGGAGGTTTAAATATGCTATGAAGTACAAACCAGTTTTATGTTAAACATGTATAAAACCGGAAATTCTACTAGGTGATTTAGTTTTTTGCTAGAACTGTCTTTTCTGTCGAAAGAATCAGCTAGTATCATGGAATGCAGCGCTTTTTAGTCATGGTGCAAGTGCAGGGAGTTGACTGTCTGAGTGATTGTGCTCCGCAGGTCCTTGATTAATCTACAATTCTAAATAAGAGTTGAATGTTGAACTGTGCCCGGAAATTTAAATAGAAGTTTTATAATTTGATTTTAGTTAGATTGGTTGTACTTCATTTCTGCTTTCTGCTTCGTTGTAGTTGAACCACATCAAATCAGTGTATAGGTACTTGTGATTTATAAATGAGAGGCGAGTCTACTGAGTCTCAAGGTATGTGATGGACTGAGTTGGAATTGTAGTTTTGTTTGGTGCAGTGGTTCGGCTTATTCTTCTTGTCAGAGTAGTTGACTGCTTTCTGCTTCGTTGTAGTTGAACCACATCAAATCAGTGTATAGGTACTTGTGATTTATAAATGAGAGGCGAGTCTACCGAGTCTCAAGGTATGTGATCGACTGAGTTGGAATTGTAGTTTTGTTCGGTGCAGTGGTTCGTCTTATTCTTCTTGTCAGAGTAGTTGACTGCAAAGTTGTTTCCAAAGCCTGCTCATACAACTGTCCGTTGCTTAAGTTAATCTAAACTGGGATTATACTGAATCATCTAATGGTACAACTATTTTGAATCATCTTATGTTGTATGTTACAAGCAATAGTTTTGAGCCTTAAATTTCAAGGAGATTTGACTTTGGACGAACAAGAAAAAGGTGCTACGCTTCTAGTTTACAACATTTTTGGTACAAATTACGAATTTAATTTCTCATCATCTTCTTTTTGCGTGTTTCTTGTGACTATCTACCATCATAATATGGGAGTCTATGTATCTCGCTGCCATCTTCCGTGTTCTTTTCTTACAATCTTGTTAGGGGGTTTTCATTCTATTAGGCTGGCCTGATTTACAGAGATCTTAGTCATATATCAATCTTCAATCTTCAAATCACAATGTTGTCATACACACAGGAAGTGATTTTTGATGCATGGTTCAATATTCTTGTATTGAAATCTGATGGGGGTTCAGTGTGGATATATAACCCAAGCAATTTTTTTTCTCTTTTATCCTATTAGTATCTAAGAGACCAACTATTATGATTGTATTTTCACGGAAAACATCCATTCTATGATTATTTGTGGGGAAAATAATTTGTAAATTCATATTTTGAAATTCTTGTGCTGAGGGTTTAAATAAATATTTTTGAAATGTAATTTCATCATCTTTTCTCTCTCATCTTAGCGGTGACTATGAGACTGAGAATAATATTATTGATTGCTTTTTTACATAAGCACTTTTCAAACCGTAAAGGCCTATAGAAAGTTTATGATTGTATTAATCATGGTTGGTGTTTTTTTAGTATTCTGATCTAATTTTAGTTCTAACTAGACATCTAAAATTTACTGATAAACTAGGATGAATATGATTTATTTAGTTCTAACTAGACATTTAAAATTTGCTTATAAACTAGGATGAATATGGTTTATTTAGTTCTAACAAGGATTGCTATAGTTTATGTAATAAATTCCTTCAATTTTATTAACCGAGTTCCTCAAATTTTAGAGTTAAGACCATGTTATATATCAATTTTGGTCTCCACCCGAGCTCTTAAAAAAGTGGATATTTTTCAAATGTAAATCCCTCCGTCCTTTTTCCCTTACCTTGGTGGCGTCTGCGAGACTAGAATATAAAAAATATAATAGGATTGCATTTTCACATAGGCACTTTTTAAACCTCGACCTTAAGAAACCTCACTTTTTAAACCCTAACCTTAAGAGACTTTTAGAGAGTTTATGGTTGTATTACTGAGCTAATTTTAGTTCTAACTAGACATAAAATTTACTTAACTAGGATGTTTTATTTTATACCTAAATTGTGTATTATAAATTAAGATTGTTTATTTAATACTTAAATTGTTACGCAATACTTAAATTGTTACGCAATCAAATTGCAAACACTTCATTTTTATTTTCCCAGAAAAGTTTTCACTTTTACTGAGGATTTTGTTATTTAATCAAATGTCATTGCTAACCAAGCTCTTCAGATTTTAAGACCTTTTTTAGTCTCGACCTGGAGAGCCATAAACTATTTTAGAAGGTGATGTTTTTTTATTTATAAAAACATATTTATATACATGAAAATGTAATGGCCAAATTCCAAAGTGAAGAGTGGAGAATTACACTCCACTCTTCCTGAACATGAAACGATCTCCTTTGCTGGTCACTAAATACATAATTTAGTTTTGCTTCACTTCCATCATGTGATTATCTCACGGTTGTAACTAATAAATTGTTTAATACATCATTTTTATGTGCCAAAGAATGATGACTGAATATGAAGCTGAAGAGTGCAGACTTCCACTCTTTCGAAAGAAGAGATGATCTCTGAAGGGGTTTAGCACCTCAATTGTTATCAATTTCTTACTTGCTGAACAATTTCTAATTGTGCTCGACCTGTGCGTTGGGAGTGCCTTGAAAGTAAATTATTAGAGTGTGGAGGCTTGGGAGTATCCATACATGAGCAAGTTACAATGCAAGGAAATGACTGCATTTTATATTTTCATGTACATGACTGCATTTTATATTTTCATACATGATAGAATCCAATGCAAATGTTGCAATCCCTCCAATCTTGGATTGTTGAACACGGTTAATTCTGTTGGATTTTGGGTATGATCTAAAATATTTCTTTTTTTTTATTCATATGAAATCCAATGAGGTAGGAACCCTTCTCAATCATCCTAAAACAATTAATAGTAATGTTAAAAATGTAATTAATGGATACAAATGAAATACAAAGGAGAATATGTTATATTTAAAATTACCATTTGTTACATAGCATTAGAAGGGTCCTAGGGTTAAATGATAGGTTTCCCCACTCATAAATTAGGCAAAATTCAATGGGGCTGCCTAGTCCTTTTTGAGGGGAACGCCCATAAGTATTCCATTTGGTAAACACCACCTCCACTTTGGGGAAATGTTTCCTCGAGTTTCCCCAAAAGAGACATGGGGAACATTTCCTAGCCATCCCTTTTTTTGGGAGCATGGGAAACACGGGGAAAGCACCCCCACTATGGGGACACATCCCCGTGGAACACTGCTTTTTGATGAACATGACCCACAATAGATAAAACTAGGGGAGTGATTATGACCCATGATAGAAAACTAGGAAAACGATTAGTTGCAAATTGAAACTAAACAATACACATTAAAACTAGAGTTGTGAATTTGTATCTGGGGACTAAAACAAATCCGTTCAATCCATTTAAAGTGATTATAGGGATTCAAAAGAAGAATTTAAAATCCATGACAGAGAAAACCATAAGAGTGTTTAGTTGCAAATTGAAACCAAACAATGCACATTTAAACTAGAGTTATGGATTTAGATCATATGCCTGAATTGTGCTCGCTGAGAAAAGTTGCATACTCCATGACCTAGTGTTTTGTTATGACCTCTGCCATGGCAATGTCAGGAGGGGGATCTAGTGCACCCTCCTTTAACGCGCCGTCGTTGGCAAAGGGAAGGAGCAACAAACCTCCTCCTTCACCAAACTCACCAACTTTAATGCTTTTAAGAAGCCTACAACCAATCACTCGGGAGAGGAAGTGGCAAGAAAGGGAGCAGATCATCAGCGAATTAATCACTTTGCAGGGTCTAGTGGAAATCCCCTGGCGCAGCCACAGGCAACCAATCCTTGTAAATTGAAGACAAATAAAATACCGACCTTGGAAATAGAAGGCCCTAACATAGCAACGTACATGGAATACATGGAGGAGCATGCGGTCATTTACAAATTCATAGGCATTTGATCGATAGAGAAGGCTTTAAATTGGTGGATGCAAGCGAAATGGCACCCTAAGGGAGGCATCAAGCTTCAACTTGGCTCCAAGGGTTTCTTTATGGTGATTTTTGATCTACTGGAAGACAAAGATCACATTTTCTAAGGAGGGCCTTACTTCTTCTACTTGACTGGATTATATGAGATATTGGAAACAAAACTTCATCCCGGAGAAGGAAGACTTTACAAGAGTTCCGATCTAGCTCTGGTACTACTCCTTGCCAAAATGGTCTCCTTCTGTCCTTGAAGAGATTAAAGACACGCTGGTTGAATACATCAAGTTGTTGGAAGGAACCCGAGTAGGGCACTATGTTTCCTAAGCTCGGATATGCGTCTACGTGGATGTTTTCGAGGCTCTCTCGGAGGCCACAAAGCTTGTCTTCAGGGATGAAATCTAGCTCCAAAGCATAGACTATGAACACATTCCCCTTTCAGATGCTGCAAATGCCATGAGCATGAGCATATTTTTCGTGACCATCCTCATAATACCTCACCGACATCCAATTCTCTGGCTTAACAGAAGGCAGATGAGTATGGATTCACAAAGGTGGCTTCTAGGGACACGAACAATCGAAAGCCCTAAGGTAAACAAGCTTTATCGAGCTAAATCAACAAAAACAGGTTCGAAAAACTGGGTGAAGATCAAGAAGATCAAGATAAAGAAGACAATGAAACATAAAATGGCATAAGCGGGCAAATACGCCTCCCTCAATTGGACCCAGAAAAAGAAAGAACCCCCTTAGTCATCCTAAGCACAATTGGGAAAGGAACTGAAGACATAGAAATGGAGCAAGAAAGCAACAATGATCTAGCAAAGGAAGAGGCTATCGAAGAAGTCCTTAGGAACATGGACCTTAATAAAATAACTAAAGTTTAGGAGAAGAGAGCACTGGAAGCCATCTTAGAGGAGTACCTTCAAAAGATAGAGGAAGCGTACCTTTATCAAGTGGATCTTAAACAAGCAATGACCAAAAGACAATACATGGACCTCAACAAGATCGACATCAAATCCAACATCCAAGCGAATCAATACAATTCCAAATGTTTATGAAGAAAGCAAGGCAAGAAACCCACTAGTCAAGTCTTGCAGGAGCTTGGAGCAAGGTTGATCAACGAAGGAAAGGTAAGAGCCCTAATGTTAACTCAAAAACCTTTCCAATGAATTTATTTCATGGAATATTCGAGGTCGGAATGAACTTGCAAAAAGAAGACTCCTCAAGTAGAAGATCATGGCAAGTAAACCAAAAATAGTGTTCATTCAAGAAACAAAGGTAGGGTTAGGGACGATCCCTTCCCTTCAAAAGCAACGTTAGAAGGATTGTGACAGTATTGCAAACATGGCTAGAGGAACCAAAGGGAAACTAATTATATGGAATGAAACACTGATGGATCTTAAAACCTCCATTGCTACTCCCAACAACTTGACAACAATGTTTCAACTAATAGGAATTCTAGAGACATTATGTGTTACCAATGTCTAGACCCCCATCGTGCTGAAGAAAGGATCAATATGCTGAACACCTTGAAAAAGATTCATGAAGCTCTACCAAGCACTCACAAAATCATCAGAGGAAACTTCAACATGATCCTCAATCTTTATGAGAAAAAAGGAGGCCTAAGAAGATTGGACAGAGATGCAGAAGCATTCAGAGAAGCAATATACCAAATAGATATGGTGGATACGGAAACTCACAACGACATATTCACCTAGAATAACAAGAGAGGAGGGGACAAACAAATTGCCTCTTGCTAGGACTGATTTCTAATATCGAAATCCACACTCCTAAACACTCCAGAAATAGAAGAAAGAATGATCAGATCATTGGCCAATTGTTTTGGAGATTCAATTTCTAGGTACTCCCAAGAATAGACCCTTTCGGTTCGAAGCCTTCTAGCTAGATAACCCAATTTTTCAATTAAAAATGAAGGAATGGTGGAATGAGGACGTACCCTTGAGAGGCTCCCAAATGTTATGCTTACATCAGAAAGCACATCAAACCTTGAATGAAGAAATGGAACAAGGAGGCCTTTGGAGACATCCTCAAGGACAAAAAAAGACCTCGAAAAGAAGATGGAAGAACTCTAACAAAACATCATCCTCAATGGTACATCAGACTAGTTGAAGCAAAGGGAACGAGATTTGTAACAGAAGTGGGAAATAAGAGCCAAATAGGGAGAAAAATTATGGTAGCAAAAATATAGGGTTTAATGGTTAAAATGTGGGGAACGTAACATCAAATTCTTCCACAAATCCATGATCCAACACAGAAAGGCATGTTGAAGAAAGTGTAACTAGGTTCAGTCTTCATAAATGTACTTTTGATATTTGTATTTATTCAAGAAAAGAAATATTATTTTTGTTATATTTATCAATGAGTTTCTTGCTTATTGAAATAGGGTTAGCACATGTTAAAGTGCTATAGGTAAGTCAAAGAGTCAAAAGAAAGTTTGAAGACCCTTAAGGGCATGTTACACCATGTACATATTTGTATAAGAGTCAAAGAATATCCCTTTAAGCAAAGACAAGTCTTCTCCATGCAACGACATCATCAAAGGAGCAAAAATGATGAAGGAAACTCAAGTCGGCCTAGAGTCATCATGTCAGCCTCCAGTTGGCTTAAAGGAGGACAATCCTTTATATATAGAGGTTGTCCACTCCCTCAAATGACAAGCAATCTACCTCTGAAATCAGCGAGCAAGGAAAATCGAGAAAAAGGTGAAAAAGGACGAATATAAGGAGCCTCTAGCGCAACGAAGAAGGAGAAGTCATCACCGAAGGTTGGAGGACTGTTTCTAGGGTAAAACACAATCACACGTGCGAGAAAAGGAGGCATCTTTGTGGTCATAACAACATCAACGTAATAGTCTCATACTTCTCATTGTTTGGGCTTGAAACTTAGGCCTATAAGGGCCTCCCACTAGAGCGAAGAAGAGACTTTCTCAATCGAAGAAGAAAGGAACCAAATACTCAAGGAAACCTCCCACGCATGCGAGAATTTAGGGCTGCAGGATAGTCATATCAAGTCTGCGACTACACGTTGAAGGAACTCGGTTGGTCAAGAGGAAGGAAGGGATCATCATAAGTAAAGGGTCTCACTAAAGATCAAGGATAAGTGTCTCTTCTAGAGCAAGTGAAACGAGGACTATCAACAGTTGTAAGAAGAATGAAGTGCTGAAAGGAGGAGGACGAAGTGCCAGGGAACGAAGTGCAGGAAGGAGGAAGGAACTGACTTGTGCTTGGAGTATATTCTTGTCAAGGCTCCAGGGTTTGGCATTAATCAATAGAAGCTTCAATAAGAGAAATTTACGAGAGGGTTTTCCTCTCTAAGAGAGAGAGGTTTTGCCTTGGCACAGAGCCAACATCTTGTGTTCTTGTTCTTATGTTTTTTGTAATTGTTTGATGAAGTAAACACACATGCCTTAATAATAATAAGAAGAAGATTAAGCTAACAAGATAAATTGTAAAAGAGCTTCACAAATTGTTATCAAGTAAAGAAGAATCCTACTTACCTAATTGCCCTAGATTCTTCAACATGGTATCAGAGCTAAGGTGACACATCAAGGAAATGGCATCTCAAGAACACTCATAAGGTGACTCATCTAAGGACATTTCAAGAATATCTACAAGGTTGAAGCATCAAGCCAAGAAGTCTCAATCACATCAAGGACAAGGTGGTCTATTATTTACTATTCATCAAGGAAGACTACAAAACAAGAAGAAAATCTATATATAAAGGCACCTACAAGAAGAGAAAATCAAAGAGGGACCTACATCAAGCTACAAGTCATCAAGCAAATATCATCACCAAGCAAGTCCATTTGGAGAAAGCAACTTGAAGAACATAAAGACCGAAGGAAGGCAAGCCATCAAGCCTTCAAGAAGAAAGCAAGTCCACTACATCTCAAACTCTATCAAGTAAGTATATGTCCCCTTTTGAATATACATCAATGTCTTTTTGCAAGGAAAGCAACCAATTGGTTGGGACCAATTACTTCTCTGCATGGGAAAAGAGGACTGATTTACTTCTCAAAGAGAATGAACTTCTAGATCACATCAAAGGGAATATCACTATCCCCGCCAAGGAACAAACTCAAGCCTTAGCCAAGTACAATAAGGATGAGACGAGCTCAAAGGATTCTAACAGAATCTATCAAGTACTATCTCTTTCCTTATGTCTCCAAATTTGAAACATTAGAAATCTATGACAAGCTAATAGAGCTATTCTCGGTAAGCACAACTGGAGAAGTGATATCTCTACGAAATGATTTTTACAAGATGAAGATAGAAAAGGAAGGAATAACTCCCTACTTCATGAAGATCTATGAGATGAGGGATCAACTTCAAGAGCTAGGAGAAGTCATGTATGATAGAGAAATGACAAATATGGTACTCAATGCTCTACCTAAGGATTGGGGCAACTTCACATCAAGCATATATGCCAAGAAGGAAGCTACCCCATTAAGTGAATTATGGTCTTTATGCAAGATAGAGGAGACTAGACTGAAAGCAAAAGATGATGTGGGATCAAAGGAGCAAGAATTTTCTACCATGGCCAAGAGAAAGGGAAAATTTGGCAAATTTGGTCCATGAAGAACAAACAATAGAGATATGTCCAAAGTCCAATGCTTTGGATGCCAAGAATATGGACACAACAAAAGGGATTGTCCTAAACTTAAGAAGGACAACAACAAGAGAAAAATGGAAGAAGCTCATGTAACTCAAGAAGTGAAAGAAGAAGACAAGAATAAGAAGAAGGAAGATCCTTCAGATCTCTACTATGACTAAGTCAACCTCTTACTTAAAGTCTTCTTTCAAAGTTTTGAGTAGTATAGGAGCATGTAGAAATATAATAGAATGCATGGTTAAAGATATCTTCTAGAATATACGAACATGGTGTAGATATAGCTCAAGATATTCATGTATAAGGAGCTTACCTATTATAGGACCTCATCCATGATGAAAGAATAATTGATCATAATTAAAAAGGCCTCCATCATCAAAATGAAGAAACATTTGCAGGATAAGGGTCTTCACGATCCTCTGATAGAATCTTCAAAAGAAGGTTGATAAATAAGAGCATATGTCTCATTGGGAATCCCATTCATGGGATTCAAGAAAGGATGATATGCAAGCAAGAAAATATGAAGCAAGAAAAGGCTACACCAATCAAGAAGAACCATCAAATGAAGCCAAGATGATCAAAGCATAATCAAGATGAGGTATGTATGCATCAAAGTTCAAGTCATGTCATCATATGCATTATTGAATCATGGGAAATGTTCTAAAACACAATGAAGTATAAAATGATTTCTTTCACCAAAGACATGCTCGAAAGCATGTACTACAATCAAATGAAGGTCAACCTGAAGAAATGCTCTCATAAGGAGTATGAGGTTATTGACTAATCCAGGAAGCAGGTAAAGAAGAAGTGCTCTCATAAGGAGTATGGGGTTGTTGGCTAAACAATCCAAGAAGAAGCAAATGAAGAAAGAGATCAAGCATGTAAGAACACCATGGACACAAAATCATTTCTGACAAGGATTCGGTATAAGACATCTCCCAAAAGAAAGCATGACAACTCTGACAAAGGAAGAAAGAGATTAAAAGACCCTTGACACCTATGAAGGCTTTGGAGATAGTAAGGTGCCGATAATTGATTCAACTCTACAAAGATGTCACGATGAAGAAGCCATATAGCAAAAAAACCATTTGATGTTGAAGCATTATCCCTGATGAAGTCATGAAGGGCTACTAAATCAAAGTATGGGAACAAGGAAGTACAACTAAGCATCCATGTGATAAGTATTTTGAAGCACATACAAGATGACAAAGGAGTAGCTAGACGGAAAAATGACCTGATATATATCAAGAAGGCTACTTTCCACGAAGGAAGCAATGACATGACAAATTAGGAAGGAAAGTGATCAATGGCCGGTGCCCTACCAAGAAGAAGTTCAAACAAAGACTTCATGACATCGAAGGGAAGAAGGATATCAAGCCACTGAAGGATCCACGAAGAAGAAGTCGCTGATGAATGGACTTGTCAGTTCTAACATGTTCCCAACTACAAAGGAGCTTGGGCAAGTTCCTTGTCAGAGGAAACTTGGGCATCTCTGTTATGAAACCAGCTCATAAAAAGATAGAAAAGATAGATAAACTCCTACAAAATAAGCCTCTTCGAGGGGGCAACCTCTTTTATATTACAGAAATGAACAATTCTTGGATGATACCAATGATAAGACCTCCTTTCTATATATAGGAGTCTAAGGGGTCATAATATAATTAGAGCTAACACAACAATAATAATGTAAGGGCACAATAATAACAATAGTGGGCTTCTATGGGGCACAATAATAACAATATGGAGAATACATGGGCACAACAATATAATAAGCGGGTTGTACTAATAACAATAAGGGGTTACACTAGTAGTATAGGGACCTAATATGCCCCTCTCCTTCAAAAAGTGTTGTCAATGCTTGAGTAGTTCTTGATGCTTCTGTATAAAATTCTTGTCCTCCCATGTGAAATCTTTAGCGGGTAAGTTCTTCCACTTGATGAGATACTCTGAAATTGATCGATTTCGTAGCTGTCGGTTTCTTGTTTTGTGACTGCTCCAGGTTCCAATATGATTTTTCCTTCCTCATCAAGTTCTGTCAATATTGTTTGAACTGGTATCTTCTGCAACTTTTGAATGAGTGGCCACACTTCTTCGTCCTTCTTCCATTCATCACTTGCTTCGTTTATCCAATCTGGTTGGATAATAGAAATAACACAAAACAATGTTTTCACATCCTCATCATTTCTTGAGAGTGCATCTGCAACAACATTTTGCTTCCCTTTTTTGTAGATGATTTCAAAGTCATAACCCAACATATTTGTGACCCAATTTTTCTGTTCTTCCAAAGAAAATCTTTGTTCTAAAAAGTATTTCAGACTATCATGATCCATTTTTACCTTGAAGTGTCTTCCCATTAGGTAAGGTCGCCATTTCTTAAGTGCATGTAGTATTGCCAACATTTCCTTCTCATAAATAGCTTGCTTGAGATGTAGCTGTAAAAATACCCAGTCGCCCATGTCAAAAATTCTTTCACTACGATGTTGATCTTCCTCTTGTTTCATTCGATTCTGCACCAAAGTGGCGTTATCCTTTAAAAGTTGGAGAACTTGTTGTTGATGCTCGATTTGATCTTTCACTGCTTCAATCTTTTTCTTCTTGATATGTCCTTCTATCTTGAGAGTTTGAGGAATGGTAATTTTTGCTAATGCATTACAAGATATGGTCGGATTCATTTCTTGATGCTCGATGTGATCCTTCACTTCTTGAACATTTTTCTTCTTGATATGTCCTTCTATCTTGAGAGTTTGAGGAGTGGTAATTCTTGCCAATGCTTTACAAGATATCGTTGGATTCATTTTTTTTTTTTTTTTTGGGTTGGTTCTGTTATCACCCAGGTTGTTCCCTATGACTCCCAAGGGAATACGGCCGGGGTAACCACTAACCAATCTTTGGATCACTGTTTCTAGCCAAACTGTGATCAGAGAGGGCTCTCTCCTTATGATTTGTAACTGTTTATGATAGGGTTTTAGGCTAGCTATTATGCACAGGTTTTGTTTATGTTTTGGTTGAAGGGTTTCTTTTAGGTCTTATGATGTAATATTCAAAGAGTCAAATATCATTGGGCAATGGAGTCTATGGCTGTATGGGTGTCTAGAAACCTTGAGGTGAAATGGTGAAACTTACAGGGCCATTTGGATACTTCATGCAACAAAATTTTTGTTTTATAACACGAACAGGTGAAAAAACCAGTGAAAGCAATTAAGAATTTTCACTAAAATACTCGAGTATTTCCACCAAACTAGGTATGAGAAACAGATAGATGCCTCAGGAGCAAAACTTGAATCCCTGGGGATGTCTATCACTGTAAAAGATATAGTTTTAAAGTGCAGCAATTAAGAATTACACTTCATTCACTGTATCTGAAGAAAACATGGATAATAGCTTAGTTTGAGTTCAGGGTAATCATAGATTAAATCCTGGAACCATTCTTCTACTTTGCTATTAAGTGTAAAACATTTAAACAACAAAAGAGAACAAAAGACTGGAAAACATGTAATACAGAGATTTAAGAAAACTTATTGTTTTATGAAACACTCTGGAATCCTGCAACATTCACCATTCATCACAACGCAACAAATACACCAAGCTTTGGAAATTCCATTCTCCCTTTGTATTACTTCTCTGAGAATCTTACAGCAAGTGAGACTTCCAAAAGGAAAATAACAACAACCCCTTAAGCTTCTGTGAGGGGTGAATATATACTTGCGATTTTTACAAAAATATCTGAGTTCTGAGTTATCTCAGACTTAATATTCTCACTAACTTTTGAGATATTATTATCCGAAATTTATTACATCATTGAATACAAAATAAAGGCATCTTAATGTTCTGTCAGAAGATATTTTGGCCTTTGGGATCTGCTGAGTCGGTTGAGATACTTTGATTAAATGCTGGGGAACCCGACTTTATGGCTTGTACGCTGTATTCTGGGTTTGTCACCTGTGATT
This sequence comes from Pinus tabuliformis, assembly GCA_031772625.1. Taxonomy (NCBI): domain Eukaryota; kingdom Viridiplantae; phylum Streptophyta; class Pinopsida; order Pinales; family Pinaceae; genus Pinus; species Pinus tabuliformis. Next base: position 353,803,045 of record CM062820.1, on the reverse strand, counting down.
GTGACTGCTGCTGTGGTGAGTAAATAGCTCTGCTGAGTTGGCTCAGCATCTGTCTCTTCCTTGTAGATTTTATCTATCAAAATTCTGCCTGTGCATGACTGCCCATAAACTGGAGAAAAAACCAACCCTACGGGTTCGGGCCTGATAAGATTACCTGTGTCAAATTCCTCCACTCTTCCTGTGTGGGCAATTGGTGTCTTATGAATGCCCCCAAAGTTTCATCTGCCTCTGTATACTTAAAGAAATTTGGTGGGGTATCAAACAGGTGATCAATTTCGTTCATAATAAAGAACAGGTTATCCACCCTATCATACAAATTCTGCCCTGTTGCTGGCCCTGTTTCAGCTGAGGTACTGGGTTGTTTTGCTATTTGTGCTGCAGCCTGCGCATCAACCCTTTTGATGTAATTTTCCAGAGTAAGCAGCCTTCCTACACTGCTTAATATGCTGGGGAGGCCTCTGTTTTGTAATGCCACAAATCTGTCCAGGAATTTGTTGATCTCGGTCTGCATATCCTGTGTTCTCCTCTCCAGCGTTCCAATTAGGCTTCTTAGTGTCAAGACTCTTTTAACTACTGAAATTGTTTCAGTCCTGTTAGTAATTCCCATGGTGGCTAGTTGAGAGCTAGTTTTGTTATTCAAAATATTGATCATTCTGCTGGCAGCATCTGGCATGTGGCCAAGGCTTGCTCTTGCTCTCTGTACCTCCCTGTTTGCCTTCGTGATGAGTGCTATTTGCTCATCCATAGTCTCAATATACTGCCACTGATTGGTGATGGATCGACCAATGTTGCCCCAGAGGACTGCTTTCAATTCTGCTGTTACTTTTTCTAGTGCAAGCTCTTTTTCTAGTTCAGCGATTCTCTTTTTTAGAGCTTTTACCTCTCTTTCCTTTGCTGCCTCATTCTGCTTGCTTTTGTCAAATTTTTCATTCACCTTGGTCAAAGACCTTTTGACTTCATCAAGCTCTTTCATTTGGGATTCAAGAACTTGGATCTCAGCTTGCAGCTTCTGCATATCCAGAGTAGGAGTTGGCTCTGTTGTTGGTGTAGTTGTTGCTGTAGATGGTGCTGTAGGCCCTGTCTGTTGAGGAGGAGGAGTAGTCGTTGGCTGGACTTCCTCAAGATTGATTATCACCGGAGGAGGCTGGGAGGATTGGCCCTCTTCTTTTTGTTTCAATGCTGTCTGTAATGCTGCCTTCGCAGCTTCTGATTGTCCTAGCTGGTCTTGAGTCCGAACCAGCTCCTTGTACAGGGATATCAGTAGGTCTGTAGCATCCTTTTCCTGCCTTTGCTGGGCAACTTCATCTGTTTGAGGATGGATGGTAGCTGGAAGCTTGATTTTCTTTCTTAAGGCCGCCAAGTCTGCATCCCTTAGCTTCAAGAGTTCTTGGATACCCTTAACATCTTTAGGATCATGTCCTATTTCTATAATTACCTCTTCCAAGGACTTGATCGTGTTGTCCTTGGCTTGTGATGATGCTCTCTCCAATTCCAGCTGAGATGCTGTGTTATCAAGGCTGCTCTTCAATTTGTAGTTCTCCAACGTTTCATCTGCTAAGGAGGCATACACCATTTCACCAGTTTGTTTATGTAATTCAATCTTATCCATAGGGTGTATGTCTTTGGCCAGAACCTCCATGTTGGTTCTTAGGTAATCCGAGGTAGATTGAGGATGCAGCGTTGTGGGCATGAAGTGACTCATGATCATCTTGCCTTCACTTACATCAAAGGCAGACATGAGTCTTTGCTGATTGGTAGGAGCCAGGTTCAGCAAATGATTGTACAACTGTACTTTAATAGGATCACTCCTCCTCTTAATGTCAATAAATTGCTGTTTGATGCTTGACTGTCCTTCTCTATGCTGGCTGGAGGAGCTGACCTCTCCTCCCACGGCTCTATCATGTTCATGCTGAAATGAACTGGCTGAAACTTCTTCACTGGGTGGGCCCATGCCCATTGCTTGCCTCACTGCTATGTCATCCTCTTGAGAGTCATTTAGTCTTTGTCTTTTCTCTCCCCGATTGATGGATGAAGTCAGGGGAGTCTCTCTATCCCTTTTCCTGGTTAAGTCCTCCTTTTGTGGGGTTTGGAGGACTGAGGTATCAACAGTAGTTTCTGCCCTAGGAGGCACTATTGTCTGAGCCTGTTGCTCAGTGGAGCTTGGAGCATTAATCACCTTTTCTTGCTGCAAGGGCTGCTGTTCACTAAATTGTTCCTCTTCCTGTTGCTGCCCGAGTTCCTGCTGCTCCATCTCTTCTTGCTGCTGTAGCAATGTATCCACTTGTTCTTCTGTCAATGGAGGTGGCTGTTCCACCTGCTTCCCTTTATCCTTGCTTGCTGTCTGTGGTGCTTTCTCGGCAGTTTGCTGCTGTGCTGTTGATGATGTAGCAGCTGCTCCAAGTTGCTTTTTGTAGGAGAGGGGCACCTGTCCACAAGTTTCCAAGTCAGCTTCCTTTTGCATATTTCTAGCCTCTCTCTCAAGTAACTCTTCATTAGTAATTTCCTCCTCTAGGGTACCCTCTTCCCAATTTGATGCATTGGCATACTGTTCAATCTCGGGTTGTCTCTTGTGTGCATAGCTACCCAATTTGTATCTAATCCTCCTGAGGGAGATAGAATGATTGGGGTCATAGGGTATCCATTCAAAGCTGGTTTGCAGTCTGAGGCCCTCCAGGATACTGTCTGCCTCCTTCCACCCTTCCTCTTTTCTGTTATATAGGAAAGAACCCAGCTGGCTCCTCACCTTTAGCTGTGACTTCTTGTTCTTGCTCTGAAAATGCAGGTAGTCTGAGTTCCCAAACTGTCTGAAATATTCCAAGGCAAAAAGCCTCATGGGGACATACCTTGGCAACCTAAAAGGGGTCAACTCACAGCCATATATCCTGATGACTGTGTGGTTTTGGTAGAAGTACCAATTACCAATGCTGTAGGACTTATTCAAATGGAGAATTCTTCTCATGTCATCAGTTAGTCTAGGAGGAGGAGTACCATGCAATACTGTCATGACTGGATAAATGAATAAGTCAATAAACTCAGTGTATGTGTAAGGTGATACAGAGGTATGATGAAAAACAGAAGTCCAGAACACAACTGATCTTGGATTTCCCTGGGCATTGAGTTGCTTCAAAGGAAAAGAGAAGGTGGCTGGCTGATAGAACAAGAATAGATGATATATATATGAAGTATACCTGAATAGTCTTTCCCTCTTCAAGTTCATAAACTGCTCATGGATTTTATCTGCAATGTAGGTTGCATAGTCATAATGTACAGCTGGGGGCTTACCAGGAGAGAATATAGACAGCATTGCCATTAGGCTATCATCCACATCCTCCATCCCCCTGAATCCTAGGACATAACTGATTAAATCCACTAACATCCTGCCCAAATCATTCAAGTAGCGATACCCGATAGGAGGAGTTCTGACTGATTCAGAGCCTGGCCTGACAAACAATTGATTGATTTTGATGATCTGGTCACTTGACAGCTTGCTCCCTTTGTTTATCAAATTCTGCATATAGAGGGGGGTCAATTGCTTGGCAGTATGGAAGTGCAGCATTTTATTTATGCTCTCTGGGGTAATCTGGAAAAGGACTGAGCCGGTGGGGCTGATGACAGCTCTTTGGTTTGGGTCATAGCATTCCTGGCAGCTGTAGATCAGTTCTGGCATGGGATTTACTTGGGGAAGGTTGTAGATGGGCAAATTTGAGTCCCAAATTCCCAAGATGTCTGCCCCACTCAGGTGCTGGGCTTTTAACTCATTCATCATCTGGATATTGTATTTGGTTCCCATAGGGAACCAGTCCAGCATTTGGTAATCCATGTCTCCCAGAGCTTTCCATGCTAATTCCTGGTGAGGAGCATTGAGGGGCTTGATATTTAGAGCAATAGGAGTCTCCATGATTCTTTGAAGTTCAACAATTGTAATAAAGTGGCTTGTAAAAGCACCAGCACAGAACAGAAGTGTTTTTTGTAAGAATAGTCTTGAAATTTAAGTATCAGAGGAGGAGTTTATACAGCAGCAATTGAAATACTGCTTATACTAGGAGCCAAGGCTACTGTGGGTGTCACTATGCCCTCTTTCAGCGGGTGAATTGAGGTCAACAAGGAATTTGCCGGGAATACGCAGTGAACGCTGTTTTTGAGTGAAATTACAGGTATTATGGCTTGGCTGGCGTTTTTAGACTTCACAGTTACAATTGTGGACGTGCAGAGGGAAATGGGCGGTGCAAATATAGTTTGTAAGGTGTCCTTAGCCTTCTGAGCAACTTAAATTTCAATAACAGTCGTATGGAGGGCAGAACAACGGTAAATACCTGTTAATTGACGAACAGAGGTTGCGCAGGCGTGCACGGTTGCTGCTGAGGAGGTCGCCCGGGTTAACTCAGCAGGTTGACGGAAATTCGAACGTAAACGGTCATGCAGAGAGAACAGTGGCGACAGGAGTGAAAAGTGAGAAAAACACGGCTTTTTTGGGTTAATATGGACTTTTTTACCATTTTGACGCTTTTTAGTGATGACGTCAGCATGACGTCATTGGCGGGTCAAGGTGAGGTGACGTCAGCTGACGTCATGGGGTGACGTGGCGGTAGACTATTGGTCCAAGGGGGCGATGAGGTGGCAGCCATGTCAGCGGCCAGGTGGACGAATAGCAGGGGCGAGTACAAGCGAACGTGACGTGGCGAAGCATTAGTGGAAGACAGATGGCGGTTAGGACCGTAGCGGTTACGGTTAAGGCTAACCGCTACGGTCTCTCGGGGCGGTTTTGGTACGACGCTGAATGTGTCAGACCCGGCTCCGAGAGTCCTTGCCGTTCGACGCGTGGCCTGCCCGTGACGTGACGCAACGTCACTTTCTCGGGCGGTAAAAGACGGCTACAGGGGCAGCTCCGATATCGCTGTGGATCGTCGGATCTCAGAGACTTGATCCGACGGTGGGCGGAGCAACAACATGCTCGGGTTATATGCGCTGGCAAAAACTTTGGGTTGTGGGTTTTTTTAAATGGTTTTTCAATGTTTTTCATAAAATCAAACTACGCGCTAACCCTTTGGAAATGCGCCAGAGGCGGGTTTTTGACTTTGGGTAATTTTTGCAAAGGTTTTTAGGGGTAAAGGAGGGTTTGTAAGGGTTTTTTCAATGCAAATGGTGGTTTGATGAGCGAGTTGGTTTGTAGCAAGGGGGAGTGGGGTGGGGCAGGTTCACCAAAGTGACCAGAGGTCATTTTGGTCCCTTTTGAAGAACATATGGCTATAATGCCAAAGGAAGGGGTATTTATAAGATTTTGGGGCTTTATACACCATAGTGTTAGTATTATTAGGGGAAGGGTAAGATAAGGGAGCTATATAGTAGAATTAGAGGTTAATATGAATGAGGGGAGCAAATGAAGGGGATTTTACTGAGTTTATGTAAAGTTGATTTAGTTTTGAAAGTAGATCAAAATGAAAAGATCTTAAACAAGAAATGTGGCTTCTGAAAGAACAAGAACCATCATAAAACCATGATCTCTCTTCATAAATCTCAGCTAAAGAAAGGGAATGTTAGTAATGGAATGAAGGGGGAGAGGGAGGTTAGTCATGCTCCTTGCTGTAATTTGATGGAATTCACCACTTTGTCCATTGACAGATTTTTGCCTTGGCAAAACACCTCTTGACATATGTGTAATGGTGAAAATACCCTTTCTGCAACCACAACTGCCTACCCAGCTATTTTCCTAGCATTTTTGTTTCTCCTTAGAGGGTGCATTTGGACTTGCAAACCCTTACTTGCCTTTTCTTTTCTTTGGCTTTTTCTTTTTTCTTTTCTATCTACTTCTAACCTTATTTCTTCCAAGGTCCCAGATTAAGCTGTTGGGAACCTTTACTCCTCTACCTAAACTACTTGTCTGCCAAGATTAAGCAGTTTGGACAGACTTCTTTCTCTATTCTATAACTCAAAATTGAAACATGGCATGATCCAGTTTAAACTGTTGAATCATCCACAAAATTGAAATAAGGTCCTCAACATTTGAAACCATTTACCCACCTCTTGTTCTCTAGGAAATATGGGATCTTTGTAATACCAAAGCAGAGCATATTTGGACTTTCCTTGGTCAATCATGAAATATGAAACCTATTGGTATAGGTATCCAACAGTGGCTCCACATGGGGATGGTTTTTCTTTTGAAAGACCAAGAACAGCAGGTCAGATTGCCTTGTTCCTTGACTGCCCATCTTAATCTTTGAAATCTGCTGCATAAATGTGTCAAAATTGTGTGCTTTTTTCTTGGAGAACCTCTGATTCTATTTGCCTCTTACTGCTTGGTGAATCACTTGGGAAAACTGCTTTTTACAATTTAAAACAGAAAACAATATGTACATCTGCATATATACAATGAATCCTTGGATTCCACTCATAGTGAACAGTCAAAGTAGTGCTTCAGCATCCTGCCATTGACAGGACCTTCATCCAAGTCAGTTTCAGTCAAACTTTTGAGGAAGTAGGTGTTATTACCTTGCACTGCTTGGACAGCAAATGGTCCTTTCCATAAAGAGTCAAACTTTCCATGTTTCCCTTTCTCTTCCCTTCTTGCATCCCACTTTAAAACTTTGTCCCCTACATTGAAATCTTCTGCTTTGGTTCTTCTATCAAAGGCCTTTTTCAGTTTCTCTTGTATTATCTGTACTCTGCTGAAAACTTGTTCTCTGGTCTGTTGTAAACAAATTATCTGGTTAATCCTTCTTTGCATGTCATTTGGCTCTGCTTGGCTTTCTTGCAGAAGTTTCATAACCGGCACTCCTAGTGATGAAGGAAATCTGGCCTCTAATCCATAGACTAACTCATATGGGCTGGTCCCAATTGATCTTTTAGTTGTTAGTCTGTCTGCCCATAAAGCATTTACTAGTTTCTTATGCCAGTTCTTTTTGTTCTCTTCCAGCACTTTCTTTATGATATTTATCAAACTTTTGTTTGATGATTCAGCAAGGCCATTTCCTTGAGGATAGTAAGCTGTAGAATGGCCCAAAGTAATGTGAAATTTATGGCAGAAGTTCACCATTTTCTTGGATCTGAAGGCAACAGCGTTGTCTGTTATTATCTTGTCCGGACAGCCAAATCTAGCCAGTATATTGTTTTCCAAAAACTGAATAATTACTGAATCATTTGCTTGTCTGCATGGGGCAGCTTCAATCCACTTGGTGAAGTAGTCTGTTGCCGTTAAAATCCATCTGTGTTGCCCTGAAGATGAGGGATGAATTTCCCCAATGAAATCCAAGCCCCATTGTTGAAAAGGTCTCTCTGTTGCAATGGGCTTCAAAGGAAGTGGCAGCAACTGTCTTTTGCCTTCAAACAGTTGGCACTTGTGGCATGAGGCTGTAAATTTCTTAACATCAGAGAACATCATGGGCCAGTAGTACCCAGCCCTCAATATCTTGTCCACAGTGGACTTCCAGTACAAATGTCCACCGCAATCTCCAGCATGGAAATCTTGCATGATTTTGTTAGTTTCATTCTCTATTAGACAGTGCAGCAAGATACCTTCATGGTTTTTCCAAAGTAAATTTCCATCCATCACACAAAATCTAGATGTTTTCATTTTTAGGAACCTACACTTAGTTCTGGACAGTCCTGGGGGAGCACACAGGTTTTGTAACACATAGCAGATATCAGAGTACCAAGGAGATTGTTCAAAGGCTACATTGATCTTTGGAGTCGCCAGCTCTGTTTCACTGTCCAGTTGATTGATATCTAAGGCTCAGAAATTTGCTTCTGTCATTAATTTGGCCAAACCTTGCCCTTTTATCAGCTTTGTAGGTTTTATTTCAATGTCAAATTCTAGTATATTGGCAATCCATTTTCCTCTTCTGCCCTCTAAGTTTTCTTGGGTGAGAATGTCTTTGACAATAGGACTTGGTACATAAGCCACAACATGGGAGTAAAGGATGTAAATCCTAAAGTCTTTAATAGCTTTGATCAAAGCATAGGCTTGTTTCTCCATAATTTGGTACTTTAGAGGGGCATCTCTGAGAGCTCTGCTGAAAAAAGCAATAGGTTTCTCACTCCCGTGGTCATTTTTCTGTAATAAAACAGCAGCAATAGTATGTTGGGAGGCAAAGGAGAAAATGATAAAGTCTCTGTCAAACTGTGGATTGGTTAACACTGGGGTTTGAGTCAAGGCCAATTTTATGCTTTCAAAGGCTTGTTTTGCTTCAACAGTCCATTTGACCTTTGAATCTTTCTTTAGCATATTATTTAGTAATCTGATTAATTCTGCTAAATTCGGGATAAACCTTCTTAAAAAGTTGATTTTCCCTAAGAATCCTTGCAATTCCTTGACATTCCTTGGATGAGGCATTTGTAGGATAGCTTGTATCCTATCTGGATCAATTCTTATGCCATCTTTTGAAATAATGTGTCCTAAGAGTTTCCCTTCTTCCAAGCCAAATAATGACTTCTTGGGGTTTAAGGAAATGCCATACTTCCTGCATGTTATGAAAATCTGTCTCAAATGTTTCAAGTGTTCGTGGTCAGATTTTGAAAAAGGTGTGAGGTCATCCAAATAAATGACAAGGAAATCATGAATTTCCTTAGCGAAAGCAATATCCATTGCTCTTTGAAATGTTGCCCCGGCATTCTTCAACCCAAAAGGCATTTTGACATACTTGAAAGTTCCCCATGGGGTTGTAAATGCAGTTTTGTCTTGATCATCAGGGTGTACTAGGATTTGGTTAAAGCCTGAGAATCCATCAAGCAATGATATCCTTGAAGCCCCTACTACTCTTTGAAGAATGTGATCCATTTTGGGTAGAGGGTAGTTATCTTTGAGTGATACTTGATTCAAATTCCTTAAGTCTACACAAAGTCTAATCTCACCAGTTTTCTTTCTTGTAGGGACCAAATTTGAAATCCATTCAGAGAATCTGATTGGTGCTATGATACCAGCTTTGAACATTTTCTGTAATTCTTTTTCAATGGAAGGAAGGAGCATAGGATTGATCCTTCTCAATTTCTGTTTGAATGGTTTTTGATTAGGCTTGAGGGGAATGGTATGCTGGATAACAGAAGTGTCATAGGACTTTAGATCCTCATAACCCCAAGCAAAGACATCTTGAAACTCTTTAAAGAGATCAATATATTTGGGCTTTTGATCAGGGGGCAAAGAGGCAGACAACTTTATTATTTTAGGCTTGTCAGTAGTACCAATGTTGCATTCTTCAATTGCTGCATCTAATGGCTGCATCTTTGGTTTCCTGGGGACATCATTTGAGTCAAAAATGTCCTCTAGTGGGGTAAGGCCTGCTGGAAGGAAATTGTCTTTGAGTTGTATGATTTCATCTTCAGCGTTGCTCACCTTTTCACAGTCAATTTGGTGAATTTGCTGAATGTTTTCATTGTCGAAAATGGTTGGACTCAGTAATTGTTTTGCTGTTCTAGGTGACATTGGGTGAGCAGACTGTTGAAACTGTATTTGTGATGGACTTGCTCCCTCAAGTATTTGTGATTGACTTGCTCCATCAAGTATTGGTGATTGACTTGCTCCATCAAGATCAATATTTAATCCTATGAACTCTTGTTGCAAAGTCAAGAAATTGTTTATTTGCATGTCATCCTCAAATACTTGCCATTCTTTGACATTGTTTGGAATAGAGGGTCTGTATTTGACCTCGGCTGTGAAACAATTATTGGGTTCTAATGGGAATTTGAAGGTGCTGGCAAACGTTGCCAAGCTGTGTGCATGGAGATTGTGGCCCCTTGAAATTTTTGTGATAACAAACTCAGAGAAGGTTTCTAATATTTCAATTACAGCAGATCTGTAGGACCTCAATCTTTTGTCATTGGTGACAAAATGTCCTTTCACTTGTTGAATTACTAGATCAGAGTCTCCCATAATGGAGAGTTTAGGAGCTTGTAGTGATTTTGCTAGCTTTAGGCCCAGCAAGAGAGCTTCATATTCTGCCATGTTGTTAGTGCACCTAAAATTCAATCTGTAAGCCCTGCCTTCTGCATAGCCTTTCTCTTTGTTATATATCCACACTCCAGCTCCTGCCCCTAACTTGTTGACTGACCCATCAAATTCTAGGACCCACAGGATATCTTGCTGAACAGAAGATTTAAAGTTCTGTTCATGAGATGGCAATGTGAGCAGGAGTTGGGTTTTCTTCCCCCATTTGTTTTCTAGGACAGCTTTATCACTTGTTTGACAATCTTTAACAACTAGAGGAGGGTTAATGTGTTTTGTTGGGCTGATTGATGTTTGGCAGGTGCTACTTGTCTGATCAATGTTTTGTTCTTGTATGAGTGTTTCGGTCCTAATCTCATTGTTTGAAAGGTCTGCGCTATCATTGAAAAGGATGAAGGAGTCTATGTCCGAATGGACAGCATATATTGGAAAATTTTGAGGCTTTTCTTCACTGCTGACCATATACTTCATGAGTGTTTCCCTATAAAGTCTTTTTGGTTGCCCAAAGACAGAGATAGTTGCATATGACATGTCTAATTGCAGGGATCCTTGGAGCTTGGCTCCCCATGATCTTGATAACAGCATCCCATATTTGGGTGGGATATCAGCAACTACAACATCCATTAGAATAGTCTTGTTGGGATATTGAACCAGAGACACACATAAATCTTTTATTAGGCCTAAACATTTGACTTGGCTGGAATCAAAAGAAAACAGGTCTTTGTATGGTCTTGCTATATCCAAGTTCAATCTTTCCATGACTGCTTTTGGCATAAGGTTGTGAGAGGCGCCTGAGTCGAACATTGCATTATGCAGTATTTTATCATGAACATGCAAGCTGACATAAAAAGGTAAAACCCTTGTGACTACTGTTTTTCCATCTACCTCTGGGCCAAACAGTAATTCTGGGGTGTCATCTAACACGTTTACATCATCTTTGCTGGTAGTGAGTTGAAGGGATTTCTTGATCTGTTGCTTATAGATGTCATGCTTGGCTAGCTCTGAGAGGGGAATTGCTATCTTTAGCTTGCCAATCTCTGTACCTAGGTCAAAGGGTTTGTCAATTTGGGTTTTAGAGTCACGGATAGCAGTCTTTTCTTTGTTCATTAGATCTTCTTGTTGGATTTCATCTTGACCTTGAGACCTGCCCCTTTTACTCATGTTTTGAGGGGTAAAATTTGGGTCGGGGTGAGATGACAAAGTTGCCATGGGCTGTTGTAGTGGGGACAGTAATTCAGTGACTTCCTCAACCACTACTTCTTTTGTAGGCAAGTTTGTTTTGTCATTAGGTTCAGTGACTAAGGTTTCTTTAGATTGCTGTTTCTCCTTTATCTTTTCGGGCTGATTTACATTTACAGTCCTACTCCTTAGTTTGTATTGTTTATGGACTTCATAGACAGCAGTATCATATCCTTGTTTAAAGTCAAAGGATTCTCCTGATTTAGTTTGGAATGTTTTGCTTTCATCCTGCTCATGGTCTTCTTGTGTTAAGAATACATGGCTTTTACCATCCAGACCCATTAAGTTAATTTCGGGATCTTCATTGAGCTGATTGGCTGTGGAGGTTTCTGCATAGTTTTCTTGAAAAGGGGGTCTAATATCTTGGTCAGCACTTGTTTTTCCTATGTTTGGGTTCTGAGTTCTCCTAAAATTTGGATTTCTAGGAGGGTTGTTTTGTGATGCCTCCCATGATGATTTTCTTTCAACTGATTCCACTCTTTCACCCAATCTCTTCATGCTGTTTAGTATTGCATCCAGCTTTTGATCAAAACCCGAGGGCTCTTCTCTGAAGCCAGCCTTCTTTTCCAGCTTTGCCCTGTTTCTCTTGGCAATTAGGTTGGCCTCTACAGTGACTGCAACTCTTTGAGCTTCTGCAAGGGTTGGAGGATCTCTTTCTTTCAGCTGATAGGCCATATCAGAGTCAAAACCGTCAGGGAAGTTATACAGGGCCAAATCAGGAGGGGGCCTTAAGTTCTGTGGGATAGCATTATATACATTGTTAAACCTAGCACAATATTCCAAAACTGTTTCTTGGGGACCTCTTTTAATAGTGTTATATTCACCGAGTATGTGGAGTGGATCTTTCTTTTTCTCCCATCTGTTGGTAAACTCTTGGTACAGGACCTCAGGGGTTGCAATGGAATTTGCATTCAGGGATCTAAACCAAGTTCTGACATCCCCAGTTAAGCTTTGAACGAAAATTCTCATCCTGACACTGTCATCATCTATTTCATAGGTCTCAAAGTGGTCTTGCATCTTCTTAGCATGCTGGACAGCTGTCAAAGGGCCATGGGAGTCAAAAAATGAGATTTTGGTTTGGTAGTCTTGGGGTAGAGCTGGAGCATTGGCTGGTATCTGCAGAGGTGCATATCTGTTAGCCATGTTTATGGGGTTTATGGGGTTAATAGGAACAAATGGGACAGCTGGGATTACAGGTGTAACAGGGTTAATAGGATGGGTAACAAGCGGAGGGCTGGTTAAAAGAGTATGTGCAGATGGTGAAGATGGAAGAGGGGGACTTTGAGGGGTTGATGATGAACTAGGGGAATTAGGTGTGGAACGGAAAAGGACCTTGCAAGGAGTTGGAATGAGGATAGGTTGGTGTGAACTTATATCTGAATCAGCAGGCTTCTCCTGCTTTTGCTGTCTCCTTATGTTCTTTGGAATGATATTTGGGTTATCAACAATGATGGGTTGATTAGGGTCAGGGTTTGCCCTAGTGTGCCTTGGGTTTCTTTTGGGAGCCAGCTTCTAATTATTCCTTTAGAACTTGTATACAAGGTTTATATATTCAAGGACTGGATGAAAATTTTGGAATGGCTATATATTTTCCAAAGCTAGGATTAAGATTCCCTAACTAGCTCTTCCTTCAAGCTGTCCCTGGGTTACAGAAACAGTTCTAAGGCCTCTTGGCTAATTTCAGGCTTGATGGCAGCTTTGGGAGATAGATAGTAATTGAAAATTTTTTAGAAATCCCCAGCGGAGTCGCCAATTATGTTATCACCCAGGTTGTTCCCTATGACTCCCAAGGGAATACGGCCGGGGTAACCACTAACCAATCTTTGGATCACTGTTTCTAGCCAAACTGTGATCAGAGAGGGCTCTCTCCTTATGATTTGTAACTGTTTATGATAGGGTTTTAGGCTAGCTATTATGCACAGGTTTTGTTTATGTTTTGGTTGAAGGGTTTCTTTTAGGTCTTATGATGTAATATTCAAAGAGTCAAATATCATTGGGCAATGGAGTCTATGGCTGTATGGGTGTCTAGAAACCTTGAGGTGAAATGGTGAAACTTACAGGGCCATTTGGATACTTCATGCAACAAAATTTTTGTTTTATAACACGAACAGGTGAAAAAACCAGTGAAAGCAATTAAGAATTTTCACTAAAATACTCGAGTATTTCCACCAAACTAGGTATGAGAAACAGATAGATGCCTCAGGAGCAAAACTTGAATCCCTGGGGATGTCTATCACTGTAAAAGATATAGTTTTAAAGTGCAGCAATTAAGAATTACACTTCATTCACTGTATCTGAAGAAAACATGGATAATAGCTTAGTTTGAGTTCAGGGTAATCATAGATTAAATCCTGGAACCATTCTTCTACTTTGCTATTAAGTGTAAAACATTTAAACAACAAAAGAGAACAAAAGACTGGAAAACATGTAATACAGAGATTTAAGAAAACTTATTGTTTTATGAAACACTCTGGAATCCTGCAACATTCACCATTCATCACAACGCAACAAATACACCAAGCTTTGGAAATTCCATTCTCCCTTTGTATTACTTCTCTGAGAATCTTACAACAAGTGAGACTTCCAAAAGGAAAATAACAACAACCCCTTAAGCTTCTGTGAGGGGTGAATATATACTTGCGATTTTTACAAAAATATCTGAGTTCTGAGTTATCTCAGACTTAATATTCTCACCAACTTTTGAGATATTATTATCCGAAATTTATTACATCATTGAATACAAAATAAAGGCATCTTAATGTTCTGTCAGAAGATATTTTGGCCTTTGGGATCTGCTGAGTCGGTTGAGATACTTTGATTAAATGCTGGGGAACCCGACTTTATGGCTTGTACGCTGTATTCTGGGTTTGTCACCTGTGATTGTGACTGCTGCTGTGGTGAGTAAATAGCTCTGCTGAGTTGGCTCAGCATCTGTCTCTTCCTTGTAGATTTTATCTATCAAAATTCTGCCTGTGCATGACTGCCCATAAACTGGAGAAAAAACCAACCCTACGGGTTCGGGCCTGATAAGATTACCTGTGTCAAATTCCTCCACTCTTCCTGTGTGGGCAATTGGTGTCTTATGATTGCCCCCAAAGTTTCATCTGCCTCTGTATACTTAAAGAAATTTGGTGGGGTATCAAACAGGTGATCAATTTCGTTCATAATAAAGAACAGGTTATCCACCCTATCATACAAATTCTGCCCTGTTGCTGGCCCTGTTTCAGCTGAGGTACTGGGTTGTTTTGCTATTTGTGCTGCAGCCTGCGCATCAACCCTTTTGATGTAATTTTCCAGAGTAAGCAGCCTTCCTACACTGCTTAATATGCTGGGGAGGCCTCTGTTTTGTAATGCCACAAATCTGTCCAGGAATTTGTTGATCTCGGTCTGCATATCCTGTGTTCTCCTCTCCAGCGTTCCAATTAGGCTTCTTAGTGTCAAGACTCTTTTAACTACTGAAATTGTTTCAGTCCTGTTAGTAATTCCCATGGTGGCTAGTTGAGAGCTAGTTTTGTTATTCAAAATATTGATCATTCTGCTGGCAGCATCTGGCATGTGGCCAAGGCTTGCTCTTGCTCTCTGTACCTCCCTGTTTGCCTTCGTGATGAGTGCTATTTGCTCATCCATAGTCTCAATATACTGCCACTGATTGGTGATGGATCGACCAATGTTGCCCCAGAGGACTGCTTTCAATTCTGCTGTTACTTTTTCTAGTGCAAGCTCTTTTTCTAGTTCAGCTATTCTCTTTTTTAGAGCTTTTACCTCTCTTTCCTTTGCTGCCTCATTCTACTTGCTTTTGTCAAATTTTTCATTCACCTTGGTCAAAGACCTTTTGACTTCATCAAGCTCTTTCATTTGGGATTCAAGAACTTGGATCTCAGCTTGCAGCTTCTGCATATCCAGAGTAGGAGTTGGCTCTGTTGTTGGTGTAGTTGTTGCTGTAGATGGTGCTGTAGGCCCTGTCTGTTGAGGAGGAGGAGTAGTCGTTGGCTGGACTTCCTCAAGATTGATTATCACCGGAGGAGGCTGGGAGGATTGGCCCTCTTCTTTTTGTTTCAATGCTGTCTGTAATGCTGCCTTCGCAGCTTCTGATTGTCCTAGCTGGTCTTGAGTCCGAACCAGCTCCTTGTACAGGGATATCAGTAGGTCTGTAGCATCCTTTTCCTGCCTTTGCTGGGCAACTTCATCTGTTTGAGGATGGATGGTAGCTGGAAGCTTGATTTTCTTTCTTAAGGCCGCCAAGTCTGCATCCCTTAGCTTCAAGAGTTCTTGGATACCCTTAACATCTTTAGGATCATGTCCTATTTCTATAATTACCTCTTCCAAGGACTTGATCCTGTTGTCCTTGGCTTGTGATGATTCTCTCTCCAATTCCAGCTGAGATGCTGTGTTATCAAGGCTGCTCTTCAATTTGTAGTTCTCCAACGTTTCATCTGCTAAGGAGGCATACACCATTTCACCAGTTTGTTTATGTAATTCAATCTTATCCATAGGGTGTATGTCTTTGGCCAGAACCTCCATGTTGGTTCTTAGGTAATCCGAGGTAGATTGAGGATGCAGCGTTGTGGGCATGAAGTGACTCATGATCATCTTGCCTTCACTTACATCAAAGGCAGACATGAGTCTTTGCTGATTGGTAGGAGCCAGGTTCAGCAAATGATTGTACAGCTGTACTTTAATAGGATCACTCCTCCTCTTAATGTCAATAAATTGCTGTTTGATGCTTGACTGTCCTTCTCTATGCTGGCTGGAGGAGCTGACCTCTCCTCCCACGGCTCTATCATGTTCATGCTGAAATGAACTGGCTGAAACTTCTTCACTGGGTGGGCCCATGCCCATTGCTTGCCTCACTGCTATGTCATCCTCTTGAGAGTCATTTAGTCTTTGTCTTTTCTCTCCCCGATTGATGGATGAAGTCAGGGGAGTCTCTCTATCCCTTTTCCTGGTTAAGTCCTCCTTTTGTGGGGTTTGGAGGACTGAGGTATCAACAGTAGTTTCTGCCCTAGGAGGCACTATTGTCTGAGCCTGTTGCTCAGTGGAGCTTGGAGCATTAATCACCTTTTCTTGCTGCAAGGGCTGCTGTTCACTAAATTGTTCCTCTTCCTGTTGCTGCCCGAGTTCCTGCTGCTCCATCTCTTCTTGCTGCTGTAGCAATGTATCCACTTGTTCTTCTGTCAATGGAGGTGGCTGTTCCACCTGCTTCCCTTTATCCTTGCTTGCTGTCTGTGGTGCTTTCTCGGCAGTTTGCTGCTGTGCTGTTGATGATGTAGCAGCTGCTCCAAGTTGCTTTTTGTAGGAGAGGGGCACCTGTCCACAAGTTTCCAAGTCAGCTTCCTTTTGCATATTTCTAGCCTCTCTCTCAAGTAACTCTTCATTAGTAATTTCCTCCTCTAGGGTACCCTCTTCCCAATTTGATGCATTGGCATACTGTTCAATCTCGGGTTGTCTCTTGTGTGCATAGCTACCCAATTTGTATCTAATCCTCCTGAGGGAGATAGAATGATTGGGGTCATAGGGTATCCATTCAAAGCTGGTTTGCAGTCTGAGGCCCTCCAGGATACTGTCTGCCTCCTTCCACCCTTCCTCTTTTCTGTTATATAGGAAAGAACCCAGCTGGCTCCTCACCTTTAGCTGTGACTTCTTGTTCTTGCTCTGAAAATGCAGGTAGTCTGAGTTCCCAAACTGTCTGAAATATTCCAAGGCAAAAAGCCTCATGGGGACATACCTTGGCAACCTAAAAGGGGTCAACTCACAGCCATATATCCTGATGACTGTGTGGTTTTGGTAGAAGTACCAATTACCAATGCTGTAGGACTTATTCAAATGGAGAATTCTTCTCATGTCATCAGTTAGTCTAGGAGGAGGAGTACCATGCAATACTGTCATGACTGGATAAATGAATAAGTCAATAAACTCAGTGTATGTGTAAGGTGATACAGAGGTATGATGAAAAACAGAAGTCCAGAACACAACTGATCTTGGATTTCCCTGGGCATTGAGTTGCTTCAAAGGAAAAGAGAAGGTGGCTGGCTGATAGAACAAGAATAGATGATATATATATGAAGTATACCTGAATAGTCTTTCCCTCTTCAAGTTCATAAACTGCTCATGGATTTTATCTGCAATGTAGGTTGCATAGTCATAATGTACAGCTGGGGGCTTACCAGGAGAGAATATAGACAGCATTGCCATTAGGCTATCATCCACATCCTCCATCCCCCTGAATCCTAGGACATAACTGATTAAATCCACTAACATCCTGCCCAAATCATTCAAGTAGTGATACCCGATAGGAGGAGTTCTGACTGATTCAGAGCCTGGCCTGACAAACAATTGATTGATTTTGATGATCTGGTCACTTGACAGCTTGCTCCCTTTGTTTATCAAATTCTGCATATAGAGGGGGGTCAATTGCTTGGCACTATGGAAGTGCAACATTTTATTTATGCTCTCTGGGGTAATCTGGAAAAGGACTGAGCCGGTGGGGCTGATGACAGCTCTTTGGTTTGGGTCATAGCATTCCTGGCAGCTGTAGATCAGTTCTGGCATGGGATTTACTTGGGGAAGGTTGTAGATGGGCAAATTTGAGTCCCAAATTCCCAAGATGTCTGCCCCACTCAGGTGCTGGGCTTTTAACTCATTCATCATCTGGATATTGTATTTGGTTCCCATAGGGAACCAGTCCAGCATTTGGTAATCCATGTCTCCCAGAGCTTTCCATGCTAATTCCTGGTGAGGAGCATTGAGGGGCTTGATATTTAGAGCAATAGGAGTCTCCATGATTCTTTGAAGTTCAACAATTGTAATAAAGTGGCTTGTAAAAGCACCAGCACAGAACAGAAGTGTTTTTTGTAAGAATAGTCTTGAAATTTAAGTATCAGAGGAGGAGTTTATACAGCAGCAATTGAAATACTGCTTATACTAGGAGCCAAGGCTACTGTGGGTGTCACTATGCCCTCTTTCAGCGGGTGAATTGAGGTCAACAAGGAATTTGCCGGGAATACGCAGTGAACGCTGTTTTTGAGTGAAATTACAGGTATTATGGCTTGGCTGGCGTTTTTAGACTTCACAGTTACAATTGTGGACGTGCAGAGGGAAATGGGCGGTGCAAATATAGTTTGTAAGGTGTCCTTAGCCTTCTGAGCAACTTAAATTTCAATAACAGTCGTATGGAGGGCAGAACAACGGTAAATACCTGTTAATTGACGAACAGAGGTTGCGCAGGCGTGCACGGTTGCTGCTGAGGAGGTCGCCCGGGTTAACTCAGCAGGTTGACGGAAATTCAAACGTAAACGGTCATGCAGAGAGAACAGTGGCGACAGGAGTGAAAAGTGAGAAAAACATGGCTTTTTTGGGTTAATATGGACTTTTTTACCATTTTGGCGCTTTTTAGTGATGACGTCAGCATGACGTCATTGGCGGGTCAAGGTGAGGTGACGTCAGCTGACGTCATGGGGTGACGTGGCGGTAGACTATTGGTCCAAGGGGGCGATGAGGTGGCAGCCATGTCAGCGGCCAGGTGGACGAATAGCAGGGGCGAGTACAAGCGAACGTGACGTGGCGAAGCATTAGTGGAAGACAGATGGCGGTTAGGACCGTAGCGGTTACGGTTAAGGCTAACCGCTACGGTCTCTCGGGGCGGTTTTGGTACGACGCTGAATGTGTCAGACCCGGCTCCGAGAGTCCTTGCCGTTCGACGCGTGGCCTGCCCGTGACGTGACGCAACGTCACTTTCTCGGGCGGTAAAAGACGGCTACAGGGGCAGCTCCGATATCGCTGTGGATCGTCGGATCATCGGGACTTGATCCGACGGTGGGCGGAGCAACAACATGCTCGGGTTATATGCGCTGGCAAAAACTTTGGGTTGTGGGTTTTTTTAAATGGTTTTTCAATGTTTTTCATAAAATCAAACTACGCGCTAACCCTTTGGAAATGCGCCAGAGGCGGGTTTTTGACTTTGGGTAATTTTTGCAGAGGTTTTTAGGGGTAAAAGAGGGTTTGTAAGGGTTTTTTCAATGCAAATGGTGGTTTGAGGAGCGAGTTGGTTTGTAGCAAGGGGGAGTGGGGTGGGACAGGTTCACCAAAGTGACCAGAGGTCATTTTGGTCCCTTTTGAAGAACATATGGCTATAATGCCAAAGGAAGGGGTATTTATAAGATTTTGGGGCTTTATACACCATAGTGTTAGTATTATTAGGGGAAGGGTAAGATAAGGGAGCTATATAGTAGAATTAGAGGTTAATATGAATGAGGGGAGCAAATGAAGGGGATTTTACTGAGTTTATGTAAAGTTGATTTAGTTTTGAAAGTAGATCAAAATGAAAAGATCTTAGACAAGAAATGTGGCTTCTGAAAGAACAAGAACCATCATAAAACCATGATCTCTCTTCATAAATCTCAGCTAAAGAAAGGGAATGTTAGTAATGGAATGAAGGGGGAGAGGGAGGTTAGTCATGCTCCTTGCTGTAATTTGATGGAATTCACCACTTTGTCCATTGACAGATTTTTGCCTTGGCAAAACACCTCTTGACATATGTGTAATGGTGAAAATACCCTTTCTGCAACCACAACTGCCTACCCAGCTATTTTCCTAGCATTTTTGTTTCTCCTTAGAGGGTGCATTTGGACTTGCAAACCCTTACTTGCCTTTTCTTTTCTTTGGCTTTTTCTTTTTTCTTTTCTATCTACTTCTAACCTTATTTCTTCCAAGGTCCCAGATTAAGCTGTTGGGAACCTTTACTCCTCTACCTAAACTACTTGTCTGCCAAGATTAAGCAGTTTGGACAGACTTCTTTCTCTATTCTATAACTCAAAATTGAAACATGGCATGATCCAGTTTAAACTGTTGAATCATCCACAAAATTGAAATAAGGTCCTCAACATTTGAAACCATTTACCCACCTCTTGTTCTCTAGGAAATATGGGATCTTTGTAATACCAAAGCAGAGCATATTTGGACTTTCCTTGGTCAATCATGAAATATGAAACCTATTGGTATAGGTATCCAACAGGTTCCTAGTGTATATCCTCTTCTTTTGACGTTTCTTGATCCTTTTCTTCCTCCTGTTCACAATCAATGTAAAATAATTTCTTGTCATGTAAACCTTGTAGGTTGTGGAAGGCTAGGAGAAACAACACTTCCATATAGTTGTTAGTGGTAGGATTCCTTGTTTCCATAGTTTCGCTTTCAATTTTTCTTGCCAACCTGAATGCCTTCTCCAATGAATTAGGTTCCCAAAGACGAACCTCATGTTGAATGTTAGCTTTTAAAGTCTTTATGAAGACATCAACCCTTTGCTTATCTGGAATATCGTTTACCCTTATATTCAATTTTTGGAAGTCCTTAATGTGCTCTGCCATTGAACCCTTTTGTTTGAGATTTATTAATTGGCTAAAGAAGGTGTTACTCTTTGTATCCTCATAATGTGCTATCATTTCTTCCGTGAAAATTGTCCAAGTGACAAGTGGTTTATGAGAACAAAGCCCTTTATACCATAAAAATTGATTTGGTTCTAAATAATTATATGCAATACGTACCTTTTGTAACAGTGGTACACCATGTAGATCAAAATATTTCTCCATCTGTAGTATCCAATTTACCAGATCCTTGCCATCAAACTTCCTCATCTCGCTTTTTTTGATTTTAGGAGCTTGATCTTGAAACCATTGTAACTCTGTAATTTCGGATCTTTAAGTTCTGAAATTTTAGCCTATAATAACCGTCTGAGTCCTCTTTCTAATTCCGCAAGTCTGATTAGAATTTGATTCTCTAAAGAAGAGTTATGACCAATATCCTAAGATGACCTGATTATATAATGTTTCAGTAGAGCGAACTTGTACGACGTGCCACGTGTCACTATTTCGATCTTCGGATCTGAAAAATATACACAGAAAACTACAATCTGTCCTCTTTCTGTAACTTCTTACGAAATTTCAATTTGTTGCTAAGAGAGAAAGTTATGATGATTTTCCCAAGTTCACCTGTTTAGAATGCAATTCGGGAGTCTGCAAAAACCCTAACTTCCTCGGATCATATATCCGAAAATATAGAGAGACAAGATCTGAAATTCAGATTTGAGGTTCAAACCGATTTCTTCTCAAATGGCTTTCGTTTTTCAGCTTTTGAGACTTCGTAGAAAAACAATTATAGCGAAGCTTCCACGATGACTTGTTTTAGATGAAACTCTGGAGCTTGCAAAAACCCTAACTTCCTTAGATCATATCTTTGAAAATATAGCGACACAAGATCTGAAATTCGGACCCGAGGTTAAGCGAAATTTCATATCAAATGGGTTTTTGTTTTAGCTTCTGAAATGCCACAGAAACAAAGTTATAGTGAAAATTCCACAATGACCTATTTGGAGCAGCGAAACCCTAGAATCCAAAGCTCTTATACCAAATGTTATGAAACTAGCTCACAAAAAGATAGAAAAGATAGATAAACGTTTACAAAATAAGCCTCTTCGAGGGGGAAACCTCCTTTACATTACACAAATGAACAATTCTTGGATGGTACTAATGACAAGACCTCCTTTCTATATATAGGAGTCTAAGGGGTCATAACATAATCAGAGCTAACATAACAATAATAATGGAAGGGCACAATAATAACAATAGTGGGCTTCTATGGGGCACAATAATAACAATATGGGGATTACATGGGCACAAAAATATAATAAGGGGGTTGTACTAATAACAATAAGGGGTTACACTAGTAATATAGGGATCTAACAATGTCTTCCTCAATTAAGAGGGAGAGGTAGACACAACATTCTTGCTTCATTTGGGAAGAAAGAATGGGAGGATTGGATAATCATCTAGCATCCGATGCTCTTTGAGGATGTGTAGGGCATCCAAGACAAGAATAGGCAAGACGACTGATATTCTTTCAGGGTTGGGAACCCAAGACAAGAATAGTCCTAGAAGGTCATCCTCAGTGAACACCCGGGTGGATATGTACCTTGAGAGACAATGACTAAGGTGTCTATAAGTCATTGGTCTCGCCAACATTGTGCTTTGATCTTATGAGAGATAGAGCTGTTAGTCAAGGCCTTGCTTTGAACAATGCCATGGTTACTATGATGCTATAATAGATGGATTGCCAATTCACTTTCTCTTATGTGAATTGTTCAAGATTGAAAAATAGCTAAACACTTTGTAATGATTTATGAATACCTCCCTAGTTAAGAGGGAGTGTTGAAGAAAGTGTAACTAGGTTCGGTCTTCATAAATGTACTTTTGATATTTGTATTTATTCAAGAAAAACAATATTATTTTTGTTATATTTATCAATGAGTTTCTTGCTCATTGAAATAGGCCTAGCACATGTTAAAGTGATATAGGTAAGTCAAAGAGTCAAAATAAAGTTACACTTAAGGGCATGTTACACCATGTACATGTTTGTATAAGGGTCAAAGAATATCCCTCCAAGAAAATACAAGTCCTCTCCATGCAACGACATCATTAAAGGAGAAAAAATGATGAAGGAAACTCAAGTCGGCATAAAGGAGGGACAATCCTCTATATATAGAGGTTGTCCACTCCCTCAAACGACAAGCAATCTACCTATGAAGTCAGCGAGCAAGGAAGATGGAGAAAAGGGTGAAAAAGGATGAGTACAAGGAGCCTCTAGTGCAGTGAAGAAGGAGAAGTCATCACTGAAGGTTGGAGGACTGCTTCTCGGGTAAAGCACAGTCACACGTGCGAGAAAAGAAGGCATCTCTGTGGTCATAACAGCAGTAACTTAACAATCTCATACTTCTCATTGTTTGGGCTTGAAGCTTAGGCCTATAAGGCCTCTCACTAGAGCGAAGAAGAGACTCTCTCAATTGAAGAAGAAAGGAACCAAATACTCAAGGAAACCTCCCACACGTGCGAGAATTTAGGGCTGCAGGACAATCATATCAAGTCTGCAAATACACCTTGAAGAAAAAGCTCGGTTGGTCAAGAGGAAGTAAGGGATCATCACAAGTAAAGGGTCTCTCTAAAGATCAAGGATAAGTGTCTCTTCTAGAGCAAGTGAAACAAGGACTATCAACAGTTGTAAGAAGAACGAAGTGCCAAAAGGAGGACGAAGTGCCAGGGAACAAAGTGTAGGAAGGAGGAAGGACTTGAATTGTACTTGGAGGATATTATTGTCAAGGGTATAGGGTTTGACATTGATCAATAATAATCTTCAATAAGAGAAATTTACGAAAGGGTTTTCCTCTCTAAGAGAGAGAGGTTTTGCCCTGGCAGAGAGCCAACATCTTGTGTTCTTGTTTTTATGTTTTTGGTAACTGTTTGATGAAGTAAACACACATGCATTAATAATAATAAGAAGAAGATTAAGCTAACAAGATAAATTGTAAAAGAGCTTCACAAATTGTTATCAAGTAAAGAAGAATCCTACTATATCTAATTTCCCTACATTCTTCAACAATGCGAACATGATCCTCTCCCTGAAGAACGATGTTGGAAATGTGATCAACTCACACGAGGAAATTTCTGCAGAGCTCAACGCCTTATTTGGGAACCTCTTAAAGAAACCCACCATGGAAAAGATCCCAACAATTTATAAAATCATTCAGAACATCCCCAAAATCCTAAATCGTGATCATAACACCATGTTGCTTAAAGAAATCATTGAGAAAGAAGTGGAATAAGCCATCATGTCAATGCCCTCTGGTAAAGCCCCAAGACTTGATGGCTTCACCACGAACTTCTTTAAAGCTTGATGGACTATAATAAAAGAAGTCCATGCCATAGTGGAGGATTCAAGACGAGCCAAGACATTTTTGGGAGCCCCCAACGCCACCTTTCTCACTTTAATTCCAAAGGAAGAAGGAGCAGACATTCCTGAAAGGTGTCGCCCTGTAACACTTTGTAATGTCATATATAAGATCATATCAAAGGTTATAGCTAACATACTCAAACCTCTACTTCCTCTCCTTGTCTCTCCAAGTCAATATGGTTATGTTGAAGGGAGGAAAATCTGGACGATATAATAATAACCTAGGAAACCATACACTCAAAATTTCAAAACAACATGCAATGTTGATGCAAATTGACATGTCAAAAGCATTTGACAGGATCAGGTGGAGATACTCGAGGGAGGTGCTCAAATCCTTTGGACTCCATCAGGAGTGGATTGACTAGATTATGGCTGTCGTATCTAGAGCCTTCTTCTCCATCCTTATCAATGGAACCCCTACCCAACCCTTCTCTCCTTCACGAGGGATCAGATAGGGAGATCCCTTATCCCCCTTCTTATTCATTCTTATGGTAGAGGGTTTGGGAAGAACAATTTCAACAACCAAGGACAATAATCAACTGACCGGACTAAAACTTCATGACAACTCAACAACCTCTACCCATCAACGATTCGTGGATGATACCCTTCTTATGGGCATCCCCATAGTGGCTGGAGCCATAACTCTCAAGCAAATTCTCAATCTTTTTTTTGAATCCTTTAGCACCTCAGTTAATATGTAGAAATCTAAAATCTTATTTTTCAATACCCCTCCCCCTATTTAAAGAAACATAACAAGGATCCTGGGGTTCCAAAACTATCCCCTCCCTTCTAAGTACCTGGGCATTCCTCTCATAGAAAAATTCCTCAGAAAATCCACCTAGGAATACCTCCTCTTTAGACTCCAAAAAACCTAAGTAATTGAACCTTCTGATCCCTCAATCTAGCTGGAAGGCTGGTCCTTGTCAAATCTGTCACACAGGAAATGCCCCCCTACTTTTTCTCAACCCTGGACGCTCCTAAATAAAATCTAAATAACATTCATAACATTCAAAGGAACTTCCTTTGGAGAGGCTCAGAGGAAAAAAAAATGTGCTCAGTCGGTTGGGATAAACTCTGCATGCCTAAATCTGTTGAAGGTTTGGGCCTACAAGACATAGAATTCATGGGAAACGCCCTTGGAGCTAAGACTTGGTTGAAATGGCTAGATTCTCCCATAACCTCCTGGGCAAAACTCTGGAAAGAAAAATACGCCCTCAATCAGCAGCATAAGGATCTCATTTGTCTAGCAGGCCTTGTCAAGGGCTCAACCATATGGAATCAGTCCTGGAAAAACAAATGGATCATCCAACAACATAGTTTCGGGGAGGTTTCGCAGTGGTCATAGTTATTTTTTCTAGGAGGATACCCGACAACAACTTCCAAAACTGAATGAAGGTGGCTATACTCCCCTGCAAGAGCTAATGCAAGGCAAGGGAAAAACTTTGGTATCCCATTATTGGAAACACACCCCTCAAAGAAGTAAATGGAGATCATGGATTGACGAGCAGGAACGACAAACTCTCCCAGGAAACTTTGATTGGGAGGCTTTCTGGAAGCACCTCCAAGATCGTCAAATCCCCTTGGATCAAGAAGAACTCAGTTTAGCTAAAATATGCTTGCCACTAACTTTGTCTTCTCCATGCATGTTTCCAAAAGGATAACCCAAAAAACTATTACAAACCTTATGTATTTAGTAGGCAAACACTGAAACCACTTCCTGCACTTTCCTTGGAATGAATCATAGAATAATCTTATAAATAGATCTTCATTCTTGACTTTAAGGATATTAGTAAAGTCACAAAAATTTGAGATATGTTTCAAAGTCAAACTTAAATAATTTCCATTAAACTTTGGACCACTCCTTAAAAAATATTCATTTTTGGGTAAAGGATTAGGGAAATAAAAAATCTGTGAAAAATCCAAACACACATACCTTGAGATCATAGTAGCAACATCTGGGTTCTTCATCAAATCCTGTGGAGTCACGAATGAATTCTTTGAACTACGAATCCTTTTGATAGTGGAGTTGCCGCAAACACTTTTGAAATTTGAAGTATCTTATAATGGAGTCGCTAGGTAAATGATGCACATCTTGTTAATGTCTGATTATTGTTCACCATCAACAATCGTATCGGGATCTATGTCATTCTCCTAGGGAAAATTTCACCTTCGCTCCTCGACAACAACGCCAAAATGTTATCACCTAGAGAAAACCCTGACAGTAGAGGGAAAAAACTAAGGTAACCTCTAACTACTTTAGATTGAAAGTTGGCCCTTCCATATGGAGAGAGATCTCTCCTTAAAACTCTACCACACATTGTCACTAAGCAACATACAGTTTAGCTCATTGGCCAGATTTAGTTGGTAACACATGAACTTAGTTTTTAAGGAAAATGGACAGGGACCACTAGGCATGGAGCCATTTGACATAAAACTGATATCTAGAGGCTATATGAACAAGTTTAACAGGGGCAAGATAGCTTCAAGTTTCTTATACAAATCATCAACAAGATATGGTAGAAGACAATATGGAGTAAACGTAAAAAACAGAGCAACCATATGATTTCTGTAAGTGACAACTAGGTTGAAAAACATACAAGTAATTTGAATAGCATGAATCTGATCATATGTTAAGGATTCCAATTCATAAATGCTTTATTCAAATATTAAAGATGACGACCAAAGTTTTGATTAAAAAAAAATAGACACATTAGAGAAATGACAGGAGAGTAACATTGTTCACAACAAATTCTATTACTATCAAAGGTATACACAATACACATGCTTTCTGCAAAAAATTCCAACCCTCTGTCTATCTTCCAGAATTGTTTTATAGAATACTTACATAACCATAACCAAGCTTCCAGAAGAACCTTAATTACAAAGTCCAAAAATAGCTAAGTAAATCTCTAATTAAAATTAAATACATTATATTGTTCAATCATAAAACAAAATGATAATATTTTGTATCTTAGAAATATGATGTTGCTAAAGACATGGCTGAAGCTAAGGATCTCTAAGTCGAATTTGATGAGGTGGCTCTCCAACTGAAATTTGATTAGGTTTTTTTCTTTCTAAAAATAGAAAAAATTAATTGGGGCGAATTCCTGAAAAATAATCTTCAAATATCCATTCGAATCTATCAAACCATGATACCGGTTTAAAAATTGAGATAGGTTTATGTTATCAAAAAAATCTCTATTGGTTTTCAAAAATTTGTTTCCATCTGTTTGGAAACCGCGCCCGAAGTTACTACCTTTTATAGGAAAAAATAGTCTAGTAAAACAAAGTTTTTGTTGACATTTGATTTGTTAGCGCCACTGTTTCAATTTTTCTGAACCAACGCTGACAATTTAACTGTCAACGCACCTGAATTTTTTAATAATTAAAACCACTTACCTCTTTACTCTGAAACGAGATTGTGATAACAACTCACTTCAGTGGAGATGTTGTCCTCCCTGTGAGGTAAAAAATAACTTGTAGACCAAGTGCCTGGACCATTGGGATAATCCCAACTCAAAAACTACAACCTGCAAACAATGACCTGCTCTTTAACTGATGAAAATTGAAAACCAAAACTAAGGATGCTCTGACTATGAGCTCATTTAAAACATCCTACTCTAATCTCAATAATTGTATTGTCAGGTGAACTCAAAACTCCAATGTAACCAATCATGCAAATGGTTATTTTCTTGCCCTTTTCTTTTACTTTCCTCAAAGAAAAAGTAAAGTATTTGTAATGAAAACTCACCATTCAGCTGAAAATGATGTGCATAATCCATAAATAACACAAAATTCACCTCCATTGTTGATTCCAACAGGTTTGCCAATAGATCTTGAAAAACATGGAGGATCTGCTTTTGTTGTTGAGCAAAATTTAAAAGACCATCTTCATCCTTTAATGCTCTTCGTTTAATGTCTTTAAACTTTACATAAGAAACCTCATGATCATTTTCAAAAGGAAAAACAACATTTTGCTTGTTCTCCCTCTTATCCACATCGAGCACAAAATTCATGTCTTTTTGATAATCCTCAAATAGAATAGGTAAAACTTGTATATTCAAATTTTCACGTAGATCAGGTTTACCTAAAAATGAAGTTTCATATGCTTCAATATGAACAACGTCGTTCTTACTTTCAAAAGAATCAAGGAAAACAACTTCTTGCTCATCATTTCTTTGCAAAAGTAGATGATCATGATTATGAAATGGTTCATTGCCTAGTGTAATTTCAAAATTGTGATTTTGACAAGTTTCTTCATGATACAAAATCTTAGAAACTGGATGAGCTAAAAAACAATTTGAATGTTTCTCCTCATACTTTTGACTGCATAATGACTGACATGGTTATAAACCTTCATTAATCTCATGGGGTGTGCCCTAACTGTCAAGATGCAAATCTGTTTCATATTCAAGCAAAGAAGAAGCTAAGGTGTGTTGGGAATGATCCTGTGTACCAAGGCAACTAGTCTCTACTAGTTCTTCCTGATGAGAAAGTTCATAAAAAGCTTCTTCAATTTCATCGTACATTAATTCTTTGTCATCAATATCAATTCCCATGTGTTGAATAAGACTATCAAAATTTCCACAAAAGTTTTCAACCAACACTAAAGATGGGTAACTTTCCTTATAATTCACACAAAATACTGAATATAAATCTTCAAGGGAATATAGACTAGCAGATGACAATCCTTCATACCGAGATCATGCCTCCTTTTCTAAAGTTTCCATAAACATATTTATCAAGCAATCTTCATGCAATTTAACACCCGACCTATGTATGTGCATGTGAAATTTGACCAAATGAAAGGCAACATCATCTCCTCCTTGATCATTTAACTTTGGCAGATGAGTTTTCCAATCTATAGGAGGAATGCAGTTTGGAAAACCAAGAATATGTTCTCTATCCATAGGAGCATTCCTTGTCATCTTGGCTGATTTGGCAACTAGATTAGAATTTTATTCTCTGAGTTCTTATTCGGTGGAATCGCCATGAATGTTCAACTTTCTCGAATCTTGAACATGGAGTCACCAGTGGTACATTGAATTTTGGATCCTGCTGACAATGGAGTCACCGAGTGAATGATGCACAACTACTATGTGTCTAACCTCTTTTCACCATCAGAATTCAGATCTAATCTTTGTTGTTTTCCCAATGATGATTTGACATGGAATTTTGACTCCTCGGCAACGACTCCAAAATATTATTGTTAGAAATTTATATATTACAGAGCAATGTGGAACACATAAAATATTGCGTAAACATAAACAAAGAAAACAAATAAAACAAGAGAGACACAAATATACATAGTTCACCCAATTTGGACTACGTTCGTGGAGAAACAACAAGTCCTTCGTTTTATATTATCCAACAAAATGAAGAGATACAACCTACAACAAATCTGCTATAATTTCCTCTTCACTCTCACACAATCCCCTCTTTCTTTCTTGCTTCGAATAATTATACACAACTGCAATAAAATTCCTTCATAGAAACCAACGGTTGCCTTCTAGGGAAAAAAATCTTAAATTAACACAACTTCTACAGTTAGATCATCCACCTAATGAATGACCCAGATTGACAACGAAATTACAATATTTTACAAGGCAAATTTTCATCTATTTTTAGCTTCAGGGCGTTGCCCCCAAACCCCCGCAAGGGGAAGCTCATAAAATTCACCGTTGCCCCCCATGAACCCCCCTAATGGCAATTAAACTAGTGATGTTGTCGCCTCTTTAGGAACAGGGATCCAATGCGGCTGAAACAAAAAACCTCAGAACAATTAGGAAGATAATTAGGCTCCACACCCAACAATTATCACTCCAAAATTTTCTTGGATGTGAAAGGAAAACCCAGAGGTAACATTGAACCAATCTTGGAGATCAAAAACTGACCTTTCCAACCTCAGAGAGGGCTCTCTCTACAACTCAACTATCCAATATCACTTCAACAACTGGTTGTGTGCTCAGATCAGTGGCCAGATCTTCTGTAAATGTTGATCTTAAAAAAAAAGGTTTGGTAGGGTTTAGAAAAATTCCATTGGGCATGGATTCATAATAAAGAGGTCAATTAAGGTTTTCAAGACTGGTTAATATGAACAAATACTCTTAAAGGCTAGATATCTAGCAATTTGCAGACATCAAAGTTTTTGTAGCATGAAGATGAGAAGAAAAACACATATCAATCATAACAGAGCATGTAGGACTTGAATTCTATTATAATATCAACAAACTATAGAAGGTTGAATGTAAGATAAAGAGCATCAAAAATTAATTCTCTATCTTTAAAATTGCATTCAAAACAAAGGAATATAAATCATGATGAATCAAAGAAAGAAAAATTCATAGAGACAAACTAGAAATAGCCAACACAAGAATCATTGAGGCAAAATTCTTGTACTTCTACTTGAAAACTTTATTAACAACCAAAGAATTTTTACATACACCAATGTTTTCCTAAAAAACCCAATCCTTTTCTCTACTTTTCCATCTAATTTATACAAAAATTACATCAGTTTTGAGATCCACAATTTTTGGAAAGTTTAATTACAAAAATTGACAAAATATCAAAAAGAAATCAAGATCCAAAAGAAATGGATCTAAAAACCTCCTCATCCATATTTAGTTTTTTGTTTTAAACAATCAAGGAGATGGTAAGATCTGATCCCCAAGTCGAATTGATGAGGTGGCTCATCAATCATTGTCTATGAGTTTTTCTGGCGAATTTATAAAAAATAGGGTCCAAACATTCCTTCGTTTCTCCCAAACAGTGATAGATGTGTAAAAAATTAAAGAGGTTTTTGTAAATGAGCTTGTTATAGAAAAAATCTTTCATATTTGCAAAATTCATTTTAAAATTATCAAAAAACGCACCCAAAATTGATGAATAAAAGAAGAAATTATTTAATATTTAAATATGGAACAATGGGTTGCAAATATTCTTTTGAATATTCCAAACTATTACATCTGTGTAAAATCCGAGAGTGGTTTTTTTAAATTAGCCCGTTCCCAACAAAAACCTCTTTTGGTTTTCAAAAAATTGTTTCAAGTTGTTCAGAAACCATGACCAAAGTTACTGTCTTTTACAAGAAAAAAAGAGAGAGTGAAACAGGGTGCTGTTATTTGATTTGCTAGCGCCACCTTGTCATGGTACCCAGTCCTTTGCTGATAAGTGAGTTTTAAGTCCTTTATAACTTGACACACACACACACACACACACACACACACACACACACACACACACACACACACACACACACACACACATATTTTAAATCCGTGCTGACACTCTAACCGTAAACACCTTTATTTTGTTGTTTTATTGAATTTGCACTGATAATCCAACCGTCAACGCCTTTATTCGATATTTTTAAATAAACACTAACAATCCAACTATTAGCGTGTCCAAATTTTGTACAAAAATTTAAAATAATTGAACCTTCTAAAGATAAACTGAGATAATAGCTGGCTCTAGTGGGGATGTTTTCCTCCTTGAGAGGCAATAAAGAACTCACTGCTCTAGTGCCTAATCCAAACTTTAAAATTCTGAAAACTGTAAAATGAACTAGATGTTGAAAGTTTGAGATTTGTGACCCACTTTCTGGCTTGATTTTAATTTGCCAACTTATTCTGCAACCAAATCCACCGAAAACCATAGTACTGTAACTTGAAAACTGAACTAAACTAAATGTTGAAAATCAAACTGGAAATTCACATGACTGCTGAAAATTCACTTCTGTTAAGTGTGAAGCCAAATTCACGGAGGATTCTAGATCAGATCTCTCTAGATCTCCAGGATTCTAGATCTTTCTACATCGCCATTAGTTTCTAGAATCACATGCAGGATTCTAGATCCTCCTACATCGCCAGTGGTTTCTAGATCTTTCCAAATCTCCATCCGAATCACACACAGGATTCTAGATCCTTCTTCTGCCTCTATAAATTTGTAATTTCTCTGGCCAAGGAAAGCAAGGAAAGGCCCAAGCCTGTTATGTAATGCAAAGTGATTTTTGTTCTCCAGTGATTGTTTTATCTATTCCACTGTTTCTGATTGAGTAATCTTGTTGTTTCTCCGTTTGTCTGTCTCTGAGTATAAATCCGCTGTGTGTGTTATGTATGCTCTGGTCTAACAACTGGTATCGGAGCTAGGTTTGAATATCCACCGTGCAAGCCTCTTAGTGCCATCGCCTTGCTCTGATAACGTTCGTGAAAACGTTGATTGTTACCCCTGGAGCTGTTGAAGGATCTGTCCAGGAAATAACTGAGGAACGCTGGAACTAAAAGGCAGTTGCTGCAAGAAAAACAAGGTCGTGGATCTATGTTGAAACGTGTTGCTGGAGTTTGAAAAGTGGAGATCCGTGGAGATTGGAGTTGAAATGTGGTGTTCGTAAGTTTTTTTTACATCAAGCTTGCACGTATATGTACAGTTTTTTTTTCTCAAACCAACATATGTATGTGTGAAATGTGAAAAGGTTAAAACATTATATATGTTTTTATATTTATTATGAAACATATATAATTATATGTTGGAATTTTGAAAAGTATATTTTAAAAAGGAGCAGGAATTTTGAAAAGGATATTTTAAGAGGAAGGTCATTATTACTAAATTTTAAAGAGTAATAATTAAAGTTTTATTTTTAAGTGGAGTTTTTTGTGTTTTGGGGCGTGAATTTGATTGAAAATGGAGACAACACTTACAGATATGGAGAAGTTGAGCGGGGCTAATTTTTCCCTATGGAAATCACAGATGGAGGATATACTGATTTTAAAGGATCAATATTTGCCGATTGAGGGAACAACAAAGAAACCCTCATCGATGACAAATGAAGAGTGGAATAAGCTAGATAGAAAGGCGATTGCAACAATCCGCCAATATTTAGCAAAGAATGTTTATTTCAATGTGTTCGAAGAAAAGACAACTGAAGGATTATGGAAGAAGCTCCATGATCTATATGAGAAGAACACAACATCAAACAAAGTGTTCTTGATGAAGAATCTTTATAATCTCAAAATGAAGGAGGGTGCTTCAGTTGCTGAGCACTTGAATGCATTTAATATTATTACTAATCAGCTTGCCTCTGTTAAAATCATTTTAGATGATGAAATTAGAGCTATTTTGCTAATGTGTTCTATGCCAGACAACTGGGAAAATTTAATTGTAGCTATGAGCACTTCAACAACTACAGGGACCCTGAAGTTTGATGATGTCAGCAACAATTTAATGAATGAGGAGCTGCGACGCAAGTCAATTGTGGAAAACCAGGGAGGAGAGGCTCTAGCTCTTGTTGATCGTGGTAGGAGAATGGATCGAGGCTGGCAAGGGCGATGAAGATCGAGAGGCAGATCAAAATCAAGAAGAGGAAGGATCATGTGCTTTCATTGTGGCAAACCCGGGCACATGAAGAAAGAATGTCGATTCTGAAAGAAAGGACAAAAGGATCAGAGACCGTCTAGTACAAATCACAAGGCATCCAGCACAAATGAAGGTGAGACTACTGCTGTAGCCACAGATGGTGATGTGTTGTTTACTTTTTTAGTAGAGGATGCATGTGTATATACATCTAGCAGTAACTTTGATTGGATCCTTGACTCTAGGGAATCTCGCCATGTAACCCCATGCAAAGATAGTTTTGTTTCATATAATCCCGGTGATTATGGTAGAGTGCATTTGGGGAATAATCATTTTTGCAGTATTGTTGGAGTGGGAGATGTCTAGATCAAGATGAAAGATGGACAAGATATATTGTTGAAACAGGTCAGGCATGTACCAGAAATGCGCATGAGTTTAATCTCTATGGGATGACTGGATGATGAAGGCTATTCGACAAGATTTGGAAAAGGAGGCTGGAAAATTAGCAAAGGTACATTGGTCGTGGCCAAAGGACCCAAGGTAGGAACATTATACACATTGAAGGCACTGATAGGAAAATCAGATTTGGCTGCTGTCACAAAAGAAGGAAATTTAGCAGATCCATGGCATAAGCGTTTGGGTCACATGAGCGAGAAGGGCTTAAAAATCCTTATTGGTAAAAATTTATTGCTAGGTTTGAAATCCTACAATCTTGATATTTGTGAGCATTGTATATATGGTAGACAAAAAAGGGTTTCATTCCTTAGAGGTGGCCATGACAGAAAGAAAAATGTGTTAGAATTGGTACACTTGGATGTGTTTGGGCCTGTTAACATCAAATCATTAGGAGGAGCATCATATTTTGTAACATTTATAGATGATGCATCAAGGAAAGTTTGGGATATTTCAAAAATTCCATGTTGCTGTTGAAAGAGAGACTAACAAATTGCTGAAGTGTTTAAGAACAGATAATGGTGGAGAATATTGCTCAAATGCATTTAAGGAATATTGTAACAGGTTTGGCATAAAGCATGAGAAGACTGTGCCTGGTACTCCTCAACAGAATGGTGTCGTAGAAAGGATGAATCACACCATTATGGAAAAGGTGCGAAGTATGTTGTCCAATTCCGGTTTGGAGAAGAATTTTTGGGCTGAAGCAGTCAGGACTGCTTGCTACCTCATAAATAGATCTCCAACTACAGCCTTGGATGGCGGTATCCCTGAAGAACTTTGGACTGGTAAGAATTTGAATTATTCTCACTTGAAAATCTTTGGATGTGAAGCATTTGTACATATTCCCAAAGAAAATAGAACTAAGCTAGATGATAAATCTATGAAATGCATTTTTTTGGGATATGCGGATGAAGATCTTGGTTATCGTCTATGGGATCTAGTCAAACATAAAATTATTAGAAGCAAGGATGTTATATTTAATGAGTCAGAAATGTTCAAGAGGACTGTAGGTGAGTTGTAGGTTAAGAAGGTTATTGACAGGTTTGAAGAGCAGCAGGAAAACATACCACCAATACAAGAAAATGAACAACAAATTCAGGAGCATGAAGAACAACAAGTGGAAAATGATGAACAACAAGAAGAAGGAATCTTGCAGGAACCTTTACAAGAGATTCAACCTGATAATGCACCACCACAGTTGGTTCACAGATCTTCTAGGCCTCATAAGCCTTCACAAAGGTATCCTCCTTCAAACTATATTTTGTTGACTGATGAAGGTGAGCCTAATTGTTTTCAAGAAGCTTGTAAAGTTGAGCACAATAAAGAATGGAAGAAATCAATGGAAGAAGAAATGAACTCTTTGCAAGAAAATAAAACTTGGGAGTTGGTAAACCTCCCAAAAGGAAGAAAGGCTCTACAAAACAAATGGGTGTATAGGATTAAGCACGAAGGTGACGAAAAGAAGGAGAGGTATAAAGCAAGACTGGTGGTGAAAGGTTTTGCCGAAAAAGAAGGTATTGACTTCACTAAAATTTTTCCACCTGTTGTTAAAATGTCATCCATTAGAGTCATTCTTGGTCTAGTTGCTGCTTTAGACCTAGAATGTGAACAGTTAGATGTAAAAACTGCATTTCTTCATGGTGAATTGGAGGAAGAAATTTATATGGAGCAGCTAGAAGGCTTCATAGAAAAAGGCAAAGAAGGCCTTGTTTGTAGGTTGAAGAAGAGTCTCTATGGGTTGAAACAGGCACCTCAACAATGGTACAAGAAATTTGATTCATTCATGTTGGAACATAGTTTTCAGAGGTTGGAAGCTGACCATTGTGTCTATATCAAGAGGTATGATCAAGGAAAGTATATCATATTATTGTTATATGTGGATGACATGTTGATTGTTGGGCATGATAAGAATAAGATCAATAAGTTGAAGAATGATTTGGGTAGCAAATTTACAATGAAGGATTTGGGACCAGCACAACAGATATTGGGCATGCAGATTATGCGTGACAGGAAAAACAAAAGGTTGTGGCTGTCACAAGAAAACTATATCAAGAAGGTGCTTAACAAGTTTAATATGAAGGATGCCAAGCCAGTTGGTACACCCCTTGCCACCCACCTCAAGCTGAGTACTGAATTATGTCCTAGTAATGACAAAGAGAAAGAAGAGATGAGCATAATTCCTTATGCTTCAACAGTTGGTAGTTTGATGTATGCCATGGTATGCACATGACCAAACATTGCATATTCAGTGGGAGTAGTGAGCAGGTTCCTTACCAATCCAGGAAAACAACATTGGCAAGCAGTAAAATGGATTTTAAGGTATCTCAAGGGTACTAGTCATTATTGTTTATGTTTTGGTCATGATGAGACTGTGCTTGAAGGATTTACAAATGCAGATATGGTTGGAGATATGGATACCAGAAAGTCCACTACAGATTATTTGTATACATTTGCAGGTGCAACAATATCTTGGGTGTCAAGGCTACAAAGAATACTAGCCCTCTCTACAACAGAAGCAGAGTACATAGCTACAACAGAAGCTTGTAAAGAGATGTTGTGGATGCAGCGATTCCTAGGAGAGATAGGAATAAAGCAGGACAAATATGTGTTATATTGTGATAGTCAGAGTGCCATTCACTTGGCGAAAAACCCAACATTTCATTCAAAAACCAAGCACATTGACTTAAGGTACCATTGGATCCGGCATGTGTTGGAGGAAGAACAATTATCCTTGGAAAAGATCCATACAGATAGGAACCCTGCTGATATGCTCACTAAGATTCTACCACAAAATAAACATGAGTTATGTAGAGGCATGGTAGGACTCGGTGTGACTTGATGACTCTTATTTGGCTTCAAGTGGGAGAATGTTAAGTGTGAAGCCAAATTCACGGAGGATTCTAGATCAGATCTTTCTAGATCTCCAGGATTCTAGATCTTTCTACACTTAGTTTCTAGAATCACATGTAGGATTCTAGATCCTCCTACACTGCCAGTGGTTTCTAGATCATTCCAGATCTCCATCCGAATCACACACAGGATTCTAGATCCTTCTTCTGCCTCTATAAATTTGTAATTTCTCTGGCCAAGGAAAGCAAGCCAAGGCCCAAGCTTGGTATGTAATGCAAAGTGATTTCTGTTCTCCAGTGATTGTTTTATCTATTCCACTATTTCTGATTGAGTAATCTTGTTGTTTCTCTGTTTGTCTGTCTCTGATTATAAATCCGCTGTGTGTGTTATGTATGCTTTGGTCTAACAACTTCTATTGCAATTAAATCCACACTCTGCAAACTAAAGAAATTCTCAAACAAACTGACCTTATTTATGTATATTGTTCCTATTGTAACCAATAAGATGCTCTAATAAGGTAAAATCATGTTTCCAATGAAACCCATCAAGCAACTGATTTGCAAACCAGACCTCTTAACTATACTTGATTAAAATAAAAAATTGATAATGTAATGGAAACTCATCATAAACTTGATCTTCACAATGAAACCATGGTTGATAGTTTGAACTGAAAAACTCTTCCATATAGATGGCTACAGGGTCGTCAAAGTCATATATGCCATATCTTATTTGATGATCTTCAATGTATTTTGCGATTTCATTTTCATGTTTAAACTATTCATGTGTGGTCTCTTTTTGGAACTCATGATTAAAATAAAAAAATTCCCCATTCTCAATATCAAAGGGAAACAATAATTCTTGTTGTTTTTGCTGAAAACAAATTTGAAAAGTATGACTTTGATTTGAAAGAATTCTTTGGGCCTCTAAAACTTCAAGCTCTATCTCAATCTCCTTAGCAAATTATTCTAGAAACTGAATCTTAGCTTCTGAGTTACATTTACATGACTCTAAATAAGAGGATAAGAATGAAACAAAATTCTCATCTACTTCATCATTAATATATCCATCATTCCATTTTTGAATACCTTGAATGGAAACAGAGCTCACCACTAACTCTGTCTTCTCCATCCATGTTTCCAAAAAGATAACACAAAAACCTGTTATAGACCTTATGGATTTAGTAGGAAAACACTCAACCCACTTCCTGCACTTTCCTTGGAATGAATCATAGAATAATCTTATAAATACATCTTCATTCTTGACTTTAAGAATACCAGCAATCACATAAATTTGAGAAATTAGAGATATGTTTCAAAGCCAAACTTAAATCAACTCCATTAAACTTTGGAACACTTCTTAAAAAATATCCATCCTTGGGTAAAGGATTAGGGAAATATAAAATTTGTGAAAAATCGAAACATGCATACCTTGAGATGATAGTAGCAGCTTCAGGGTTCTTCACCAAATCTAGTGGAGTCACTGATGAATTCTTTGAACTACAAATCCTTTTAACAGTGGAGTCACCATGAACGCTTTTGAAATATGAAGTATTTTACAATGGAGTCACTAGGTAAATGATGCACAACTTGTTAATGTATGACTATTGTTCACCATCAACAATTAGATTTGGATCTATGTCGTTCTCCTAGGGAAGATTTCACCTTCGCTCCACGACAATGACACCAAAATGTTATCACTTAGAAAAAATCCCAATTGTAGAGGGAAAAAACTAAGGTAACCTCTAACCACTTTAGATGGGAAGTTGACCCTTCAATCCAGAGAGGGATCTCTCCTTAAAGCTCTACCACTCACTGTCACTAAGCAACATGCAATTTAACTCATTGGCTAGATTTAATTGGTAACATATGAACTTAGTTTGTAAGGAAAATGGACAGGGACCATTGAGGATAGAGTCCTTTGATATAAAACTGCTAGCTATATTCTATA
Organism: Pinus tabuliformis; assembly: GCA_031772625.1. Lineage (NCBI taxonomy): Eukaryota > Viridiplantae > Streptophyta > Pinopsida > Pinales > Pinaceae > Pinus > Pinus tabuliformis. The sequence goes on along the minus strand of CM062820.1, from coordinate 353,764,506 downwards.
TGAACAAGTTTAACATGGGCATGATAGCTTTAGGTTTCTTAGACAAATCATCAAAAAGATATGGTAGAAGATAGTAAGGAGTAAACATAAAAAATGGAGCAACCATATGATTTCTGTAAGTGACATTTAAGTTGAAAAACATATGAGTACTTTGAATAACATGAATCTGAGCATATGTTAAGAATTCCAATTCCTAAATGCTTTATTCAATTACAAAAGATGACGAGCAGAGTTTTGACTAAAAAGAAAATAGACAGTAGAAAACTAACAGTAAAATTATCACACATAAATCTCTGCAAATTGCACAAGTAACGCTATTTACAACAAATTCTATCAATATCAAAGGTATACACAATACAAATGGTTTCTACAAAAATTTCCAAGCCTTCGTCTATCTTCCAAAATTTCTTTTTATAATACTTACAGAACCATAACCAAGTTTTGAAAAGAACCTTAATTACAAAGTCCAAAAATAACTAAGTAATCTCTAATTAAAACTAAATACATTACATTATTCAATCATAAACAAAATGATAATAATACGTATATGAGAAATATGTTGTTGCTGAAGACATAGGTGAAGCTGAGGATCCCCAAGTCAAATTTGATGACGTGGCCCTCCAACTGAAAGTTGATTAGGCATTTTTCTAAAATTAGAAAAAAAATATTTTTGGTGAATTCCTATAAAATAAGCTTCAAATATCCATTCAAATATCTCAAACTGTGACACCTGCATAAAAAATGAGAGGTGTTTATGTTAATGGGTCTATTCCTAACAAAAATCCCTCTTGGTTTTCAAAAATTCATTTCCATCTGTTCGGAAACCGTGCCTGAAGTTACTGCCTTTCACAAGAAAAAACAGAGTAAAACAAATTTTTTGCTGACATTTGATTTTTCAGCGTCATCGTTTCAATTTTTTTTAATTAGTGCTGACAATTTAAATGTCAATGTGCTTGAAAGTTTTAGTAAAAATTAAAACCACTGAGCCCTTTACTCTGAATCTAGATTGTGATAACAATATCCATGTCCCGGATTAGGTCCACATGTTGATGATATGATATAGAGGATCTACAAATGTTAGAGGATGATTGAGCTAGTTGTACAAGTGTTGGAGGATGTTTGATATGTTATGGAATTGCATACTGATGGCAGAGTTGTTGTAGAGAAGGTTGATGGCCTAGGTGTTAGTATATTTATTGGTTGGAATACAAGTCAACCTAGTTTGACTTGTGATGATGATGGTGATGTGGCAGTGACTTGGTGAAGTGTTGCAGAGGCGCGAGTGGCTTCCAGAGGTACTACAAAGGCTTTTCAATCTTTGGAAAAAGTTTGGGCAAGATCTAAACTGATTTGATTGGTTTTATCCCATCCTATACCCCAATCGCATGGAGCTAAGCTTGTGCATGTGATTGAAAGGGTCCAACCACATGGAGAAAACCCTGTGAATGCAGTTGCAACCAAGATGAAGTAGTTTTATGCATTTGAGAATTCAACTAGAATTTCTCCAGATTCCTTGCGCATCTCAACTAATTTTGGTATTGTAGGGATGTTCTTGATCAGAACTTTCCACTATATAGTCGAAAAAGGTAAGAAAGTTTATAGAAGTTGGTTAAACTTGAAAATATCATTAGTTAAGTGAAGTTAGTGGATTTATTAAGTCAAGAAGCTAAATCCAGATAAAATCAAATGTATGAAGAAAGCTCCATCATTGAGTTACAATTATTGATTTAATCACTCCAAAATAGTAGAAGATGTTGAGTCTATTTGGTTGGTCTTCTTGAGAGTGTGAGAGCATGCCATTGTGAAGGCATTGAGAGTGAGTAGAGATTGCAGCAATTGCTCAAATAGTATTGCAGTGTTTTATTAGAATTGTGTATGCAGTATTTAGATAATAAATTGAGGATAATTTCGGAGATTTTTGTTGTAGATAGCAGTGTTTAGAGAGTATAATAATTGGTGGCTTATGGCGTGTTAGAGAGCAGAGTTTTTTGTGAGTATAAGAGAAGAATTTCCCTTCTTCGGGTCAGAGATTTAGATTTAGATTTTATGTGCAGAACGATGGTGTTGTTGGGTTGTTCATGTTGAGCAACTTGAGAACCTGGTTTGAAAATATATGAAACGTGGTTCACATGGAGGAAGTGAAGGAGCAAAGGCTTTAAAGTAGACAATTATTTGGTGTATTAAGTAGAAGGAATAAAATTCTCCATCCAATAGGAGTTGGATAATCCAATTGGATTTTGGTGAGGATCGTAGGTCATGGGGGATTCCAACAGATAGACTTCCATAGCTGTATGAGAGAAATAGATTTCCTAACTGATAGGTGCCAACATACTATGAAGGAATCCAAGTCTTCCAACTTATGGTTGTAAGATAATCCATGTACAATTTGTTCAACAGAATAATAAAAGAACTGAACAGCACAACAATAACATGGTGTCTTTCTCCCAAAAGGGTTTCCACTAGAAATACTTGTGTCCTTATGTGTGCTTGCTTGTGTTGATGTTTTCCATGGTTATTATGTTGGGTGTGGAGCCTGATTATCTTCTGTATTCAAAGGTATCGCCACATTGGACCCCTATTCGAAATAGGGCGGCAACGCCGTCCGTAAAATATTCGATGCGGGGGGGGGGGGGGGGGGGGGGGCTGTGACCTTTTGGGAGCCCCCCCGGCAGGGGGATCGGGGGCAGCGCCCCTGAAGCTAAGAATAGATGTAAAATTTCCTTGTAAAATGTTGTAATTTCGTAGTCAATCTGGGATGTTCATTAGGCGAAGATGTGACAATAGAAGTTATGTTTAATTTAGGGTTTTTTTCCCTAGAAGGCAACCCCTCCTTATATATGAGGGAATTGTATTGCGTCTATGTAGATCAATATTCTGAGTGAGGAAGAGAGAGGAGATTGAGAGTGAAGAGCGAGTTACAACGAATCTGCTGTAGGTTGTATCTCTTCAGTTTGTTGGATAATATAAAAAGAAGGACTGGCTGTTTCTCCGTGGACATAGCCCAAACTGGGTGAACCACGTATATATGTGCCTCTCTTGTTTTATGCGTTTTCTGTGTTTATATTTCTGCAATATTTTATGTGTTCCATTGCTCTGTAATATATAATTTTCTAATAATTGGTATCAAAGCCAAAGGTCTATTTGGCTGATAAACTCGCAGGAGAGAAGGGTTCCTGGTTCGAGTGGGAGCAATGGCGGAAGATGGTAGGTTTAGGGTCAAAAAATTCAACGGCCAAAACTACCAGTTGTGGAAGATGTAGATGGAAAATTGTCTGTATCAGAGAGATCTGTACCTACCATTGAGCGGAAAGATAAAGAAGCCAACGAGTATGACAGACACAGAATGGGATATTCTCGACAGAAAGGCACTTGGAACAATACGGCTGTGCCTAGTAGTGTCGGTAGCGTTTAATATTTCAAAGGAAATGACAACAGACGATTTAATGTCGACATTGGCCAAACTATATGAAAAACCCTCGGCCTCAAATAAGGTATTTCTTATGAAGCGTTTATTTAATATGAAGATGTTATAAGGTGGATCTGTTGTAGACCATTTAAATGATTTTAAGTTCTGTAGGGGTAACTTTTGATGATGAAGTTAGGGCTTTGTTATTTCTGTGCTTATTTCCAGAAAGTTGGAATGGTTTAGTTATGTCCATTAGTAACTCTGTCTCTGGATCTAGTACTTTAAAGTTTTATGATTTTGTTGGTGCAATCCTTAGCGAGGAAATGCGACGGAAAAGCTCTGGTGAGACATCAGGTAATGCTTTGACTGCAGAGACTAGGGGAAGAAAAATGGAAAGAGGAAAGAGCCCAAGATACCGCAGTAAGTCAAGAAAAGGCAGATCCAAGTCCATATCGGGGATAGTGTGCTGGAAATACAGGAAGAAAGGACACTTGAAGAAAGACTGCAAGTCTCGGAAGGGAAAAGAAGGAGACATGCAACAAGAAACTAATCATGAAGCGAATGTAATAGGTGATGTGTTGCAAGATGCTTTGATTCTTTCATTAGAAAATATTATTGATGCCTGGGTGGTAGATTCAGGGGCCTCATTCCATGCCACACCTGATAGGAAACATTTTCATGATTATGTTCAAGGAGATTTTGGACAGGGTCGATTGGGTGATGATAAACCCTGTAAAATCATTAGAATGGGTACAGTTTTCATAAAACAGAAAAATGGAAACCAGTGACTATTTAAGGAGGTAAGGCATGTTCCAGGTCTGAAGAAAACTCTGATTTCAATAGGGTAGTTGGGAGGTGAAGGTTGCGTAACTACTTTCACAAATAAAACCTGGAAGGTCACTAAAGGATCCCTGGTAATAGCGAAAGGAGGAAAGGTTTGTACATTGTATTTATGCCATGGTATTTCTAATTCTGTTAATGCTTTAACCTCTACAAGAGAAGATACGACATTGTGGCATCATAGGCTCAGGCACATGAGTGAGAAGGGGATGCAGATTCTTCACTCAAGAAATTTGTTGCCAGGTTTGAAGCATGTTGATTTAAAATTCTGTGAGAATTGTGTTTATGGAAAACATAAGAGAGTCAGATTCCTTAGAGTTGGGAAAGAAAAGAAGATCGAAAAATTAGAGCTTGTGCATACAGATGTATGGGGACCTACTCAGGGATCATCTCTTGGTGGATCTCGTTATTATGTTACTTTTATTGATGATGCAACTAGAAAAACCTGGATTTATTGTATTCGAAATAAATCTGATGTATTTGATAATTTCAAGAAATGGAAAGCTTTGGTTGAAAATGAGACAGGAAAAAGGTTGAAGTGTCTTAGATCAAACAATGGAGGTGAATATTGTATCAAAGAGTTTGATAGGTACTGTTCAGAGAATGGAATTCGTAGAGAGAAGATAGTTCCAGGAACACCACAAGGAAATGGTGTGTCAGAAAGGATGAACAGGACGATCATGGAGCATGCAAGGTGCATGAGATTGCATGTAGGATTGCCTTTACAATTTTGGGCAGATGCTGTAGATACTTCTATTTATCTAATAAACAGAGGGCCTTCAAGTTCCTTGGATGGTGGTGGAGGCATGGATAGGTAAAAAGGTAAACTACTCTTTTTTAAAGACTTTTGGTTGTGAAGCCTTTGTCAACATTAATAAAGAAAACATAACAAAGCTTGAGGCAAAATCAAAGAAATGTACCTTTATTGGATATTGTGTTAATGATTTTGGTTATCGCTTTTATGATTATAAAAAACAAAAAATCATTAAAAGCATAGATGTCATATTCAATGAAAAGGTTTTGTATAAGGATCAGCTGCAGGAAAAGAAACAGGAAAAAGAAAACAGAGAATACACAGTGCTTCACGAGATCACAGAAAAAGTGATGGTGCCTGAAAATCATAATGATCAACAGCCAGAACAACAACCACAATAGCAACAAGCACCTCAAACACCTGAAAGTGGTGTTAGAAGATCTACTAGGATAAGTAGACCTCCTGAACGATACTCTCCTTCATTATATTATGTATTGTTGACTGATTCTGGTGAACCAGAATGTTATGAAGAAGCAATGCAGGTAGAAACCAGGAAGAACTGGGAGCAAGCCATGAAAGAAGAGATGGACTCCTTAGCACATAACCAGACTTGGGACTTAGTCAGGTTACCTGCAGGTAAAACAACATTACGGAATAAATGGGTTTACAAGTTGAAGGAAGAAGATGGAGGTAGAAAAAGGTACAAAGCTAGACTTGTGGTGAAGGGGTTTGCACAGAAGAAAGGTATTGATTTTGATGAAATATTTTCTCCTGTTGTTAAAATGACTTCAATCAGAACTATTTTAAGTCTAGTAATAGTTGAAGATTTGCATCTTGAGCAGTGAGATGTAAATACAACCTTTCTCCATGGGGATTTGGAGGAAGAGATATATATGCAGTAGCCACAAGGCTATGAGGTAAAAGGGAAGGAGAAACTAGTGTGCAGGTTGAAGAAGAGCTTGTATGGCTTAAAACAGGCTCCAAGGTAGTGGTATCTAAAATTTGACAGGTTTATGTCTGAACAAGGTTATACTATATGTCACTCTGATCATTGTGTTTATCTGAAAAGGCAAAATGATGGCAGCTATATTATATTGTTATTGTATGTAGATGATATGCTTGTTGCAGGTTATAACATGAAGGAAATAAATGTGCTCAAAATAAAATTGGAAAACTCATTTGCAATGAAGGATTTGGGTGCTGGAAAACAAATCCTTGGTATGAGAATAACTAGAGACATGAATAATCACAAATTAACATTGTCTCAAAGTGAGTACATAGAAAAGGCGTTGAAGAGGTTTAATATGCAGAATGCAAAACCAGTTAGTATACCTTTGGCTAGCCATTTCAAACTTAGTAAGGAGATGTGCCCAAAGACCCAAGAAGACATGGATTATATGTCTAAAGTTCCATATGCATCAACAGTTGGAAGCTTAATGTATGCAATGGTCTGCACAAGGCCTGATATTGCACATGCAGTAGGAGTTGTAAGCAGGTACATGAAAAATCCAGGAAAAGAACATTGGATGGTGGTGAAGTGGATTCTCAGGTATTTGAGAGGTACCAAAAATCAAGAATTATGCTTTGGTGGTTCAAAATTTCTCTACAGGGATATGTTGATGCAGATATGGTGGGTGATAGAGATAACAGGGGGAGCACAACAGGGTATGTGTTTACTGTAGGTGGAACAGCTGTCAGTTGGGTCTCAAAACTGCAAAGTGTTGTTGCACTCTCAACAACAGAAGCAAAGTATGTTGCTGCTATAGAGGCTAGTAAAGAAATGATTTGGTTATAAAGGTTTCTGGATGAATTGGGTAAGAATCAGGAGTTGGGCAGGTTATACAGTGATAGCCATAGTGCCATACATCTTGCAAAGAACTCTGCATTCATTCTAAGACTAAGCATATACAGCTCAAGTACCATTTCATACGGTTAGCATTGGAAGATGGACAGTTGAAGCTGGAAAAGATACACACTAGCTAGAATCCTGCAGATATGTTAACAAAAGTTGTAACTAGGGAGAAACTAAGAATCTGTTCAGTTTCAATTGGTCTTCAAGTATGATTAAGAAGATGAGAAACAACCAGGTCCAAAGTGGAGTCATTGTCCAGCAAATGAAGCAGCGGTGGAGTTGCTATAATCAGTCTCCAAGTGGGAGATTGTTAGGTGTGGAGCTTGATTATCTTTTATATTCAAAGGTATCACCGCATTGGACCCCAGTTCAAAATGGGGTGGCAATGCCACCCGTAAAATATTCGCTACAGGGGGGGTCCAGGGGGGGGCGGCTGCAGCCTTTTGGGAGCCCCCTCTAGCGGGGGGATCGGGGGCAGCGCCCCCGAAGCTAAGAATAGATGTAAAATTGCCTTGTAAAATGTTGTAATTTCATAGTCAATCTGGGCCATTCATTAGGTAGAGATCTAACGGTAGAATTTATGTTTAATTTAGGGTTTTTTTCCCTAGAAGGCAACCCCTCCTTATATATGAGGGAATTGTATTGCATCTATGTAGATCAGTATTCTGAGTGAGGAAGAGAGAGGAGATTGAGAGCGAAGAGCGAGTTACAATGTATCTGTTGTAGGTTGTATCTCTTCAGTTTGTTGGATAATATAAAAAGAAGGACTGGCTGTTTCTCTGTGGACATAGCCCAAACTGGGTGAGCCACGTATATCTATGCCTCTCTTGTTTTATGCATTTTCTGTGTTTATATTTCTGCAATATTTTATGTGTTCCATTGCTCTGTAATATATAATTTTCTAACATATTTTGCTTTATTACCACTTTCATGCTTTGATAAGCTAATATTGTGGATGTGTGTTGCAAATTGATAATCTAACAAAAATTTATAAAATTGATATAAAGGCCATCACTACTGATTCACCCCCGCCTTAGTAGTGATCTAGTTTCAACCAATTGGTATTAGATCTGATGCTCTTTAGTGAATCTTGACTACTTGGAGAGTAGATCATGGATCATGGCTAGAAGTAAGAAGAGGATGTCTCAAAAGACAAAGTGTTTGAAGAAGGAAAAGATTAAGTCCATTGCAAATGAAGAAACCATTTCTGAAGTATCAACCAAAATAGTTGGGTCACGAGGTAATATTTTGAAAGAATTTTTTAATTATGATTCTAATGATTCTATTAAGATACATAGCGGAGATAAGATGGATATTGCTCTTGTTAAGTCTTATTACGAATAAAAAATGGCGGTGATAAAAGAATTAGTTTCTGAACTGGATAGACTAACCTATTCATATAAGGATGATAAAATAATTTTTCATATTTCCAATGAGAAGGAGAATAGTTCAAGAGAAGAGATCATTGCATTAAAAACTTAGCTAGAGGAGGCAAAGAAAACAGAAGATGAAATTAGGGAGAAACATAGAGAAAATAAGGAGGAATGTGAAAGATTAGAAGTTGACGTGGTTTCATTAAGAAGTGATTTAGAGAAGAAAACCACTTAGTGTAAGAGCAGCCAAAGTACCTCATCTTGCAAATTAAATTGAAACATGTATAAAGGAGAAACTAGATTAGATGCAACCAAAAACATAACATATGATAGTGATAGAAAAAGAAACAAGAAAGAGATCCATCATCACAACCAACGTCAAAGATGGAGCACAAGGAAGATAAGCCAAGGGTTCTGCCAAAGAGAACACTAAGAAGATCATCTTCACCTTTGGGTGATGTGAGATGCTACAATTTCCAGAAGCTTGGACATATTGTAGCAAATTGTAGATCCACACAATAAGAGAAGCAATGATATAGAAGATCCCATTAAGAAAACAAGCAAGGAAGACAACCCACTTCATGGAGTTCAGCCAAAATCAAGTATAATGGTAATTTTTATGGTTATTGCTACTCATGCAATGATTTTGGCCATAAGGCTATTGAATGCAGGTTGCATGGAAAGAAGAGTAGAATGAAGAACAAGATATATGAGCCCTTTCCTCCATTTTTATCGCACATTAGGTGCTATGTGTGTGACAATCTTGGTCATATGGCCAAAGATTGCAATAATCCAATTTAATTGAGGCCACCTAATCAAGGAATGAAGAATATGAAAAATAGGCCAAATATGAGGACAACTAGGCATTTGCATGGAGAAGATCAACCACTCGAATATTGGAGGAAGGAGCAGCAAGATCCTGTAAGGAGAAACTGAGACTTGCATGTCCTCAGGGGCAACATATGGCACATATTTTTTTGCATGTAAGCATGGATGGTGTTGCCATAACTAGTGAAGTGTGTGTGACTAGATTTATTTGTTGGGGAGTTTTTTTCTTACGCATGCTGTTAGGATGCAATGTTGATGATGTATTTTTGCTACTAATGTTGTATTTACTAAGGCTATTGTGATCAAGAAGAAGGTTGACAAAATGTGATGGCACATGTTCAGGGGCATCACTATATATGCTTCCAGTATTTCGATGGTTTTGATGGCATTATGGTTCCTTGGAGGAGTTTGCTATATGTTCTATGCTATGTGCATATCGGACATGAGGTTGTGGCAGGAGCTTGAAACTTAGTTCTGTATGGATTAAATGTTTCCTATATGAGTTGACATGCAGTTGATTCATATTATGCATCTTGGTTTGATGATATTATGCCTGTGATGATGCTATGGATATTAGTATGATGGTGGATGATGTTTATATTTCTGAGTATGGTTGTTGATGTGATATTGTTGTTGTCACTACATCGTGTTGCTATTGACTGTTTAGTTTATTGCATAGATTCATGCTCCATACGATGATTATTTTTGTTGCTATAAATTTCTACAGAGAGCTGATATATTTTGCTGATGGGTGTGCTATATTTCTGATTCATGATGCTGATATATATTGCTGGTTATTGATATTGCTAATGTGGAATATTACATGTTGAAAAGAGGTTTCATGATGCTGCTGATATATGATTTTTGGTGGGCCACTATGGACTATTATAAGTTGTTGAATGCTGCTAATGAGATGTTGATTTATTGCTAGTCATTTGGAGAGGCTGACACATGTTTCTATATGATCTATATTGTCATTATCTTAATACCATGAAGAGGACATGTTGCTGATCATATGCTCTATGTAAGTGCATTGTGACACTGTACTAGACATGTATAGATGGGAGGATTTTATGACAGTCATAGTCTCATTTTTGTATGTATCATGCATAAAGTTGTGAGCTATGATTGGCATGTGTATAGTGATTTATGAGAGTTAGTCCAACTATGTATGGGCTGTTAGTAGTGTTGTTACAACCACATATTTCACGTATTATTCATGTAATCTCATACTTATCATGGTGGGACATTCTAGAGTTATGCATGCATTGAGAGAAAGTCATATGAGTCATATTTCAACCATATATGGGCTTATTAATGTAATAGTACATGACATGTATTATCATATTTTGTAGCCATGTAATAGGCCTGTGAAGCCTTGTACTTTGTTTCATATCTTTTGGTCATAGCCATTGGTCCATGTGGAGTAGCCTCTTGCAAGTGGCAAGGAGGCAATGCCAGTGATATATATCAGTACACATTAAGTCATGGAGATGTTTGCATTCAATGGAGTTTGGATGGTCATGATGTTATGAGGTTGTCATCATATATTTGTTGTTACCATGTTTTCTTCAAAGGAGGTTGTTACTGCCCATTGAGATAAGAGAGAGAGCACTTGATTGAGATATTATTGTTGCTGATGTATGAGTTTTTTGCTGCTGGATAGTACATTGTGGAAATGATGCATTTGTTTTTGTTGCTTCAGAGTTGGTTGGATATATGCTAATTCTGCTATAGAGTTGATTAGAGTTGCTGCTGCTAGTTGGTCACATTATGTTGTTGCTGATTTGTTATGCTGCTACTATGTGACATGGATTTTGCTGCTGCTGATAGGAGATGTATATTGTTGCTCTAGTGTGTTGTTGATTGGGTATAGCTTGTTTCTAGGGGGGGTTTATTACACTTTTTTTTTAATGTGGAGGAGTGTTGTTGTTATTATCATATTTCGGTTTTGCATTCCATTTCTCATCACCTGCATATGATATTGAGTAGAGTTTCTATTTTGTTGATGGAGCCCATTGGATGGAGATAAGAATATAGCATTTTTCCTTGACATGTTTAACCCTTTTCCATTGGTGTCAAAGGGGGAGAATGTAAGGATGTAGATCAATTTTCATAGGACAGTTCAAATGATTGGATTAGTTGGGGTTACAATCAATGACAAATGAGGAGATTGTTGACATTGATGTGTGTTACAGTGTTGCAGATGTGTTATTGGCTAGCATTGATGTCAACCTGGTAGCATGGGTTGCATGTCAATTGGTTATGCATGTGTATGTGTGGATGCAGGTGTCTTGTGTATGGATGATGTGTAGATGGTCCTTGGCATGTATAATAGCATGGAGATGTGATTTGCAGGTGTTGTATACAGAGTGTGAGCAACGGATGTCATGGTCCTCATGATCATGTTTTTATTATTGAGTTGGATGCTGGTGTGTTTCACTTTCCTTGATGATCAATTGTGTAGAGGTGTTGCATGGACAATACATGGTAGAGATGTGATGATCTTCTTGTTCATGATGCTACTATAGGTGTTATTATTTTTTCATGACGTTGCTACACGAGTTAGAGTTGAGGAGCCTTGCTGATTATGTATCCATGTCCTGGATTATGTCCACATGTTTATGATATGATATTTAAGACTTGGAGATTATCTACAAGTGTTGGAGAATGCTTGAGCTGGTTGTACAAGTGTTCGAGGATGTCTAATATATTCTAGAGTTGGATACTGATGGCAAAGTTGTTGTAGAGAAGGTTGATGGCCCATGTGTTCGTATATTTGTTGTTTGGAATCCAAGTCAATCTAGTTTGAATTGTGATGATGATGGTAATGTGGAGGTGTCTAGGTGAAGTGTTTTAGAGGTGGTAATGGCTTCCAAAGGTCCTACAAAGGGTTGTCAAGCTCTGGAAAAAGTTTAGGCAAGATCTGAGTTGATTTGATTGGTTTTCTCCCATCCTCCATGCCAACCGCATGGAGCTAAGATTGCGCATGTGGTTGAAAGGCTCCAACCACATGGAGACAAGCCTATGCATTCGGTTGCAACTAGGATCAGGTAGTTTTATGCATGCAATTGATAGTTTAGCTAGAATTTCTCTGGATTCCTCACGCATCTCAACTAATTTTGGTATTGTGGCGATATTCTTGATTAGAAATTTCTAGGATATGGTCAAAAAAGGTAAGAAAGCTTCTAGAAGTTGGTTAAACTTGAAAATATCCATTAGTTAAGTGAAGTTTGTGGATTGATCAAGTGAAGAAGCCGAATCTAGATAAAATGAAATGTATGGACATAGCTCCATCACAAAGTTACAATTATTGATTTAATCACTCCAAAAAATGATAAATATTAGAAGATGTTGAGTCTATTTGGTTGGTATTCTTAAGAGTGTGAGAGAATGCCATTGTGAAGGCATTGAGAGTGAGTAGAGATTGCAACAACTACTCACATAGTTTTGCAATGTTTTATTAGAATTGTGTATGTAGTATTTAGAGAATGATTTGAGAAGAATTTCTAAGTTTTTGTGTTGCAGATGGAAGCCTTTATAGAGGATAAGAATTGGAAACTTATGGTGTGTTAGAGAGTAAAGTTCGTTGTGAGTAGAAGAGAAGAATTTCCCTTCTCCGGGGTCAGAGGTTTTGATTCATATTTTATGTGCAGAACGATGGTACTGTTGGGTTGCTCATGTTGAGCAAATTGAAAACCCACTTTGAAAATATATGAAATGTGGTTCACATGAAGAAAGTGAAGGCATTGAGGCTTTAGAGTAAACAATGATTCAACGGATTCAATAGAAGAAATATATTTCTCCATCCAACAGGATTTGGAAAGTCTAATGGGAGTTGGACGAGGATCATTGGTCCTGGCGACTTCCAGCAGATAGATTTCCATAGATCTGTGAGAGAAACAAATTTCCTAACTGATAGGTCCCAACATATTATGAAGGAATACAAGTATTCCGGCTTATGGTTGTAAGATAATCTATGTACAATTTTTTCAGCAGAATAATAAAAAAATTGAGCAGTGGAACAATAGCAGGGTGGTTTTCTCCCGAAAGGGTTTCCACCAGAAATACTTGTGTCCTTATGTGTGCTTTCTTGTGTTGATGTTTTCCATGGTTAGTGTGATTTGTTTTTATTGTTGCTTTCATGCTTTGATAATATAATATTGTGGATGTGTGTTGCAAATTGATAATCTGGAAAAAAAGTTATAAAATTGATATAAAGGCCATCACTATTGATTCACCCCCCCTCTCAGTAGTGATCTGGTTTCCAATAAATCGTATTAGAGTCGGAGCTCTTCAGTGAAGCTTGACCACTTGGAGAGTAGATTGTGGATCATGGCTAGAAGTAATAAGAGGATGTCTCAAAATACAAAGGGTTTGAAGAAGGAAAAGATTAAGTCCATTGCAAATGAAGCAACAAATTTCAAAATCTCAGCCAAAACAGTTGTGTCACAAGGTAATATTTTGAAAGAATTTTTCAATTTTGATTTTGACGATTTTATTGAGCTACATAGTGGATATGAGATGGATATTTCTCTTGCTAAGGCTTAATATGAATCAATAATGGTTGTAATAAAAGAATTAGCTGCTGAAGTGGATAGAAAAATCTCTTCATGTAAGGATCATAAAAGAATTTTGTAGATTTCAGATGAGAAGGAGAATGGATTAAGATAAGAGATCATTGCATTAAAAACTCAACTAGAGGAGGAAAATAAAATAGAAGATGAAATGAGGGAGAAACATAGAGAAAATGAGGAGGAATGTGAAATATTAGAAGCTGAAGAGCTTTCACTAAGGAGTGATTTAGAGAAGAAAACCACTCAGTTGAAGAGAAACCAAAGTACATCGTCTCAAATTATTTTGCAGCATGCATAAAGGAGAAACCAGTTTAGTTGCATCCATAAGTATAAAAGATGATAGCAGTAGAAAAAGAAGTAAGAACGAGAGCCATCATCACAACCAATAGTCAAAGATGGAACACAAGGAAGATAAGCCAAAGTTTATGCCAAAGAGAACACCAAGAAGATAATCTTCACCCTTGGGTGATGTGAGAAGATACAGTTTTAAGAAGCTTGGACATATTGCAAAAAATTGTCGATCCATGTCGCAAGAGAAACAATGGTATAGAAGATCCCATCAATTAAAAAAGCAAGGAGGACAACCCATTTCACAGAGTTAATAAGCCAAAATCAGGTATAATGGTCATTTTTATGGTTATTGCTACAATTCATGCTGTGATTTTAGCTATAAGGTATTGAATCCAGTTACATGCAAATAAGAGTAGAATGAAGAATAAAATATATGAGCCCTTTCCTCCATTTTTATGCCACAACAGGTGCTACATGTGTGACAATCTTGGTCATATGGCCAAAGATTGCAAGAATCCAATTTACTTGAGGCCACCTAATCAAGGAATGAAGAATACTCAAAATAGGCCAAGTATGAGGACAACTAGACATTTTCATGCAAGAGATCAACCACTCAAATTTTGGAGGAAGGACCAGCAAGAAATTGCAAGGAGAAACTGAGGCTTGCATGGCCTTAGGGGGAGCATATGTCACATATTATTTTGCATGTATTCATTGATGGTGTTGCCATAGCTAGTGAAGTGTATGTGACTAGATCTATTCTTTGAGGAGTTTTTTTTTATGCATGTAGTTAGGATGTGATGTTGATGATGATTTTATGATGATGGATTTTTGCTACTAGTGTTGTATTTTCTAAGGCTATTGTGATCAGGAAGAAGGTTGAAAAAATAAGATGGCACATATTCAAGGGCAACACTATATATGCTTCCAATATTTCAATGGTTTTGATGGTATCATGGTTCCTTGGAGGAGTTTACTATCTGTTCCATGCTATGTGATTATATGACATGAGGTTGTTGCAGGAGCTTGAAACTTAGTGTTGAGCCTCAAAACTGCCCTTTCCTTAGCAACTCTTCTCCTCCCTTTTTTTTTGTTTTTCCATGAAGAAATGCATTCCTATCATCAATAACCAGTATACATTGCCTTAAGGAGAACATTTTAGTGATTTACATGTTATTCTTTTATGTTTTGCTGTTTGAATAAGTTTTTGTCTTTTATCTATGGAATGCAGCCTATTCTACAACTAATCGGTTGTTTCGCAACTAATTCCATGCTTTTACAGGTTCCAGGTGTCAAAAGGAGAAAATAACTACATGGGCATCTTGGAAAACATCATGACATGGATCATGTCCTATTCACCTAGCCCAGGTCAACAAGGAAGATGGTACAATACTCCGGTCAAAGGAGAATTCAAACGTAGAGACCTAAGGCAAACAAGACTCTGTTTTGTACATGTTTCACAGCGATGGGATCCGAAACAACTTCCTGAGCCCACAGAATTCAACAGCCATCTGTGCAACCAAATCCAACATCCATCACCTTAGATTTATGTCTCCAACAGCCGAGGCAGAGAATTCCGTGTGCCTGTCTGCTACGTGTTTTTGGCTGTAGCTTATTTTTCTCCATAAACAGTTGTATAATTTCTTTATAAATACCTGTGTGAAGAACGCATAACCAGTTTGAATTTCCTCATGTATTAAGCTTAGACTACTGTTATGTAATTTTGAAAAACTCATTTTCTGTTTTTAACATGAAGACCGTGTGTTTTATGGATATCTGAAAGCGTTTCTGGGGTTTTGATTGAGTACGCATAACTTGAGCAACTGCAGAGGGCCCCTGTGCTGACTAAGGTTTCATTTCATTTTTTTTTGTCTTTTATAGTTAAGCTATTAATTCACTATTTCTTGCACAATGTTCATAATCATTTCCATACTAACCTTGTTTATAATTCAGTCTTTATCATTTTCTTCCTAACGCAGAATATCTTCTTTTAGTGCAGAATAGCTTCTTTTTGTTTAATTTCTTTCTAAGTTTTTATCAATAGTTAGAGGTTGAAATGCAATAGTGTAATGTAGTTTATTTCATTTGTTGTTTCACTAGTCTTTAAGTTTTCAATTAGACTGATCAGTGCCATTACAGTTCTTGCCATTTTATTACTAGTTTAGTGACTCATGGTGTAGATGAATGTTTCTAAAAATCCCTTTTAGTTGATAACTCATCTTAAACTAAGTGGTTGAATACTTCATTCACGCAATGAGTCTTTTCTGTGTTTTTGCATTTTTCTTCTCTTAGAACAATGAAGTACAAAATTCCTCAAAATGCCATCACAAGGAGGTTTTTCTCCCAAAATTGAGAGGCAGAGTAACGAAGCGCTTCATTTAGTTTTTTTTTTCCATAATAAATAGTTGCAATTTCATTTTTAGTTTTAGTATTTCATTTAGTTTTGTTTTTACGATAGATTAGGCATTAGTTGTAATTTTACTTTCAGGTTTTAGTATTTCATTTAGTTTTGATTCTGTAATTGATTAGACAGTAGTTGCAATTTTACTTTTTTAGTTTGTAGCTCATGATTTGGAAATAATGATATGATTGGAAATAGAAACTCTGTTTTCATTTCTTCATTAAACTCTACTTCCAAATCTTACTTAAATCTCTTTCAATTCTCATTTATTTAGGTCCTTAGCAGTCTTTACAGAAGTTAGATTTAAGATTCTGTTAAGCACATTGTAAATCAGTAGGAATTAAAGGATCAAAAACCCCCAAAACAACATAAAACTCAAAAACAATGAAGTAAGAACTGGTCATCTAGCACATATAGTGCATTACAATTCATTAGTTTACAATACCCGGATTGATAATTTATGTAGAGAAATTTAGGACACTAAATTGACCAAACATTTTGGCACCATTGTCGGGGAAGTGTAACTAGGTAGCCTTATCTCTTTCATTCAAAAAAAAAAAAAAACAAAAACAAAACAATGACATGCATAGAGAAAGAGACTCTAGGGGTAGATTTATAGCTAGGGGTAGATTTATAGCTAGGGGTAGAAATTCAATTCCTACAACTCCACCAAGAGTTAGAAAAGACACACCTCCATCCCAGACTCATACTCCCAGCTATAGGATTCTTGAAATTCAGGGGGCAGAAACTCAATCAGAATATTCTCCTACTTCATCTACCAAAACAGTCCTAGGAGAGAAAAGTTTTGAATCTCCAACAGCAGGGATAACCTTTTTCACCTCCACAAGAGAGCCTATTGTAATTGAAGAATTAGGAATACCTGTTGAGGAAGAAAAAGTAGAAACTCTCTCCCATAGTCCAATAATAGAAGAACCAGAGGAGGAGGGAATAACCTTGTAGGTTGAGCCCTATACTGACTTTGAAGAAACTATAATGGCAGAAGAAGAACAAGATGGAGAATTCTCACTGTTTGGAGGAGGGGGTAGAGGGAGAGGTAGAGGTAATAATGGGGGAGGTAGAGGTAATAATGGAGGAGGCAGAGGAAATAGGGAAGTAGATAACTCATTTGGATTCCCTATAGTGGATGAAGAAACAAATACCACAATGGAAAATATCTCACCATTTGTCCTCCCAAACTTCTATGGGTTGAGAAGTGAGGACCCTGAAACATTTTTGTTTGAGTTTAAAGTCTTGTGCAGAACTTTGACTATCTAGAAGACTCTCAAAAACTCAAATTGTTTCCTTTAACACTAAAAGGGGCTGCTTTGATATGGTTCATGGGGTTAGTCACTCAATCCATTAGAACATGGAATGACATGAAACATGCATTTTTGGATAGATACTTGGATTATTGTATGCCTACCAATCATAAAGATGAGGTATTCAAAATGATGCAAAGAGAGGATGAAAACTTAGAAGATTTGATTGAGAGATTCAACTATAATTTGAAAAGAGCAAAGATGAACAATTTAGATGAAGAAACTTTGAAAGCTCTTTTGTTAAAAGACATTAGAGATGAGTGGATAGACATCCTTAACATGACGGGGAAGGGAGATATCTCTCAACTTTCATTGAGTGACATATTAGAACTATGTGTTCGTCTCTCAAGAGGGAAATCTAAAAAAGGGAAAGGGCCGAGAGATCCTTCTCTTGTTAGAGCAAACAAATTTGCAACTGGATCTGTAAGTAGGGTAGAAATTGGCAATATTCTTGATGAGTTTAAAACATACATTCTAGGGAGCCTTAGTGAGCAACTAGACACCCTTAAAATTCAAAACAAGCAGAAAACAGAGGCTGATGCTCTAGCCATTTTTTGTCCAAAATGTAGAAAGAAACATGCTCTAAGGGAATTCCCTTTAGATGCAAAAATTGTAGAAACTTGTATGATTTGTTTGGAAAGCCATGAAACCAAGGGTTGTCCTTCAATCTCAGGTCTTAAGGCCGTCTTTCAAGAGGAAACAATCCCAAATCTTGCAGAACCTCTTTGTTTTGTTGCAAGAAGACCTTGGCAGGGGCCACAAAATCAAGGATTTAACAATCCAATGTATCTTCAGCCCCCACCAAACTGGAATTCTTAGTAGCAACCTTGGCCTCAACCTCAATCTCAGTATCAATCTCAACCATGGGCACAAGGGGTACAAAATCCTTATGGGAGATTTTCTCAATATTATCAATATCCTCCATCCTATCAAAATTATCCTCAGCCACAGCTTCCAAATCATAACCCTCAACTTTCATTGCCATTTCCACAACAATCTCCACAACAAAGTCAAAATCCTCAACTCCTACTGCCATTTCAGCAGAAACCAAATCAGCTACCTGCCCAACCATTACCAAACCCAAACAATAAAAACCCTCAGAATGCTTACATGGTAGAAGGAAAACAATTTCCAACTTACATGATTACTCCTCTAGATCTTAATGATGTTCAACTAAGATCTGGTAGGATATTAGAAAACCCTTCTGTAGTTATCCAAGAAAAAGACACTTCTGAGGAAGATTCTCTAAAAGTCAATAAAATTTTTGAGGGAACATCCCTCCAAAACCAAAACATTGAAAAAGAAAAACAAAAAGAATTAGTGAACACAACTCCTATCATTGAGCAACCAACATCTACTTCTACACCTCCTTTTCCTGAAAGACTACAAATTGATAAAGGGGTAGAAAAACAGATCTTGTTGCCCAATTATGATTTTCTAGATGAACTGAAGAATGCCTGTATCAAAATTCTTTTGTTACAAGCCATTAGAGAAATTCCAATTCTAGCCAAGACAATAAGGAGTTGAGCTTTAGAAGACCAGGAAGAAAACCAAGAGAAACAAAAAGAATTCACCTGGTAGGAAAGATAGCAGACATAATGATGGGAAATATTGCCATGCAGAAATATGTGGATCCAGGAAGTCCAATTGTCAAGACACATATAAATGGAATTGAAATTCCAAATATATTGATTGACTTAGGGGTAGCAATAAACATTATGAGTAGACAAACTATGGAGCAGCTTAAACTTCCTAATCTTCTTTACACAGCTACCTTACTACAACTTGTAATGCTAGACGATATTTCAGTATCCTTAGATTCTTGGGAATATCCTGTTGATTTCATGATCTTAACTCCCAAGAATAATTTAGGAGGACACCCACTCATATTAGGAAGACCTTGGTTGGCCACAGCTGATGCTTTTATTAGTTGTAGATCTGGTGACATATATATTTCTGATGGTAATTCAACAAAGAAATTTACTTTGTATCCTCCAGCAAAAGAAATCACAGAAATAGATGACAAGGAATGGATTGATGATGAAGATGATATTCATCCTCTCTTTACTATGTTTGAAATTAGTGAAGATAGTCAAATTCTTAACACATTGGAAAATTTTGAAACATCTTCAGAATATGATCATGCACAATTTTAAGAAAAATCTAATGTTGAATACTTGTCATGTAGGCAGATGTCTCTCTATTCTATGGAAGAATTTGGTAGCTCTACAATTGAAATTTTTCCAGGTAGGACACTGAACATAAACAAAAACTTGGAGAAACTACAACAAGAAGAACTAACCAAAATATTGCAAAAACATTTTGCTGCATTTGCATGGGGGTACACCAACATGAAATGTATTGATCCTAAGACTTGTATCCATCATATCTATATTGAGGAAAACAGTAGACCAACCAGACAACCTCAGAGAAGGATGAATTCAAATCTTAGGGAAATTGTGAAAGAGGAGCTCCAAAAATTACTCAATGTAAACTTCATTTACCCAATTTCAGATAGCCAATGGGTTTCTCCTTTGGTAATTGTGCCTAAAAAGAATGGTAAATGGAGGGTGTGCATTGATTACCGAGAATTGAATAAAGCAACCCTTAAATATCATTTTCCTTTGCCCTTTATAGATCAAGTGTTAGATACATTAGCAGGTAAGAAGTATTTCTCATTCTTGGATGGTTTTAGTGGTTATAATCAAATTCAGGTGGCACTTGAGGATCAGGATAAAACCACATTTACTTGTCCATGGGGAACTTTTGCCTACCGAGTACTTCCTTTTGGGTTATGCAATGCTCTTGCAACATTCCAAAGAGCAGTACTAGGAATTTTTTCTGATCTAATACATGATTGTGTAGAGGTATATATGGATGATTTTACAGTCTACGGAAAGACATTTGAAGAAGCTTTGAAAAATTTGGAAAATGTTCTTAAAAGATGTAAAGAAACAAACCTTTCACTAAGCCATGAAAAATGTTTTATGATGTTTACAGAAGGTATTGTTTTAGGACATCACATTTCAGGAGGTGGAATTAAAGTTGACAAATATAAAGTTGAAGTCATCTCTAAGTTATCAATTCCAAATTGCCAAAAGGATGTTAGAAGCTTTCTAGGATTTACAGGATACTATAGAAGGTTTATAGAAAACTTCACTAAAATAGCATCTCCACTCTTAAAATTGCTTTACAAAAGACTGTGAATTCAGTTGGAATCTTGATTGCCAACTAGCATTTGAAACCTTGAAAGCAAAAATATCTGAAGCACCCATTTTAAGAGGACCAAATTGGAAACTTCCTTTCCACATTTCCACAGATGCTTCAGATACAACTCAGGGAGATGTATTGGGAAAAAAATATTTGATTCCTTATGCCATTTACTATACAAGTAAGAATTTGACTCCCACTGAGTTGAATTATATTGTGACAGAAAAATAATTTTTAGCTGTTGTTCATGCAATTAATAAGTTCAGACACTATATAATAGGCTATGAAACCTTTGTTCATACAGATTATTCGGCAATTAGATATTTGAGGAATAAACCTATTACTAATGGTAGAGTTATAAGATGGCTTTTACTTTTGCAAGAATTCAACATTACTGTGCTAGATAGACCTGGAAAACAAAACACAGTTGCTGATTTCTTGTCCAGGATTCAGAATATCAAAGAAGACTCTCCGGTTGAAGATAAGTTTCCTGATGAATATCTTTTTGCAGTAATTACTCAAACTCCTTGGTTTGCAGATGTTGCTAATTACTTGGTTACAGGGAAGTTACCTTCACATTTGTTTCCTAGAGAGAAAAGAAAGATTATTCAAGAAAGTGCAAGATATTCATGGATCACTAACGAATTGTATAAAACAGGGCCAGATCTTATGATCAGAAGGTGTGTCAGGGAAGATGAAATGCCTGATATTCTCAAATCATGTCATGATGAGCCGTGTGGTGGACACTTTGCTGACAAGAGGACAACCTATAAAATCCTTTCTTTAGGATATTATTGGCCATCTATCTTCAAAGATGCTAAAGAATATGTCAGAAGGTGTGACAACTGCTAAAGGGTAGGGAAACTTGCTTCCTCAATGAAATTCCATTACAAACTCAGGTACTTATCGAACCATTTGAAAAATGGGCTTTAGAATTTATTGGACCAATTAATCCTCCATCTAAGCAGAAAAAGTGCATATTGGGATGCACTGATTATGTCACCAAATGGGTAGAAGCCAAAGCATTACCTTTTGCTAACGAAAAATCTGTAGTTAATTTTCTTTTTGAGGACATCTTTACTCGTTTTGGTGTTCCAAGAGAAATTGTGACGGATCGGGGCTCTCAATTCACATCCAACATGATGGAAAGGCTTATGGAGGAGTACAAAATTGCATAGGAAATCAACTCCCTATCATCCACAAGCAAATGGTCAAGTGGAGTATACAAATAAAGTGATTGAAGGAATCCTCACCAAGACTGTGCATCTACATAGAAGAGATTGGGCAGAAAGGCTTCCTGAAGCCTTATGGGCCTATAGAACTACATGGAGGAACACAACGGGACATACATCCTATGAACTTGTTTAGGGAAGCAAGTCCTGTTCCCTGTAGAGTTCCAAATCAGAACTTTTAAGATGGCAGTCCAGTTGGGGATGGAATTATCAGAAGCTCAAAAGCATAGACTGGAGAAATTAAATGAACTTGATGAAATCAGACAAGAGGCAGTTCAAAGGATTGGTATAGTCCAACAACATAGGGCTAAATGGCATGACAAATACATCAAGGACAAGAAGTTTCAAGAGGGAGATTGGGCACTGTTATTTGATTCAAGGTTTAAGGATTTTCAAGGGAAGTTTCAAACTCATTGGCTTGGGCCATATGAGATTGAATTTTTTTTTAGTAATGGAGCGGTGAGGATCAAAAGAATAGATGAAAGTTAAACTCCTCTTCTTGTGAACGGTCATAGATTTAAAATATATCAAAAACCAATCTCAAAGGAGGAGTTCATCAAGATCTTCTAGAGCAATTCTGAAATGAAGTTAGTGAAGAAGAATCCTTCTTCTCCACCAACTTAGTCTTTATTTTTCCCATCTAAAAAAAGAAAAAAATAAAAAGAAAAAGAATTAAATTGTATAAGGTTGAAAACCAATCATTGGTTGGCATGCTTATACAAAAAATACAGGGTGGAAATCATAAGTTTTTTGACACCCTATATTTTCCATTTCCTTTCTGAAAAAAATGGTGACAAAAAGCCACAGTCACTTTGCATTCTGCAAAATTCACTGTCTCATTTCATTTCACTCTGTTTCACTTCGTTCCATTGCCATATTTCAGCAATAAATTTTTCCTTTTCCAGCATTCTTTCATCTCCATTTTCATTTATCATCTTGTCTTATTTTCACATACACAACCATTTCCATTTCATCCATTCATAAGGCATAATTTACTCTCTGTTTCACATTCTGCAATTGTTTTCACGTTTTGCAGTTGATTCTCTTCCGTAGCTGATCCTGTTCTGCAGCTAATCTGATTCTGTAGCAACAATTTGATTATCAGTCCAAGCATAAGTTTCCAGTTCATAATAAAATCTTGTATGCAGGTAATTGAAGAAAAAAATCAACTTTGAAGATCAATCATGCCTAAAGAACCTGAGGAGCAAACATCAAAATATTAGCAAGCGGAAGGTAAGGTTCCAAAGGTAAAAACAAAAAATTATTTCAAAAAGCAATTCAAAAGTATAAGTTTGTATAACATGTATGATCACATGTCTCCTTGATTAATCATTATGTGGTTTGACTGCCACGATGTCTCCACCATATCTTCCATCTTCAATGCCAAATGGTCCAATGGTTCCTTCATAACTGATCTTCGCTTTAAACTCCATAAATTGTACTTAACCAGACTTCTACAACTACAACTGTTAATGGTCAGATTAACGACATGACCTATCTGTATACGACTCTTCAAACCCTGAATGTTTATTATTACATGCCAACTCTTAAGTTTTTCTCTCATATTTGCGCAGCCACTTTGTGCATACAGTCTCTCCGTTTCCATATACTTTGTGCATACAGTCACTCTGTTTCCACACATTCTACGTATACAACTACTCTTCTTCCATACATTCTGTATATACAGTCGTTTCGTTTCATATTCACAGTCATTCTGTTCCAATGTACCCTACCATCCTGTTTCCATATCCATAATTATTTTGCTTTTGTATACACAGTTTTCTTATTACCATATACGCAGTCATTTCATTTCTCAGACAGTGAGAGTAGTTTTGAAGGGTAGCCGAGAACAGAGGTTATGGGGCTTATTGTTAGAACTGAACCCGTAGGGGTAAAATACATGGAGGGTTATCCACAGCTGAAGGGAATGTTACAGAAAGCTGGTTGGTTGTGTTTTATTGAAAAATTCAACAGTTACCATAAGGAAATCACTAAATCCTTTGCCAAGTCATTTGATGGAATAGAAGTGGAAATAGGTGACCTCAAATTTGCAGTTATCGAGTCCTTCATAGCTGAAGCAACAGAACTCCAAAGGTTAGGAGAAAGGTGGTTTAAGAACAAAGAGTTTCATGATGAATATTGGAAGTTCATTCTTAAAAATCCAAGTATGGATGTTTTAGTTTTTAGAAAAGGGATTCCAATTTCTGCACTCAAAAACAAATGGAGAAGCATGTTGTTAATACTACAAAAAATTATTACAGACAAAGGGAGGTTTGGATCTATGTATGTTTATCATATAAGATTGCTAATGAATTTTCTAGAGAATGGAACCCTCAATCTTCCCTTTTTCCTTTTGAATAGCTTGAGAAGAATGGCAACTAATGTTCAAAAGAAAGTGGAATCAATAGAAACCACTCTATATCACCATGGACTAGTGAAGATTTTAGTTGAATTTTATTTGAGAAGTGTAGGGGATACATGGGAGGACTTATTGGTAAGGAATTTCTTCCAAGATGCTTTGTCTGAGGGAAGTCATGTTAAAAGAAGTAGGAGAAAGAAGACCAATCTCACCATTCAAAACACCCCTGAAACTTCAGCATAGAAAAATGATGAAGAAGAACCAATCTCTAAAAAATTAATAGAGATCAGAAAGCAGACTAAGTAGAGGAGAAAAATGAAAGAAAGAGCTGAGGAAATCCACAGGGATATTCTTGAACCTTCATCACCTAAAGAGGATGAAAAGTTGCTTTCTAAAAGACTAACCAAAATCAGAGTGCAGATCAAGAAAGATAAGGAGAAAGGAAAGAGGAAAAAGGATACAAAAGAAGAAACCATAGGCTTCCAAAACTTGAGGAGGAGTTCTAGACTCCGAGGCAAAGTGAAGAAGTTGAAATCAAAAGAGGCCCAGTTTATAAATTTAGAGGAAGAAACTCCAACTCAGTCCCTTGACAGTATTCCATATGAGCAAAGTCCACAACACTCTCCTCCGTAAAACTTTGAAGACATCCCAAGAAGAGCTTCTCCTGGCATTGATACCATACAACAACAAATCTATGACTACATAAAGTCATTAGAGAAAAAGAGTACATCAGTAGACCCAGGGACTTTAGCTAATCCAGAGTAGCCTGCCACCACACAAGAAACTCTAATCAGCTCTCTAAAACAAGAGATCTATGAGCTATAAATTCTGAACAGGCACATCCAAAAAGAAAATGAAAATTTGAAGGAACAGAATAAGGTGGATAGAGCTATTCATGATAACACCATGCTACACTTGGGTTTATGGCACAAGAAGAACAAAAAGTTGAAAAAGAGAAATAAGAAGTTGAACAGGGCATTGATTAACCTCAAGTAAAAATTTCTCATGAGGAAGCCAAGGATGGCAGTCAGTGCAAAAAAAAGCAAGAAGAGGAAGTTGGATGTGTTGGCTGAAGTATCAGAACAAATGCAGTAGGAGGAGGGAGTTCAAAATTTTGATTGCATGGGGACATGCAATGGTTTTGCAGTGGGGGTATGTTGAGCCTCAAAACTTCCCTTTTCTTAGAAACTCTTCTCCTCCATTTTC
Source organism: Pinus tabuliformis (assembly GCA_031772625.1). Lineage (NCBI taxonomy): Eukaryota > Viridiplantae > Streptophyta > Pinopsida > Pinales > Pinaceae > Pinus > Pinus tabuliformis. The sequence goes on along the minus strand of CM062820.1, from coordinate 353,738,858 downwards.
TTTGTTTTTCCATGAAGAAATGCATTCCTATCATTAATAACCAGTATACATTGCCTTAAGGAGAACATTTTAGTGATTTACATGTTATGCTTTTATGTTTTTCTATTTGAATAAGTTTTTGTCTTTTAGCTATGGAACGGAGCCTATTCTACAGCTAATCGGTTGTTCCGCAGCTACTTCCATGCTTTTACAGGTTTCAGGCGTCATAAGTGTTAGAGCCTAGATTGAACTCAGGCCGAAGGGAGGCAATTCCAGGGTAACCACAAACCAAGCTTAACCTGGTAGCTAGCCCTACCAGGTCGGGAGAGGGCTCTCTCCTTATGGATCTCAGTCAAAATGACTGGATCAGATAGGGATTTTAGGCTAGGTATAGTAGCTCAGAGGATTTTGATTGAATTTGTTGGTTTTTGTGCTGGATCTGATGGAGCCAGACAATTTTGGGTCCGGGAAATTAAGTCAGGATGCAGGGTGTTCTATGGGGTGAGGTAGGTAGGTGCTTTGGCACTTGAAATTGAGTGAGCTGATAGGTCTAATATTGGTGAGGAGCTGAGGAGGGCATGCAAAGATCCTTCTCAAACAGTAGAAAAACATAGAAAACTGAATGACTTCCCAAGGCAAAGCACTGTAAACAATGAATTCTACCTATCTATCTTGATACCATTCAGCGAGAAGCAATGAATTAGATTGTGGCACACATAAAACATGTGAAAAACTGATAACGGAAGAAGAAACTATGAAAAAGCACCATACCACAAGTATCCCATAAAAATAGCTACAAATCCTGGTTTATTTCCTTGCCAAACTTCTAATAAAGGTGTACAATGTAGCTCAGAGCATCCAAGAGAGTCCAACCTTTGCTAAAGACATAAATAATACATAATATAGACATCAAACCACCTATGCTAGCCATCAGGGGTCGAAACCAAGAGAAAAGGAGTTGTTACAACCATTTCCAAACAGGGACCATGAATATAGACAGTGGAACAACTTGCCTCTATAAGCATGGAAACTGATTCATTGACCCCAAAACCACCTCAGACTGATGAATCTACCCTCTAAGATCATTTCACTATTAAATTTACATGCCAAGTCATTAATTACAATCATAAAATCATCCATGGAGAGAGAGAAAGTCAACTTGCAGTGAAAGTAGGCGAAAGTTTGATTTTCTGGCAAACTGGTCAAAAGCGTAGCGCCATTAGCCAAAAGCGTAGCGCCACTTTCCACCCACTTTTGGAGGCCTTCCCCTTAGCCAAATTTAGTCCAAGATGGATCATTGGAAGGTCTTCCAGTCTAGTTTCTGGAACAACTTGAATTTTTGCATTTGGAGGTCATTTGCTCCCTCAAAACTTGAATCTCCCAAGGTTGCTTCTGTGTGTCCAAAAATAGGCAGAGAGGTCATTTTTTGGTAGTTTTTGGACCTTTTGGTGACCTAGTTTTGCTCCAAAACTTCTGAAATTTTCTGGGATGAATGCTCTCATCACGTTGAATCCAATTATATAAACTTTTCCTTCAACAAGTGCCCCAGGGAAAAGCGTAGCATTGGTGGCACTATGCTTATAGGCCAATTTTCTGTTTTGAAAATTGCAAAATTTGGAAAATGCAAAAAATGATCAAAACTTGCCCAATTTTGGCATGGGACACCACCATCAGTTGCTTTGATGGGCTATTGAGGCTTCAGATAATATCTTCAACTTATCTTACTCCTTTTTGCTCTTTAAAGCCTTCCTCAACCTAGCTTTAAGTTCCCTGATCCTTATGTTACAGATTTTGTTGCGGGTCAAGTAATGGTAGGCCATGTGGCGAAGCATCTTCTTATCCCTGTTGGCCTTCTCAATCAGCCCTTCAAGGTGTATTTTGACCCTCTCAAGCCAACTTTCCCTATCATTTTCAATCTCTTGCTCAATTGAAGTCAACTTGACATGAGCCTCCTTGGCCTTTTGCCTGTTTTCTTTGATCATTTTCAGCTCCATGAGGATTTGCTTGTTGCTCAATTGTTTGTTTTCTTGCTCTAAATATTTGATGATGAACTTAGCTCTCTCTAAGTTATCTGCCAAGGATTGTATTTCAGCTTCTTGTTCCTTTATGATAATGTCTTTGATAGTCTTTGGATCCTGAGCTTCCAAATCAATAATGTCAACTCCATGATGAGTAAAGTGCTGCTGTGGCTCCTCATGCTCAACAAGATTGAAATCTCTTTCTTGCTCATCACTAAGATCCTCTTCTTGCACCTTTCCCTTGCCCTTGCTTTGCTACTCAACCTGTACCTGTTTTGTTGAAGAAGAAGGCAAAGCCCCTTCCACACCTTGTGGAGATAGCATTTTCCTGTGGCCTGATGACGAAGGCAAGACCCCTTCCACACCTTGTGGAGATAATACTTGCCTAGCAGCTGCAAAAAGTTTCCTAGCACCCCTCTTATATGTCACAAACACTGGCACTCCAACAGTTTCAGTCTCTTTGACTTTTTCATGGCTTGAAGGTCCACCTTCTTCATGATGTACTGATGAAAAGATTTGTGGGCCTTTGAACATCTCATGAGAAATAAAAGTCTCCCATGGCATGTTAAGGAGGCTCAGGTGGTGAAGGACAATGATTTTGATCAAAGAGTAATGGTAAATGCTATTCAACTGCTGGGGGTATGGCTTCCTCTGTACAATATGTGCCATCTTCTCAATGTTTCTAAACATGAAGTAAGGGAGATTCATCATCTTTACTCTAGTGAAATGCATGAGAAGTCTAATGTGATAGGCATACAACCAGGAGAACCTACCTTCACAAGTGAATTACTTGATAATGATTTTCATCAATGGGGAATACCTGTCTTCCAAAAAATTGAAGGGGAATACTCTCTTCATTTTGTCTTTGTATCTAGCCTTGATGTAAGGCTCATAGTACTCCTCATCAATATCCTGAGCTTTGTACCAATTTTCACCCACATCTGGAATTCCTGTAGCCTCTGAGATGACAACTGGTGATATGGTGAAGGTTATTTCGGCAAGGATTACTTCATTACTGTGCAAATGAGTCACAAATAACCTAGCCAACTCATGATTAAATTTGACTCTTTCTATCATTTCACAAAAATCAAAGCATGCCTGGTGTTTAAAGCAAGAAATGGCAAGTGGACAAGCTTGTAACTCCCTCAAACTAGTAGGCTCTTCTCTGATAATTCTTCCTCCTTTATGAGGCTTCCTCTGCTGCTTATGTTTCTCCATGGAACTATCACTAAGTGTCTCTTCCTCATAGTCATATTCACTGTGTCTTTCCATTGTTTTTCTATGACTGTGAACACTTATGGTTTTATATGGACAATGAAGGGATAGGGTGGAGGAATGAAATGAACAGAGTGAAGATGAAGGAATGTGTGAGAGTATGATGTGTGAACATGTTTTTAGGGATGAGTAGGTTTTAGGGAGAGTGGGTAGGGTTTGTAGGGTTGATGGAGAGTGTAAATATGAATTTAGGGAAAATGTATGAGGGAAATGGGATTTAGGAAATATGGTATGTGGGAATGGGGTTTAGTGAATAATGGCAAGTAGATAGGGTAAATAAACACTAGTGATATGAGGAAAACTAGGGTTTCACCCTAGAAGCTAACGTTTTATATTTAAGAATGCAAAACACCAAACTTGGCAAACAAAACCCTAAAACATAAGATGTGATAGATGAACTTACTTTTAAGAGAGAGAAATTGAAAATTTTGAAGTCAATTGGTAGTTTGGGAGAGATTTGGGCTTGGCTGTGCAAAAACGCAGCGCCTCACACAGGTGCGCAACGCTACTGTGAAAGCGCAACACCTGTGTAAAATTACATAGGAAAACACTGCCAGGTGCGCAGTTCCAACTAAAAAACACAACGCCCTCCTCAAAAGCGCAGCGCCGCTTAGATTTTCCCAAAAATTCAACGACTTACTTGTATTTGCCCAATTTTGCTTGAAATTGATCCTTAGCTCTCCTTTTGGCACTTTGGACCTCAACACTAGCATAATGAAATGACAAATAGAAGGATGGCTTTATATAGCTTTCACTTTTTGTTTTTTTGTTGGTGAAAACCCACTTTTATAATGTCTATCTGTTTTTTCCAATACTCTGTTTTTTGATGCTTGTTTTCTTTGCTTTGATAGGTGGATTGATGCTCAAATTCTTTGAATTTTTGCAGTGGCAGTACTTTGGCAACATCACCAGATGTCCAGGAGCAGCATGGAACCATTATTACATATGAGAACATTAAAATTACATCAAATTTAAAAATAAAATACAAATGCTCTGTTTTCACCTCAAAACTAGTTTTGAGGTGAGAACTTTTTTAAGCTTACAAACTAACAAATTATGACTTTCTGATCATTATTGACTCCTCATGTCTTTGCTGACCATTATTAGCAATAATCACTGAATTTTGACCATGGTGGAAACCCTAAGACCTAATGAGACCGAAAACCTATGTAATTGATGAAATGAACTGAAAATGAGCATGAATCATGATTGAAAGGTATGAAAGGAGGTCAGCAAGTACATATCATGAGGTAAAAACTGAAGTAAACCATACCATCAGTAGATCCATGACCTAATGGAATGCAGCCTAATTAGAATGGGACTCCTAGTATGAAATGAAAAAGAGTAAATTTTGATCACTGATGGCAGTGTGAAGACACTGACACTGACAAGAAGGAAAAAATAACTACATGGGAAGCTTGGAAAACATCATGACATGGATTGTGTCATGTTCACTTAGCCCAGGTCGACAAGGAAGATGGTACAAGACTTTGGTCGAAGGAGAAGTCAAACATAGAGACCTAAGGCAAACAAGACTCTGTTTTGTACACGTTTCACAGTGATGGGATCCGAAACAACTTGCTGAGCCCACGGAATTCAACAGCCATCTGTGAAACCGAATCCAACATCCATCACCTTAGATTTATGTCTTCAGTAGCCGAGGAAGAGAATTCCTTGTGTCTGTCTGCTATGTATTTTTGGCTGTATCTTATTTTTCTCCATAAACAATTTTATAATTTCTTTATAAATACCTGTGTGAAGAACGCAAAACCAGTTCAAATTTTCTCATGTATTAATCTTAGACTACTATTTTGTAATTTTGAAAAACTCATTTTCTATTTTTAATATGAAGACCGTGTGTTTTATGGATATCTGAAAGCGTTTTTGGAGTTTTCATTGAGTACGCATAACTTGAGCAACTGCAGAGGGCTCGTGCGCTGACTAAGGTTTCATTTCATTTTGTTTTGTCTTTTATAGTTAAGCTGTCAATTCACCATTTCTTGCACAGTGTTCATAATTGTTTCCATACTAACCTTGTTTATAATTTAGTCTTTATCATTTTCTTACTAATGCAAAATAGCTTCTTTCAGTGCAGAATAGCTTCTTTTTGTTTAAATTCTTTCTAAGTTTTTATCAGTAGTTAGAGGTTGAAATGTAGTAGTGTGATGTAGTTTATTTCATTTGCAGTTTCACTAGTCTTTAAGTTTTCAATTAGACTGATCAATGCCATTACAATTCTTGCCATTTTATTACTAGTTTAGTGACTCATGGTGTAGATGAATGTTTCTAAAAAGCCCTTCTAGTTGATAACTCATCTTAAACTAAGTGGTTGAATACTTCATTCACGCAATGAGTCTTTTCTGTGTTTTTGCATTTTTCTTCTCTTAGAACAATGAAGTACAAAATTCCTCAAATGCCATCACAAGGAGGTTTTTCTCCCAAAATTGAGAGGCAGAGTAAATAAGCACTTCATTTAGTTTTGTTTTCAGTGTTTTTGCATTTTTCTTCTCTTAGAAAAATGAAGTACAAAATTCCTCAAAATGCCATCACAAGGAGGTTTTTCTCCCAAAATTGAGAGGCAGAGTAACTAAGCACTTCATTTAGTTTTGTTTTCCATAATAGATAGTTGTAATTTCATTTTTAGTTTTAGTGTTTCATTTAGTTTTGTTTTTACAATAGATTACACATTAGTTGTAATTTCACTTTCAGTATTTAGTATTTCATTTAGTTTTGATTCTGTAATTGATTAGACAATAGTTGCAATTCTATTTTTTTTAGTTTGTAGCTCATGATTTGGAAATAATGAAATGATTGGAAATAGAAACTCTGTTTTCTTTTCTTGATTAAACTCTACTTCCAAATCTTATTTGAAACTTTTTCAATTCTCATTTCTTTAGGTTCTTAGCAGTCTTTACAGAAGTTAGATTTAATATTCTGTTAAGCACATTGTAAATCAGTAGGAATTAAAGGATCAAAAACCCCCAAAACAACATAAAACTAAAAAACAATGAAGTAAGAAATGGTCATCTAGCACATATAGTGCACTACACTTCATCAGTTTACGATACCTGGATTGATAATTTATGTAGAGCAATTTAGGACACTAAATTGACCAAAAACTTAGTTGTGCATGGATTATGTGTTTCCTATATGAGTTGAAATGTAGTTGGCTTGTATTGTGCATCTTGGTTTGATGATATTATGCATGTGACGCTGCTATGGAGATTAGTATGATGGTGGATGATGTTTATATTTTTGAGTATGGTTGTTGATGCGATATTGTTGTTGTCACTACATCATGTTGTTGCTTCCTGTTGCAGAGATTCATGCTCCATATGATTATTATTGTTGTTTTTATAATTTTCTATAGAGAGATGATGTATTGTGATGATCAACGTAATATATTTTTTTATTCACGATGTTGATATATATTGGTGGTTATTGATATTGCTAATGTGAAGTGTTACATGTTGAAAAGAGGTTTCATGATATGTTGATATATGATTTTTGGTGGGCCATTATGCACTGTTATAAGTTGTTGAATGTTGCTAATGAGATGTTGATTTATTAGTGGTCATTTGGAGAGTCTGACACATATTTCTATATGACATATATTTTCATTATATTACTACCATGAAGAGGAAATGTTGCTAATCATATGCTCTATGTACTGGCATTGTGACACTGTACTAGACATGCATTGATGGGAGGATTTTATGATAGTCGTAGTCTCATTTTTGTATGTTTCATGCATAGAGTTGTGAGCCATGATTGGCATGTGTATAGTGAGTTATGAGAGTTAGTCAAACTTTGTATGGGTTGTTAGTAGTGTTGGTAAAACCATGCATTTAATGTATTATTCATGTACACTCTCATACTTATCATGGTGGGACATTCTAGAGTTATGTATGCTTTGAGAGAGTCATATGAGTCATAGTTTAGCCATATATGGGCTTATTAATGTAATTGTGCAACCATGTATTATCATATTTTGTAGCCATATAATAGGCTTGTGAAGCCCTGTACTTTGTTGTATATCTTTTGGTCATAGTCATTGGTCCATGTGGAGTATCCTCTTGCATGTGGCAAGGAGGAAATGACAATGATATATATCAGTACACATCCAGTCATGGAGATGTTTGCATTTAGTGGAGTTTGGATGGTCATGATGTTATGACCTTGTCATCATATATTTGTTGCTACCATGTTTTCTTTAGAGGAGGTTGTTACTACCCATTGAGATAGGAGAGAGAGCACTTGATTGAGATATTACTGTTGCAGATGTATGAGTTTTCTATTGCTGAATAATACACTTTGGAGAGGATGTATTTGCTTTTTTTTGCTTCAAAGTTGGTTGGATATATGTTGCTGCTGCTAGGTTGTCACATTATGTTGTTGTTGCTGCTATGTGTTGCTGATATGATCTGCTGCTACTACATGACATGGATTTTTCTGCTACTGATAGGAGATGTATATTACTGCTCTAGTGTGTTGTTTATTAAGCATATCTTGTGTCCATGGGGAGTTTATTGCACATATTTTTCTGTTATGTGGAGGAGTTTTGTTTTTATTCTCATCTTTCGGTTCTGCATTTCATTATTCATCACCTGCGCATGATAGTTAATGGAGTTTATGTTTTTGTTGATGGAGCCCATTGGATGGAGAGGAGCATATAACATTTTTCCTTGACATGTTTAACCCCTTTCCTTTGATTGAAAGGGGTAGAATGTAAGGATGTATATCAATTTTCATGGGACAGTTCAAATGATTGGATTAAATGAGGTTGACATCAATGAAAAAGGGGGAGATTGTTGGCATTGATGTGTGTTGCATTGTTGCATATGTGTTGTTGGTTGGATTTGATGTCAACCTGGTAGCATGGGTTACAGGTCAATGGGTTATGCATGTGTATGTGTGGTTGCAAGTGGCTTGTGTATGGATGATGTGTAGATGTTCCTTGGCATGCCTGCTAGCATGGAGTTGTGAGGATGGAGATGTGATTTTCAAGTGTTCTATAAAAAGTGTGAGTAGAGGATGCCATGCTCCTCATGATCATCTTGTTGTTGTTGAGTCAGATGGTGGTGTTTTTCACTTCCCTTAATGATCAGTTGTGTAGAGGTGTTGCATGGCCAGTACATGGTAGAGATGCGATGATCTCCTTGTTCATGATGTTGCTACAGGAGTTAAAGTTGAGCAACCTTGTTGATTAGGTATCCATGTCTCAGATTAGGTCCATATGTTGATGATATGATATATAGGACTTGGAGAGGATATACAAGCGTTAGAGGATGCTTGAGCTGGTTGTACAAGTGTTGGAGAATGTCTGATATGTTATGGAGTTGCATATTGATGGCAGAGTTGTTGTAGAGTAGGTTCATGGCCCAGGTGTTAGTATATTTGTTGGTTTGCATCCAAGTCAACCTAGTTTGACTTGTGATGATGATGGTGATGTGGAAGTGACTTGGTGAAGTGTTATAGAGGTGCCAGTGACTTCCAAAGGTCCTACAAGGGCTTGGAAAGCTCTGGAAAAAGTTTGGGCAAGATATGAGCTGATTTAATTAGTTTTCTTCCATTCTCTACCCCAATTGCATGGAGATAAGTTTGTGCATGCAGTTGAAAGGATCCAACCGCATAGAGACAAGCTTGTGCATGCAGTTGCAACCAGGATCAAGTAGTTTTATGCATGGGGTTGAGAATTTATCTATAATTTCTCCAGATTTCTCGTGCATCTCAGCTAATTTTAGTATTGTGGTGATGTTATTGATCAAATCTTTCTAGGATATGGTCGAAAGGTAAAAAATATTATACAGGTTGGTTAAAATTGAAAATATCCATTACCTAAGTGAATTTAGTAGAGTGATCAAGTCAAGAAGCCGAATCCATATAAAATCAAATGTATGAACATAACTCCATCACTGATTTGCAATTATTGATTTAATCACTTTAGAAAATGATGAATAGTAGGAGATGTTGAGTCTATTTGGTTGGTGTTCTTGAGAGTATGAGAGCATGCCATTGTGAAGGCATTGAAAGTGAGTAGAGATTGTAGAAGCTTCTCACATAGTTTTGCACTGTTTTATCAGAATTGTGTATGTAGTATTTAGAGAATGATTTGAGAAGAATTTCAGTTTTGTGTGTGTTGTGGATGGCAGTGTTTAGAGAGGAGAATAATTGGAAGCTTATGGTGTGTTAGAGAGTAGAGTTAGTTGTGATTAGAAGAGGATAATTTCCCTTCTCTGGGTCATATATTTTGATTCATATTTTATGTGCAGTATGATGGTATTTTTGGGTTGCTCATGTTGACCAGATTGAGAACACAATTTGAAAATATATGAAACATGGTTCTCATGGACGAAGTGAAGGCGTGGTGGATTTAGAGTAAACAACGATTTGGCAGATTTAGTAGAAGGAATATATTTCTCCATCCAATAGGAGTTGGATAGTCCAATGGGAGTTAGCCGAGGATTGTTGGTCGTGGGGGCTTCCAATAGATAGATTTCCATAGATATGTGATATAAACAAATTTCCTAGCTGATAGGTTCCAGCATACTGTGAAGTAATCCAAGTCTTCTGGCTTATGGTTGTAAGCTAATCCACATATAATTTTTTCAACAAAATAATAAAATAATTGAGTAGCACTACAACAACAAAGTTGTTTTTTCCTGAAAGGGTTTCCACTAGAAATACTTGTGTCCTTATGTGTGCTTGCTTGTGTTGATATTTTCCATGGTTATTATTCTTTGTTTTTATTCCCGCTTTCATGATTTAATAATATAATATTGTGTATGTGTGTTGCAAATTGATAACTCGATAAAAAGTTATAAAATAAATATAAAGGCCATCACTAAATATTCACCCCCCTCCCACTAGTGATCTAGTTTCCAACAACAGGGACTCGACCTCGCCAAGTCTAACCGTTTCGTTTTGTTAGTCATCCAAGGGGATTTCAAAGTGTCTACCCTCGCTTCTTAAAAACTACAGAATGACACCCCAATCATTAAAGTGATAGCCAACTGGTGGCTATCCAATGATATTCAACGCATACGAGACTGCATCACAAATCTAGATGGGGTCTACTTCCAAGTTGTCAAGCGAAAGGTGGATTCCTTGGTTGGCAGACTCGCAAATGAGGGGATAGATGGAAACAAAACGTTGATCTCCCATGCATGGAAAATATTACCTGATAGAGTTGTGTTAGGACTATGAAGATCTCAGTCAAAATGACACAAAGAGTAATGGTTTTCAAGAGTGATCATTCCTTGTCCAACCAACATCCCACTTCATGATGGAAAAGTACAAGGATTATGTAGAAGGTGCTATGAATCCCTCACATGTACCTCCCTGCTTGAAGCTCTTAATGAGCCCTCAAACCTTGATATAATAGATGATTGGTAGCACCAACCACCTCATCCATCCATCAACAACTTGAATCAACAAAATTCTTAGGTATATCTCACCGTACACATGATGAATTACCACATTAAAATTTCCATAATTATTCTCGACATTTTAAATTCCATGAAGATTGACTTTTTTCCCTATTCGAGCCCGCCTTGCACTCCATTATTTCTAAACTCTGCGCTATTTCCCTTATCTTGGTTGATTGTTGATTACCCTTCGTCCATCCCCCTTGAAGCTCTTCTGCTCCCGCCCTCCAACTCCCTCTGTTTTCACCCCCTTGGCAACCCTCTAATGGTTAGGACCCACCATTCTACTAGGGGCTCCTCCTCGAGCCGCAGACCAAGAGGTCATAGCACAGATTTTTGGAGGCAACAAAGAATGCACCCTAGAACTAGATTTGAGACAACGGCTCATCAGGCAACCCTCAACTTCCACAACTCATTCTCGCCCGAGATAAAAGTAGACATCAATCAACTTGAGGAGTGAGTGGAGGAAATTAGGAGAAATATTGGAACTGAGGCTGTGGACAAGGATTTCAAATGGATTCTCGACCCATGCCTAACTAGAGCTTGTGAAAATATTTATAGCCATGCAATTGAGCTCGTCTGGATCATGAAAACTCTCCTGGTTTTTCCATGTAGGACAAAAATTAGGCTAGGAAAGTGTTGGAGGACAAGAAAGCGTTGAATTCTGGTGCACCATAAGAAATTCACCGCCAATGGCTTGCCTCAGTATGAACGACTCAAAAGTAGCACTGGAAAGAAGCATGGAGGTGATGGAAACACCTTCCCCAGCACTGACCACCTGAAGCAGGACAAGATCCAAGCGAGTGGGTCGCCGACCAAACCCATCACCATGGGAGTAGACCAGTCCATTTCAGTTAAGTCACATGATCTGGTTTTTTTATATCCTTTTTGTAATTTTTTCCCTAAGAGTGCTCGATTATATTGTTTAAGATCTCAGACAGGGTCTAGCTGATGCCCACCCTAGCTATCCGATCACAGGCACACCTTAGTCAGCTCCCACATGTAGTGTTTTGCCCTTGATTTTGTATCTCAGGATGACCTTTGAAAAACTATGATATATGCTTTTTTGATTTTATTAAGTAATAGAATTACAATCTTACTTACCAAAATAAAACAAAATAAAATTATAGTTATGAATTTGTATCTATGGGCTGAACAAATTCATTCAATCCATTTAAAGTCTTCAAAGGGAGTGAGAAGAAGAATAAAAAGGAATTAAAGAGAGCCAGAAGAGAAAAATGGGACTTGCGTAAATGATTCACTGAAATCCATCAAATGGGTATAAAATCGGCCAAGAGCCCTAATCTTGAAAGGAGGATACCACGAATAAGAAGGCAACCATTAATTTTGTTCACTGTGGTGATATACCACAAGTCTAGTCCTCCTCAAATTCTAGAAAAACCCATGCATGGAAAAGGGTTTCCATTATCCCAAATATCTTGTGGGCATTACCTCCCTCGTGTGGATTAACCATGCTCAATGATGCTTGAAGTGAATGGAGGGGATGGACGACCCATGCCTCATCCTTATTCACATGAGATAGCCTATTGTTTCCTTGAATGACGAGCCCCTTGGGACTTGGGATATGGTAGGTATTTAAGACCATATTTGGGGGATTTGGAACATGCTTATGAATCCCTTTTTATCAGGGTTTTGGGTTTGAGGTTGGCTGTGATTTTAGATGAATGTTTTTATTTCTTTAAACATTGAATAAGGAAACGTTTGCAAATTGGGTTTTGGGTTTGAGGTTGGCCGTGATTTTAGATGAATGTTTTTATTTCTTTAAACATTGAGCAAGGAAATGTTTGCAAATTGGGTTGAGAGGTGTTTGATTATTCAAATCAACGAGCAAAGAATTTTCCAGCTGTGAAGGCTTTGTTGTTTAACAATTTTATTAGTATCGACTAATCTTCAATAACAAACATGGGTTGAATATTGTCACTCATGGAGAAACAAAGTACTAGCCATAGCTAGTAAGCCTCAATAATGCTATTAGATGTCTATTTGAAACCTCATCATCCATGAAAATAATACTATTGTGATTCCTTTGAGATATAGGATGATCACACCCCTGCCTACCTCCCCAGTGATGGATAAAATTTACAATTATGCATATGTTCAATTTTTGACAAATGGTAAGTATTAGAGTGTACTAAATTGTTTATCATAATATACATATATTTTGGAAATTTATTCTTTTCCATAGATTATTCAATATAAGATTTTTGAGCTTGCAACAAGATTGTTGTGATATTATAAGGAATAATTTCCCATTGATTTTAATTTTTCATTTTCCTATATGTCAATGCTTTTAGGGCTAAATATGAAATCACATTTTGAAAAGAAATTAGATATAGGTAAAGAGTCTAACAACATCAAACTACACACACAAGTGTATGCAATATTTAAAAAGTATATGAGAAGGTTCTCCAAACTAACCTTGTTAGGATTTCTCCTTAAGGAAGAGAAATGTTTTCTTTGCCTTCTTCTTTCATAGTGTTGCAGTGAATTTATTGACCATGGTAGAGAATCTCTATTCTAGATGATAGCACATTAAGGATTTTCTTAAATACTATTACTTTTTAAGGTGTAACAAGTATTTTTGTTATCAATATATTCAAGGTGGACTTTACTACGTCTTTTCATTAACCATTCTTAATAGCTTATGCATTGCGTTATATGTATGTATAGATTTTGACATCCCCTATAACCGGTGGGGTGACTGCTAGTTTTGGCATGTTGGAAGATATCAACTTAACAGTATTCAAAAATTAATAAATTCATACACTTTCTAGGTTATTCTCATAGGCATCAAATTCAAAATGTATGTCCACATGTTTTTTGGGAATATGATGCATGCAGTAATTTTTCCATCTCAATGTTCGGTTATGAAATTTTCCATCCATAGTAGATATAAGTTCATAACCTCTCTTTAAAATACAAACACTTTGAGCATCTTCTTATGTTTACATCTTCTCCTAAGATTTAACCAATTTAATGCATTATAATTCCCATGTGACAAACAAAATCCCTCCATTATTCCATTGGGTTCACAATTACTACACCTAGTCTCTATGACTTACAACTACCTTATATTCTAGACCATGTATCAATGCTCTCTAAAGTAGATATGATCAGATATATGTAGGTAAATACATGTTATTACAACCATTATTGGAATATGGTTATCGAATTTGGATATATGAATGTATTGAAGTTATTTGAATGAAGTTGTTTTGTTTTTTTTTAAGGATTTTGTAACCATCTCTATTATTACTGTTACACACAATTTTGTCAAAGAAAAAATAATGGTAATTAGGGAAGCTACCCATTCAATGAAGATGGTTGGAAACATTCCAAAAATCTATTCCTACTTGTTCTTGGATCAGGGATGTACCCTTTGCAGACCATGAATACCAATGTAGTGTTGTCTAATGAAGCCTCTGCCAGTATATGAAGAAGGAAACATCGACATTACTTTATGGATTTGAAACAACCATACAATAGATATTTCATAAAATTATTGACATGATGATATTTTGACATATTATTTATGAGGAGTATGGCACTAAAACAAACATCAAATATAATGTACTTATCAAACCTGAAGGTTTTGAGAGACCTATCTTAGAGTGCCCATATTAAGACAATTGCCGAGTATGGAATGTGCTACCATATCTAAGTAAAGCATGTCTTTAGCCTAAAATTAGAAGAAAACCCTTCTCTAGGCCTCATGTATTTGAAAATAATGTGTCTCTCTCACATTCTTAGGGATCTCAATCTAATGTTAAACATAATACAATTGCAGGCTTTTATACGAAAGAACATGTGCCTAATAAATGCATTAATTTGAACATTGAAAGGAAGAAAGGGATGAATGCATGACAACTAGATATTTGTGATTTCAGATCAAAGAGGAATACAATTTATAGATGATTAAGAAAAAATCACACTGATATATAAGTGTTGAAAGTATACAAGTGCTAAGGGGATCAAAATCTGTTGGGTGCTTTTTCAGTGCCAAGTTTGATCCTATTGAGGAATTGCAATCGTAGATGCTCCTCAATCAACTTAACTTGATAAGTTTGTAGCTGTAAAATATTCTTACGGTGCGTGCAAGAAAAAATACAAGGCTTAGATCAACCTCATAATCTACTTGATCTTCCTAAATTTTACAACAACCATTCCAAGTTTGATTTGTGATCAAATATGTGATTAGTAGATGTGACGGATTTGAAGCAATTATAGAGGCGCAAGTGAATCACATTTTAGAAGGTATAGTCAATAGAGAAGGTCACCCTAATATGAACAGGTTGTTTGAGACATTAGTTGTATGTCTCATAATTAATTGTATGTCCAATTGGGACATATTTTCTATGTGGTAGGTTTTGAAGGGTGTTTTCCCTTGTTTTATGGGAGAAATAATCATTTTAAGTCCCACATATCCACTTGGAGAGAACGTGGGTATCCTAATTGGCTTGCATTAGTTGTGTAGTGAGTCCACTTTGAAGGAGTAAGTGAAGTACTTTTGGGGCTAGATTTTTCAGCTTGGAATCCTCTTAATTTCACCATCGAAGGAGGGTGTAGGTGTGGCTTACATGGTTTATGGTGCAAGGGATCATTGAATGAAAGGGGGTCACTTGATTGGGGTTAGTGTGCCTAGTTTGGAAGATTCCATGAAAGGTTTGAAGATTAATAAAAGGATCTTTAAGATTTGAAGGGAATTTGGAGGTTGGATGTTACACCAAAAATCCTTTTTTTCCTTTTTTTAGATACTCGTCTATTAGAAACACTAAGAGGGGGGTGAATTAGTATTTCTTTGCAATTGTTAATTTTTCTAGTTAATATTTTTATCACAATTAAATCAGGACACACAAATATGAACAAGAAAAAAATAATTTTATTAATAACATGATGAGGACTCCAATCCTCTTTTACAATAAATCAGGCTCCAACACTAAGAGGGGGGTGAATTAGTATTTCTTTGCAATTGGTAATTTATGATAGTTAATATTTTTATCACAATTAAATCAGGACACACAAATATGAACAAGAAAAAAATAATTTTATTAATAACATCATGAGGACTCCAATCCTCTTTTACAATAAATCAGGATCCAACTTGTACAACAAATTCTTCAACTCTTTTCAAGGCTCCAACCTTGAGTGATGACCCCAATCCTCCTTCAAACACAAGCTCCAAATTGGTAAAAAATCAGGACTCCAATCCCTCTAAGCTCCAACTTTATTGTTAGTAAATTTAACCCATTGACTTGCTAAAATATAGGAACATGACTTGACTATAGTGACATCCAAGATGATTAAGGGACGTGAAATTGTTTTATATTTGGTACAATATCCTGAGCCAAGTGTAATTTTTTAAAATGATGATTTTTTTATCTTCTTTATTCTTGATAAATTGTTATCATGTGGAGGTTGCAGGGCACCCATGGGACAAGAACATTTAACTACTCCATAGGTCATATGTTTGTTTCAACTACCTGAATTGTTATACTAGATAAGAGATATGAAATTTGCTATTTCATTAGTCTTAGTTTTATCATGTGATTGAAGGATAACATTACATTTGGGCCTAGCCCACCATCTATCAAACAACAATGGGAAATTTTATCACAATTTTTCATTGAAACATAAAAGGGAGGATTCTTAGTGAGATTTTTAGGATAATTTATAGCAAAAAGTCTATCTTCAAAAACCTCTTCTTCATGATTTACCTCAAGTAAGTGTATAGGAGTAGGAGTTTTACCTTTCAAGAAACTTTTCAAATGTTATTGCTACTAAGGGATAATACTCATATCAATTAATGAAGTGTCAACTCTAATATTATCCATCTACTTTAAGATATCAAAATGAGACAAAGTTTAAGAAAAAGGAGAAGTGGTATTCTCATTCAAATGAGATTGCATTGAAATATTCTCTATTTTTCAACTCTTTGTTTTAGGTCCCTATAATACTAGTGTAGCCCCCATATTGTTATTGTTGTGCCCCATAGAAACTCAGTATTGTTATTTTTATACAATTATAGTATTATTGTTATGTAGGCCTTGATTATATTGCCACCCTTTAGACTCCTATATATACCAAGGAGGTATTTTCATTTGTATCATCCAATAAATATTCATTTATGTGATGTAAAAGGAGGTTTCCTTCTCGAAGAGGCTTATTTTCAAGTCGTTGATCTATGTTTTCTTCTATTTTGTGATTTGGTTGCATGACATTTTGTATTAGAGCTCTAAATCCTAGGGTTTCGCGTCTTCAAACAAGTCATCTTGGAATTTTTGCTATATATATCTATATATCTATATATATATATATATATATATATATATATATATATATATATATATATATATATATATATATATATATATATATATATATTTGAGAGGCTTCAGAAGCTAAAATTTTGACCATGCAGAGAATAAATCTTGATTAACATCGTGTAAAAATTTCAGAGCTTGGTTCACTATACTTTTGTAGATATGGTCCAAAGAAGTTAGGGTTTCTGCATACTCCAAAATTTTGTCTCAAACAAGTGTTTTGAGAAAAATCGCGATAAATTTCTCTTCGTGCATCGGATTTGAATTTCGTAAAAAGTAATTGAAAGTTAGCAAACTGTAGTTTCTTTTTTTATCATTTGTAGGGTTGTAGATTAAAATAATTACACATGGAATCCCATACAAGTTCGCTCTACTGAACGAGTCCATAATTAGGCCATCTTGATAAAATTGACATAAATTTATCTTGAAGAATCGAGTCTTGGTCTAACTAGTGAGGTTGGAAAGAAGACATAGAGGTCTACTACAAAAATAAATTCAGACTTTGGAGAGCCAAAACCACAAATATACAACAGTTGGAAAGTCAACCTTATCAACAAGCTCAATATCAAGTTTTAAGAGGTGTGTATTTTTTAATTTGCATATTTTTATATTTAAAAAATCAGTTTGAAGTGGTTCAAATGGCATAGTGAGACATATATATCGTTAATTGGTTCCAAATGCTTCCCAAACAAAAAAATTATACCTCGATTAAGCCCTCAAAAAACTCTACTATGACACATGAAGAAGAACAAATGCAACATAATATATCAAAATTGCGGGAACAATTTTCACTCTCACTAAGAGAAATAAAAAATGAATTGGGAGTGCTGAATGTTGAGATGGAGGGTTTAGAAGAAATGTTAAAAGGCAAAATGGATGGTTTAAATTGTGAAAATTTCCTTAAATTGCAACAACTAGAAATTTATTCCTCTAACTGATTAATTATGTAGTTTATTTGCTACGACAAACATCAAATACATCATACAACAATTATTCACCAATAAAAACACTACAGAAAATAAATAGGAATTGATAAATATAGATGCACACACATAAAATTTTGACATAGTTATTTTTGTACAATTGTCCTCGGAAAAACCTAATGCAGGAAAATTGGTGCTATGCAGACCCTCACATGTGTGGCTTAGATCAGCCACAAATCAATCGATCCTGCTTGTCTCTGCTACTAGAAGTGACTCTTTGGACCTCTGGAAAACTTTCTCAGTCTCTGGAAGTTGAATCGACCTCCCTCTCATCCAAATCAAACTGCTCTGTTGAAGCTACTATATAGCTCCTATGCAACTTCACTGTGGAATACTTCTGCGACTTGTTGCTACCTCTCCAGAAATGGAACTATTCCTCTGGACTCACTATCTCTACACCACACTATCTTTGTGTCCCCTATGGCTCAAACTTCTCTTCCTTGCTTAGTAGCTACTGCTGGATAGCTTGATCTTCCAAGGAAATTTGATCTCAAGTGTGTTGCTCCAACCCCATCGACGTCCTCTTATAATCTCTCGTTGGCTCACCAATGACCATGATTAAATCCTCATCAATGACTAAGATCATCTATAAGTCTATCCAGGTGAGTTTCTAGAGAAATATCACCTTTCTCAATTAATTCTTGTTAATTTATCACTTTTCCTAATTTAGACTTAGGAAATTTTTAATTATTGACTAATTAACTTAATTGAGTCATTTCTAGGTTTTTTCTCCTGAAACGTTTTCCGCGTTCTGGAGTTATAGGTTTTCTAAGCCTCTCTAGCCAAAGTTGAGACTAGAATACTTGTCCAATGCTACCCAACCATAAAAAACTAACACTCCCTCTTATCGAGGAAGGTTTTCTAGATGATCTCATAACATCCTCCCATACACATTGTTGATGTCTGACAACTGTGGCAACCTTCTACTTCCCACCAAGCCACTACGTAACTCTGATTCATATGTTACTTTGAGCTTAACCATCATGCATCTACGCTGCTACTGACACTTCAATATACAACTTATACTACATCCAACTCTACACTATGCTGAAACCAATCTCATGTTGTTGCTGCTACTGCAAACATTACAACTGAGAAAAAATATCCTATCCATGCTATTTAAAAGGGTTCTCCACTATACCCATTTGTTTCCTAAAATATATGAACTTAGCTCTCCCTAGATCTTTCGTGAGTATATTCTGTGGGTACATTCTATAGCTAGACTGCTCCATGATGCACATAATCTCTAATGAAATGATATTGAATGTCTATGTGTTTTGACCTATCGTGAAACACTGGATAAACATGTCAAACTATGCTTCTAGGTTCATCTTGCATTCCTTTATGAGCCCTGATGAATCTGTCAAGAATATGTCATCCACATACAACACTAGGATGAGTGGATCATCCTCTACATCAAATAGTAAAGGTTGTGGTTTATGTCACTCTTGAAAAAACCCATCTGCTACAAGTAGCTGTCAATTCGGCCATACCATGCCCTGGGAGCCTGCTTGAGCTCGTATAGAGATTTATTCAACCTGCACACATGTGTTTGCCTCTCATGTATTTTGAAGCCCTCTAGTTGTTCCATGTATACCTTCTCTTCTATCACCATGTTCAAGAAATTTATCTTGACGTCCATCTGATGACATGACCATCCCATTTGTGTTACTAGGGATAACTAATTGAATATATGTATATCTGGAAACTAGAGCGAAGGTCTCCCCATAGTCTATCCCTTCTTTCTATGCATACCCCTTTTTCATGAACCTCGCCTTGTACTTCTCCATTATATCATCTGTAGCGTACTTTGTCTTGTAGATCCATTGAGAGCCCACAACTGACGTGCCCTCCAACCTCGACGCCTCACAAACATCATTCATCATGATAAAGCTATACTCTTTTACCATGGCATCTATCCACTCCTGATGTTGTGCGACCTTTTGATAACTAAAAGATTCTTCAACCCGTGCCTCCAAATCTTGGTACATGTTTGAATGTATGCATTTTCTTTTGTTCGTCCTAGGAGCTCCAATGAAATCCTCTGCATCTCTCAATGTATGAAAAATTTCCCTACTATTTCGACCACTAGTGGCAGGAGGATCGACTAGCTCCTCATCCTGCCTTTGTTGCTCTATCTGTTGCAACACACTGGATCCCATGCACTTGAGGATATCCTGGTACTGGTAACTGTACTAGATCCCTGTGACTATGCTTGTGACGGTCCTAGCGGATGCCCTTGCTGCTAAACCAATGGAGATTTTGTTGGCTCACTCTGATCACCTACTGACATCTCGTGAAATTTCTTGAAGGCTTTATCTGATCGAGGTGGATATTAGTGACTGCCTATTCGACTTGGACTCTCATCATTGTTTCTTTTAGATTCCTTAATTGTAGTATAACTTACTATTTTTTCCTTTTTTTGGGCGGTAAACTTCTGGAGCCATTTTGAGGGCCTAAAAGACATTTTTTGAGAAAACGGAGAGACTAGTGCCATTGGAGAGTCGAACTGCAACTTGTATAGTTTGTTGCTTCGTACCCCAATTCATTTCACCCTATTCTAGCTTTGGTGTTTGATGAACACCTTCTTCCCTGCAAAATGGACATCATGTCCCCTATCTTGTAACTATGATATTGAAATCAGGTTCATATATTATCTTGGCACATGCAATACATCTGTAACACTAGTGCTTGCTCCTGACTCCCTCTCTATGTCAATGGTACCTCTCATTACTGGAGTGCATTTCTTCATATTTCCCATTGTTATCTTGAAGTCTATTTTCTCCTCAATATAGTTGGAGGAATATTCTCTAACTCTTATCATATGAGTTGATGATCCACTATTTATATACCAGACTCCATGTGAAGGTGAGTTAGTTAAGCAAGCAAATTCATCCTCTAATATGGAACACAATTCTTTAGCCCTATGAATACCAAATTTTTCCATGGTCATAATGGATAATTATGGAGAATTCACTGGAGACATTCTAAGTATAATTCTGTGTGCTATTTCTCTTCCACCCGACACTGATTCTACTACTGCAGAATTGCTGAAAAACCAACTACACCCAGATTTTCCCAACAAAAATAATAATATGCTCACCAGAACTGTTTCCTGGCTTCACCAATGCCTGCTGGAACTGCTATTGAACAAATCTAACTCTTCCTGCCACCGAAAAATCAATCCCATGTCTGGTAATTCGAACTACCTGACCAACCTCTACTCAAACCCAAAAGAAATTTGCCCAGACTCCCTTTGAGATGCAAATTTTCTTCCTCTTCATTTTTGAGCCTCTGATTTGTTAAACTCGCTCTAATACCATGTGAAGTATTCCTTAAATTAGAACATCTGGAAAATTGTTCTTCTAACTAATTAATTATGCAGTTTATTTTCTACGGAAAACAACGAATAAATAACACTATAATTCTACATAAATAAAATGTCGTGAAAAATAAATAAGAACTAAGAAATATAGATGCACACACATTAAAATTTGACATAGTTATTTGGAAAAATGTCCCTGGAAAAACCCATTGCCAGAAAACTTGTGTAGCAAATGAGCATTTTATTATTATGCAGCAGCGATAAATTCTTTGTACAATCTATGGATTCCCAACTGACTAGCCATTCAACAAATCTCTGACAAGAATAATTAGAGAGAAAATTATTTCATTCCACAAGCAATCCTAGCAAAAACTTGGCTCAGAAAACTAGCCGTCCAAACCCTTGTGCAGACCCTACTGCATTTCCTCTACCTAGGCCCTCACACGTGTGGCTTAGATCATCCATATATGAAGTTGTCTTTCCAGTCTCTCCTGCTGGAAGTGACTCTCTGAACCTCTGGAAAACTTTCTCGGCCTTTGGAAGCTAAATCAACCTCCCTGCTAGCCAAATAAAACTACACTGCTGAAGCTATTGCGCAACCCCTTTGCAACTTCACTATGGATTACTTATGTCACTTGATGTTGCCTCTCCAGAACTGGAAATATTTCTCCATACTCACTTTTTGTGCACCTCACTATCTCCACGTCCCCTTTGGCTCGAACTTATCTTCCCTGCTAAACAACTGCTATTGGATAACTCAATTTGCTAAGGAAAATCAGTCTCAAGTGTGTTGTTCCAACCCCATCGACCTCCTCTTATAATCTCTTATTGGCTCACCAACGACCATGATTAAATCCTCATCAATGACTAAGATCATCTCTAAGTCGATCCATGTGAGTTTCTAGAGAAATATCACCTTTTTAAATTAATCCCTGTTAATTAAACACTTTTCCTAAGTTAGACTTATGAAATTTTTAATTATTGACTAATTAACTTAATTGAGTCATTTCTAGGTGTTTTCTCCTGAAAAGTTTTCTGAGTTTTGGTAGTGTTTCTAAGCCTCTCCGATGAAAGTTGAGACTAGAACACCTATCCGATGATTCCCAACCATCAAAAACTAACTTAAAAGGGGACATGGAAGGTTTAAAAGTAGACATGGAAGGTTTGAAAGAAGGATTGACAAAGTTGTTGTAGGAATTCTTCCTAACAGTGACAAGGTGGTCCATGAAAATGATGATGATAACAAAAGGAATGTGAATCATGATTAAAATCACTTAGGGCTGAAGATCAACCATATTCCAAAGATTGATATGAGTAATTTTGATGGCAAGAATCTAGTAACATGGATACTTCAGATGGAGCAATTCTTTGATCTACATGATGTGCCACACACACAAGTGATGCCTTGCATATTTATATTTCGAACCCAATCAATTTGTGTTGGGTCCCTATAATACTAGTGATTACCCCATTACTATTGTAGTTATACCCCTTATTTATATTGTTGTGCCCCTATTACCCCCATATTGTTATTTCTGTGCCCCATAGAATCCCTCTATTGTTATTTTTGTGGCTTTATATTATTATTGTTAGGTTGGCTGGATTATATTGTGACTCCTTAGACTCCTATATATAGAAAGGAGGTTTTGTCATTTGAATCATCCAAGAATTGTTCATTTATGTAATGTAAAGGAGGTTGCCCCCTCGAAGAGGCTGAATTCTAAGGCGTTGATCTATCTTTTCTATCTTTTCTTGAGCTGGTTTCATAACATTTGGTATCAGAGCTTTGGATTCTAGGGTTTCGCTGCTCCAAACAGGTCATCGTGGCATTTTCGCTATAACATTTTTTCTGTGATGTTTCAGAAGTCGCAAAAAAAACCCATTTGATAATAAATCGCGCTGAACCTTGGGTCCAAATTTTAGAGCTTTTCGCGTGATATTTGCTAAGATATGATCAAAGAAAATTGGTCTTTTTGCAGACTCCTGAATTACATTCAAAACAGGTGACTTGGGGAAAATAGTCATAACTTTCTCTCTGGGGATCGGATTGAAATTTTGTAAGAATTTACAGAAAGAGGACGGACTTTAGTTTCTTGCAGGCATTTTTCAGATCCATAGGTTGAAACAGTGACTCGTGGCACGTCGTACAAGTTTGCTCTATTGAACTAGTCTATAATCAAGTCACTGTGGGAGATTTCGCATAACTCTTCCTTGGAGAAACCAATTTGGGTCAGACTTGTGGCATTGGAAAGAGGACGCAGAAGGCTACCACAGGCTGCAATTTCAGAACTTGATAATCCAAAATTACAGAGATACATCAGATTCAATATCAGGCTTCTACAAAGTGAAAAAAGGTGTGTAGTTTTTTATTTTTTATTTTTGCATAAGCTTGGGTTGAAGGAATTCAAAGGGCATAGTAAAGCATTATTATCGGTAACTGATGCCCCGAGGAAAGAAAATTCAAACACCTAGTGAGGAACCTGAAAGCTCTAGCATGACTCATGAAGAAGAGGAAGAAATGCTACATGATATATCAAAATTACAAGAACAAGTGCAACAAATGTCACGCTCACAAAGGCTAACAGAAGCTAAGATAAATGGCGTGGAATCTAAGATAAATGGTGTGGAATCTAAGATAAATGGCGTGGAATCTAAGATAAAGGGCATGGAAGCTAAGATGGATTATTTGAAGACAGATTTGAAGACAGACATGGCAGATTTGAAGACAGATTTGACAAATTTTCTACATGAAATACATACTAATGGTGGAAAGGTTGTAAAAGAAACTCATGATGTGAACCAAAGAAATGTTAATCATGATTCCATAGACTCTAATGTTGGATCAAAGAACCACCATATTCCAAAACTCGATATGAGGAAGTTTGATGGCAAGGATCCCGCCACATGGATATTACAGATGGAGCAGTTCTTCGATCTCAATAATGTGCAAAACACACAAAAGGTACGTATGGCAACTGTATATTTGGAACCAAATCAGTTTGTATGGTATCAATGGCTTTGTTCTCGTAAACAATTTATAACTTGGGCCATTTTTACGGAAGAATTGATAGCACATTATGAGGATACAAAAAACAACACTTTTTTTAGCCAATTGATAAGTCTCAAACAAAAGGGTTCAATAATGGAGCACATTGAGGAGTTCCAAAAATTGAACATAAGGGTAAAAGATATTCCAGAGGAGCATAGGATTGATGTGTTCATAGGGTCTTTAAAGGATAATATCCAACATGATGTTCACCTTTGGGAACCTGATTCATTAGAGAAGGCATTCAGGTTAGCAAGAAAAATTGAAAGTAAAATTATGGCAACCAGGAAGCATACCACTCACAACTATAAAGATGGAAGTGTTGTTGCCCCTAGTTTTCCGCAACCTATAAGGTTGACACCACAACAATTGGAAGAAAAAAGAGCAAAAGGGCTTTGTTATAGTTGTGATAGCAAATACACTAAAGGTCATAAGTGTGCTGAGAAGAAATTATTCTACATAGATTGTGAAGAGGAAGAAGAAAAGGAGCAAGAAAGGTCAAAAGAAGAGGATATACTCCAGGAACAAAGCCTAGATGAAGAACAAATAAATCCAACCATATCTTGTAATGCATTGGCGGGAATTACCACTCCTCAAACCATCAAGATAGAAGGATAAATCAAGAAGAAAAAGGTAATAATGTTGATTGATTCAGGAAACACCCACAATTTTATTCATTGTAGGGTAGCAAAAGAATTGAATTGCTTCCTATATCCAGCACCAAAGTGTCAAGTGATGATTGCAAATGGAGGAACAATAAATTGCTCTGGAAAGTGCCATAATATCAAGCTATCCATGGGAGAATATGTATTGACTAGCCCAATGCTTTCCATTCCAATGGGAGGTGCTGATGTTGTACTAGGAGTCCAATGGCTACAATCCTTGGGTACAATAGCTTTTAATTTTCAAGAACTTTTCATCAAATTTTCTATGGAAGGAAAGGAAGTTGAATTAAGGGGTATCGCAGGGAAACCAGGAAAGATAATCAGCTCTAATGGTATGACAAAGCTTCTAAAAAAGGAGCAAAGAGGTGTAATTGCACAATTATGTTCACTAGATGTTTCCACATCGGAATCATCTATTTCTCCAGATCTCCAAAAGGTCCTGGACAATCATTCCAAGGTATTTGAGATTCCCAAAGGTCTCCCACCTATGCGTGATCATGATCATGCTATTCATCTGATTCCAGGAAGTGTTCCTCCAAACATCAGGCCGAACAGATATCCCTATGTCCAAAAAAGTGAAATTGAACGTATGGTTGCAGAAATGCTAGAGGCGGGTATAATTCAACCGAGTCAAAGTTCTTTCTCTGCTCCAGTAGTATTGGTGCACAAGAAGGATGGATCATGGTGCATGTGTCCGGATTATAGGGAGCTCAACAAGCTCACTATTAAAGATAAGTTCCCCATTCCTATCATTGATGAATTACTAGATGAATTGCATGGATCAATTTACTTCACCAAGTTGGATCTTCGTTCGGGATATCATCAAATCAGAATGAATATTGAAGACATTCCGAAAATGGCATTTAGAACTCATGAGGGTCATTATGAATTTTTGGTCATGCCTTTTGGCCTTACCAATGCACCTTCAACATTTCAAGGTTTGATGAATTCAATTTTCAAACCATTCCTTAGAAAATTTGTGTTATTATTTTTTGATGATATACTAATCTACAGCAAGTCTTGGAAGGATCATGTTGAACATGTTGACAGGGTGCTACAACTATTGGAGGAGAAACAATTATATGCAAAAAGATCCAAATGTTTCTTTGGAGTCCAGGAGGTGGAATATTTGGGTCATATTGTATCTCATGAAGGAGTTAAGGTAGACCCTAGCAAAATTAAAGCCATTAAGGAATGGAAAATCCCCACATCCATAAAGCATCTTCGAGGATTTCTTGGGTTGACAGGGTATTATCGCAAGTTTGTTAAGAATTATGGGAGAATAGCAGCACCTCTAACAACATTATTGAAAAAAGATGCATTTTCATGGACTCCGGAAGCAACAAAGTCCTTTGAACATCTTAAAGAGGCAATGTGCCAAGCACCGGTCTTAGCTACACAGGACTTCACAAAAACCTTTATTGTGGAATGTGATGCTTCAGGAAATGGAATTTGTGCTGTTCTAATGCAAGATGAAAGACCCATTGCTTTTGAAAGTCGTCCAATCAAGGGAAAGTTTTTAAGAAAAGCTATTTATGAGAAGGAAATGTTGGCAATACTCCATGCACTTAAGAAATGGCGACCATACCTAATGGGAAGACACTTCAAGGTAAAAACGGATCATGATAGCCTTAAATACTTTTTAGAACAAAGATTATCCTCTGAAGAGCAACAAAAGTGGGTCACAAAGATGTTGGGTTATGACTTTGAAATCATCTACAAAAAAGGGAAGCAAAATGTGGTGGCAGATGCACTCTCAAGAAAGGACGAGGATGTGGAAGCTTTATTGTGCGCCATTTCTATTATCCAACCAGATTGGATAAAGGAAGCAAGGGAGGAATGGAAGAATGACGAAGAAGTGTGGGCACTTATTCGAAAGCTACAACAAGATTCCAGTACGTCTGATACATTTAGCTGGAAAAATGATTCGTTATGGTACAAAGATCACTTATACCTCCGTAAGAATTCCCAGCTAAAACAAAAGATTCTTATGGAATTGCACACTTCTCCCTTAGGAGGGCACTCGGGATTTTTAAAAACTTACCACAGGGTTAAGAAGGAATTTTTTTGGGATGCCTTAAATCAGATATTCCAAAGTTTGTGGCAGAATTTTTGGTTTTCCAACAAAATAAAGTTGAAACAATTAAGACACCAGGTCTATTACAACCTTTATCCATTCCAAGCCAACGTTGGGAGGAGGTTTCAATGGATTTTATCACAGGTTTACCCAAGTCTGAGGGAAAGAGTGTCATCATGGTGGTAGTTGACAGACTTACCAAGTATGCACACTTTTGTGCATTATCACATCCATTTAAAGCCAGTACAGTTTCTACTGCATTTATGGAAACAATTCAAAAGCTACATGGAAACCCAAAGATTATTGTAAGTGACAGAGATCCTATTTTCACTGGAAATTTTTGGACAGAATTATTTTCTTGTCTTGGTACTCAGTTAGCTCATATCATCCTCAATCTGATGGGCAAACTGAGATAGTAAACAAATGTTTGGAAGGATATTTTCGTTGCTTTGTATCTGATAAACAGACACAATGGTTCAAATGGTTGCCTTTGGCTGAATGGTGGTATAACACTTCCTTCCATAGAGCAACAAAAATGACCCCATTTATGGCACTTTATGGGTATCAACCACCATCCATCACATCATATTTAAGAGAAAATTCTAAGGTTCAGGCAGTGGAACATCACATCGAACATCAACAACAAGTCCTCCAACTCTTAAAGGATAACCTCGTGTTGGCACAAAATAGAATGAAACAACAGGCAGATCAACATTGCAGTGAAAGAAGTTTTGATGTAGGTGATTGGATATTCCTTCGGCTACAACCATATAAGAAAATGTCCCTAAAGCAAGCTAAGAAGTATAATAAATTATCACCAAAGTATTATGGTATGTACAAGGTGTTGCAAAAGATTGGTACTATGGCATACAAATTGGAGATTCCTGCAGCTTCTCAATTGCACCCAGTTTTCCATGTTTCATGTTTAAAGAAGGTTATAGGCGACAAGCTCCTAGTTCAAACAATATTGCCAGAACTTGACGAGGAAGGAAAAATTATATTGGAACCGGAAGCAGTCACAGAAACAAGAACTCGACAGCTACGAAATCGATCTATTTCAGAGTATCTTATCAAGTGGAAGAACTTATCCGCTGAAGATTCCACATGGGAGGATGAGAATTTTATGCAGAAGTATCCAGAACTACACAAGCGTTGAGGACAACACTTTTTTGAAGGAGAGGGGCATGTTGGGTCCCTATAATACTAGTGATTGCCCCATTACTATTGTAGTTATACCCCTTATTTATATTGTTGTGCCCCTATTACCCCCATATTGTTATTTCTGTGCCCCATAGAATCCCTCTATTGTTATTTTTGTGGCTTTATATTATTATTGTTAGGTCGGCTGGATTATATTGTGACTCCTTAGACTCCTATATATAGAAAGGAGGTTTTGTCATTTGAATCATCCAAGAATTTTTCATTTATGTAATGTAAAGGAGGTTGCCCCCTCGAAGAGGCTGAATTCTAAGGAGTTGATCTATCTTTTCTATCTTTTCTTGAGCTGTTTTATAACAATTTGTGTGGTATCAATGACATTTTTTATTATCATAGATCAATTGTCACTTGGACAATTTTAACTCAATAATTGATAACACATTATGAGGATACATAGAACAATACCTTCTTTAGCCAATTTAAATCTCAAATAAAAGGGTTCAATGATAGAGCAAATTGAAAACTTCCAAATATTGAATATAGAGGTAACTAATATTCCAAAGGAGCATGAACTGATATTGATCATAAACAAAATTGAAGTAGAATTGAATATTTGCCAACAGTGAATTGGTTGTTAACTTAAGTGCTTAATGTGGAAGACTAAAGGAAAACAACTGATTTAATGACTTAATCCAGAACATAAGAAGCATATTTAAACATGAATTTGCAGCAAATAACATAGATAGAAGATAGAAAACATTGATTACGGAGTTCTTCCGTGATGGAATATGTCTCCGGGTCCTCTTTCAATATGGGCGTCTGTTTTATTAAGGATTGATCCAAGGAATTCTTTAAACAGAAAAAACACCAAACCGAATGTGCTCATAGGCACCTCTTGTCTTTTTCAACAAAAATCTCTCTCTCCTAGCTTTCCAACGCCTATCTTAGTTCCCAATTCCGCCTCCGGAAGACCAAGATACACTGAAAACAAGAACTGCCTCTCTAGCTTGGCGTCTGAATACCAGTCTCCAAATCACTTTAATGCCCTTCTACATGAACAAAAATATGAATTTATAAGCTCTTAAGGTTCACTCGAACTTCCCTTGGGATAAAATAGGCATGAATGTGTTGCATTTAGTATTTGGGGTTTTGGTCTTGTCACCTTGTGGCACTAAGGAGTTTAGTTACATGGTGATTGAATTAAAATAGAACAAAACCCATCAAAAAAACCCAAAATAAACTTTGGATATCCAAATCCGCTGACTATCTAGCTAACAATGCAAAGAGGTTTGACTATCAGCATGTGAACATCGCGGTCTAATGGCAGGCTACCACCTTGTAGCTAATCCCAAAGGTTCCGACTATCAGCGCGCACCCCAACTGCATGTGGCAATTGTTATCTCCAATGGTTTGCTTCTGCGGTTCCGACGCGGTCAACTGATTACTGTGATCAACATCACCCTTGTTCACATGTCCACAACTCCAACGGTTAGGACCTCTACTACTGTTATCCAGACTACGCGGTTAGGAACTATGTAACACATTTGTTTTGCATGGTTTTTAGCATATAGTCCGAAAGTGGGTTAATTGACTTAGGTTATGTGATTTATGTATGTGATAGGTCCTTAGGAATTAGGATTTAGACCTTTAGGATTAGTACTAGGGTTTTAATCTTAGCCTTAAACCCATTACAAACTTTGGTGACAACATTACATTCAATTTCAACCACCTTTTCACCATGAATATTTGATGACAAACTGGCGAAGCTGATGACAAACTGAACTTCCTTATTGACTGAACTGGACTAATGTAAGATCCTCCTAGATCAATCCCTGCACTTGAAAGCTTTTGGACCACAAAAGTTTGATTTAAGCAGACATCAGGTGAGGGTACAACTCCCTCACTTTTCCGATCTCCATCCACCTTCCCTTGCTCGGATTCATGCCTTTGAGTCCCACTCGAAGATATTCAACATCTCCACGCCTTGAAGTTCAAACCTTCCTGTCCAAGTTTGTATCTTCATGCAACTCATTCATATACTCAGGTGCCAAATTATCAATAGTAGGAATCTATGTATCTTCCTCTGGATCCATGATCATTGGAGGTTCATACAACTTCAAATTTTCCACATTTACAACTGACTAAATATGCATGTAAGGAGGTAAATCTAACTGGAATGCATTATTTCCAATCTTTTCAACAATCTTGAAAGGTCCATACCTGATGGGTTTCAATTTCTTACCTTCACCTTTCAACCTGTTTTTACTGATATACAACCATACCTGATCACCGACCTAAAAATGATGATCCACTCGATGTTTGTCACGATGCATTTTGTACTTGGTTTGACTCTTCTCTAACTAATCCTGCACTGCTTCATGTATCTGTTGAATGAACTTAACTGCTTTGTTTGCATCATCATTTCCACCCACTTTATCTTCTTCACCGAACATGAAATCCATCAGTGACTTTGGTAGATACCCAAAACATGTTTCAAATGGAAATCGATTAGTTGAAGAATGTAAGGCTCGATTGTAAGGATGCTGCACATAAGGTAAAGATTCATCTCACAACTTAGTATGTTTACTGCAATAACCTTGGAGGATATGTATGACTGTCCTATTCACCACTTCTATCTGTCCATCGGTTTGTGGATGAAAATTTGTGCTCTTCTTTGACTTTGTGTCCATGAGTCCCCACAAAGTGGACCAAAAATCTCCCACAAAATGAGTGTCTCAATCAGAAATAATGGAAGTAGGTAACCCAAAATGAACCCATACCTGTTGAAAGAACATTTGTACAGTCTGTTCGACAGTCACTTTCTTTTTGCATGGAATAAGAATGCACATCTTGCTGAATCTATCAACCACAACATACATGTAATCATGCCCTCTCCTAGACATAGGAAGTTCTCCAACAAAATCCATGGAAATGTTGTCCCATGGTCACAAAGGAACTGAAAGTGGCATGTACAAACCAATCTTTCGATTGCTTGGCTTGTTGGTCGAACATATCACACATCCTTTAATGTACTTAACAATTGTTTCATACATACGAGGCCAGTAACAATACCTTTGAATTTGTGCCATAGTCTTGCTTACACCAAAATGTCCTGAAATGCGAGAAGAATGTGCTTCCCGAATAACATGCGCCCTTTTTGTCTGTGGTATGCACAACTTACCTAGATGATATAACAACCTATCATGAATATGATAATTGACTTCTTCCACCTGAGTACCATGAGTTAGTGATTCATAAATATATTTTAAATCAACATTGATACTATATTGTTCTATATCACTTTCATGTTTTAAAGAACTATTCTGCAGAACTACTGAAGCATTGAAAGATGGTCTAGAAAACATATCAAATACTTTGTTTTTTACACCTTTCTTGTACTTAATTACTAAGTGAAATTACTGAAGAAATCCCATCCATCTGTAATCGTGAGATTGTTGCAACTTATTCTGAGACTGAAGGTACTGAAGCGGCTAATGATCAGTGTGAATCACTATTTCCTTACCCATTAAATAGTGTTTCCATTTCTTTACACTTTCAACCAAAGCAAACAGTTCATTATCATATGTCGGATAATTTATAACTGCTTTAGAAAAAGTTTTAGAATGAAAACAAATTGGTTTCCCTTTTTGAAGTAAAACTGCACCCATTGCATAACCACTAGGATCTGTTTCAATTTCGAATGGTTGTTGAAGATCTGGTAAAGCTAAGATTGGTGTTGTGAAAATTTTCTACTTAAGTGTATCAAAAACTTTTTTTTGTTTTCCTCCCCACTGAAAGGAAACTTTAGAACTTGTTAAAGCATGTAACAGTGATGCAATCAAAGAAAACTAAGCAATAAATTTTCTCCAATATTGAATTGCACCTATAAAAATCCTAACTTCAATCACATTCTGTGGTCTTGGCCAATTAAAAATCACATTGATTTTAGATGTATCTATTTTCAAATTTCCACCTCCAACTATGTAACCAAAATAATTCAATGAAGTTTTCCCAAACTCACATTTGGAAATATTAAGGTGCAATTTTTCCTTGTGCAACACTTTGAAAACCTGCTTAACATGCCTAACATGCTCTTCCATACTGGAACTGAAAATCGGGATATCATCTAAGTAGATTATGACAAATTTATCAATGTATGGGAAGAATACATCATTCATAACCCGCTTGGAGGGTAGAGGAGAAGGCTTAGGAGAAGTCTTGATTGTAATTAATTGTGGTGCCAATGGGAAGAATACATCATTCATCAATGTAATTAATTGTGATGCCAAATTTTAAAAGGCACTGCTTTTTGAAATTAATCTGAGTCTTTTTATTTAGCCAACCTAATGGGTATCGCCTTGGATGATTCTGTCTCCAAACCCAATTTCTTAACTAAATTTTCAGATATTAAATTTGCTTGTGATCCACTGTCAAACAATGTATCTATTTTTTTGTTCTTAGAGGTTATCCTTATATGAAATAATTCAACTCTTTTATCCTCATTCAGATGATTTATGTTTGAAGAAGATTCATAAGTACTAGAAATTGAACCAGTGTTAGAAGTTTTTGTTGAAAATGGCAACAAGAAATGCTAAAAATAGCATTGCTATAATAGTAGTTTGGGTACCAGTGTTGGACATAGCAACAAGGAATGAAAAATGGAAGTGCTAAAAATATCATTTTGGGATGGATTCTATTTTAGTCAGTCCCTAAACTAAAATAGTGAAGTAAAATTCAAATTTGATCTTACCAGCTGTTTGAAAATAAATTAATTAACTCACCATGAGTTAATTAGTTGTGGAAAATCAAACATAAAGTCTATGTGAGGACATGCAACAGTTTCTCCATTGATTGAGGAATTTATCCATTAGTTAAGGAGATAAGGATGAGTTGTAATTAGTTGGCTCAGTTAACTGAGTCAAGTCCAGTTAGATTAATTTAACATTTTGTTAAATTAATGAGAGTTCAGTTAGTTAATGTTTGCATGCATGTAACTACTGTATTTCAGATAACTGAGTATTCACTCATGGATAACTCATGCATGTCAGTTCAGCGAAAGACCCAGTTGAGATCATAGGAGGGACAATGTACTATTAGTTGGATGGATTTTTCCTATAAAGGAAAATCATCCAAGCATAAGGATTAAGGTTCCTTGAGGATTGTGCAGTTTTACAGGGTGTGAGATCAGTGTTACACTTGGTAATAGGAGGATCACCCAGGAACAACTGTGCAAGGAAATAGGAGGCTTGGAGGGTAGAGGAGAAGGCTTAGGAGAAGTCTTGATTGTCTGTGAGCACCCAGGAGGATTGCACTGAGAGCTGGATAGCTGTGAGAGCTAAGGCTTTGTGTAATCCTGATGTATTTCCACCTTCATCTGTGAGGATTGTACTAAGAGCTGGCTAGCTGTGTGAGAGCTAAGGCTTTGTATAAATCCTATGTATGATAATACAGAGAGTGGTGTTTTAGGTTGAGGCTTTCCCCGGGTTATATCTTTTGTGTTATGTGTGATTGATTTATCCATATCAGTTATATGTGTTCTTATTGATGTTGCTCATGTTCGATTAAGCTTCCGCTAAATTGGTTGTAGAAGTAGATCAAGTATTTTGCTTTAGTCTATTGCATTATCAGGAGATCTACAGGTGGGAATTTCTACATGGTATCGAAGCAAGGTTTTGTAGAAAAAATTATACATGGTATCAGAGCAAAGGTGATCAAAGGAGAGAATAGTATACTGAGAGGAGATTTCGAGGTTTTGAGTTTTGGGCCAAGATTTTGCAGAGAATATCTGAAAATTTCTGTACAAAATTTTCAAAAACAAATAGCAGATTTGGATTCCTTGCGGAAAAAGACCCAAATTCAAAAAAAAAGATCAGCTGAATCAGAGTTCGGATGAGGGAGATATCACTGATTTAAAATCAGCTCTTTTTCCAAAAAATTTCGTGACGGCAAGAAATATGAGGTACAAGATGCATGCAATGCCTTGAGGAGCAAGGAAAAAGTTAGATGCTTGGTGGTTGAGAGGGAGAGTACATTACCTCTCAACATGTAGTGCCAGAAGAAGTCTCAAACGATTGTGGAGGAGCCACGATTGGTGCAGCAATTTCAGGAGGTTGTGGAGCAGCCACAATAGGGGAAGCTGAGAGGAGATGGAGTAGAGACATATACTCATGTAGAGACCTCCAGTAGGGGGAAACTTCGAGCCATGTGGGCAGAGGGATCACATGCAGCCATATCTCCAGGTAGGAGGTGGGGCGATGTGGAGTGATCATCCCAAGGAGGAGGGGCATGATCTTTGAGTTACCCAACATCTTTGATTCGAATTTACTATAGGAGCCCTGATGAGGAGTAGCAGGACTGGCTGAGTGGGTAGAGACAGATGTGGATGGAGCGGCAGAGAGAGCTACAGTGCAGGAGTCCCATGATTGTGTAGAGCTAGCAGGTTGCAACAATGCGAGAGGCACAAGAGTGTTGCACTAGTGCAGGATGGCATAGAGAGGTGTGCAATGGTGCGAGATGCATGGAGTGTTGTAGCAGCTCAGAGGTCAGAGAGGAAGCACTTGTCAGTAGCAGGTAGAGTTTCAGCATCAAAGTATGTTTCTAGCCCAACAGAGAGGTTAGTTGGGAGTTTTTTTTGTTCCGAGAGTTGCTAGAGCAACCACACTTGGTAGAAGTGTTGCATGCATAACATTCCAAAGGTACAGGATTGGGTTTGAGTTGAAGCCTTTCTTGTTGAGAGGGAGTGTTGAAAATGGCAACAAGAAATGCTAAAAATAGCATTGCTATAAATAGCATTTCGGGATGGATTCTATTTTAGTCAGTCCCTAAACTAAAATAGTGAAGTAAAATTTGAATTTGATCTTACCAGCTATTTGAAAATAAATTAATTAATTCACCATGAGTTAATTAGTTGTGGAAAATCAAACATGAAGTCTATGTGAGGACATGCAAAATTTTCTCCATTGATTGAGGAATTTATCCATCAGTTAAAGAGATAAGGGTGAGTTGTAATTAGTTGGCTCAGTTAACTGAATCAAGTCCAATTAGATTAATTTAACAGTTTGTTAAATTAATGAGGGTTCAATTAGTTAATGCTTGCATGATGTAACTACTGTATTTCAGATAACTGAGTATTCACTCATGGATAACTCATGCATGTCAGTTCAGAGAAAGACCCAGTTGAGATCAGAGGAGGGACATTGTACTATCAGTTGGATGGATTTTTCCTATAAAGGAAGATCATCCAAGTAGAAGGATTAAGATTCCTTGAGGATTGTGCAGTTTTACAGGGTGTGAGATCAGTGTTACACTTGGTAACAGGAGGATCACCTAGGAAAAACTGCGCAAGGAAATAGGGGGCTTGGAGGGTAGAGGAGAAGGCTTAGGAGAAGTCTTGATTGCCTGTGAGCATATAGGGGGATTGCACTGAGAGCTGGCTAGTTGTGAGAGCTAAGGCTTTGTGTAATCCTGATGTATTTCCACCTTCATCTGTGAAGATTGTACTGAGAGCTGGCTAGTTGTGTGAGAGCTAAGGCTTTGTATAAATTCTATGTATGATAATACAGAGAGTGGGGTTTTAGGCTGAGGCTTTCCCCGGGTTATATCTTCTGTGTTATGTGTGATTGATTTCTCCATATCAGTTATATGTGTTCTTATTGATGTTGCTCATGTTTGATTAAGCTTCCGCTAAATTGGTTGTAGAAGTAGATCAAGTATTTTGCTTTAGTCTATTGCATTATCAGGATATCTACAGGTGGAAATTTCTACATGGTATTGGAGCGAGGTTTTGTAGAAAAAGTTCTACATGGTATCGGAGCAAAGGTGATCAAAGGAGATTTAGTATACTGAGAGGAGAATTCAAAGTTTTGAGTTTTGGGCTGAGAGTTTGCAGAGAAGATCTGAAAATTTCTGTACAAAATTTTCAAAAACAAATAGCAGATTTGGATTCCTTGCCGAAAAAGACCCAAATTCAAAAAAAAAATCGGCTGAATCGGAGTTCAGATGAGGGAGATATCACTGATTTAAAATCAACTCTTTTTCCAGGAAATTTTGTGACGACAGGAAATATGAAATAGATTGGTATGTTAGCCAAGAACCTGTATGCACTTGAGGTACAAGATGCATGCAAATCCTTGAGGAGCAAGGAAAATGTTAGATGCTTGGTGGTTGAGAGGGAGAGTACATTACCTCTCAACATGTAGCGCCAGAAGAAGTCTCAGATGATTGTGGAGGAGCCACGATTGGTGCAGTAGCTTCAGGAGCTTGTAGAGAAGCCACAATAGGGGAAGCTGAGAGGAGATCGAGTAGAGACATCTACTCATGCAGAGACCTCCAGTAGGGGGAACTTCAAGCCAGGTGGGCATAGGGATCACATGCTGCCATACCTCCACGTAGGAGGTGGGGCGATGTGAAGTGATCGTCCCAAGGAGGAGGGGTAGGATCCTTGAGGTACCCAACCTATTTGATTTGACTTTGCTACAGGAGCATCGACGAGGAGTAGCAGGACTGGCTGAGTGGGTAGAGACAAATGTGGATGGAGCGGCAGAGAGAGCTACAGTGCAGGAGTCCCAGGACTATGTAGAGCTAGCAGGTTGCAACAATGCGAGAGGCACAGGAGTGTTGCACTAGTGCAGGATGGGACAGAGAGGTGTGCAATGGTGCGAGATGCATGGAGTGTTGTAGCAGCTCAAAGGTCAGAGAGGGAGCACTTGTCAACAGCAGGTAGAGCTTCAGCATCCGAGTATGTTTCTAGCCCAAGAGAGAGGTCAGTTGGGAGTTTTTTCTGTTTCGAGAGTTGCTGGAGCAACCACAGTTGGTAGAAGTGTTGCATACATAACATTCCAAAGGTACAGGATCAGGTTCAAGTTGAAGCCTTTCTTGTTGAGAGGGAGTGTTGAAAATGGCAACAAGAAAAGCTAAAAATAGGAATGCTAAAAATAGCATTGCTATAAATAGCATTGCTATAAATAGCAGTTCGGGTACCAGTGTTGGACATAGCAACAAGGAATGAAAAATGGAAGTGCTAAAAATAACATTGCTATAAATAGCATTTCGGGATGGATTCTATTTTAGTCAGTCCCTAAACTAAAATAGTGAAGTAAAATTCGAATTTGATCTTACCAGCAGTTTGAAAATAAATTAATTAATTCACCATGAGTTAATTAGTTGTGGAAAATCAAACATGAAGTCTATGTGAGTACATGCAACAGTTTCTCCATTGATTGAGGAATTTATCCATCAGTTAAAGAGATAAGGATGAGTTGTAATTAGTTGGCTTAGTTAACCGAGTCAAGTCCAGTTAGAGTAATTGAACAGTTTGTTAAATTAATGAGAGTTCAGTTAGTTAATGTTTACATGCATGTAACTACTGTATTTTAGATAACTTAGTACTCACTCATGGATAACTCATGCATGTCAATTCATAGAAAGACCCAGTTGAGATCAGAGGAGGGACAATGTACTATCAGTTGGATGGATTTTTCCTATAAAGGAAAATCATCCAAGCAGAAGGATTAAGGTTCCTTGAGGATTGTGCAGTTTTACAGGGTGTGAGATCAGTGTGAGAGATCAATGTTACACTTGGTAATAGGAGGATCACCCAGGAAAAACTGTGCAAGGAAATAGGAGGCTTGGAGGGCAGAGGAGAAGGCTTAGGAGAAGTCTTGATTGCCTGTGAGCATCCAGGAGGATTGCACTGAGAGCTGGCTAGCTGTGAGAGCTAAGGCTTTGTGTAATCCTGATGTATTTCCACCTTCATCTGTGAGGATTGTACTGAGAGTTGGCTAGCTATGTGAGAGCTAAGGCTTTGTATAAATCCTATGTATGATAATACAGAGAGTGGGGTTTTAGGCTGAGGCTTTCCCCAGGTTATATATTTTGTGTTATGTGTGATTGATTTCTCCATATCAGTTATATGTGTTCTTATTGATGTTTCTCATGTTCGATTAAGCTTCTGCTAAATTGGTTGTAGAAGTAGATCAAATATTTTGCTTTATTCTATTGCATTATCAGGTGACCTACAGGTGGGAATTTCTACAGTTTTACCTGTCGAAACCATTGCGCTTATATTTCTTTCATCACTCGAGTTAGAGCCCAAATATTGTTGGAGTGCTGCATTAGCCTTCTTTTCTCCTTTATTCTTATGAAACTTCTTTTCTTTGACTTCTGGTTGAAGTTTCCAACATTTGGCTTCATCATGTCTGATCCTCTAACAATGAGAACAAGTAGGTCTTTCACTTTCTTTATACATTGTCATTGATCTCTTTCCCTTTGAATTGCTCTTCCTCTTGCTGTCTTTGGAATCCTTGATTTCCAACTGTTTGGATGCTTTTGGTGAAAACTTGATCGGTCTACCACCTGATTCAATATGTATGGATTGAACACACACTTCATCAAAGTCATTAGGATTAAACATCAATAATTTACGTTGTAAATATGAATGTAAATTTCCAATGTACTTTAATAAAGTTTCACGTGTATCCAATGGAATACCAAGTGCCAAAGATTTCTTCCTGAAATCCTGAGTAAACTCCTGAATATTCTTCCCTTTACCTTGCCTCAAATGCTGCCAATCAATAACAACTTGCAGCATGTATCACAAAGGATAGAATTGTTTTATGATAGCTTTTAAAAACTTAAACCATGAAGAGATGACTTTTCCTTTCCGCTTTACATCTATTTGAGTTTTACTTTCCCACAAGATTAAAGATGTTCCCCCCATTCTAAGTGTAGCTAACTGAATTTTGTTTTTTCATCAGAAATATTTTGAATTATACAATACACTTCTAGCTACTTAATCTAGTTATCTAGCTTTTTCAGGATTCATTTCACCATCATAAATAGGTAGTTCAAATTTAACATCAAGTTTCAAATGAGATGATTTCTTAGGTTTATTTTCTATTTCAGAATCTGAACTGGAAGAAGAAGAAGAAGAATAAGAAGAATATGATGGAGGAGAAGGAGGTTTATTAGCCTTGCATTTTCCCTTGTCCTTCTTTGATGTATTTGAAGAAGCAGCTGCATCTCTCACTTTATTATCTTTGTAGAGTTCTCCCAACATATGTTGCATGCTCAATTTTTTTTGTTGAAACTGTTCCTGGTCCATGAACTTCCCTTCAGGAGTTTCACCTACATCTGATCCTGTCATTGTCGATCAATGAGCGACTTTTCACTTTCCAATTTCTGGGTTGATCTCTTCAAGTGTTCCTTCTCCACATTGCGACCTTGACCTGGTTAACATTCACTGGAAAAAAATCTACAAAATGCAACCTGCTTTGATACCAAATTATATGATTTGATATTGATCATAAACAAAATTGAAGTAGAATTGAATATTTTCCAATAGTGAATTGATTGTTAAATTAAGCGCTTAATGTGGAAGATTGAAGGAAAATAGTTGATTTAATGACTTAATCCAGAACATAAGCAACATATTTAAACATGAATTTGAAACAAAGAATAGAGATAGAAGACATCAAACATTGATTATAGAGTTCGTCCCTGATGGACTACGTCTCCGAGTCCTTTTTCAAGATGGGCATCCGTTTGATTAAGGATTTATCCAAGGAAGTATTTACACAGAGAAAACACCAGACTAAATGTGCTCACAAGCACCTCTAGTCTCTGTCAACAGAAATCTCTCTCTCCTAGCTTTCCAATGCCTGTCTCGGTTCCCAATTCCGCCTTCGGACGATCAAGATACACTGAAAATAAGAATTGCCTCTCTAGCTCAACATCTGAATACCAATGTCCAAATCACTCTAATGCCCCTCTACATGAACAAAAATATGAATATATAAGCTCTTAAGTTTCAATCGAACTTCCCTTGGGCTAAAATAGGCATGAATGTGTTGCATTAAGTATTTTGGGTTTCGGTCTTGTCACCTTGTGGCACTTAGGAGTTTAGTTACATGGTGATTGAATTAAAATAGAACAAAACCCATCAAAAAAATCCAAAATAAAATTTGTATATCCAAATCCGCTGACGGTCTAGATAACACCGCGGAGAGGTTTAATTATCAACATGTGAACATCGCAATCTAACTGCAGGCTGCCACCTTGCAGCTAATCCCAGTGGTTCTGGCTACCGGCACGCACCCCAACTACATGAGACAAATATTATCTCCAATGGTTTGCTGCTACAGTTCCGATGCGGTCAACATCACCCTTGTTCACATGTCCACATCTCCAATGGTTAGGACCTCTACTGCGGTTATCTAGACTGCATGGTTAGGAACTGTGTAACACATTTGTTTTGCATGGTGTTTATCATATAGTCTGAAAGTGGGTTTGTTAACTTAGGTTATGTGATTTATGTATGCGCTAGGTCCTTAGGACTTAGGATTTAGACCTTTAGGATTAGTGCTAGGGTTTTAACCTTAGCCTTAAAACCATTACAATGTTTGGTCACAACATTACATTCAATTTCGACCACCTTTTCACCATAAAGATTTGACGACAAACTGGCGAAGCTGATGACAAACTGAACTTCCTTATCGATTGAACTGGACTAACGTAAGAACCTTCTAGATGAGAGCATATGATTTATGAATTTATTGTAGTTTTTAACCTCGTACAGAAATTACCTGCATATGAATTCTAAAAACATAAAATAAATAATGGCGAGAGCATAAAGCATAAAACAAATATACACAGAGATTTTCCCCTAGATCCCAAAACCGGGACTACTAGATTAATTTTTCATTATATTCCTTTCAATGTTATAATACATATATATACATGCCTAAGCATACATAAAACCCAATCCATTAACCATGGATTAGAACATAACCACAGTTCCCTTGATCGGATCTATAAAATACCATGGACAGAAAACCATCATGCCTAAAACCATGTGCAAAATCCATGCACAAAACCATAGGTAGGTCCGCCCACCTAATATAGGGTATGAATTATTTTTTTCCCGGGGCACTCCCCCGGACCCGGTGTAGGGGGGATACCCCCCCCCCCCCTTCTACGCCCAGCCTAATGTATAGGGGGGACTACAGCCCCCCCTGTGACCCCCCCCGCACGTGGGGTAGTCGTGGAAAGAATATAACACACACACATTCTCCCACTTGTTGTTTCCTTTTGATAGGGAACCACATGAGAGCTTAGTCATTGATCCAGCCCTGCAATGACTATTGTTTCTCTACACCAAGAGAAATTCTCAATGCTCACAAACTTTGTCAATGCATCTGGAATCTTCTTCAAAGTGTCCACCTTTACCAGCAACACCTTTTTATCCTCAACCATATCCCTCATAAAGTGATAATGAACATCAATGTAGTTTGTCTTTGAATGATAAGTAGGGTTCTTTGCCAAGAAAATTGCACTTTGGCTATCACAATATATCCTTATAGCTCACTGTACTAACCCCATACTTGAACACAATCTCTGCAACCAAACTGCTTCCTTGCTTGCATGTGTGGCCGCCAAGTATTCTGCCTCTGTAGTTGAAAGTGCCACTACAGACTGTCTCTTACTCATCCAACTGACTGCACCTCCAAATAGGTTAAACACATACCCACTTGTAGATCTTCTCTGATCTAGATCTCCAGCCCAGTATGCATCAACAAAGCCATGGATGTCCAAAAATATGTCCAATCCTGGTCTTCCTTGCTAGCACAAACTGTAATCACTAGTGCCACACAAATACCTGAAAACCTTCTTCACTGCTATCCAATGCTCCTTCCCTGGTTTTGACATAAACTTGCTCAATACTCCCACTACATGTGTAATGTATGGTCTAGTATATATCATTGCATACATCAAGCTACCGATTGCACTTG
Organism: Pinus tabuliformis; assembly: GCA_031772625.1. NCBI lineage: Eukaryota > Viridiplantae > Streptophyta > Pinopsida > Pinales > Pinaceae > Pinus > Pinus tabuliformis. The sequence continues at coordinate 353,696,777 of CM062820.1, read as the reverse complement.
CAAATGGAACACGGGACATGTCCTCTTCCTCTTATTATGTCTTGGGACACTGTTAAGCAGATAACTTTACACCTACAGGAATAGGAACCTTCACCGGTTTACTATCCTGCATATTAAACCTTTGTAATATTGTCTCGACATACTTACTCTAGTTTAACCAAAGCTTCCTCTTTGCCCGATCTCATTTAATTTCCATGCCCAAAATATAGTTTGTAGCACCAAGATATTTCATGTCGAATTTGGAGGACAATTGGGTCTTCAAATCTTGGATAATTTCTTTGTCATTTCCAACCAGCAACATATCATCCACATAAAAGACCAGATAAATTCACCAATTAATTTAAAATACACACAGAGATTTGCTTTGCTTCTGGTGAAGCCAAGTCCCCGTATAAATGTATCAAATTTCTGATACCATATCCTTGGTGATTGTTTTAACCCATACATAAACTTTTTTAACTTTCACACCAGTCCTTTGTTACCCTTCACCACAAAGCCTTCATGTTGCTTCATGTAGATCTCTTCTTCCAGATCCTCGTGAAGAAATGTTGTTTTCACATCCATCTGTTCTACCTCAAAATCAAAAGCAACAACAACAGATAAAAGTAATCTAATAGAAGCTACCTTGGAAAAAAGAGAAAAAATATCACCAAAATCAATTCCCAGCACTTAGGAATAACCTTTTGCTACCAACCAAGCTTTGTATTTCTCCACCTTGCCTTCTTCATTCATATTCTTCTTAAACACCCATTTTCTGCCAATGGGTTTCCTTCTGGATGGAAACTCCACCATATCCCAAACCTCTTTTTTGTGCAAAGATGTCATTTCATCAACCATGGCCTCTTTCCAGAGTTTGCCATCCTCTGAATCTACTGCTTCCGTCACAGTTCCAGGATCATCATCAGTAATAGATAAATACAAATTTGAATAGAAAGCAGATGGACTATACCTTTCTGGCTACCTTCTTTCTCGAACTGATCTTCTCACAACTGGAGTTTGTGGCTCTTCATCTTCTGATTCCTCTTTGTTTGTAGATTCTGATTCTTCCTCCTTTAGCTCAAATTCTATCTTCTCAGGTTCCTTTGGTAGGACTTCATGTTTAATAACGTCTTTCACCTCTCTAAACACCAAATCTTAGTTGTCCACAACCTTCCTTGTTTTTGGGTTCCAAAGCTTATAACCTTTTAAACCATCCTTATACCCAATAAATATGCACCTTTCAGATTTACTATCCAACTTTGTTCTTTTCTCCTTTGGAACATCTACATGTGCATCACATCCAAATACCCTCAGATGTGAAAGAGAATGTTTCTTACTAGTCCATACCTCTTGTGGAGTCTTATCCTCCAACGCTGATGAAGGTGATATGTTGACCATGTAACATGCCATCTCCACCGCCTCTACCCAGAATTCTTGTCCTAACCTGACACCACTGAGCATGCTTCTTGCCTTTTCTGTCAATGTCCTATTCATTCTTTCTTCAACTCCATTTTGCTAAGGTGTGTATGGAGTAGTCTTCTTCTGTGCTATACCACACTTCTTATAGAACTCTTCAATTTCCTTCTTGTGAAACTCTCCATTTTTATCTGTCCTCAACAACTTTATCTTCTTCTCTGTCTAGTTTTCCACCAGATCCTTGAATTCTTTAAACCTGTCAAAGACTTCAGATTTCTTCCTGAGGAAATATATCCATGTATTCCTTGAGAATTCATCTATAAATGATAGATAGTACACATATTTACCCAGTGATGGAACCAACACAGGTCCAAACACATCACTGTGCACAAGCTCTAATATTTGTTTTGCCCTCTTAGCACCAGAGGGGAAACTCACCCGATTCTGCTTCCCATATACACAATTTTCATATAAATCAAAATCCAGAGAGAAATTAGACATACCTTGTACCATACCATCACCATCAAGTATTCAAAGGCCCTTCTCTCCAATATGTCCAAGCCTTTGATGCCATAGCATGGTCTTTTCTCCATAGACCACTAAATTTTCTGCTCCACTTTCAGGAAGCACATAATTGTTGCACCCATCAATAACAATGCTACCGTGAAGCTTGTACTGAGTTCCAATCTAAACTCCCTACATCAATACCAGTGCTCCCTGAACCATGTTGTAGATATATTTCTCGAACACTATTTTTACTCTTGCATAATCCAGCTTGCTTACAGAAATAAGATTTCTGGCCAATGTAGGAATATGCAGAACACTCGGAAGTGTTCTAATCCTTCCACCTTGCGACTTCAACTTGAATTTTTCACGGCCAATGATTTTATCCTTCCTGTCATCCCCTAAGAAGACATCACCACCATCGTATTTCTCATACTCGCAGAACCACTCTCTATGGGGAGTGAAGTGAAAGGATGCACATGAGTCAATCAACCAAGCCTCATGATCTACATGTGTACTTGAAGAAGAAGCCAAGTAGACATCCCCACCTTCATATGAGGAGGTTTTTGCCTCTGCAGAAGGAGCATCATTAGATCCCTTTCCTTTCTCAGGAGCTTTAAGATTTACAGTCCCTTTTGAAGTGCCCTTCCTTTCCGCATTGCTAGCACACCTTTATAGGTTCTCCTAGAGATTTAGATCTCCCACTCGAGGACTTATTTTTGTTTATGTTCTGGGACCGTCCTCGTACAAATAAGGCATCACCATTCCGACCCTCTATATTTTTCTGTTTCATCTCCTCCGACAGCAAGGATGAGATTATTTCATCAAACTGCAAAGCAGTTGCATTGCTACTTATTGTAATAACCAGACTGTCCCTGACTAATCTGGTAGAGAACGCAACAAACTGATGTACTTATCTTCATCTGCAATTTTAATATCAATAGATAATAACTGAATTACCACAATATTAAAGGCGTTCAAATGCTCTGTCACTAAGTCTATATCTTTCGTTCTCAGATTATACAACTTTTTTCCTAGGGAAAATTTATTCACCAGAGACTTAGACTGGTACAAAACCCCTAATTTGTCCCACAAAGCCTTCGTCGAAGCTTCCCCTAAAACATTCAGCAATACCGAATTTGAGACACACAAACATATTGTTCTCTTTGCCTTCCAATCCAACTTCACCTAGTCTTCAGCTAACATTGTTGTTGGTGTAGTACCTGGATCTACCGCAATCCACTGATCTTTACCCACTAGCAAATCCTCCATATTGAGTTTCCACAACTCAAAACTCTGACCATTAAATTGCTCAATATTTATCTTTCCACTGCTCACCATCTTCTTTCACCACAAGAAACGATCTTGCAGATATCCCACTGAACAGGGTCTACCACGAGCTTGAGAAAAACCCCTCAGCAGCAAATGCGTCCCCTTGAAGATGAAACAACTCTGATACCAAATGTAGGTTTTAACCCCGTATAGAAATTACTTGCGTATAAATTCTAAAAATAGAAAATAGACAATGGCGAGAGCATAAAACATAAAACATATATACACAGAGATTTTTCCTTAGATCCCAAAATCGGGACTACCAGATTGATTTTTCATTATATTCCTTTCAATGTTACAATACATATATATACATGTTGAAGGATCCATAAACCCTAATCCAATAACCCTGGATTAGAACATAACCATAGTTCCCTTGATTGGATCTATAAAATATCATGGACAAAAAACCATCATGCCTAAAACCATGTGAAAAATGCATGCACAAAATCATAGGTAGGTCCGCCCACATAATATAGGGTCCAAAAAAAGATTCCCGGGCCATTGCCCCAGACCTTGTGTAGGGGGTACCACCCCCATGCATACCTCCCCTGCTGCACTTGGCACAACGTATAGGTGGGACTACCGCCCCCTGCGCATGGGGTAGTCGTGTTAGAAAATTATATATTACGGAGCAATGGAACACATAAAATATTGCAGAAATATAAATACAGAAAACGTACAAAACAAGAGAGACACAGATATACGTGGTTCACCCAGTTTGGGCTACGTCCACCCCGAACAGCCAGTCCTTCATTTTTTATTATCCAGCAAAATGAAGAGACACAACCTACAGCAAATCCGCTGTAATATCCTCTGTTTTCTCTCACAGTCTCACCTCTCTGTTTCTCGCTCATAGAATACACATCTATCTCACAGCCTCAAATACAATACCCTCATACAAAGAGAGGGGTTGCCTTCTAGGGCAAAAAACCCTAAACTAAACATAAGTTCTACCGTCAGATCATCCGCCTAATGAATGACCCAGATTGACTAGAAATTACCCAGATTTGTGGGCCTTTGAACATCTCATGAGAAATAAAAGTCTCCCATGGCATGTTAAGGACGCTCAGGTGGTGAAGGACAATGATTTTGATCAAAGAGTAATGGTAAATGCTATTCAACTGCTGGGGGTATGGCCTCCTATGTACAATATGTGCCATCTTCTCAATGTTTCTAAACATGAAGTAAGGAAGATTCATCATCTTTAGTCTAGTGAAATGCATGAGAAGTCTAATGTGATAGGCATACAACCAGGAGAACCTACCTTCACAAGTGAAGTACTTGATAATGATTTTCATCAATGGGGAATACCTGTCTTCCAAAAAATTGAAGGGGAATACTCTCTTCATTTTGTCTTTGTATCTAGCCTTGATGTAAGGCTCATAGTACTCCTCATCAATATCCTGAGCTTTGTACCAATTTTCACCCACATCTGGAATTCCTGTAGCCTCTGAGATGACAACTGGTGATATGGTGAAGGTTATTTCGGCAAGGATTACTTCATTACTGTGCAAATGAGTCACAAATAACCTAGCCAACTCATGATTAAATTTGACTCTTTCTGTCATTTCACAAAAATCAAAGCATGCCTGGTGTTTAAAGCAAGAAATGGCAAGTGGACAAGCTTGTAACTCCCTCAAACTAGTAGGCTCTTCTATGATAATTCTTCCTCCTTTATGAGGCTTCCTCTGGTGCTTATGTTTCTCCATGGAACTATCACTAAGTGTCTCTTCCTCATAGTCATATTCACTGTGTCTTTCCATTGTTTTTCTATGACTGTGAACACTTATGGTTTTATATGGACAATGAAGGGATAGGGTGGAGGAATGAAATGAACAGAGTGAAGATGAAGGAATGTGTGAGAGTATGATGTGTGAACATGTTTTTAGGGATGAGTAGGTTTTAGGCAGGGAAAATTTTAAGAACCCCCCCTAAATTTATAAATATAATAAATGGGCGAATCTCCATGGTATATAGGAAAAATGGAAGGCGATTTTATCAATAATATAATATGTATATATAATTTTTTGGCGAATCTCTCACCAGGCATGGCGAATATTTTACTCAATTATAAAATCTTGTAAGATCTTGGCGATTCTTTCACTAAATAATAAAACTTTGTAAAGTCCTAGTGAATCTTAGCATAGGCTACATGCTTGTTTAATTCCCCCATTTAAATAGGCTATATTCCAGGTGAATACCATGGGTCAATACCATGTGCCATTTTGGTGAATACCATGGGTCAATACCATGTGCCATTTTTATTTTTATTAATTCTAATATTAGGGTTAATAATGGTTTTTTGCATGGTATTAATAACAATCTAATCCATGGTATTTGCCCCATAGTATTTTGGCCATAGGTTTCACCTAAATATAACCCATTTTTTGAGTGTTCGTAAATATAAGGTGACTTATGGAGTAAATATAAAAAATGTTTTATTTGTTTACCATACCTCTCGTTTATTTATATTTTTATTAATTTACCATACCTCTTTTACAAATATGGTATTTGGCCCATAGGATTCACTTAAATAAAACCTCTTTCTTGAGCCTTCATAAATAGAACGAGGGTTATGGATTAAATATAAAAAGAGGTTTTATTTATTTACGATACGTCTAGTTTATTTATATTTTTATTTATTTACCATACCTTTTGAGTAAGTATAAAAAGACGTTTTATTTATTTACCATACCTCCACTTTACTTATATTTTTATTTGTTTACACCTTACATGTATATAAGGTGACTTATGGATTAAATATAAAAAATGTTTTATTTATTTACCATACTTCTCATTTATTTATATTTTTATTAATTTACCATACCTCTTTTATAAATATGGTATTTGGCCCATAGGATTCACTTAAATAAAACCTATTCTTGAAAATGGGCGAATGGAAGGTTGTAAGTCCTAATTTCAAGGGCTAAATTTACCTTTTTTACCCTCTCCCTTAAAATAAGGTGGGCTATTTGAGGTGATTTGTAAAAATGTACTATTATACAAAATATTCGCCCACTAAAAATTTAAAACCCCTTAATTTCGCCAAAGGGCGAACATTCGCCCCTAAAATTATCCTTGGTTTTAGGGAGAGTGGGTAGGGTTGATGGAGAGTGTAAATATGAATTTAGGGAAAATGTATGAGGGAAATGGGATTTAGGAAATATGGTATGTGGGAATGGGGTTTAGTGAATAATGGCAAGTAGATAGGGTAAATAAACACTAGTGATATGAGGAAAACTAGGGTTTCACCCTAGAAGCTAGCGTTTTATATTTAAGAATGCAAAACACCAAACTTGGCAAACAAAACCCTAAAACATAAGATGTGATAGATGAACTTACTTTTAAGAGAGAGAAATTGAAAATTTTGAAGTGAATTGGTAGTTTGGGAGCGATTTGGGCTTGGCTGTGCAAAAACGCAGCGCCTCACACAGGTGCGCAACGCTACTGTGAAAGTGCAACACTTGTGTAAAATTACATAGGAAAACATTGCCAGGTGCGCAGTTCCAACTAAAAAACACAACGCCCTCCTCAAAAGCGCAACGCCGCTTAGATTTTCCCAAAAATGCAACGACTTACTTGTATTTGCCCAATTTTGCTTGAAATTGATCCTTAGCTCTCCTTTTGGCACTTTGAACCTCAACACTAGCATAATGAAATGACAAATAGAAGGATGGCTTTATATAGCTTTCACTTTTTGATTTTTTATTGGTGAAAACCCACTTTTATAATGTCTATCTGTTTTTTCCAATACTCTGTTTTTTGATGCTTGTTTTCTTTGCTTTGATAGGTGGACTGATGCTCAAATTCTTTGAATTTTTGCAGTGGCAGTACTTTGGCAACATCACCAGATGTCCAGGAGCAGCATGGAACCATTATTACATATGAGAACATTAAAATTACATAAAATTTAAAAATAAAATACAAATGCTCTGTTTTCACCTCAAAACTAGTTTTGAGGTGAGAACTTTTTTAAGCTTACAAACTAACAAATTATGGCTTTCTGATCATTATTGACTCCTCATGTCTTTGCTGACCATTATTAGCAATAATCAATAAATTTTGACCATGGTGGAAACCCTAAGACCTAATGAGATCGAAAACCTATGTAATTGATGAAATGAACTGAAAATGAGCATGAATCGTGATTGAAAGGTATGAAAGGAGGTCAGCAAGTACATATCATGAGGTAAAAACTGAAGTAAACCATACCATCAGTAGATCCATGACCTAATGGAATGCAGCCTAATCATAATGGGACTCCTAGTATCAAATGAAAAAGAGTAAATTTTGATCACTGATGGCAGTGTGAAGACACTGACACTAACAAGAAGGAAAAAATAACTACATGGGAAGCTTGGAAAACATCATGACATGGATTGTGTCCTGTTCACTTAGCCCAGGTCGACAAGGAAGATGGTACAAGACTCCGGTTGAAGGAGAAGTCAAACGTAGAGACCTAAGGCAAACAAGACTCTGTTTTGTACACGTTTCACAGTGATGGGATCCGAAACAACTTGCTGAGCCCACGGAATTCAACAGCCATCTGTGCAACCGAATCCAACATCCATCACCTTAGATTTATGTCTTCAGTAGCCGAGGAAGAGAATTCCTTGTGTCTGTCTGCTATGTATTTTTGGCTGTAGCTTATTTTTCTCCATAAACAATTTTATAATTTCTTTATAAATACCTGTGTGAAGAACGCAAAACCAGTTCAAATTTGCTCATGTATTAATCTTAGACTACTATTTTGTAATTTTGAAAAACTCATTTTCTATTTTTAATATGAAGACCGTGTGTTTTATGGATATCTGAAAGCGTTTTTGGAGTTTTCATTGAGTATGCATAACTTGAGCAACTGCAGAGGGCTCGTGCGCTGACTAAGGTTTCATTTCATTTTGTTTTGTCTTTTATAGTTAAGCTGTCAATTCACCATTTCTTGCATAGTGTTCATAATCGTTTCCATACTAACCTTGTTTATAATTTAGTCTTTATCATTTTCTTACTAATGCAAAATAGCTTCTTTCAGTGCAGAATAGCTTCTTTTTGTTTAAATTCTTTCTAAGTTTTTATCAGTAGTTAGAGGTTGAAATGTAGTAGTGTGATGTAGTTTATTTCATTTGCAGTTTCACTAGTCTTTAAGTTTTCAATTAGACTGATCAATGCCATTACAATTCTTGCCATTTTATTACTAGTTTAGTGACTCATGGTGTAGATGAATGTTTCTAAAAAACCCTTCTAGTTGATAACTCATCTTAAACTAAGTGGTTGAATACTTCATTCACGCAATGAGTCTTTTCTGTGTTTTTGCATTTTTCTTCTCTTAGAACAATGAAGTACAAAATTCCTCAAATGCCATCACAAGGAGGTTTTTCTCCCAAAATTGAGAGGCAGAGTAAATAAGCACTTCATTTAGTTTTGTTTTCAGTGTTTTTGCATTTTTCTTCTCTTAGAAAAATGAAGTACAAAATTCCTCAAAATGCCATCACAAGGAGGTTTTTCTCCCAAAATTGAGAGGCAGAGTAACTAAGCACTTCATTTAGTTTTGTTTTCCATAATAGATAGTTGTAATTTCATTTTTAGTTTTAGTGTTTCATTTAGTTTTGTTTTTACAATAGATTACACATTAGTTGTAATTTCACTTTCAGTATTTAGTATTTCATTTAGTTTTGATTTTGTAATTGATTAGACAATAGTTGCAGTTTTATTTTTTTTAGTTTGTAGCTCATGATTTGGAAATAATGAAATGATTGGAAATAGAAACTCTGTTTTCATTTCTTGATTAAACTCTACTTCCAAATCTTATTTGAAACTTTTTCAATTCTCATTTCTTTAGGTTCTTAGCAGTCTTTACAGAAGTTAGATTTAATATTCTGTTAAGCACATTGTAAATCAGTAGGAATTAAAGGATCAAAAACCCCCAAAACAACATAAAACTAAAAAACAATGAAGTAAGAAATGGTCATCTAGCACATATAGTGCACTACACTTCATCAATTTACGATACCTGGATTGATAATTTATGTAGAGCAATTTAGGACACTAAATTGACCAAACACTTAGTTGTGCATGGATTATGTGTTTCCTATACGAGTTGAAATGTAGTTGGCTTGTATTGTGCATCTTGGTTTGATGATATTATGCATGTGACACTGCTATGGAGATTAGTATGATGGTGGATGATGTTTATATTTTTGAGTATGGTTGTTGATGCGATATTGTTGATGTCACTACATCATGTTGTTGCTTCCTGTTGCAGAGATTCATGCTCCATATGATTATTATTGTTGTTTTTATAATTTTCTATAGAGAGATGATGTATTGTGATGATCAATGTGCTATATTTTTTTATTCACGATGTTGATATATATTGGTGGTTATTGATATTGCTAATGTGAAGTGTTACATGTTGAAAAGAGGTTTCATGATATGTTGATATATGATTTTTGGTGGGCCACTATGCACTGTTATAAGTTGTTGAATGTTGCTAATGAGATGTTGATTTATTAGTGGTCATTTGGAGAGTCTGACACATATTTCTATATGATATATATTTTCATTATATTACTACCATGAAGAGGAAATGTTGTTAATCATATGCTCTATGTACTGGCATTGTGACACTGTACTAGACATGCATTGATGGGAGGATTTTATGATAGTCGTAGTCTCATTTTTGTATGTTTCATGCATAGAGTTGTGAGCCATGATTGGCATGTGTATAGTGAGTTATGAGAGTTAGTCAAACTTTGTATGGGTTGTTAGTAGTGTTGGTAAAACCATGCATTTAATGTATTATTCATGTACACTCTCATACTTATCATGGTGGGACATTCTAGAGTTATGTATGCTTTGAGAGAGTCATATGAGTCATAGTTTAGCCATATATGGGCTTATTAATGTAATTGTGCAACCATGTATTATCATATTTTGTAGCCATATAATAGGCTTGTGAAGCCCTGTACTTTGTTGTATATCTTTTGGTCATAGTCATTGGTCCATGTGGAGTATCCTCTTGCATGTGGCAAGGAGGAAATGACAATGATATATATCAGTACACATCCAGTCATGGAGATGTTTGCATTTAGTGGAGTTTGGATGGTCATGATGTTATGACCTTGTCATCATATATTTGTTGCTACCATGTTTTCTTTAGAGGAGGTTGTTACTACCCATTGAGATAGGAGAGAGAGCACTTGATTGAGATATTACTGTTGCAGATGTATGAGTTTTCTATTGCTGAATAATACACTTTGGAGAGGATGTATTTGCTTTTTTTGCTTCAAAGTTGGTTGGATATATGTTGCTGCTGCTTGGTTGTCACATTATGTTGTTGTTGCTGCTATGTGTTGCTGATATGATCTGCTGCTACTACATGACATGGATTTTTCTGCTACTGATAGGAGATGTATATTACTGCTCTAGTGTGTTGTTTATTAAGCATATCTTGTGTCCATGGGGAGTTTATTGCACATATTTTTCTGTTATGTGGAGGAGTTTTGTTTTTATTCTCATCTTTCGGTTCTGCATTTCATTATTCGTCACCTGCGTATGATATTTAATGGAGTTTATGTTTTTGTTGATGGAGCCCATTGGATGGAGAGGAGCATATAACATTTTTCCTTGACATGTTTAACCCCTTTCCTTTGATTGAAAGGGGTAGAATGTAAGGATGTATATCAATTTTCATGGGACAGTTCAAATGATTGGATTAAATGAGGTTGACATCAATGAAAAAGGGGGAGATTGTTGGCATTGATGTGTGTTGCATTGTTGCATATGTGTTGTTGGTTGGATTTGATGTCAACCTGGTAGCATGGGTTACAGGTCAATGGGTTATGCATGTGTATGTGTGGTTGCAAGTGGCTTGTGTATGGATGATGTGTAGATGTTCCTTGGCATGCCTGCTAGCATGGAGTTGTGAGGATGGAGATGTGATTTGCAAGTGTTCTATAAAAAGTGTGAGTAGAGGATGCCATGCTCCTCATGATCATCTTGTTGTTGTTGAGTCAGATGGTGGTGTTTTTCACTTCCCTTAATGATCAGTTGTGTAGAGGTGTTGCATGGCCAGTACATGGTAGAGATGCGATGATCTCCTTGTTCATGATGTTGCTACAGGAGTTAAAGTTGAGCAACCTTGTTGATTAGGTATCCATGTCTCAGATTAGGTCCATATGTTGATGATATGATATATAGGACTTGGAGAGGATATACAAGCGTTAGAGGATGCTTGAGCTGGTTGTACAAGTGTTGGAGAATGTCTGATATGTTATGGAGTTGCATATTGATGGCAGAGTTGTTGTAGAGTAGGTTCATGGCCCAGGTGTTAGTATATTTGTTGGTTTGCATCCAAGTCAACCTAGTTTGACTTGTGATGATGATGGTGATGTGGAAGTGACTTGGTGAAGTGTTATAGAGGTGCCAGTGACTTCCAAAGGTCCTACAAGGGCTTGGAAAGCTCTGGAAAAAGTTTGGGAAAGATATGAGCTGATTTAATTAGTTTTCTTCCATCCTCTACCCCAATTGCATGGAGATAAGTTTGTGCATGCAGTTGAAAGGATCCAACCGCATAGAGACAAGCTTGTGCATGCAGTTGCAACCAGGATCAAGTAGTTTTATGCATGGGGTTGAGAATTTATCTATAATTTCTCCAGATTTCTCGTGCATCTCAGCTAATTTTAGTATTGTGGTGATGTTATTGATCAAATCTTTCTAGGATATGGTCGAAAGGTAAAAAATCTTATACAGGTTGGTTAAAATTGAAAATATCCATTACCTAAGTGAATTTAGTAGAGTGATCAAGTCAAGAAGCCGAATCCATATAAAATCAAATGTATGAACATAACTCCATCACTGATTTGCAATTATTGATTTAATCACTTCAGAAAATGATGAATAGTAGGAGATGTTGAGTCTATTTGGTTGGTGTTCTTGAGAGTATGAGAGCATGCCATTGTGAAGGCATTGAAAGTGAGTAGAGATTGTAGAAGCTGCTCACATAGTTTTGCACTGTTTTATCAGAATTGTGTATGCAGTATTTAGAGAATGATTTGAGGAGAATTTTAGTTTTGTGTGTGTTGTGGATGGCAGTGTTTAGAGAGGAGAAGAATTGGAAGCTTATGGTGTGTTAGAGAGTAGAGTTAGTTGTGATTAGAAGAGGATAATTTCCCTTCTCTGGGTCAGATATTTTGATTCATATTTTATGTGCAGTATGATGGTATTTTTGGGTTGCTCATGTTGACCAGATTGAGAACACAATTTGAAAATATATGAAACATGGTTCTCATGGACGAAGTGAAGGCGTGGTGGATTTAGAGTAAACAACGATTTGGCAGATTTAGTAGAAGGAATATATTTCTCCATCCAATAGGAGTTGGATAGTCCAATGGGAGTTAGCCGAGGATTGTTGGTCGTGGGGGCTTCCAATAGATAGATTTCCGTAGATATGTGATATAAACAAATTTCCTAGCTGATAGGTTCCAGCATACTGTGAAGTAATCCAAGTCTTTTGGTTTATGGTTGTAAGCTAATCCACATATAATTTTTTCAACAAAATAATAAAATAATTGAGTAGCACTACAGCAACAAAGTTTTTTTTTCCTGAAAGGGTTTCCACTAGAAATACTTGTGTCCTTATGTGTGCTTGCTTGTGTTGATATTTTCCATGGTTATTATTCTTTGTTTTTATTCCGGCTTTCATGATTTAATAATATAATATTGTGGATGTGTGTTGCAAATTGATAACTCGATAAAAAGTTATAAAATAAATATAAAGGCCATCACTAAATATTCACCCCCCTCCCACTAGTGATCTAGTTTCCAACAACAGGGACTCGACCTCGCCAAGTATAACCATTTCGTTTTGTTAGTCATCCAAGGGGATTTCAAAGTGTCTACCCACGCTTCTTAAAAACTACAGAATGACACCCCAATCATTAAAGTGATAGCCAACTGGTGGCTATCCAATGATATTCAACGCATACGAGACTGCATCACAAATCTAGATGGGGTCTACTTCCAAGTTGTCAAGCGAAAGGTGGATTCCTTGGTTGGCAGACTCGCAAATGAGGGGATAGATGGAAACAAAATGTTGATCTCCCATGCATGGAAAATATTACCTGATAGAAAGTTGTGTTAGGACTATGAAGATCTCAGTCAAAATGACACAAAGAGTAATGGTTTTCAAGAGTGATCATTCCTTGTCCAACCAACATCCCACTTCATGATGGAAAAGTACAAGGATTATGTAGAAGGTGCTATGAATCCCTCACATGTACCTCCCTGCTTGAAGCTCTTAATGAGCCCTCAAACCTTGATATAATAGATGATTGGTAGCACCAACCACCTCATCCATCCATCAACAACTTGAATCAACAAAATTCTTAGGTATATCTCACCGTACACATGATGAATTACCACATTAAAATTTCCATAATTATTCTCGACATTTTAAATTCCATGAAGATTGACTTTTTTCCCTATTCGAGCCCGCCTTGCACTCCATTATTTCTAAACTCTGCGCTATTTCCCTTATCTTGGTTGATTGTTGATTACCCTTCGTCCATCCCCCTTGAAGCTCTTCTGCTCCCGCCCTCCAACTCCCTCTGTTTTCACCCCCTTGGCAACCCTCTAATGGTTAGGACCCACCATTCTACTAGGGGCTCCTCCTCGAGCCGCAGACCAAGAGGTCATAGCACAGATTTTTGGAGGCAACAAAGAATGCACCCTAGAACTAGATTTGACACAACGGCCCATCAGGCAACCCTCAACTTCCACAACTCATTCTCGCCCGAGATAAAAGTATACATCAATCAACTTGAGGAGTGAGTGGAGGAAATTAGGAGAAATATTGGAACTGAGGCTGTGGACAAGAATTTCAAATGGATTCTCGACCCATGCCTCACTAGAGCTTGTGAAAATATTTATAGCCATGCAATTGAGCTCGCCTGGATCATGAAAACTCTCCTGGTTTTTCCATGTAGGACAAAAATTAGGCTAGGAAAGTGTTGGAGGACAAGAAAACGTTGAATTTTGGTGCACCATAAGAAATTCACCGCCAAAGGCTTGCCTCAGTATGAACGACTCAAAAGTAGCACTGGAAAGAAGCATGGAGGTGATGGAAACACCTTCCCCAGCACTGACCACCTGAAGCAGGACAAGATCCAAGCGAGTGGGTCGCCGACCAAACCCATCACCATGGGAGTAGACCAGTCCATTTCAGTTAAGTCACATGATCTGGTTTTTTTATATCCTTTTTGTAATTTTTTCCTTAAGAGTGCTCGATTATATTGTTTAAGATCTCAGACAGGGTCTAGCTGATGCCCACCCTAGCTATCCGATCACAGGCACACCTTAGTCAGCTCCCACATGTAGTGTTTTGCCCTTGATTTTGTATCTCAGGATGACCTTTGAAAAACTATGATATATGCTTTTTTGATTTTATTAAGTAATAGAATTACAATCTTACTTACCAAAATAAAACAAAATAAAATTATAGTTATGAATTTGTATCTATGGGCTGAACAAATTCATTCAATCCATTTAAAGTCATTAAAGGGAGTGAGAAGAAGAATAAAAAGGAATTAAAGAGAGCCAGAAGAGAAAAATGGGACTTGCGTAAATGATTCACCGAAATCCATCAAATGGGTATAAAATCGGCCAAGAGCCCTAATCTTGAAAGGAGGATACCACGAATAAGAAGGCAACCATTAATTTTGTTCACTGTGGTGATATACCACAAGTCTAGTCCTCCTCAAATTCTAGAAAAACCCATGCATGGAAAAGGGTTTCCATTATCCCAAATATCTTGTGGGCATTACCTCCCTCGTGTGGATTAACCATGCTCAATGATGCTTGAAGTGAATGGAGGGGATGGACGACCCATGCCTCATCCTTATTCACATGAGATAGCCTATTGTTTCCTTGAATGACGAGCCCCTTGGGCCTTGGGATATGGTAGGTATTTAAGACCATATTTGGGGGATTTGGAACATGCATATGAATCCCTTTTTATCAGGGTTTTGGGTTTGAGGTTGGCTGTGATTTTAGATGAATGTTTTTATTTCTTTAAACATTGAACAAGGAAACGTTTGCAAATTGGGTTTTGGGTTTGAGGTTGGCCGTGATTTTAGATGAATGTTTTTATTTCTTTAAACATTGAACAAGGAAATGTTTGCAAATTGGGTTGAGAGGTGTTTGATTATTCAAATCAACGAGCAAATAATTTTCCAGCTGTGAAGGCTTTGTTGTTTAACAATTTTATTAGTATCGACTAATCTTCAATAACAAACATGGGTTGAATATTGTCACTCATGGAGAAACAAAGTACTAGCCATAGCTAGTAAGCCTCAATAATGCTATTAGATGTCTATTTGAAACCTCATCATCCATGAAAATAATACTATTGTGATTCCTTTGAGATATAGGATGATCCCACCCCTGCCTACCTCCCCAGTGATGGATAAAATTTACAATTATGCATATGTTCAATTTTTGACAAATGGTAAGTATTAGAGTGTACTAAATTGTTTATCATAATATACATATATTTTGGAAATTTATTCTTTTCCATAGATTATTCAATATAAGATTTTTGAGCTTGCAACAAGATTGTTGTGATATTATAAGGAATAATTTCCCATTGATTTTAATTTTTCATTTTCCTATATGTCAATGCTTTTAGGGCTAAATATGAAATCACATTTTGAAAAGAAATTAGATATAGGTAAAGAGTCTAACAACATCAAACTACACACACAAGTGTATGCAATATTTAAAAAGTATATGAGAAGGTTCTCCAAACTAACCTTGTTAGGATTTCTCCTTAAGGAAGAGAAATGTTTTCTTTGCCTTCTTCTTTCATAGTGTTGCAGTGAATTTACTGACCATGGTAGAGAATCTCTATTCTAGATGAGCACATTAAGAATTTTCTTAAATACTATTACTTTTTAAGGTGTAACAAGTATTTTTGTTATCAATATATTCAAGGTGGACTTTACTACGTCTTTTCATTAACCATTCTTAATAGCTTATGCATTGTGTTATATGTATGTATAGATTTTGACATCCCCTATAACCGGTGGGGTGACTGCTAGTTTTGGCATGTTGGAAGATATCAACTTAACAGTATTCAAAATTAATAAATTCATACACTTTCTAGGTTATTCTCATAGGCATCAAATTCAAAATGTATGTCCACATGTTTTTTGGGAATATGATGCACGCAGTAATTTTTCCATCTCAATGTTCGGTTATGAAATTTTCCATCCATAGTAGATATAAGTTCATAACCTCTCTTTAAAATACAAACACTTTGAGCATCTTCTTATGTTTACATCTTCTCCTAAGATTTAACCAATTTAATGCATTATAATTCCCATGTGACAAACAAAATCCCTCCATTATTCCATTGGGTTCACAATTACTACACCTAGTCTCTATGACTTACAACTACCTTATATTCTAGACCATGTATCAATGCTCTCTAAAGTAGATATGATCAGATATATGTAGGTAAATACATGTTATTACAACCATTATTGGAATATGGTTATCGAATTTGGATATATGAATGTATTGAAGTTATTTGAATGAAGTTGTTTTGTTTTTTTTTAAGGATTTTGTAACCATCTCTATTATTATTGTTACACACAATTTTGTCAAAGAAAAAATAATGGTAATTAGGGAAGCTACCCATTCAATGAAGATGGTTGGAAACATTCCAAAAATCTATTCCTACTTGTTCTTGGATCAGGGATGTACCCTTTGTAGACCATGAATACCAATGTAGTGTTGTCTAATGAAGCCTCTGCCAGTATGTGAAGAAGGAAACATCGACATTACTTTATGGATTTGAAACAACCATACAATAGATATTTCATAAAATTATTGACATGATGATATTTTGACATATTATTTCTGAGGAGTATGGCACTAAAACAAACATCAAATATAATGTACTTATCAAACCTGAAGGTTTTGAGAGACCTATCTTAGAGTGCCCATATTAAGACAATTGCCGAGTATGGAATGTGCTACCATATCTAAGTAAAGCATGTCTTTAGCCTAAAATTAGAAGAAAACCCTTCTCTAGGCCTCATGTATTTGAAAATAATGTGTCTCTCTCACATTCTTAGGGATCTCAATCTAATGTTAAACATAATACAATTGCAGGCTTTTATACGAAAGAACATGTGCCTAATAAATGCATTAATTTGAACACTGAAAGGAAGAAAGGGATGAATGCATGACAACTAGATATTTGTGATTTCAGATCAAAGAGGAATTCAATTTATAGATGATTAAGAAAAAATCACACTGATATATAAGTGTTGAAAGTATACAAGTGCTAAGGGGATCAAAATCTGTTGGGTGCTTTTTCAGTGCCAAGTTTGATCCTATTGAGGAATTGCAATCGTAGATGCTCCTCAATCAACTTAACTTGATAAGTTTGTAGCTGTAAAATATTCTTACGGTGCGTGCAAGAAAAAATACAAGGCTTAGATCAACCTCATAATCTACTTGATCTTCCTAAATTTTACAACAACCATTCCAAGTTTGATCTGTGATCAAATATGTGATTAGTAGATGTGACGGATTTGAAGCAATTATAGAGGCGCAAGTGAATCACATTTTAGAAGGTATAGTCAATAGAGAAGGTCACCCTAATATGAACAGGTTGTTTGAGACATTAGTTGTATGTCTCATAATTAATTGTATGTCCAATTGGGACATATTTTCTATGTGGTAGGTTTTGAAGGGTGTTTTCCCTTGTTTTATGGGAGAAATAATCATTTTAAGTCCCACATATCCACTTGGAGAGAACGTGGGTATCCTAATTGGCTTGCATTAGTTGTGTAGTGAGTCCACTTTGAAGGAGTAAGTGAAGTACTTTTGGGGCTAGATTTTTCAGCTTGGAATCCTCTTAATTTCACCATCGAAGGAGGGTGTAGGTGTGGCTTACATGGTTTATGGTGCAAGGGATCATTGAATGAAAGGGGGTCACTTGATTGGGGTTAGTGTGCCTAGTTTGGAAGATTCCATGAAAGGTTTGAAGATTAATAAAAGGATCTTTAAGATTTGAAGGGAATTTGGAGGTTGGATGTTACACCAAAAATCCTTTTTTTCCTTTTTTTAGATACCCGTCTATTAGAAACACTAAGAGGGGGGTGAATTAGTATTTCTTTGCAATTGTTAATTTTTCTAGTTAATATTTTTATCACAATTAAATCAGGACACACAAATATGAACAAGAAAAAAATAATTTTATTAATAACATGATGAGGACTCCAATCCTCTTTTACAATAAATCAGGCTCCAACACTAAGAGGGGGGTGAATTAGTATTTCTTTGCAATTGGTAATTTATGATAGTTAATATTTTTATCACAATTAAATCAGGACACACAAATATGAACAAGAAAAAAATAATTTTATTAATAACATCATGAGGACTCCAATCCTCTTTTACAATAAATCAGGATCCAACTTGTACAACAAATTCTTCAACTCTTTTCAAGGCTCCAACCTTGAGTGATGACTCCAATCCTCCTTCAAATACAAGCTCCAAATTGGTAAAAAATCAGGACTCCAATCCCTCTAAGCTCCAACTTTATTGTTAGTAAATTTAACCCATTGACTTGCTAAAATATAGGAACATGACTTGACTATAGTGACATCCAAGATGATTAAGGGACGTGAAATTGTTTTATATTTGGTACAATATCCTGAGCCAAGTGTAATTTTTTAAAATGATGATTTTTTTATCTTCTTTATTCTTGATAAATTGTTATCATGTGGAGGTTGCAGGGCACCCATGGGACAAGAACATTTAACTACTCCATAGGTCATATGTTTGTTTCAACTACCTGAATTGTTATACTAGATAAGAGATATGAAAGTTGCTATTTCATTAGTCTTAGTTTTATCATGTGATTGAAGGAGAACATTACATTTGGGCCTAGCCCACCATCTATCAAACAACAATGGGAAATTTTATCACAATTTTTCATTGAAACATAAAAGGGAGGATTCTTAGTGAGATTTTTAGGATAATTTATAGCAAAAAGTCTATCTTCAAAAACCTCTTCTTCATGATTTGCCTCAAGTAAGTGTATAGGAGTAGGAGTTTTACCTTCCAAGAAACTTTTCAAATGTTATTGCTACTAAGGGATAATACTCATATCAATTAATGAAGTGTCAACTCTAATATTATCCATCTACTTTAAGATATCAAAATGAGACAAAGTTTAAGAAAAAGGAGAAGTGGTATTCTCATTCAAATGAGATTGCATTGAAATATTCTCTATTTTTCAACTCTTTGTTTTAGGTCCCTATAAGACTAGTGTAGCCCCCATATTGTTATTGTTGTGCCCCATAGAAACTCAGTATTGTTATTTTTATACAATTATAGTATTATTGTTATGTAGGCCTTGATTATATTACGACCCTTTAGACTCCTATATATACCAAGGAGGTATTTTCATTTGTATCATCCAATAATTATTCATTTATGTGATGTAAAAGGAGGTTTCCTTCTCGAAGAGGCTTATTTTCAAGTCGTTGATCTATGTTTTCTTCTATTTTGTGATTTGGTTGCATGACATTTTGTATTAGAGCTCTAAATCCTAGGGTTTCGCGTCTTCAAACAAGTCATCTTGGAATTTTTGCTATATATATATATATATATATATATATATATATTTGAGAGGCTTCAGAAGCTAAAATTTTGACCATGCAGAGAATAAATCTTGATTAACATCGTGTAAAAATTTCAGAGCTTGGTTCACTATACTTTTGTAGATATGGTCCAAAGAAGTTAGGGTTTCTGCATACTCCAAAATTTTGTCTCAAACAAGTGTTTTGAGAAAAATCGCCATAAATTTCTCTTCGTGCATCGGATTTGAATTTCGTAAAAAGTAATTGAAAGTTAGCAAACTGTAGTTTCTTTTTTTATCATTTGTAGGGTTATAGATTAAAATAATTACACATGGAATCCCATACAAGTTCGCTCTACTGAACCAGTCCATAATTAGGCCATCTTGATAAAA
This sequence comes from Pinus tabuliformis, assembly GCA_031772625.1. Classification (NCBI taxonomy): domain Eukaryota; kingdom Viridiplantae; phylum Streptophyta; class Pinopsida; order Pinales; family Pinaceae; genus Pinus; species Pinus tabuliformis. The sequence continues at coordinate 353,676,496 of CM062820.1, read as the reverse complement.
TTGACATAAATTTATCTTGAAGAATCGAGTCTTGGTCTAACTAGTGAGGTTGGAAAGAAGACATAGAGGTCTACTACAAAAATAAATTCAGACTTTAGAGAGCCAAAACCACAAATATACAACAGTTGGAAAGTCAACCTTATCAACAAGCTCAATATCAAGTTTTAAGAGGTGTGTATTTTTTAATTTGCATATTTTTATATTTAAAAAATCAGTTTGAAGTGGTTCAAATGGCATAGAGAGACATATATATCGTTAATTGGTTCCAAATGCTTCCCAAACAAAAAAATTATACATCGATTAAGCCCTCAAAAAACTCTACTATGACACATGAAGAAGAACAAATGCAACATAATATATCAAAATTGCGGGAACAATTTTCACTCTCACTAAGAGAAATAAAAAATGAATTGGGAGTGTTGAATGTTAAGATGGAGGGTTTAGAAGAAATGTTAAAAGGCAAAATGGATGGTTTAAATTGTGAAAAATTCCTTAAATTGCAACAACTAGAAATTTATTCCTCTAACTGATTAATTATGTAGTTTATTTGCTACGACAAACATCAAATACATCATACAACAATTATTCACCAATAAAAACACTACAGAAAATAAATAGGAATTGATAAATATAGATGCACACACATAAAATTTTGACATAGTTATTTTTGTACAATTGTCCTCGGAAAAATCTAATGCAGGAAAATTGGTGCTATGCAAACCCTCACACGTGTGGCTTAGATCAGCCACAAATCAATCGATCCTGCTTGTCTCTGCTACTAGAAGTGACTCTTTGGACCTCTGGAAAACTTTCTCAGTCTCTGGAAGTTGAATCGACCTCCCTCTCATCCAAATCAAACTGCTCTGTTGAAGCTACTATATAGCCCCTATGCAACTTCATTGTGGAATACTTCTGCGACTTGTTGCTACCTCTCCAGAAATGGAACTATTCCTCTGAACTCACTGTCTCTGCACCACACTATCTTTGTGTCCCCTATGGCTCAAACTTCTCTTCCTTGCTTAGTAGCTACTGCTGGATAGCTTGATCTTCCAAGGAAATTTGATCTCAAGTGTTTTGAACTGGGGTCCTATGTGGCGATACCTTTGAATATAGAAGATAATCAGGCTCCACACCCAACAATCTCCCACTTGGAGACTGATTGTAGCAACTCCACTGCTGCTCCATTTGCTGGACAATGACTCCTCTTTGGACCTGGTTGTTTCTCATATTCATCGTCATCCTTGAAGACCAACTGAAACTGAGCATATTCTTAGTTTCTCCCTGGTTACAACTTTTGTTAGCATATCTGCAGGATTCTGGCTAGTGTGTATCTTTTCCAGCTTCAACTCTCCATCTTCCAACACTGATCGTATGAAATGGTACTTGAGTTGTATGTGTTTAGTCCTGGAATGAAATGCTGAGTTCTTTGCAAGATGAATGGCACTTTGGCTATCACTGTATAACGTGCCCATATCATGCTCCTTACCCAATTCACCCATAAACCTTTGTAACCAAATCATTTCTTTACTAGCCTCTGTAGCAGCAACATACTCTGCTTCTGTTGTTGAAAGTGCAACAACACTTTGGATTTTTGAAACCCAACTGACAGCTGTTCCTTCAACAGTAAATACATATCCTGTAGTGCTCCTCCTGTTATCTTTGTCACCTACCATATCTGCATCAACATATCCTTGTAGGGAGATGTTTGAACCACCAAAGCATAATGCTTGATTTGTGGTACCTTTCAAATATCTGAGAATCCATTTCACTGCCATCCAATGTTCCTTTCCTGGATTGTTCATGTACCTGCTTACAACTCCCACTGCATGTGCAATATCATGCCTTGTGCAGACCATTGCATACATTAAGCTTCCAACTGCTGATGCATATGGAACTTTAGACATATAATCCATGTCTTCTTGGGTCTTTGGGCACATTTCCTTGCTAAGTTTGAAATGGCTAGCAAAAGGTGTACTAACTGGTTTTGCATTGTGCATGTTAAATCTTTTCAACACCTTTTGTATGTACTCATTCTGAGACAATGTTAATTTACGATTTTTCCTGTCTCTAGTTATTCTCATACCAAGGATTTGTTTCGCAGCTCCCAAATCCTTCATTGCAAATGAATTTGCCAATTTTCTTTTGAGCACATTTATTTCCTGCATGTTAGATCCTGCAACAAGCATGTCATCTACATACAGTAACAATATAATATAGCTGCCATCATTTTGCTTTTTCAAATTAACACAATGATCAGAGTGACATCTAGTATAACCTTGTTCATACATAAACTTGTCAAATTTTAGATACCACTGCCTTGGAGCCTGTTTTAAGCCATACAAGCTCTTCTTCAACCTGCACACTAGTTTCTCCTTCCCTTTCACCTCATATCCTTGTGGCTGCTGCATATATATCTCTTCCTCCAAATCCCCATGGAGAAAGGCTGTCTTTACATCTAACTGCTCAAGATGCAAATCTTCAGTTGCTACAAGACTTAAAATAGTTCTGATTGAAGTCATTTTAACAACAGGAGAAAATATTTCATCAAAATCAATACCTTTCTTCTGTGCAAACCCCTTCACCACAAGTCTAGCTTTATACCTCTGTTTTCCTCCATCTTCTTCCTTCAGCCTGTAAACCCATTTATTCTTCAATGTAGCTTTTCCTACAGGCAACCTGACTAAATCCCAAGTCTGGTTATGCATTAAGGAGTCCATCTCTTCTTCCATGGCTACCTCCCACTTCTTCCTGCTTTCAACCTGCATTGCTTCTTCATAACATTCAGGTTCACCGGAATCAGTCAACAATAAATAATATAATGAAGGAGAGTATCGTTCAGGGGGTCTACCTATCCTGGTAGATCTTCTAACACCACTTTCAAGTGTTTGGGGTGCCTGTTGCTGTTGTGGTGGTTGCTGTTGTTGTGGTTGTTGATTATTATTATTTTCAGGCACCTTTACTTTTTCAGTGATTTCATCAAAGACTGCGTATTCCTTGTTTTCCTTTTCCTGTTTCTTTTCCTGCTACTGATTCTTATACAAGACCTTTTCATTGAATATTACATCTCTACTCCTAATGATTTTGTAATTTTCGTAATCATATAAGCGATAACCAATATCATTAACACCATATCCAATAAAGGTACATTTCTTTGACTTTGCCTCAAGCTTTGTTCTATTTTCTTTATCAATATGGACAAAGGCCTCACAACCAAAAGGCTTTAAAATAGAGTGTCCATGCTTCCTCTGGAACACCACCATCCAAGGAACTTGAAGGCCCTCTGTTTATTAGATAAACAGCAGTATCTACAACATCTGCCCAAAACTGTAAAGGCAATCCTGCATGCAACCTCATGCACCTTGCACGCTCCATGATTGTTCTGTTCATCCTTTCTGACACACCATTTTCTTGTGGTGTTCTTGGAACTGTCTTCTCTCTGCGAATTCCATGCTCTGAACAATACCTATCAAACTCTTTGCTGCAATATTCACCTCCATTGTCTGATCTAAGACACTTCAATTTCTTTCCTGTCTCAATCTCAACCAAAGTTTTCCATTTCTTGAAAGTATCAAATACATCAGATTTATTCTTAATACAATAAATCCAAGTTTTTCTAGTTGCATCATCAATAAAAGTAACATAATAACGAGAGCCACCGAGAGATGATACCTGAGCAGGTCCCCATACGTCTGTATGCACAAGCTCTAATTTTTCGTTCTTCTTTTCTTTCCCAACTCTGAGAAATCTGACTCTCTTCTGTTTTCCATAAATGCAGTTCTCACAGAAGTCCAAATCAACATTCTTCAAACCCGGCAACAAATTCCTTGAGTGAAGAATCTTCATCCCCTTTTCACTCATGTGTCCGAGCCTATGATGCCATAATGCTGCATCTGCTCCTCTGGAAGTTAAAGCATTAACAGAGTTAGAAATACCATTGCATAAATACAATGTACCAACCTTTTCGCCTTTTGCTATTACCAGGGCTCCTTTAGTGACCTTCCAAGCTTTATCTATGAAAGTTGTCACACAACCTTCACCGCCTAACTGCCCTGTTGAAATCAGATTTTTCTTTAGATCTGGAACATGCCTTACCTCCTTTAATAGCCATTGGTTTCCATTCTGCTGTTTTACAAGAACCTTATCCATTCCAACGATTTTACAGGGTTTATCATCACCTAGACGAACTTGTCCAAAATCTCCTTGAACATAGTCACGAAAGTATTTCTTATCAGGTGTGGCATGGAATGAAGCCCCTGAATCTACCACCCAGGAATCAGTAATATTTTCGAAAGAAAGAATCAAAGCATCGTGTAACACCTCACCTGTCACATTTGCTTCATGATTGTTTTCTTGTTGTGCATCTCCTTCTTTTCCCTTCCGAGATCTACAGTCTTTCTTTAGGTGTCCTTTCTTTCCACATTTCCAGCACACTATCCCCGATCTGGACTTGGATCTGCCTTTCCTTGATTTACTGCGATATCCTGAGCTCTTTCCTCTTTCCATTTTTCTTCCTCTAGACTCTGCACTCAAAGCATTTCCCGATGTCTCACCGGAGCTTTTCCGTCGCATTTCCTCGCTAAGGATAGCACCGACAACATCATCAAACTTTAAAGTACTAGATCCAGAAACGGAGTTACTAATGGCCATTACCAAACCATTCCAACTTTCTGGTAATGAGCACAAGAATAACAGAGCTCTAACTTCATCATCAAAGTTTACCCCTACAGAACTTAACTGACTTGTAACTGTATTAAAATCATTTAAATGGTTTGCAACAGATCCACCTTCCGACATATTCATATTAAATAACCGTTTCATAAGAAATACCTTGTTTGAGGCCGAGGGTTTTTCATATAGTTTCGACAACGTCTGCATCAAACCCTCTGTCGTGGTTTCCTTCGAAATGTTGAAGGCGACTGACGCAGCAAGGCACAACCGTATTGTTTTGAGTGCCTTTCTATCGAGAAGGTTCCATTCTTCGTCTTTCATACCCGTCGGCATCTTTGTTTTTCCGCCCAATGGTAGGTATAGATCTTTCTGATACAGATAATCTTCCATCTACATCTTCCACAGCGAGAAGTTTTGGCCGTTAAATTTCTCGACCCTAAACTTACCATTTTCCGCCATTACTCCCACTTGAACTAGGAATCCTTCTTTCCTGCGAGTTTATTAGCCAAATAGACCTTCGGCTCTGATACCAGTTGTTAGAAAATTATATATTACGGAGCAATGGAACACATAAAATATTGCAGAAATATAAATACAGAAAACGCACAAAACAAGAGAGACACAGATATACGTGGTTCACCCAGTTTGGGCTACGTCCACCCCGAACAGCCAGTCCTTCCTTTTTTATTATCCAGCAAAATGAAGAGACACAACCTATAGCAAATCCGCTGTAATATCCTCTGTTTTCTCTCACAGTCTCACCTCTCTGTTTCTCGCTCACAGAATACGCATCTATCTCACAGCCTCAAATACAATACCCTCATACAAAGAGAGGGGTTACCTTCTAGGGCAAAAAACCCTAAACTAAACATAAGTTCTACCGTCAGATCATCCGCCTAATGAACGGCCCAGATTGACTAGAAATTACTATACTTTTACAAGGCAATTTTACAGCTGTTTTTAGCTTCGAGGGCGCTGCCCCCGAAACCCCCCGCCAGGGGGGGGCTCCCAAAGGTCGCAGCCACCCCCCCCCTGGAACCCCCCTGCAGCGAATATTTTACGGGAACTGGGGTCCTATGTGGCGATACCTTTGAATATAGAAGATAATCAGGCTCCACACCCAACAAGTTGTAGAAAGAATGTAACACACACCCAACATTCATAGAGACTTTAAAAGATAACATCCAAAAATGAGGTTCGCCTTTGGGAACCTAATTCATTGGAAAATGCATTCAAGGTGGCAAGAAAAGTTGAAAGAAAAATTATGGAAACAAGGAGGTTTACCACTCACAATTATAAAAATAGAAGTGTTTCTCATAGCCTCCCACAACCTACAAGGTTGACACCACAACAACTAGAGGAAAAAAAGATAAAAAGGGCTTAGTTACCGTTGTGATAGAAAATACACTAAAGGTCATAAGTGTGTTGAGAAGAAATTATTTTACATAAATTGTGAAAAGGAGGAAGAAAAGGAACAAGAAACATCAAAAGAAGAGGATATAAAATAGCAACCAACCCTAGAGAAAGAAGAAATGAATCTAACAATATCGTGTAATGGATTGGAGGGAATTACCACTCCTCAAACTCTCATGATAAAATGATATATAAAGAGGAAAAAGGTAATAGTATTGATTTATTCAAGTAGTACCCATAATTTTATTCATTGTAAGATAATGAAGGAATTGAATAAATTTCTATATCTAGCACCATAGTGTGAAGTGATGGTTGTAAATGGAGGAACTATAAATTTCTTAGGGAAGTGCCATAATATCAAGCTAACCATGGGGAATATATGTTGAATAGTTCAATACTTTCCATTCCAATGGTTGGTGTTGATGTTGTATTAGAAGTACCATGGTTACAATATTTGAGGATGATAACTTTTAACTTTCAAGAACTTTTCTTGAATTTTTTTTGGGAAGGAAATGAAATTGAATTAAGGGGTATCATAGGGAAACCTAGGAAGATAATCAACTCTAATGGAATGACAAAGATTTTGAATAAATGAAAACAAGGTGTAATTGCATAAATATTCTCACTTGATGTTCAAACATTGAAATCATCCATTTCTCAAGATCTCCAAAGAGTCCCGGACAATCATTCTAAGGTATTTGAGACTCCCAAATATCTGCCACCTATTCGTGATCATGATCATGTTATTCACTTGATTTTAGGAAGTGCTCTGGCAAACATCAGACCTTAAAGATATCCTTATGCCCAAAATAGTTAAATTAAAAGTATGGTTTCAGAAATGCTAGAGGCAGGTATAATTCAACCTTGCCAAAGTTCTTTATCTTCTCTAGTACTATTGGTACACAAGAAGGATGGATCATGGTGTATGTGTCTAGATTATAGAGAGTTCAATAAGCTCACAAAATACAAGTTTACCATTCTTGTCATTGATGAATTGTTTGATGAATTACATGGAATAATTTACTTCACCAAGTTTTATCTTCATTCCAGATATCATCAAATTAGAATGAAGACAAGAGACATTCCAAAAACAACATTCAAACTCATGAAGGCCATTATGAATTTTTGGTCATGCCTTTTGGCCTTACTAATGCATCTTCTACATTTAAAGGTTTGATTAATTCCACTTTCAAACCCTTTCTTAGAAAAATTTTGTTAGTATTTTTCGATGATATACTAATCTACAACAAGTATTGGAAAGATCATGCTCAACATGTTGACATGGTGCTTAAACTATTGGAGGAGAAACAATTGTATGCAAACCCTCCAAATGTTTCCTTAAGGTACAAGATGTGGAATATTTGGGTCATATTGTATCTCATGAGGGTGTTAAGGTAGGCCCTAGCAAAATTAAAGCCATTAAGGAATGGAAAATCTCCACAAGTTTAGAGCATCTTTGAGGATTTCGTTGGTTGACAAGCTATTATTGCATGTTTGTTAAGACTTATGGAAAAACAACAACACCTTTGACAAAATTGTTGAAGAAAGATGCATTTTTTTGGACTCCAGAAGAAATTAAGGCCTTTGTACATCTTAAAGAGGCAATGTGTCAAGCTTTGGTCTTAGCTAAACCAGACTTCACAAAAAACTTTATTATGGAATGTGATGCCTCAAGAAATGGAATTAGTGTTGTTTTAATGCAAGGAAGACCCATTGATTTTGAAATTTGTCCAATCAAGGTAAATTATTTACACAAACCTATTTATGAGAAGTAAATGTTGGCAATACTACATGCCTTGAAGCAATGAACCCCTTACCTAGTGGGAAGACACTTCAATGTAAAAACAGATAATGATACTCTTAAATACTTTTTGGAACAAATATTATCTTCAGAAGAGCAGAAAAAACCGGTAACAAAGATTTTGGGTTGTGACTTTGAAATCATCTGCAAAAAAGGGAAGCAAAATTTTGTTGCAAATGCATTATCCAGAAAGGATGAGGATGTGGAAGCATTGTTCTGTGCCAATTCTATTATTCAACTTGATTGGATAATCGAAGCAAGGGATGAATGGAAGAATGACAAAGATGTGTGGACACATTCAAAAGTTGCAGCGAGATCCCAGTACATCTGATACATTTATCTAGAAAAATGATTCATTATGGTACAAATATTGCTTATATCCATGTAAGAACTGCCAAATCAAACAAAAGATTCATTTGGAATTGCACATCTCTCCTTTAGGAGGTGTTGTAGCAAACAACAACCCCCCATTTTTCTTCTAACATATAATAAATAATGGGGATCCTTTATTTTTATTTTTTAAAAACATCTTAGGTTTTCTTTAAAACTAGACTAAAAGGAATTTTTTTTTTAGTCTTGAAATATTTTAAAGAGATAAAAAAAGAAAATTCCTCATCGGGATGAATGTTATCGGAATTGATTTATCAGAGACTTTTAATAAAAAAATTATGAGATCTTTTCTTTCTGAGATCTAACTTCCCGAAGTTCCGAGATGATTTATTTATATTTGAAATTTTTATATATCGGTTCTTTTCTTATCGAAGGCTCTATATATCGTAACTTTTATTAAAAATCACTTACGAGAATAGTGGTTTCCAAGTTACTCTTGTACGTCAGAATTTCTATATCTCAAAACCTATGAATCTCGGATTTCTCACATCTCAGACATCGTTTCCCGGAAAAGTTCATATTGGAGTTTTTGTATATCAGAGCTTCATAGCTTAGGGCCTTGCATCTCATAGCTTCTAATATCAAACCATTTCATATTGTAAAAGTCATTTATCATAAGTTTATTTAAATTTCTTTTCCCATATATCCATTCTTATATCTGATGTGGAACATTCACATGGTCCATTATCTTTTCACGTAAGTGATTTAACGTATCAATAATGGGTCTCGAATGAGTAAAATCACATAATTAATAAGCTTTTGGTTTCTCAATTAATTTTTGATAAAGGATTTTTTACGCTATATTTTCATTTTTACACTATTGTGAGTCGCTGTAAATAATATTTTTGCTTAAGTTATTTGTCTTTCCTTCTGCAGGTGAACTCCAATTCTCGATATTAGAGGAGATGAAGAAATGGAGTAAATCTAAGAAAAAGGCCCCATAATAACAACTCACGAGTCCAATTGTTGAAGATTTTGATGATAAGATTCAGGGAGCGAGACTGCTTTCAGTTTATGAAAGTACCGAAGATGCTGGTTGTTAAAATCTCTAAGTATTACTCGTTAGAAATTTTATCTATATTCTCTGGTTTATTTCTCCTACTTGTTAATTACAAACAAGTTATTTAATCACATAAATATTGAAATAAACACAATATAGTCTCAACCATCTACAAATCAACAATTGAAAGAAATAGAAAACACACAAGTGACACTATTATTTTTGGACAACTCGACCCCGGAAAAACCCAACTAGTGAAAATAGGTGTAGAAATTATGAGGGTTATTTTGATATGTAGTCTTTCTAAGTACAACTAGGTGCCAAACCGGCTCACCTGACATAGAAAATAATCTGGCAGTAATACCTCTCTATTCGAAAGCAGATAGTTGGAAAGTCTGCCCCACGAAACCCTCTCTATCACAATCTGAAGCTCAGTGTCAACCCTCCTGGCCTCTGCGTCAGCCCAAAACTCAATGCGTCAGCCCTCTGAGGCATTGCGCAACCTCTACGGCCCTCTGCGTCAGTCCTGTAGCCTCTCTGTGGATGACACAGGCCCTTCTGGCCTTTGCGTAGTCCATGCTAGCTCTGCATGGCTCCCTCTGGCTCAACGTCTAACTCTCTCTGCTTCGCTGGTCTCTCAGCACTATCTATGCCTCTCTTCCTCGTACTCACTACTCCTCGCTAAAATTGATCACTGATTCGATTTCTCTTAGCAAACTTTGCTCTTGAAAATCGAATGGCTGATCACTTTGGTCTATTATCCAACTGACCCTCAAGCCTCCTCTTATACTTTTCCAGTTGGTACTTCAATGACTGAGATTACATCTCTAATCAACGGCTAATATTATATTTGGATTGATCCATCTCATTTGGAAACTTCTAACCCAGTTTTATATTAATACCCATTAATATTTTATTTTTCCTAAGTTTAGACTTAGGAACTCCATTAAAAATATTAATTATTTTAATATCTCCTTAACCAGGTAGAATCTGTCCAAACCATTTATGGATCTTGGAGATCTCATGTGCTTTATCATCTCCACCAATTTTCATGGCTAGAGAACATCCGATGCTACCCCAAATCAACACTCCCTCTTAGTGAGGATTGTGCTCTAGTAATACTCCACACTGAGCATCATTCTAATTATATGACACCGGTACCTGTGTTGATGCTAGGCCTCCCCACCCAACATCCTTTGGACTAATGCATCTTGTACTGATGCCCATGGCCCTGCCACTGCCACTGTTGCACTGTACGACAGCTCCCTCTACATCTGTGCTACTGTTGGTCCTTTCTCCCAACACTGCATCTGCACTGCAACCCCCTCTCATTATGCTGCATCGTGCTACTGCTAATTGCTACTACACTGCTACTTAGTTACTGAGAAGTAACTGATCCACCCAAATACTGACATCCCTATCAAGCTAGAAACACTCCTGATGATGAAGCTTCCTCTATCACTATCATGTGCTCCCTCTACTGCCTCTGCACCGCTACAACAACTCCATGTCTCTCGCACTGCTACAAACCTCTTTGTGCCATCCTACACTGCTACAACCTACTCTATGCCTCTCGCACTACTGCAACCCTTTCTACACTGCATGGGACTTCTTCACTTCTATCACTCTCCGCACTTCATCCACATCCATTTCTACCAACATCTGCCATCTTACTACTCTCACTTTGGGGCTCCCGTAGCTAGGTATAATCCAAGAGTTTGTGTACCTCAAGGATCTTGCCCCTCATCGCCTGTAGTCTTCCTGACTATAGCTCGATGTCTCCCCACCTCTTCTCTAGAGGTACATGAGCACTCATGGCACAATCATCATCCTTCTATACCTCCTTTTCCACCTTTACTGGCGTTGCCTTGGAGTCAGATGCCTCTCCCTTATTCTTCTTCCTCGAACATTGGTTCACATAATGCCCCAGTTCCCCACAGTTGAAGCACTTTATATTAGAGAGGTCCCTTTTCTTCCTCTCCGCCTGCTTCCCTGCAGATGCGAGCGCTGCATTCTCTTCCTCTTCTTTCTTGATCTGGACTACTTTGCTGCTTCCTCCCGTCTTGAACAACCGTCTCATCTCTTCTTGGCAAAGATCTGTCCATAATTCTTCCCAATCTAGAAGATTCACCCTGCCCAGAATGCTTTGGACAAATGTCTCCCATTCCTCAGAGACTGTGTTTAGGGCGGTGCTAACCATTAACTCCTGATTCGTCATGGCCCCTATGGAAATTAGTTGGTCCTGGATCTCCTTCAATCTACAGAGGAAGTGATCTATCTTCTCCCCCTTCTGCATCTGATATGACCACAGTTGATTCTCAAGTAACATTTTCCTCTACACAGAAGTATGTTGGTACAACATCTTCAAGGTGTCCCACATTTCCTTTGTCATCTCCTTCTCGGTAATATGTTGGACCACATGATCCTTGACCCCATCAAGGATGATGCATTTCGCCTTGACCATTGCTTCCTCGTACTTTTCATTGTCAGCTAGGTCATCTGGGATAGCCACCTTTATCAAGGTGAAGGCCTTGATGCGATGTCTATCTAGAATGGACAGGATCTTGGCCTTTGAGTTGAGAAAGTTGGGCGCCTCGTCCAAACTGTCCTGATCCCTCAGTCCATTCATGGCCATCCATCTACTCTTCAGTTCGACTCCTCTGAGTCTCTACTTCCCTCTGGAAGTTCTCTCTACGACTCCCTTTGAGTCTCTACTTCCCGACTGGAAGTTATCTGCTAGACTCCCTTTGAGTTTCGATTTCCCTCCTAGAAATCTGCCTTCCAATCGTCGATTCGCACCTCTCCGATCTCCTATGCACCTGCAACACTGATCTAGATTTATTGGCTAGAAATCCACCTAGGTAGCGACTCCCTCTACCTTTGTTTTGCCCCGTTAGGTGTTGTTCTGTCTCAGCAGCAACAACACCCCACCAACTTCACTCCCCGCAATCTACCCATAGCTTCATATGCCCCAACAACTAAAGGATTGAGCCTCTAGGTTCTGCTTAATCCTGACATTGGTTGAAATTCTCCCCTGGCCAACTGTGTCACCCTCCTAGTCTCTGTGTGGCTCTTTGTGAGCCTTTTCTGCCCTCCTCAGCCTCTACGCTGGCCTCTCTCTAGATCAAACTGATGATGCAGTCCCTCTATGTCAACTTGGGACAAATTTTTTTTGTTGAAAATGCTCTGATTCAGCTGGTGCCTTCAACTTTCCTGTGATCTGCAACGCTCTGATACGGTATACCATGTTGAAATTTTAAAGTATTACTCGCGAGAAATTTTATTTGTATTTTCTGGTTCATTTCTCCTACTTGTTAATTACGAACAAGTTATTTAATCACATAAACACTGAAATAAACACAATACAGTATCAACCATCTATAGATCAACAACTGAAAGAAATAGCAAACACACAAGTGACACCATTATTTTTGGACAACTCGTCCCCAGAAAAACCCAACTTGGGAAAACCGGTGTAACAATTCTGAGGGTTATTTTATTATGCAGTCTTCCTGAGTACAACTAGGTGCCAAACCAGCTCACCCAACAGAAAAAATAATCCGGCAGTAATACCTCTCTATTAAGAAGCAGATATTTGGAAAGTTTGCCCCACGAAACCCTCTCTATTACAATTTGAAGCTCAGCGTCAGCCCTCCTGGCCTCTGCGTCAGCCTGGAACTCACTGCATCAGCCCTCTGAGGCACTACACAGCCTCTACGGCCCTCTACATCACTCTTGCAGCCTCTGCATAGATAACGCAGGCCCTTCTGGCCTCTGTGCAGTCCCTGCTAGCTTTGCGTGGTTCCCTCTGGCTCAGTGTTTGCCTCTCTCTCCTTCTACACTGGTCACTCGGCACTATCTCTGCCTCTCTGACTCATACTCACTGCCCCTCACTACAACTGATCACTGATTTGATTTTTCTTATCAAACCCCGCTCTAGAAAATCGAACGACTAATCACTTTGGTGTTTATTCAACTGACCCTCAAACCTCCTCTTATACTTTTCCTGTTTGCCCTTCAACGGTAGAGATTACATCTCTAATCAACAACTAAGATTAGATTTGGTTTGATCCATGTCATTTAGAACCTTCTAACCCAGTTTTATATTAATACCCATTAATATTTTATTTTTCCTAAGTTTAGACTTAGGAACTCCATTAAAAATATTAATTATTTTAATATCTCCTTAACCAGGTAGAATCTGCCCAAACCATTTCTGGGTCTTGAAGATCTTATGTGCTTTAGCCTCTCCACCAATTTTCATGGCTAGAGCACATCCAATGCTACCCAAAATCAACATTGGTCTTCTCTCTCGGGAAGCAATTTATCAATATTTTGAAGATGAGGGGCTTAAGGTCACTACCAGAACAGTCACAGCTGATGATAAGATTCTTGTCTCAGAAGCCACTGAAAGGGATACTACCAACTGTTTTCTTCACAGGATCACAACAAGACCATGACTATTTCCTTACATAGACATGGTTCATTGGGTAGTCGAAATTTAGATGTTTCCAAGAGACGCATTTAGACGAAAAGGGAAACAGTGATTGGATATTTCACAAGTAAATACTTGCAAAGCATGTATCATTTTCCAAATCCTTAGCATATATATAATAATCATATACCAAGGCTTTTATAAAGGAGCATGGAAACCTGTCAGAACAAATCAGACAATGGAGAAGAGACCCTAATACGCATAAAGCAGTGTAGGTTTTAACCCTGTACAGAAAATTACTTGCATACGAATTATAAAACATAGAAAATAAACAATGCGAGAGCATAACACATAAAACACATATACACAGATATTTTCCCCTAGATCCCAAAACCTGGACTAACAGCTTGATTTTTCAGTATGTTCCTTTCAATGTTACAATACATATTTATACATGTCGAAGCATCCAATACCATGGACCGAAAACCATCGCATCCAAAACCATGGACCGAAAACCATCGCATCCAAAACCATGGACCGAAAACCATCGCATCCAAAACCATGTGCGAAAACCATGCATAAAACCATAGGTAGGTCTGCCGAACCTAATATAGGGTCCAAAAAAAAATTCACCGGGGCGCTACCCTGGACCTCGTAGAGGGGGGCTACCCGCCCCCCATAAACCCCCTGGATAGGGGGCTGCCATCCTCACTGCACAACGAAGGGGGAGCAACGCCCCCCCTCTAACCCCCCAGTTAACTACATAAAATAGTCATGGAAAGAATATAACACAACCCAACATTCTCCCACTTGTTGTTTTCTTTCCACAGGGTTCCACAGGAGAGCTTACTCATTTATCCAGCCCTACAACGCCCATTGTTTCTCTACACCAAGAGAACTTTTCAGAGCTCATAGATTTTTTCAATGCATTTGCAGTATTCTTCAAAGTGTCCACCTTTACCAGAAACACCTTTTTGTGTTCTATCATATCCCTCACAAAGTGATATTGAACATCAATGTGCTTTGTCTTTGAATGGTAAGCAGGGTTCTTTGCCAAGAAAATTTCACTTTGGCTGTCACCGTATATCCTTATAGCTTCCTGTACTAACCCCATACTTGAACTCAATCTCTGCAACCAAACTTCTTCCTTGCTTGCATGAGTGGCGGCCATGTATTTTGCCTCTGTAGTTGATAGTGCCACTACAGATTGTTTCTTACTCATCCAACTGGCTGCACCTTCAAATAGGTTAAACACATACCCACTTGTATATCTTCTCTGATCCAGATCTCTAGCCCAGACTGCATCAACAAAGCCACGAATATCAAAAAATCTGTCCAATCTTGGTCTTCCTTGGTAGCACAAACCATAATCACTAGTGCCACGCAAATACCTGAAGACCCGCTTCACTATTGTCTAATGCTCCTTCCCTGGTTTTGACATAAACCTGCTCAATACTCCCATTGCATGTGAAATGTCTAGTCTAGTATAGACCATCACATACATCAGGCTACCGACTGCACTTGCATATGGAATGGGACATGTCCTCTTCCTCTTCTTGTGTCTTGGGACACTGTTCAGCAGATAACTTTACACCTACAGGAATAGGAACCTTCATCGCTTTACTATCATGCATATTAAACCTCTGTAGTATTATCTCGACATACTTCCTCTGGTTTACCCAGAGTTTCCTCTTTGCCTGATCTCTTTTAATTTCCATGCCCAAAATATAGTTTGCAGCACCAAGATCTTTCATGTCGAATTTGGAGGATAATTGGATCTTCAAATCTTGGATAATTTCTTTGTCATTTCCAACCAGAAACATATCATCCACATACAAGACCAGATAGATAACATGGTCACCAATTAATTTAAAATACACACAGTGATCTGCTTTGCTTCTGGTGAAGCCAAGTCCCTGTGTAAATGTATCAAATTTCTGATACGACATCCTTGGTGATTGTTTTAACCCATACAGAGACTTCTTTAATTTTCATACCAGTTCTTTCTTACCCTTCACCGCAAAGCCTTCAGGTTGATTCATGTAGATCTCCTCTTCCAGATCCCAGTGAAGAAATGTTGTCTTCACATCCATCTGTTCTACCTCAAAATCAAAAGCAGCATCAACAAATAACAATAATCTAATAGAAGCTACCTTGGCAACAGGAGAAAAAATATCACCAAAATCAATTCCCGACACCTGGGAATAACCATTTTCTACCAACCGAGATTTGTATTTCTCCACCTTTCCTTCTGCATTTGTCTTCTTCTTGAACACCCATTCGCTGCCAATGGGTTTCCTTCCAGCTAGTAACTCCACCAGATCCCAAGCCTCATTTTTGTGCAAAGATGCCATTTCATCAACCATGGCCTCTTTCCAGAGTTTGCCATCCTCGGAATCTACTGCTTCCTTCACAGTTCTGGGATCATCATCAGTAATAGATAAAGCAAAATTTGAATAGAAAGCAGATGGAATATACCTTTCTGGCTGCCTTCTTTCTCGAACTGATCTTCTCCCACCCAGAGTTTGTGGCTCTTCATATTCTGATTCCTCTTCTGTTGTAGAGTCTGATTCTTCCTCCTTAAGCTCAAACTCTATCTTCTCAGGTTCCTTTGGTTGGACTTAATGTTTAATAACATCTTTCACCTCTTTGAACACAACATATCGGTTGTACACAACCTTCCTTCTTATTGGGTTCCATAGCTTATAACCCTTTAAACCATCCTTATACCCAATAAAGATGCGCTTTTCATATTTACTATCCAACTTGGTTCTTTTCTCCTTTGGAACATGTATATATGCATCACATCCCAATACCCTCAGATGTGAAAGAGAGGGTTTCTTACTAGTCCATACCTCTTGTGGAGCCTTATCCTCCAAAGCTGATGAAGGTGATCTATTGACTAGGTAACATGCTGTCTCCACCGCCTCTGCCCAGAATTCCTTACCTAACCTGGTACCACTGAGCATGCTTCTTTCCCTTTCCATCAACATCTTGTTCATTCTTTCTGCAACTCCATTTTGCTAAGCTGTGTATGGAGTAGTCTTTTTCCGTGCTATACCACACTTCTTACATAATTATTCAAATTTGTTGTTGCAAAACTATCCACTGGTATTTGACCTCAGGACCTTTATCTTCTTCTCTGTATGGTTTTCCACCAGAGCCTTAAATTCTTTAAACTTGTCAAAGACTTCAGATTTATTCTTAAGGAAATATATCCATGTTTTCCTTTAGAAGTAATCTATAAATGATACATAGTACACAAACTTACCCAGTGATGGAACCTTCACAGGTCCAAACACATCACTGTGCACAAGCTCTAATATCTGTTTCGCCCTCTTACCACCAAAGGGGAAACTCACCCGATTATGCTTCCCATATACACAATTTTCACAGAAATCAAAATCCAGAGAGCTATTACTCATACCTTCTACCATACCTTTACCATGAAGTATTCGAAGGCCCTTCTCTCCAATATGTCTAAGCCTTTGATGCCACAACATGGTATTCTCTCCAAAGACCACTAGATTTTCTGCTCCACTTTCAGGAACCAAATAATTGTTGCACCCATCAACAAAAGTGCTACCTTGAAACTTGTACAAAGTTCCAATCTGAACTCCCCACATTAATACCAGTGCTCCCCTAACCATTTTTCAAGTATCCTTCTCGAACAATGTTTTTACACCTGCATCATCTAGCTTGCTTACGGAAATCAGATTTCTGGCCAATGCAGGAATATGCAGAACACCCGGAAGTGTTCTAACCCTTCCACCTTGCAACTTCAACTTTACTTTTCCGCGACCAATGATTCTAACCTTCCTATCATCCCCTAAGAAGATATCACCACCATCATATTTCTCAAACTCATAGAACCACTCTCTATGGGGAATGAAGTGAAAAGATGCACCTGAGTCAATCAACCATGCCTCATGATCTACATTTGTACTTGAAGAAGTCAAGTACACATCCCCACCTTCATCTAAGGTGGTTTTCGCCTCTACAGAAGGAGCATCATCAGATCCCTTTCCTTTGTCAGGATATTTAGATTTACAGTCCCTTTTGTAGTGCCCTTCCTTTCCGCATTTCCAGCACACCACCTTTACAGGTTTTCCTGGAGATTTAGATCTCCCACTCGATGACTTATTTTTGTTTTTGTTTTGGGACCGTCCTCGTACAGACAAGGCATCACCATTCTGGCTCTCCATATTTTTTCGTCTCATCTCCTTCGTTAGCAAGGATGAGACTATTTCATCAAGCTGCAAGGTAGTTGCATTGCTACCTATTTCAATAACCAGACTATCCCACGAATATGGTAGAGAACACAACAAACTGATGCACTTATCTTCATCTGAAATTTTAATATGAATAGATAATAACTGAATTACCACAGTATTAAATGCGTTCAGATGCTCTATAACCGAGCCTCCATCTTTCATCCTCAGGTTATACAGCTTTTTTTATAGGAACAGTTTATTCACCAGAGATTTAGATAGGTACAAAGTCCCTAATGTGTCCCACAAAGCCTTAGCCATAGCTTCCCATGATACATTCAACAATACTATATCTGAGACACACAATCGTATTGTGCTCTTTGCCTTCTGATCCAAATTCTTCCATTCTTCATCAGACACTCTCATTGGTTTAGTACCCGGATCTACCGTGATCCATTGATCTGTATCCACCAACAAATCCTCCATCTTGAGTTTCCACAACTCAAAACTCTGACCATTAAATTTCTTGATCTCTATCTTTCCACTACTCGCCATCTTCTTTCACCACCAGAATCAATCCCGCAGATCTCCCACTGAACAGGGTCTACCCTAGGCCCGAGTGAAACCCATCAGCAACAAAGGCATTCCCTTGAAGCCAAAATAGCTCTGATACCAAATGTAGGTTTTTACCCTGTATAGAAAATTATCTGCATACGAATTCTAAAACATAGAAAATAAACAATGCGAGAGCATAACACATAAAACACATATACACAAAGATTTTCCCCTGGATCCCAAAACCGGGACTACCAACTTGATTTTTCATTATGTTCCTTTCAATGTTACAATACATATTTATACATGCTGAAGCATCCAATACCATGGACCGAAAACCATTGCATCCAAAACCATGTGCGAAAACCATGCACAAAACCATAG
Organism: Pinus tabuliformis; assembly: GCA_031772625.1. Lineage (NCBI taxonomy): Eukaryota > Viridiplantae > Streptophyta > Pinopsida > Pinales > Pinaceae > Pinus > Pinus tabuliformis. The sequence continues at coordinate 353,657,639 of CM062820.1, read as the reverse complement.
GTAGGTCTGCCCAACCTAATATAGGGTCCAAAAAAAATTTCCCTAGAGCACTGCCCCGGATCCCATAGAGGGGGGCTACCCACCCCCCTCAAACCCCCTGGATAGGGGGTGCTACCGCCCCCCTTGTGACCCCCCCGTTGCGTAATCGACGCAATGGAAGGGGGGCTCTGCCCCCGCCTAACTCCCCAGTTAACTACGTAGCCTAGTCATGGAAAGAATATAACAAAACCCAACAAGCAGAGGAATTAGGTAAGTACTGACTCGATTCCCTTCCTGCTCCTTTTTCCCAAGTCGCAACCATGATGTGTTGATTGAATTCTCTACCTAATGTGTCAAATTTCCCAAACACCTGGGTGTCTATAATCGATGGTGCTTCCAAAGGTTTTATATTTGATTGGGCCACCCTTCTTTCTGATAACTTAGCCACACATATCTTAGCTTTCCATTGTGCTAGAATTATTTCTAAGGATAAGCTTCCCCCTTTCTACATGTCTGCTTATGTCATGGATGCACTCTGTTTTCCAATGGACTTTCCTGCTATGGGTTGGAAATGGACCATTCAAGATCCAAAGCCTAATGACATATTATGGGAATCCAAATATTTTTAACATCTCTATGAGACTTGTCACAGGGTAATGATTATGATAGATGAAGTCAATTTCGAGTCTCGGCCACCTAGGATGTCACATGAAGCTATGGAGAACCTTCGAAATGTTGGAAATTGGTTTGGTGAAGAATTATTCACTTACATTAGAGTTTGGGGAAGCCTTTCCCATCCTCGTGTTCTGCCTTTGTTTATCTCGGATAAGTTAGTTACTAGGGAGGTATCTTACTAGACAGTTGGTTATGGTATTACTAAAGTATTGAAAGAGTCAAATAAAATGGCATGGCCTATTTTTCCTGTGAGATTTGCTATATTTGCACTAGCCAATTACCTTCATGCTAAGAAAGAGATCTTAAATATTCAAGCTCTCAAATTTCCCATTGTTCCTAAAAGACAATATGATCCAGATTCAGTTGTGAAAAAATTTACTCCATCCCAAGGAATTAGACAAGTCATTCATGAATACTCACAAGTTAGATGATATGTTTGCATATTATTCCTCCTATGCAAAAATATTAAAACGAGTGGATGAACAATTGACTGTAGAGGAAAACAAAGTTATTCAATATAGAACCTACATAATAGCGAATCTTCCACTAGATTTGTTATACCTATCTCGAGAAAAATCAGCAGTCTATTGTTTAGCCTATCAGTTATTCACAGTAATAGATTCCTCTTCAGGATCAGCCAGAGGTTGTTGTAGTTTCTTCTACATCTCAAGTAGAATAATTGATTTTTAATCCTAAATTAAATGATTCATGGAATGAGTTCAATATGACTTTAAATACAAAGGACAAGGGTCAAACTATGATTTCTCAAACTGGAACTTCTTCACAACAAGTTGACATTCAAGGTATGCATAAGAGTTCTAAGCAGGATACATAGTCAGGAGAATTTTTTGATAAGTCTCTTGTTCATGATCATAAGGATATTGAAATTATTCATGCTTTCCATACTTCAGAAATTACTCTCAATGTTGAAGAAATTCCTCCTTTGGTTATCTTTTACAGTCCCCAACATAAGGTAGTAATCAAAAGGGGAAGAAAGAAAAGAAAGCTTGATCAGTCTCAGTCCTTGGTGCCAATAAACTCTTCCTTCAAAGTTTTATGGAAAGGTTCCTTTTCTACATCAACTGAAGAATTAGGAAATTTGACCCAATTTACAAGAGCCTATGCTTCGACCACAATTGATAAAGCAATATAATTCCAAGAACTTTTAAAGGAGATAGAAGAGAATATTATATCGTTGTAGCAAGAATTCAATTCAGAGAAACATAAAATTATTGAATAATGGAAAAATAAGTTATCAGAATTACAAAAGGAATTTGATGCACTGAAACTACAACATGACAAGGAGACAAAAATGAAAGATAATTAGCTTGAAGAAATGTAGAGAAATATAGAGCAGATGAGTTTTAGTCCTCAGCTGTCAGAATTTAAGAAAGAATCCAAAGAGTTAAATACTTTGCTCAAACATCAGTAGAATATTTTTTGCAATAATTCCATGATTATTCAGGATCAACGTAAAACAGGAAATTCTCTTGTCGATCAATTGGCCGAAATGATGAGCTATATTGATGAAGTGAATGAGCAATTAACCAATTTTCTAAGTTGGCAGGAAAGTGCAGAAGGTAGAAAAGTAAATCTGCCTAAAATTGATGAGGCACAAAAGTTAATTACTTTTCGATAATGGGACATCATAATGAAACATGTCGTAGTTGCAGTGATTCGAGATATTTCTATTTATGTCATTGAATTAGTCCATGATACTTTGCTACAATGAAACCTAATTTCTAACTACTCAGAAGATTCACTTCTAGATGCCAAGATATTATCAAAAATTTGATTGGAACATAGCACAATAATGGCCTAGAGAATTGAGCAATTGTCAAAAATTGACCTTGAGAATCATTGGCAGTTTCTTGTCAAACCTCATAGCCAATGGTTGGTACTTTGTTTCTTATCCAATATTACTACATGGATGTTACCACCATTGAAATTTTTTATTTTTACCAACCAGATGAGGATCAAGCCTAAGTAGCCTTCGGAGCTCACCAGTCTCCTTGACATATAAATGTTGTGGAAACTCACTATTGGGAAGTTCTCGTCTTGAGTTCAAAGCTTGTTACAAAAATTTCCCTGATTAGCCTTTTACTGTTTGTTTCTGTTGAGATATTATTGGAAGAGTTTGTTTTTATCCTTTTTGTAATTACACTATAAATTTACCCCTCTGAGATGGAGATAAGGGTTCTGAAATTTTAAAAGGAAGGACTTAAATTGCACTACTGTATCTGAGTTTTTCTTAATATAACGTTGAACCACTTCCAGTTCCCAAATGAGTAGATTTACAGTTTCTCAGGTACTACTATCCATTGTTTTTGCTTCTTTGCTTTGAAAGGAATTCCTTATTAATTGTTGAAGATAGCAACAAGAAATGCTAAAAATAGAAAATTCTAAAAATAGCACTGCTATAAATAGCAATTCAGCGAGTGTTGAACTTAGCAATAATGGATGAAAAGTGAAAGTGCTAAAAATAGATTTTCTATAAATAGCATTTCGGGATACCTTCCTATTTTACTCAGTCCCTAAACTATAATAGGAAGTAAAATTCGAATTTGAACTTAACAGTTGTTTGAAAATAAATTAATTAATTCACCATGAGTTAATTAGTTGTGAAAAATCGAACATGAAGTCTATGTGAGGACATGCAATAGTTTCTCCATTAATTGAGGAATTTATCCATCAGTTAAAGAGATAAGGATGAGTTCTAATTTGAGTAGTAATTAGTTGGCTCAGTTAACTTAGTCAAGTCCAATTAGATTGATTTAAACAATTTGTTTAAATTAATGTAAGTTCAGTTAGTTAATGCATGCTTGCATATAACTGCTGCTCTTCAGATAACTTAATATTCTCTCATACATAACTCATGCATGTCAGTTCATACAGAGACCCAGTTGAGATCAGATGGAGGGACATTGTACTATCAGTTGCTAGGATATTCCTTGGTGAATATTCCTTGCATGCACAAGGATTTATTTCCAAGAGAATTGCGTTGTTACTTCTTCCTATTCAGTGAGTGTGATAAGACCAATTCACACATGTGGCTTCACTGGACCCCAAGAAAAATTGCGCAAAGAAATAGGGCCTTGGAGGACTTGAGGAGGATATATACTTGTCTATTCAGTCTATGAGCTTCATTGTTTGATTACAGAGAGAGCAGGATAGATTTTGAGCTGATTCTTTTTGTAACTTGGACAAGATTTCCACTTGTATGATAATACAAAGTTGGGGTTTTAGGTTGGTGCTTTCCCTTGGTTATTTCTTCTGTGTTATGTGTGATTGATTTCTTCTTATCATTTATATGTGTTCAATTGATCTTGCTCATATTCGATTAAGCTTCCGCATAATTGTTTGTAGAAGTAGATCAAGTATTTTGCTTTAGTATATTGCATTATCAGGTGATCTACAGGTGGGAATTTCTACATGGTATCAGAGCAAAGGTGATCAAGGAAGAATAGTATACAAGAAGGGATAAGTTCAAAGTTTGTGATTCATGAATATAGAAATCAAGTTCTTATCACATCTCTATTTCACCTATGGCGTTTAGTGGTTTAAGACTCGAGTATGCCCTTGATGGCAGCTCGAATTATATAGCCTGATAGGATCGCATGGAAGCAGTATTAGAGGATAATGGTCTAAAGGACTTCATTGATCAAGAAGTCCCCAAGCCAACTGATGCTACTCAATTGGCAGAATGGAAAAAGTGTGTGGCTAGAGCAAGGACAATCCTTCTAGAGGGAGTTCAAGACCACATAGTCTCGAGTCCCCATGGGAAGGAGACATTGTTTTTAATGTGGAAAACATTAAAATATCTATATCAAAATAGCAGCGATCAGAGGAAGCTGGCGCTGAAAGACAAGCTTCGTAATATCAAGTGTGAAAAGGGCGACACGATCTCTACGTATCTAAACAAGCTCACCACCTGCAGGGATGAGCTTGGAAGTGTAGGGATCGTGACAACGGATGATCACATGGTGAGTCTTGCACTCCTCAGTCTTCCTAAGAGCTGGCATAGCTACCAAGACTCGGTTAATGGAAGAGAGAAACTGCCGGATTGGGAAAGACTTTGGTCTGACCTGATGCAGGAGGAGATAAGAAGAAGCACCAGACATGGATCCTCATCAAAGCAAGATGATGAGGAAAATCTAGCCTTAGCAAGTAAGGCAAGGAAGGGGAAAGGGAAGGCATCCCAATCCAAATCCGGTTCTTCCCATGGTGGGAAGAAGTTTGACAAATCGAAGGTGCGATGCTTTCATTGTCATGAAGTGGGCCATTATGCTACTAATTGTCCACAGAAGAAATCCAAGAAGGGTTCCTCAAAGGGATCTGATGGTGAGGCACTGGCCTCACAGTTTGAGCTGGATTTCTCTCTTATTGCATGCATGGTTTCATCCATGGTGGGATGTGTTTGGTACCTGGACAGTGGAGCCTCTTTCCACATGTAAGGTGAAAAGAATCTTCTTAGTACCCTGAAGGAGAAGGATCTCTAGATGTGGATTGAGATGAGCGATGATGGAAAGTACTTTGTCTCGGGTGAAGGTACGGTTGTGTTTCAGAGGGAGCATGGAGCTCCCCTCACCCTGACTGATGTAAAGTATGTACCAGGTCTGAAGAAGAATCTTGTGTCCATTGTTGTGCTAGAAGATAAAGGCTATGATGTAGTCTTTAGCAAAGGAAAGGTATTCCTGAGGCATATCGACACTGGAAAGACAAAGCGAATAGGGATTCGAGTCAAGAATCTCTACAAGCTGGAGGTAGATGACTATGTTGCTTTGAGTTCCAAAGAAGAGATGGTGCAGAGCCAATATTTTGGCGAGCTATGGCATAGAAAACTAGGCCACTTGCACCATGGAGCCCTGAAGATCATGCAACAGATTTCTACCAAATTACCCAAGGGAAAAATTGAGTAGACGAGTACATGCAAAGGTTGTACTTTGGGTAAGTATGCGAAATCTTCCTTTTTGGATCGAGACAGTAGAGCTGGAGCAATCCTGGAGTGAGTTCACTCAGATGTTTGTGGACCTTTCTTTACAGCCTCCACCGCTAAACAAAGGTACTATGTTATTTTTATTGATGATTTTTCTCGTAGATGTTGGATCTACTTTATGTAAAAGAAGGATCATACCTTCTTGAGGTTTTGTGAGTTTAAAGCCTTGGCAGAGAAATAATCAGGAAATAAAATAAAAGCCTTGTGTAGCGATAGTGGTGGAGAGTATGTCTCCCAACAGTTTAAGGACTTCTGCGTTGCAGAAGGAATTAAACAGGAATTGATGGCACCCCATAACCCACAACAGAATGGGGTGGTCGAAAGGAAGAATAGATCGATTGTGGGAGCAGCTCGAGCGATGTTGCATGAACAAAGCCTACCACTGCATTTGTGGGCTGAGGCATGCAATACAACAGTGTACTTGCAGAACAGAAGCCCGCACCATATACTGGGAATGAAGACACCTATGGAGGCCTATTCTGGGAAGCGACCTCATGTAAGTCACTTCTGAATCTTTGGATCATCAGTTTACTGTCATGTGACCAAAGATGCCAGGAAGAAGCTAGACCCAACAACTGAGTTGTGAATACTTGTGGGGTACACGGATACACCTCACAACTATCGGGTGTACCTGCCTTCTACTCAGAGGATTCTGGTACGCAGGAATCTGAAGTTTGACGAGCAAAAAGCCATGCAAGTGTCATTTGAGAGGGAGATCAAGTTGCATGCAGATGAGGAACCTTGTGTTCCTAAGGAGGAGGAGCCTCAGATTGATGTGGAGCAGCCGCAGGCAAAGGATTTGGGAGTGGAGACATCCACTCATGCTAAGACTTCCAGAGATGGGCAGAAACGCTCAAGGGAAGCTGACAGGTTGATGCTGGATGCGTGGGAGAATGTGGGACAGCCATCTTCTCAGCGCAGATAGAGGAGGTCACCTGAGCGGTACACTCGTTACATGGCCCTGATTGGGGAGTGTGTAGATTTTGAGCCTTCTTCATTCGAGGAGGTAGTGCAACAACCAGTGTGGGTTGATGCAATGGTGGAGGAGTATGACTCCATCATATGGAACTGTGTTTGGGATGTTGTCCCAAGACCTCAGGACAAGTCAGTGGTGAGTTCTAGATCACTTTACAAGGTAAAGCAGGCAGCTGATGGCAGTGTTGAGAAACACAAGGCAAGGTTTGTTGCATGAGGTTTCTCACAAGTCGAGGGGATGGACTACGATGATACTTTTGCTCCTGTAGCAAGGTACTCATCGATTAGATCGATATTGGTACTATCAACTCAGATGGTGTGGAAGATCCACCAAATGGATGTGAAGACAACATTCCTCAATGGGACGATTAAGGAGGAGGTGTACATTGAACAACTAGAAGGTTTCGAAACCTTTGATAGTGAGTCGCATGTGTGCAGACTCAAGAGGGCTCTGTATAGGCTGAAGCAAGCACCCCGTGCTTGGTACACCAGGATCGACAACTATTTCACCGAGTTGGGCTTCACCAAGAGTGAAGCAAATACGAACCTTTACCACATCATGGTAGAAGGTAAGCCATTGATCATTGTTCTTTATGTCGATGATCTGATTTTGATAGGTGATGATCAGCTGATACAGTCTTGCAAGGAGGACCTTGCAAGAGAGTTTGAGATGAAGGACATGGGCCTTACGCACTACTTTCTAGGCATGGAGGTGTGGCAGAAAGATGGGGAAGTATTTGTGTCTCAAGGCAAGTATGCCAATGAGATACCAGGCGCTTTCACATGGATAAGTGCAAGCCCATGTAGACTCCTCTAGCTGGGAACTGGAGGAAGGAGGATGCTACTTCAAGTGAGGTAGTAGCTACTACTGTTTATCGATAGCTGGTGGTTTCACTTATGTATCTGGTGAACACATGACCTGACTTATGCTTTGCGGTGAACCAGCTGAGTCAAGCTGTGGTTTAGCCTACCAAGCTATTTTGGAAGGTAGCGAAACATGTGTTGAGATACCTTAGAGGCACATCTCAGTTTGGATTGTGGTACAGACGGACAGAGGGAGTGAAGCTTCAGGGCTTCACAGATGCAGATTAGGCAGGGAGTCCATCAGACAGGAAGAGCACATCTGGAGGAATCTTAAACCTTGGTTCAGCTGCAGTTTCCTGGTACAACAGGAAACAAAGATCAGTTACACTTAGCTCAGCAGAGGCTGAATACATGGGTGTTAGTCAGGCTGCATGTGAGGCCATTTGGATGCGGAAGATTTTAGTGGGATTGTTTGGTCAGAGTATGGATCCTACAGTGATCTACTGTGATAATCAGAGTTGCATCAAACTCTCTGAGAATCCAGTTTTTCATGACAGGTCCAAGCACATTGATATCCAGTATCACCATCTTCGACACTGTGTGGTCAAGGGGATCATGTTGTTGCTGTATGTTTCGACCGAGGAATAGGATGCAGATATTTTGACAAAGGCATTGTCAAAATGCAAATTTGAGTTCCACAAAGATAGGATTGGGGTTACTGATAATCCCTTTCTTGTTGAGAGAGAGTGTTGAAGGTAGCAACAAGAAATGCTAAAAATAGAAAATGCTAATAATAGCACTGCTATAAATATCACTACTATAAATAGCAGTTCAGCCAATGTTGAATTTAGCAACAATGGATGAAAAGTGAAAGTGCTAAAAATAGCTTTTCTATAAATAGAATTTCGGGATACCTTCCTATTTTAGTCAGTCCCTAAACTATAATAGGAAGTAAAATTCGAATTTGAACTTAACAGTTGTTTGAAAATAAATTAATTAATTCACCATGAGTTAATTAGTTGTGAAAAATCAAACATGAAGTCTATGTGAGGACATGCAACAGTTTCTCCATTAATTGAGGAATTTATCCATCAATTAAAGAGATAAGGATGAGTTTTAATTTGAGTAGTAATTAGTTGGCTTAGTTAATTGAGTCAAGTCCAGTTAGATTGATTTAAACAGTTTGTTTAAATTAATGTAAGTTCAATTAGTTAATGCATGTTTGCGTATAATTTCTGCTCTTCAGATAACTGAATATTCTCTCATACATAATTCATGCATGTTAGTTCAGACAGAGACCTAGTTGAGATCAGATGGAGGGACAGTGTACTATCAGTTGCTAGGATATTCCTTAGTGAATATTTCTTGCATGCAGAAGGATTTCTTTCCAAGATAATTGCATTGTTACTTCTTCCTGTTCAGTTAGTGTGATAAGGCCAATTCACACATGTGGCTTCACTGGACCCCAAGAAAAATTGTGCAAAGAAATAGGGCCTTGGAGGACTTGAGGAGGATATATACTTGTCTATTTCGTCTATGAGCTTCATTGTTTGATTACAGAGAGAGCAGGATAGCCTTTGAGTTGATTCTTTTTGTAACTTGGACAAGATTTCCACTTGTATGATAATACAGAGTTGGGGTTTTAGGCTGTGCTTTCCCCTAGTTATTTCTTCTGTGTTATGTGTGATTGATTTCTTCTTATTAGTTATTGTGTTCAATTAATCTTGCTCATATTCGATTAAGCTTCTGCATAATTGTTTGTAGAAGTAGATCAAGTATTCTTTTTTAGTATATTGCATTATCAGGTGATCTACAGGTGGGAATTTCTACATTAATATTGTTCGCATATATGTATTTATGTCAATCTCCCATTATCACTATTGACATGTTTGATTGAAAATCAATTTATATTGTGAACAACAAGAACTTTACCATATGTGATGCTTTAGTTAAAGTAATTAAATTAATTTCCTTTCGATTGAATTAATATCATAGATTCATAATAATCTACATTATTATGTTTATTACGACATCTTTCTAGCACATATGCTTTCAACTTACCTGGGTACTATAATAGACTGTATTAATTTGTAATTTAGTTGTATAGAATATATTAATAGATCCATTATCACCAACATTCATCCCACTTTTCACATTTTTGTTAAAGGGAAAATGGTCCCATAATTCCAATCAGAGCCACTATTTCAAATGGAAAATGGCCTAATTGGGGTCCAGACCAGGTGGTTTTCCCCCAATGTTGATAAGGTCAATTCATACCATCAACATTTTTGGCGCTAGAAGAAGGGCCAACAAACTATGAATGGCAAGGATATCTCACTCTAAATCAAGAAGCCATCCTAAGAGTCAATCCCCCTCAAAATATCCTCCAACTTCTAAATCACATTCCAAATCACCCAATTCTAGATATGAAATTGTTGAACCATCTTTCAAGTCTCCTAGCCTTGTTAAACAATCAAATAGTGAATCTTCCATAAATACACCATGTTTTTAGATCATCTGATTGAAGCTCCTAAACTTCAAACTCTCATACAGAAATTGGAAGTAATTTCCATTTCTGGAGAACAACTTACTCAACTTGAACCTTCTGAGGGTAGTGTTACTTCTTCACTAAAATCTATTGGAGTCCTTACTAGATCGCAAAGTGAGAATATTGGAGTCAAACCATTTGAGTTCCCATTACCGACTCACAAGAAAAAGAATCATATTTCTGGTGTTGAATCCTTGACTAGTGGGAACGTTACATCTTCTCCACTTGATACTCCTACTATTCTTCCTACTTATTCTTCCACTCCTTCAGACCCTCCTTTATCATCTTTTTATCATCCTTTGACAATTTCATCCACTCATATTTCTTTTCAACAACCAACCAACACTACTGTTGTCAGTAGTTTTGTTGGGGCAACTTTTTCAATTGTTAATACTTAAAATGCCTCTTCATCAAGTACATCTACTTCTGAATCTACCTCATCAACCACTTGTCATATTATTATTCCTGGAATGGAAAACAGACCATGGAAGAATCCAAGAGAAGTTGCGATGAATCCTCCTCTGCACCCTCTTCCTAAGCATCCAGATAAATGGTTGCCTAAATTTAATCTTGATGGTGGACTTCCTACAGAAGAAAATGTACACAATTTTATGTTGGAAATTAATATTAATGGAGTTAGTGAAGAGGATGTAGTGTGTAGATTATTTCCTTACACATTTGAAGGATCAACGGGTTCTTGATATTTTTCTTTACTTGTTGGATCAATTACTTATTGGGATACATTTGAAGAACATTTCCTTGAGAAATTTGGGAATGATAAATTGAATAAAAACATTAATTAATGAGTTATCAAGTTTCAAATCCTTACCAAATGAGAAGACTAAAGATTTTAATTTGAATTTAATAAACTTTTGCATAAGATCTCAACTGCATCCACCCCTGGTGTGGATGTTCATATTGAATGGAATATTAGTGCCCTGCCTTCAAATATCACTATGTTCATTGACAGAGCTCAAAAAATAGTACTTAGTGATAATATGAAAGAAGCTCTGGTTGTTGAGAAACGGGTATTAGCCCTTGAGAAGAAAGTTGTTGTTGAAGAAAGAAAACCATCCAAAAAGGTTACTTTTAAAGAAGAACCCAAAAATAAAGCTTCCAAAGATATTAATGATCTTGAAGGTTTATAGAAAGTCCTCAAAACCATTTCCAATGAGAAGCTAGAATTAAAGAAGTAAGTAGCTGAAACCTCAACAAGAAGACCTTTCAGACCGATAAAGAAAAATCAACTTGTTCAATACTAACCACCTGCTCAAATATCTACTGTAGATTCAGATGAAGAAGAAGAAGAGGAAGGAACAATATCAACAGAAAAAACAGAGGAAGAAGTAATAGAATTAAATGGTCTATGGGATTTTATCCTTACTGCTTTAGAAAATGAAGAAGAAGAGGAGGCTCTTCACATTAGTATTCAAAGCAAAGCACTTACCGATATATCACAGAAGATTAAAAACAGTTCAAATAGCTCATCAAATGAAAAAGGTACATCCAAAAATTCTTCTAATCAATCTTCAGAGTCCACATCAAATACTCCTAAAACTCCTCCTACCACTTCCCCTACATCAAAGACCCTAATAGTCTCAGATACTATTGAATATAATATAGTTGAGGATATGAAGAAAACCAAGGCTAATATTTCCCTATACGAGGTTAGTAAATTAAAGCAACAACAAAAATTATTGCTTAATGAGTTGAATGTGGTTCTTACTTCCCCATTACCTTCAACTGTTGTTACTACTAAAGCCTCTAAAGGAAAGAATAAACCTCCTCATACCCCTTCTGATAAACAGGATCCCTCTAATGCAATTTTGATTGGAGATAGGTCTAATTCACATATACCTCATTTCCTTTTAACTTTTGAACTTTTCAACAAAAACGTTCATAATTGTTTGGTATATTCGAGTGTTTTTTATAATGTTATGCCTTATTCGGTATGCTTAAAATTGAATGTAAACCCGAGAAATTTGTTGTACAAATAGTTCAACTTGATAGAACAAAAATTAAATTTCTAGGAGAGATGAATGAAGTTTTAATTATATTATCCTCTGGATCAAAGGTGTTTCATATGATAGACATTCTAGTGGTTGATATCCCCGAATTCTATGGTCTAATTCTAAGTAGGGATTGGTCTGAAAAGTTACATGGCTATTTTGTTATAGATTGGTCTCATCTTTGGCTCCCTTACAATGGAAAACCTAGTCAGATCAAAGTTGATAAAGAAAAACACATGAAATGTATTGTGATTGATTTGGATGAAGAAAATGAGCCTGTAGTTTTTACTAATAATATCCTAGGAAATTATTCTTCTGAATCTTTCTTTAGCAGTTTTCCTGCTCAATCTTCTCCTTTCCCTATTGAATCTTTTACATTAAAGATATAATTTTTTTCACAAGTAGACTCATCTAGGTGTATAAATATTGTAGAATTATCTGTAAATAACTCTGATAATTTCTTTTGGACTCTTTATTTTGATGGATCTAATTCCAATGATGGTGCAAGAGTTGGTTTCATATTAGTAAATCCAAATGGAGAAAAAACTATGCTTGCCTACAGACTAGAGTTTGAATGTACCAATAATGTGGTTGAATATGAAGCACTTGTTAAAGGACTACAAAAGTCTATTAGTCTTGGTGATTCTGAAATTGTTGTTAAACAAATACGAAATAATATTCATTGTGTTTCAAATCACTTAAAACATTATCAGTCTTTGATCCAAGACTTAACCTCCCATTTCTTGGCATTTAATATATCTCCTATCCCTAGAATCCAAAATGTCAATGCAGATCTATTAGCCAACATTGCTTCTAAGCTCATTCCTCCTGAGGACTTTAGTCCTGATAGGTTTTCTATTGAATTGATTTTTCGACCATTTGTCCTCGATAATAATACTAATTGGAGAGTGTTTGATGATGGCGTTGATATTCTCAGTTTTCTTACTTTAGAAGGAACATACACAGATCAAATTATTGATGAGGATGAACATGATAAAAATCTTAATACATCCTCGGATGAAAATTCATTACCAAAACCTATGGTGAAATTACAAGATCTGTATGATTTGAAAGATAGATTAAAAAAACCAACTAATTGCAAGCTCCAAAGCAGTACTTTAAGATTTGAACTCATAAATTTAGGGTCTGAAGAAAAACGACAAAACATTAATCTAGGACTTAGAGTCTCTCCTGATGAAAGACTTGCTTTTATTCATTTATTAAGAAAATATAAAGATGTCTTTGCTTGGAGTTATGATGAATTAAAAAATTATGATACTTCTATTATTCATCATTCAATACCAATGTCACCAAATGTTAAACTAGTATAACAGAAGCTCATAAAAATTCATTCCAATCTCTAGGCACAGATTAAAACTAAATTGAATAAATTACTTAAGGCTTAAATCATCTTTCCAACTAGACATTCCAAATGGGTATCAAACCTTGTTCTTGTTAGAAAAAAGAATGGGGATGTTAGAATTTGTATAGATTTCCAAAACTTGAATAGAACCTTTGAGAAGGAAAATTTTGCTGCCTCCTGTGGAATAAATCCTACAATTAGTTGCAGGTTTTGAACTTATTTCTTTCTTAGATGGTTTTTCTGGTTATAATCAAGTTCTTGTTCACCCTGCAGACAAACTGAAGACAACATTCAAAACCAAATGGGGAACGTATGCTTATCCAAAAAATCCCTTCGGTCTGATAAATGTAGGAGCAACATTTCAAAGAGCCATGGGCATAGCTTTGAGATGTCTTATGACTAAATCCCTAGTGTTTTACTCGGATGATATCACAATTTATTCTCAAAATAAAAGTAATCATCTTCATTGTAACAACCCCTGGTTAAAACTTCATGTAATAAAAGTTAATAAAGGAAAAATAAGACCACGGTTAAGGGACACTTATTCCAAGCAGAATGTTGGGCAAAGATATCCTAGTGGGAATCACTGCATGTGTTTATGGCTAGGGAAATTGACAAAGGAAATGGCTAAGGCTTTGGAAAGGAAAAATGGCATTTTTGGCACATTTATTTATGAAAATAATGGAAATTAGGAGAAAAGGAAGGTGAAAGGTCACATGTTGCATATGAGGAGGAAAATGAAGGAAAATAATGGAAAATGAAGAAAATAGAAGCCTAATTGATAAAAAGACTTATGAGGATCAATTGGTACCTTTTTTTCACTTTAGTTTTGGATCTCTATCATTATTCTCTCTCTCTCTCACTCACTCTTGGACACTCAGAGTTTTCTTAGAGCACTAGCTTTGGAGAAAGGAAGGGAAAAAGCAAGCAAAGGAAAGGAAGGAAAGCAAAGATCAAACAAGGAAGAGAAAGATCATGTCGATTTAGTAGTAATACTTGAAGGTAACATATTGCATGTGTGATTTCCTAGCTGGTTTTGAAATGCATGGCTTTGCATGTTAGTATATGGTTCTCTTGTTGTCAATGGCATGGTTTTTCCAAGTTATGACAGTGGTTTTTAACCTTCCCTTGCCTGTTTTAGGATAGCCATGGTGTGATGGGATTGTTTTCTCGGTTTTGAGCTTTCAAATTTCTGGATGGTTTCGGAATCTGGGGTGAAGGTGGTCTCATGAAAATTCCCAAAGGCTTAGGAATCGCTTGACCGGTTTTGGTGGGATACATGGTAAAGCCTAAGGGTGGAGTCTCAGTTTAGGGCCTAGTGATCCAGTGTGGATTTCGGTAAATCCTGGGAGACTCGTGTCTTGATTTAGGGCCTAGTGATTTGGTGTGGATTGCGATAAAGCCTGAGAGTCAAGGAAACGAAAAATTCCTCAAGGATAGTGATGGAATCTAGAGGCATTCCAAGCTCGGTTTGGTTTTGCGATCTTGGTGTCAGTTTTGGTGAGATCACAGTTTGGTGAGGGTGGAGGTGGTTTAACCTCTAGATTCCCTTGGTTGTTTTTGGATTGGATTATCCATGAGATCCCACATTCATGTGTGGAATATGGAACGAGGTTGACTAGCTGAAAGAAAGATTTGGTTCATCCATGTCTACGGTTGGGTGGTACGTGGAAGTCCCAAACCTGGTCGGCTTTGCCTATGTTTAATAAAAGCTAAGTTCTCTTGCTTTTGTACTTGTTAATATGTGGCTTTAATGGTTGTTATCTCATTTTTGTTTTCATGGTTTAAATGTTGGTTATAAGCATGGTTATATGACTGGATATTGTCATGGTTATTTCATGTATTTACTTGTAACTAAAAGGTTAATGGATGCAAGACCTAATTGATGTAAAAACAGTTAAGGGAAGAGGGTGGTGATCCTTCTTGTCAAGTTCCACATGAGTTATCAATCATTTATGCTCTTGTATTAATTTCCTATAGATTGCATTGATGCCAAGTGTTTGACAGAATGTCATTCCTAGTTGGGGATGTTTAGGCGTAGTCCTCGAGTCAGTTTTGATTTGTAAGTCATGTCATGATGTAAATTGTAGATTCTAAAAGCCTCATTGAGTTTTGGGCAGTTACCCAGGCTCAAGGCTTGAAAAGTGGCTTAAATCCTGGAGACGCATGCACAACACTGGGCAACAAAGTCCCTGGATGCATGCACATCTACGCTATGGGAGCGTTTGGAGCCTCCTGGACGCATGCTTGTCCATATCAAGGGAGCATGGTTTATTGGTCTAAAAATTTAGTGGGACTCAGGGGCTAGTTACCTGAGTGGTTGGGATGGTTCATGTAAGTCCTGTTGCCAATGTGGAAGGTCTGTATGGTGTGTTTCCGTCGATTCCACTTCCTTAAGGTGACTTGGGAGGTTGAATCATATCATAGTAACTTATCATCACATGTTTACCCCAGTTGGCCAGTTACTTAGGTAGATATCATAGGAGGGCGTTATAGAGTGGTATCAAAGCATGATTCACCCCTTGTCCTGGAGGGGTTGTGTGTTGGTCATGAATTCATGTCGGTTGCATGTGTGCTAATCATCCTTGTGGTATATATGCTTGTTGCATATGCATGGTATTGGTCATGGTTGTAGTGATGTCGCCATGTGAAGGAGGATGTTGTTGTGGTGGAGTGTGTCATCATGAGTGTATGATTGGTTACATGTTGTTTATGCACGTTAGTGTTCACATGTGGTCAAGTGTACAGTGATGTGGTGATTGTTGCCATATGGGAGGTCATGTTATGTGTAGTTGATATGGGCATGCATTGATCACTGGACTCTAGTTAGAATGATGGATATATGGTTACGTGCTTATGTGTTATATTTCTATATGTTGTCATGATTATGTTATACATGTATTACGTTGATCTGTTGATCTTGCAGATAAGGTACCCTTCCCGAATTATGCTAAGGTATGTTGGTTTCGCTGAAATGATATACCATGCAAGAAGAATATCAAAGATGACTAGAAAGATGGTAGACTACAGCTCCCTAGACTCTCCTCGTGGATCAAATGACAAACGTGGTGTTGGGCACTCTTCTAATTTGGCAGACCACTGAGAAGCTTAAAGGCAGAAATAAGGAATTGTAGGGTAGACAATGACAGAATCATACAGGCACAAAAGAAACAAGCAGAGGTAAATGCAGTGATACTTCAGAGTTTGTCATAATTGCAGCGATAGGTTCAGATTAGCCATGAGAAAGAGGATATAACTAATGGGGCATATGGCAACAGGTCTCATGGTGAGTATAGGTAGGATGAAGAGGACATAATAAGAGATGGCAGGTCCTTGGATACTCCAGTTAGGAGGGGTGATATACACATGTACTATTCTAGTTTTGGTTCTGACATGCATTATGATTGCCATCATTATCATCCTTATAGGAGGAGTCACAAAGGATATTTTCCATATGAGTTTAAGAAATAAAAGCCAACTAAATTTGATGGAGAGATGCATAAATCACAGGATGCATAAGCATGGTTGTTTGTTATGAGGAAGTTCTTCAGATTGCATGATTATTCAGAGAACATGAAAGAAAAGATAACCACTTTCAGTCTTAAAGGAAAAGCACATATTTGGTGGGAGGATGTGAAGAATGTTAAAGGTATTCGAGAAGATGACTTGACTTGGAGTGAGTTTGAGAGGCTCTTCAAGAAGAAGTATTTGTCTGAAAGGTACTATGATGACAAAGCTAAGGAGTTTTATGAGTTACATATGAATTCTGTGACAAATGATGAGTATACTAGTAGGTTCTTAGAGCTATTGAGATATGTGCCGAAGGACAAGGTTTAGAGATTCATCAGTGGACTCCCAGTAGCATACATAGACTAGATTGAATTCAATGAGCCTCCATGACCAATCCTTCTTTATTGCACATTTCTCAACAAAAATGGGACATATGACACTAAAATTTGAAGTAGGGTAAATCAAAATTGAAATGTTTTGGTCATGGAGCATACCTTCCATCTCTATAATTATTGATTGATGATCTAGTTGGTGAATATCCATTGCAGCAAAAATTATGGGTATACTTTGGGATACGTCCTTGACTATCTCTGCCTCTTGTGCATTGTACGGTCTCGAGCCAACATGCTTGTGATATGGGCGATCTTTCCTTAGGTGATTTCATCCACAAGTTCAACACTTATATGGACCCTTCTCATAACTTTTGGCTTCATCTTGAGTATAACGACCTCTACTAGCAGCGTTAGACTTTTGTTGGTTTTCTTGGTTAAGAGGGGTCGCTCATCCCTTGGTTTTCTTTCACCTTTTCCCTTTAAACTTGAAATTTCCCTTGAATTTCCAATCTAATTTATATTTAGACTTGTGCATAAACTATTCACAATAGTGCTTCAATTTTTGGATTGTGTCCTTTAGTGACTTCGGCTCGTCAAACTCGATTTTATCCTTAAAAGGTTTTGGCGGCCCTCTGACATACCTTTAAATATTTTCCTTCACTTCCTTAAGGTAGGGAGCATACCTTAGAAATTTTAATATTTTGGTGGTAACTCATCCTCTATCTTTTTTCCCAATCTGGGCTCATAGAAATCTGATGCCTTATTATTGAAGTATCTCTTAGATAGATATTTATGTTGTGTATGTCCTATATTCTTTTCACAACTAGCCCCACGTGTCATTACATTGTGTGGGTGCCTCGGGGTTTTTATTTTATTTTATGCAGGCCCAATAATAGTTGGGCGGACTCAAGGACGGTGGTAGACCCAAAGATGCTGGACAAACCTAGTCATGGTTTTTCACATGGTTCTGGGTATGACGGTTTTTCCCATGGTATTATGTAGATTCGGTCAAGGGAACTATGATTATGTTCTAATCTAGGGTTAATGGATTGGGCTTTATGAATGCTTCAACATGTATATAATAAATTGTAAATTTGAAAGGAATATAATGAAAAATCAATATGGTTTTCCCAGTTTTGGGTTCCAAGAGAAAATATATGTGTATATTTTTATGTTCTTACCATTGTTTATATATTTATTTATTTCTGTTTTAAAAATTCTATTGCAGGTAATTTTTTGTACATGGTTAAAACCTACAAATTTCTCCTGAAATACTCCTCAAACTCCTTCCAGGACAATTCTTCTTCCCTTGTTCCCTTTAAAGTTTTTAGATCTTCCCACCATATATTAACATTGCCTCTTAGGCTAAAAGTACCTACCTTTTCTTTCATGTTTTTTGGATAACCATGGATTTGGAAGAACTTTTTCATTGCCAACAACCAGGCTTCGGCATCCTCTGATTTCCTCATTTTTCCATAAAACGTAGGAGGCTTAGCCTTTTTAAACTCCTCTAGTATATAATCTCTTTCCCCTCTTCTCCCGTTATGATGATGATAGTGATGACAATGTGGCCTTCTATGAGTATCCTCATACTATTGTTCATGAGCACTTGAGTTCCCTTTTGGGCTACTTAGCAGAGTACCTCCATTCACAGTGTCTTCATTGGACAACTAGTGCATTTTTCTAGATATGCTATCATTTGCACCATTGATTCTTTCGTCATGACCAAAAGGGCTTTGCATGTCTTTATGATTGGTCCCCAACTCATGTTTCCTCTATATTTCCAGGTCTGATAAGCTTTGTAGTATGACTACATTGACTTCAACTTGATTTTCTTGCACTTCGATAAGCCTCTCATTGTCAGCTTTACAAATCTTTATCCCTGCTCTAAATCTTCTCAATGTGCCCATCCAATCAAGAGAGCTTGCATCTCCTCATTGTTAAAGTGATATTTCCTCTTCATGTCCATGTTGTGATTGGTCATAGCTATAATGCAACATTTGGCTATTCGTTCCTTATTTTTTTGGTTCTATATTGTACCACCCTTTGTTGTTCTTGTGGTATTTTAACTTCATCTCTTTGGGCCTTAGTACCTTTTATTTGTTGTCATACACACCCATCATTGTTACCTTTTAACAAAATTTAGCTGCATAATAAACATTATCACCTTGTCTTGTTGGTGAAACTTCGTTGATGTAAAGCTAGCTGCAACATTACACCTTGATTAGCACATTAGTATCAGTAAAATCAAATACATTGTTAGTACCATGCTACATGCATACAAGGACACACCAAACCGTACACATAATCAATCCACAACTAATCAGGTTCCTAATGCTTATCATTAGGCTTTAAGGCCTCACTAGATCTTCAAGGTCCAATCTTGAACCTTCACTTGACTATTTTTGCAATAGAGCTCATTGTTACATGTCATTTTGTCACCATGACACTTGACCGTTAAAATGGATCTCTTGCCATCCATGAACATGTTCCATTACAATCCCTTAGAATTCAAACAATCAAAAACCCTTGAAGAAGATATGGATTTTGGGTAAAATGGCTTTATGACTTGTTGAGTGTGACCTGTGTGCTTTTCCTAGTAAGTTTCCATGATTTGTAGTTTTTATCCCTAATAACTGTGTAGAAATGTTCTTTGTCTTCCACGATAGACCGTTCAGGTAAATCAAAGAAAGGTAAAAATAAAAAGTGAATTCCAGAAGCATTGTTGGTCAAATATATCCCAACTGAAAGCTTCTATGTCATATATATTCAAGCGAGACCCCTCATATCATGGAGCTAATACCCTTTCATGAAGGAACCCTATTCCCCCAATTAGAGGATCTCATCCTTCTCTTTTGGATCTGAAACTTCTTACTCTTGGCCTATAAATTGACTAGAGGATAGAGTTATTAGGAGGTTCAGAAAAGATACACTTATGTTGTTGGATTTATATTGGAAGGCTTCTAGGCTAAGGAGAGGATTGCAGGCATTTGGGAGGAACCTCATGACATCAAGGTAGAGGTTGTAAGGCTATTATTATCCTTGAATTAATACAAATTAATCATTTTCCCCATTGTATTGTCTTATTGAAATGATGAATGGTTTATGATTCTTTTGATATTCAGTAAGATAATCTCAATTTGTAATCTCTTTTATCATTAGATTAAGCTTGTTTGAATTGTTATGATTGCATTATGCCTTTGATCTCTTTTATGTTTGTGATTGTAGGTCTTTTTTAGCATCGGGAAGCTTCATCGAGATAGAGCAAGGATCTTTATCAAGCATTTCGCAAATAGGTAAGAGCCATTCTCCTACTCTTGTATTTACAATTCGAATGAAATAAGCTTAGGGAAAGAGTCATTAAATTGTCTGTCTGTTTCTAGTTTCCTTTAGGATCTAGTGAGATCGATCTTGTCAGTAAGAGGGATTTATCTGTTGTAACAAATTGGTGACTTCGTTGGGGAACGTTACTCTTCTTTTCTCTTCTCTTTCCTTGGTTTTTCTTTTCGATCTTTTTTGTTTAGCTTGACCTGAGTCTTGGTAAATTTATGATCTTTCAAAATTTCTAGGTTGATTTCTTTCTTTTTATTTTTTCTTCGACTTCCCATACCTGCCCGGTTTTTGTTCACCCACAGAGTACAGATCTACGTAGTTGTTTCCTTAGCAACCAGGTGCATGCGCACTGATTTAAAACATTTTCCTATGCAATTCCTATAAATTTTTAAAAAATTAGGTTTTCTCTCAACCAGAGTCTAAATTTTGGTTTCTGAAAGTGTCATCATATTTGTTTTGACTATCCAATACCTTTTCTGAACTTGTTTGAGTGCTTTGGTGAGGTCTTTTTGGGAATTAATTCCTTTTGCAAAATTGATTAGGGTTTTGTCTGGCTTGTTTGTTGACTGATCAAAAAGAGATAGGTTGTCTTCAAGATCACTGTATTCCTGTCTTTTCTGTCAAATATACTAGATCCATTATCAATATTTCTTATTTGTGATGAAATTCTTTGTTTAATCGCAAATTAGGGTTTCTCAGAAATTGTTATGTTTTGTGAAGAATTGCTTTCATTGCTGCATGATAAAAGGAAATCATTTCTTTCTAGTTTTGAAATCTTTCATAATTACATTCTGACATCATTAAGTTAAAGCATTCATTAGGGAAATTGCATTTTTTCCAAACTCTTGCTTGATTTTTGTGTGTTTCAAAATTTTGAGTGATAAATGATAAAAGAAATTTTGGCTTTGTTTTATCTCTTAGGCAAATTTGAAATCTTAGTTTATTTCTGCATCTGGATTGCATCAAAGTGAAATTGGTTGTCTTATGAAAAGAATTTTGGTGAAATTATGAGTTTTGCATTTTATTCAAAGAAAAAAAAAAAAACTCTTAATTTCCCTTAATTAGGATTTCATTAAACGATAGATTACAAATTTCATGTTCGATTGCATTAGAATTTTGGTTTGAGTCATAATATCATAAGTTTCACTCTCATTACCTATTGAGTAAATAACAATTCAACAACACAACATTAATTAAAATCAATTAGAATTTTATTTTTTTTAGGGCTCTTACCACCTACAATAGCTTAAGTGTAGGGCTTTGGAATAGGAAAGTGAGTAAACTTTCCAAAGCGATAGACAAATAATAGAATCTTGCGTTAGGAAGAGAAATCCAATTATTTCAGTTTTGTTATGGGAAGCTCTTCTTATACATGAGTTAAGCACGAGATCATGTCGGATCTGGTGAAGTGATCGTACCAACTACATTGGCTATGACAGAGATATTTTCATGTATTACAATGGTACTGAAAGGTACTTGGGGTCACTTGAAAGAAAAAACCTCCAATTAACCATGTTGAGGAGCTTTCAAGGGAGTTGAGCTTTGTTACTTTGCCCTTGCGTGTATGTTTGATTTACGAATGCCCCCCCAGGTAGAATTGTTGTAGTTGGTAAACTTAGTGACCATAATCATAGGGCTCTACCTAAGGTGACAACAGAGGGAAGGTCTTGTTGTACCTGGAACAGAAGTTGGCTAGACTCACTTGGACTTTTTGGAGGGTAATCTTTGCTTGATATGGCATAAGCGAAGTTACTTGCCCTAGATCATTTCATTAAGCAAGTTTTTAGTGTAACTGGTTCTAAACACTCATATCTATAAAAAATTCATCTTGATCTCTGTGATGTTGGATTTCATCACCAACTAGTAATTATTGATCTTTGTGACAAGTGAGTTTGTATGGTTTGAATTCCTAGATTTATTAGTATGTGTTACCTTGTTTATTTTTTACTTTTTAGAGGCTTTAGGTGTGATTTTGATATTGTGTGAATAATTAATTTTAAAAAGGAAAAATATTTCATCATGGTTGAATTACCGAGACAATCACGTAGAATTCTAGGCCAACCCCCTAAATATATGCCAAGTTAACTAGAAAAGATTAAAACTGAAAAATCAAATTCAAAAGGATCCGGGACTATAGATGAACCTAAAACTTCTGATGTAATAGGAACTAAAGTAAATCAACCAGAAACATCTACTATTCTAGAACCTGAAGTAACAAAACTTGAATTTGATCAACCTCAAACACTAGAATTACACTCAGAAGTAACCGATCCAAAAATTACTGAACTTATTCAAACAAAATCAGATACTGGAGAGAGTTCAGATTCACAATTAACCGAACCAGATATCGAAGAACCTAAGTCTAATGTTTTTGAACCTGAGTCACCTTTGATTTATTTAGCTTGTACTCCTCCACATTAACGTGATTAAAACTTCTTATTATTGATAGTCTACCTCCTGGTCTTATTAGTATCGAAGAACTTACCTCTGACGAAGAGGAAGAATCGCCACATACACCAGTTTCTACCGGTGATTAAGAAGATACTCCAGAACTTCTTTTTTCTGCTTTTCGACCTGACCCTTGGTATTTTACGCCCTTGAACTTTTTAGGTCAAGGCATTCCACGATACACTACTCCTTATTCTACTGTACCAGGATTTTATATTTTTATAATAAATTTTGGGGAAATTTCATCAGATACTTCTATGTCTTTTACTTCTCTAGAATCACTTTTATATGGTGGCCCGTCAGTCCCTCCTGGATATTAGTCTCTTACAGGAACTTATTCAGGAGCTTCTCCTTCAAATCAACCTTCAACTATGTCAACTAGTTTAACCGATTCTACTGTCCAAGGCTTGACATCTAACCAATATATAAATATGATTTCTGATAATGTAGGTAATCCTCAAGTTAGCCCAACATGTGGTTATCATCCACCTGGGGGGAAACCATCATATCCTCCTCCTGGGGAAATCTTTAGTCAGATCTTACCCTACGGTTGGAGGGAAACCCCCTACCAAAAATTATCCAGGTTATGCTCAGATACCTCAAGCTGGTTTTGGTCAAACTGTCGTATCTCAACCCATTGTTCGTACTTTGTATCCTTGTATGAAGACGATCTCGAATCTATCATATAATCAACAACCAATGCTAGTTTCTCCTCAAGTGGCAATTTATGAACATGGACAACCTATTGGACAACATGTTCAAGGTATTCCTATTCAAGTCCAACAACCTATCCAGGGTAATCCATCAACACCTATTCAGCAACCGCTCCAACAACCTATCCCAAGTACTCCACAAACTCTAGTTTAGTATGTTGTGCAAACGTCTGTTCAAATCCAATTCTGAGTTCACCATCAACTCCTATCCCATGAGTATCAAAAGTAATTATTCCAATTACTTCTCAATTAATGATGCATCCAACTACTCAGACTATTCCTCAGGCACCTATTTATCAAATTATTCCTATGGTTCATTCTATACCCCAAATACCTATGGTACAACCTAGTATACCATATGTATAAACATCGTTTCAAGGATAAGCTTTTCAAGGTCAACCCCAGAGTCAATTTTTTCAAGGCCAACCTTTTCAAAGTCAATTCTTCCAAGGTCAACCTTGCAAAGTCAACCCTTTTAGGGATAGTTTATCCAAGGTAAAATGGGTCAGGGTCCTCCTTTCCATAACCAACCATACCTCAGTCATACTTTTCATGTGCCAATCCAACCGCAATTTGGTATGGCTCATCCTAGATATCCGAGAGGTATGAAAATTCCAACTGCTCAGGCTATTCCAAGATATCCTAGGTATCCTCCTCCAAGAATAGGACTCGTCCCTCAGGGTTATCAATACTCGCAACATGACCCTAACCGTCAATTACCATTTGTTGCAACTTTGGATTTACCGAATCTATCTCAGTTAACAAATGATACCATTTTCTATATACCATTTTGGTCGACAATCCCTACAAAGTTGCCCAGTGACGTTCCAAAATTTGAAGGTAAAATGGGAGAGGACCCATCTAATCACATCATGACTTATCATCTTTGGTGCACCTCGAACTCATTAGTCAATGATTCCATTAGATTATGAATTTTCCAATGAACCTTAATTAGTTTGGCAACCAAGTGGTACATTGAATTATCGCGAGCTTCTTTCAGTACTTTCAATGTCGTAGTCGCTGCTTTTTTGACACATTTTCAACTACCCATATGATACGATAATGGTACTGAACTTTTAACTTCTATGAAACCATCAATGTCTACTTACATTTCAGATCATATTCATGAATGGAGAAGAAGATGATGTTTAGTTAAAGTTTACATCCCAGAACATATCTTAGCCAAATGGTTTATAAAATAACTTTTGTTGCTAATTACAGAAGATGTTTCCAAAGGTGGCATTGTAACTGAATATCAAGTTATCATTTATGCCCAATACTTAGATCTTGTTTATACTCACTCTAGTACATTGTATGAAAAAATTCCATATTTGCCTCGTCCAGCTCAAACCAACCCAACTCTTACAAGATCACATGCCATTGATGGTGTGATTGGTTCTGTTATCCTAAATCTAAGATTGAAAGGAAAAATTCTAAAAAGACTCAGATTTTGGCCTTACTAGATAGACCCAAAGAAGATCCTTCTCCTAAAACTGTTTCTGAAATAAATGTCGTAGATTCATCTATTGGAAAAAATAAGCAATTCAGAGGTAAAAAGAAAGGAAAAGGAAAAGCCAAATAAGACACTGCTCCCAAGGATAAATCAAACAAGAATGAACCCTCTAATGAAAATAAGAAACCTCACTATCCTTATTTAAATTGTGATGATGATCATTTCACCAAGGAATGCCCTCATCATGCTGAAGTTTCTAAATTCGTTAAGGGTTCACCTACTCCCTCTATTTTGAAGGATTTGTTTCCTTCTCAAGATAGTAAGATGGTTTCCCATAATCCATCTTCCTCTTCCACATCAGCAAACATCATGATGATGTCTTCACAAGTTATGGTAGCTACGAGATCCAAAGACTATGGATCTAAAAATCCTAGTGTAGTTAGAAATGATTATGGCTCATCTGCTCATTCTTCCACATCATCTCCTCCTCTTTCTGAACCTTTACAAATTGAAAAAGATAATCCTGATATGGTAATTCCACCACCTCATAAGAGTGTTCTTCGAAAGTCATCTTTTAATCCTCATGCTAGAGATGCTCAAAATTACAATATTGTGGAAGATCTTGCTATGTCACCTTCAGCAATGTCAACTCTCGAAGTGTTGTAGACTTGTCCAGCAGAAAGGAAATTACTATTATCATCCATAGGAGCAGTTAATCACTAGAACTCTAATCTAATCGTCTTTTATCTCGAAAATCATGTACCCAAAATCCCACATAAACTGGCCTTTCTAATACTAGTTTTTGTCAAGACAAAACAAGTTTTTTAAATGGTAATTGACAAAGGATCATCTACATGTATTATGTGTATTGCTTGCTGGAGAGCTTTAGGTTTCCCAGCTATCAATTAGTCTACCACAACTTTGAAAGCCTTTGATGGAAGAGGTTTTCGAACTTATGGAATTTTGAACAACCTGCCTGTAGAATTAGAAGGTAAAATGGTTTCAATTGAAGTTGAAGTTGTTGACACTCAACTTGATTATAACCTATTATTGGGCCAAAGTTGGACTTATGCCATGTCTGTCGTGGTCTCATCGTTTTTTCGAATGATTATGTTTCCTCATAAAGGAAAAATTACGAAAGTAGACCAGCTATCCTATTACACTTCAGACCTAACTCTATTGGTAGCATTCCCTTTGTTGGAAAATTGATTACTGCATATGAGGATGTTGGTGTTGGTCTTCTTAAAGACTCATCTCTTATGGGAACTTTCACGTTCCCTCCACCAAATCTTCCTCATAATGTTGCCCAGGTCAATATGATTACATCAAGCACTTTTGAATCTTTGGATCCTTGGAAAGTGCCTTCAGAGTCAGAATTAGCCTTGTATGGTGATCAGATGCCTCTTAGTCCTTTTCAATTGGCTTATGAGGCAATTCAATCCTTTTCGAACCCATCACTATCCGAAAATGATCGAGTGAATACAATCATCAACGATTATTCTCATTTGTCATGTTTAGAACCAATATCGATACCTGATCCTTTTGATAAAGAGTTTATAACTGATGAAGGCATTATGGAGGTAATGGCTTTGGATGAAATGCCTTGGGACGATTACCATCGTCGTTCATCTTTCTTACTTTGCCTTGACAAAGTCGAGAATAATTTTCCATCTATCTTTTTACCTGAGATTGTGAATATTCCCAAATGCCCGATGTCCATTCTTCATTCTGAATCTAAAAGGAATTTAGAAAACATATCAGAAACTATGCTAGAAAACATCTTAGTGAGACCAGGAGTTACTGAGAATATTCATATAGGATATTCTTGTTCTTTTGAAGAAATTCGAATATATAAATCCCTATTCCAGGACTTCCGCAACATTTTTACCTAGTATTACAAAGAAATACCATGAATTTATCCTAGTATGTTAGTGCATGAAATTAAGACTTATCCAAATGCCAAACCTATTAGGCAAAGATTGTGTTTGGTGCATCTGCAAAAAGTTTTTGCTATAAAAGTTGAAGCTGAAAAATTATTAGAAGAAGGATTTATTTATCTCTTTCCTTTGACTAATTAGGTATCAAATATTGTACCAGTTAATAAAAAACAAGGAACCATTCAAGTATGTGTTAAATACAAGGACATTAACAAGGCTTGTCCAAAAGACAATTACCCAACCCCGTACATCGATCAAATTGTTGATGATTGCACCGGAAATGAGATATTCTCTTTCATGGATGGATTTTCCAGTTACAACCAAATAAACATACTTCTTACCGATCAACATAAGACTGCATTCATCTGCCCATGGGGAAATTTTGCATATCGTAAACTCCCATTTGGCTTGAAGAATGTTGGAAAATTTTCAAAGAGCGATGTCTTACGCATTTCATGATATCAAACATATTGTCCAGCCCTACCTAGATGACCTACCAGCTCACTCACGGAAACGGCAAGATCATCCATGACATTTGAAAGCAATTTTCATTAGATGTAGGCACTACAACATTCGTTTGAATTAGCACAAATGCATTTTCTGCGTCCAATTTGTTGTTTTGAAAGAAGGCATTCGTGTCAATCCCCTTAAGGTAGAGGAAATTCTAAACTTGTCTTCTCCTTCTACTCTTCGTCAACTCCAAAATTTACTGTGGAAAGAAAAATTTTTACGTAGATTCATTCCAAACTATGCTGAGTTGACCAAAGGTTTTACCTGACTTTTAAAAAGGGCATTCCTTTCATTTGGGATGAGATTGCTGAAAAAGCTTTTGATGAATTGAAATATGTGTTGACCCATGCACCATTGTTGCATTTGCCTAATTATCACTAAGATTACTTTCTATATCTAGCCGCGTCAGATGCCACAATTGGCATGGTATTAATATAGGACAATGAATCCAACAATGAACATGTGATCTATTACCTAAGTAGAAATCTCACTAAAACTAAGATCAAGTACACGCATGTGGAGAAATTAGCATTGGCAGTTGGTCAAGTTTTTCAGTGTTTTTGTCACTATATACTTTTGCAAAAAATCGACAGTCATTTCGGATTGCAACCCTATGATGTATATTCTTACCAAACCATTGCTAGGGCGCAAATACTCCAAATGGATAGTCATTTTACAAGAATTTAATTTGTAATACGAAAGATCTAAATCAAAGAAATCATTATTATTCGTTGAATTATTGTGTGACTTTCCTTATACTAACACAGAAACAGTGGTAGAATATTCTCTAGCAGATGAATCTCTCTTTCTGATCAGTGCGTCCAATCCTTGGTATGGAGATATCATCACATATCTTCAAACAGAAACTTTTGGAACTGAGTTATCTCGAACTAATCGTCGTCGCATCTGCTACCAATCCTAGCAATATAACATTGTTAGTGACACTCTTTATCATCATGGTGTTGACTCTATATTTTGACGATGCTTAACTCTTCAAGAGGCTGAAAAAAGCACTAAATTGTTGTTGTTCTTGAGCATGTGGTGGTCATATGTCTGGGTATGCCACTGGCCAAAAAATATTGTACGCTGGCTATTTTTAGCCTTCCATGTTTAAAGATTGCATTATTGCAGTAAAAAAATGCCATAATTGCCAAGTTTATGATCGCAAGATGCAACGCCTCCAACTCCTCTTCACCCTATTATAGTTGTCAGTCCTTTTTCAAAATGGGGCATAGATTTCATCACCTATAACCCTCACTTGGCCTGGGGGCATGGGTATATTATCCTTGCAGTTGATTACTTTATAAAATGGGCCGAGGCGATGCCTACATACAAGGACAACGACGAAACTGCAATAATTTTCATTTTCAATCACGTGATTGCTCAGTTCGGTGTCCCATAGGCCATTGTTATGGACCATGGTAGCCATTTTCGCAATTTTATGATGATTGAACTATCTGTACAGCTTTTTCTACGCCATGATAGCTCTACCCCTTACGACCACAAGAAAATGGTCAATTTGAAGTTGTTAACAAAGTCTTAACAAACATGATTAAACAGATAATTGGAATTCATAAAGGAAACTGGCATACCATGCTTTTTTCAGCCTCGTGCGCATACTGTACTACTGCTAAAACTGTTGAAATGTGGCAACAATAATATTCCAAGTTAATTTGTCCTTGAATTAAATTGTGAACTAAAATCGAATTTAGTCTTAACAACTACTTGGAAATAATTGATTAATTCATTTTGAATTAATTAGTTGGAGAAATTTAAGTTAGAAGTCTTTCTAAAGTCATGCAACAGTTATCCCTTAAATTAAGGAGATAAGATTCAGTTATATTTTAGTTGTAATTAGTTAACTCAGTTTACTGAGTTAAGTCCAACTAAATTAGTTCCAAATTGTTTGAGGAACTAATATAGCATTAACAGTCAGTTGATGCATGCATGCACTCAACTAGTGTAATCCGGTTAACTGAAGATTCCCTCACTAGAAATTCATGCATGTCTATTCTGAGAAAGACCTAGTTGAGATTAAAGACAAGGACAATGTACTATCAGTTGCATGTGTTTTCTTATAAAGAAAACTCATGCATGTAGTCAAGGAATCATTCCTTGAGGATTGCACAGTTCTGACAGCGTGTGATATCAGGAGATCATCCACTAGGTAGAAGAGGTTTTTCACTTGGTGAAGGAGAATCGTCCGAGAGGAACAATGCAAGGAGCTTGGAGGGCAGAGAGGAAGGCTGGAGAGAAGCTAAGATTGCCTGTGAGCATCTGTGAGGATTGTACTGAGAGTTGGCTAGTTGTGAGAGCTAAGGCTTTGTATAATTCCTATGTATTTCCACCTTGTATGATAATACAAATAGTGGGGTTTTTAGTTGAGGCTTTCCCCAAAGTATTCTCATGTGTATTGTGCATTGATTCTTCTTCTTCTGGTTATTTTATTCAGCTCGATCTTTAAGCTTCCGCAAATTGATAGTAGAAGTAGGTTATAGTTTTCTGCTTTGATTTATATTTCATTATCGGGTTAACCTACAACAAATTTTCTACATGGTATCAGAGTTGGATTTGTAGAAATTATTCTACATGGTATCGGAGATGTGAACGGTATACTGAGAAGAGAATTCGAAGTTTGAAGTTTGGAGTTGCAGGTGCAAATCGAATTCATATCATACTTCAAGGTTGGTCAATGACGTTCTATGGCTTGAGACTTGAGTATGCTTTGGAAGGTAGCTCGAATTAAATAGCATGGAAAGATAGAATGGAGGTTGTATTATAAGACAATGGCTTAAAGGAATCATTGATCAAGAAATCCCAAAGCCAACGTCAACTAATGCACAAGAGTTGGCTGAGTGGAAGAAGTGTGTGGCGAAGGCGAGACGAATCATCCTTGAGGGAGTTCGAGACCATATTGTCTCCAGTCTCCATGGGAAAGATACTCCATTTTCAATGTGGAAGACATTGAAGGACCTCTACCAGAATAGTAGCGACCAGAGGAAATTGGCGCTCAAGGATGAGCTTCGAAGAATCAAGATGGAGAAGGGCGATACTATTTCCACATATCTGAACAAGATCACCACCTGCAGAGACGAGCTTAGTAGTGTGGGAATAAATACTTCCGATGATGATATGGTGAGCCTTGCTCTCCCTGGCCTTCCAAAGAGTTGGAATAGCTACCAGGACTCTATGAATGGAAGGGAGAAACTATCAAATTGGGAACGACTGTGGTCAGATCTTATGCAAGAGGAGATCAAGAGGAGCACATGAGATGGTTCTTCATCCAAGAATGATGATGAAGAAAATTTGGCCTTAGCAAGTAAGGCAAGGAAGGGAAGGGGAAGGCTTCCCATTCCAAATCAAATTCTTCTCATGGAGGGAAGAAGTGTGACAAGTCTAAAGTGAGATGCTTTAATTGTCATGAGATGGTACATTATGTGACTAATTGCCCATCAAAGAAGTCCAAGAAGGGATCCTCCGAAGGATCGGAAGGTGAGGCATTAACCTCTCAATTTGAAATGGACTTTACCCTCATCGCATGCATGGTGTCATCGATGATGGGTTGTGTTTGTTATCTTGACCAGTGGAGCCTCATTCCACATGATCGGTGATAAAAGTTTATTCAGTGCCTTGGAGGAGAAAGACCTCCAGATGTGCATAGAGATGGGTGACGACGGAAGGTATAGTATTTCAGGAGTGGGCACGGTTGCTTTTTGGAGGGAGCATGTAGCTCCTCTCATCTTGACAGATGTGATGTATGTGCCTGGACTAAAGAAAAACTTGGTATTGGTCGCGATGTTGGAGGACAAAGGCTAAGATGTTGTCTTCAGTAAAGGAAAGGTGTTCCTAAGACACATAGCCACAGGTCAGACCAAAAGGATAGGGATTTGAGTGAAGAATCTCTATAAACTAGAGGTAGATGATTGTGCAACATTGAGTACAAAAGCAGAATTGGTACAAAGCCAAGACATTGGCGAGTTGTGGCACATGCGGTTGGGTCATTTGCATCATGGGGATTTGAAGATAATGCAACAGATATCTACAAGACTTCCTAAAGGTCAACTTGAGCAAGTTGACACATGCAAAGGTTATACCTTGGGAAAGTACACCAAGTCTTCCTTTCATTTTTGAGACGGTCGAGCAAAGGCTATCTTAGAGCGAGTTCATATTGATTTGTGTGGACCATTCTTGATGGCATCCACAACGAAGCAAAGGTATTATGTGATTTTCATTGATGACTATTCTTGTAAATGCTGGATTTATTTCATGTAGAAGAAGGACCAAACCTTCACAAAGTTTTGTGAGCTCAAAGCTTTGGTCGAGAAAGAGTCAGGGAAGAAGATAAAGGCCTTGAGAAGTGACAATGGTGGAGAATATGTCTCTCAAGAGTTTAAGGAATTCTGTGCAGTGGAAGGAATTAAACGAGAGTTGACGACACCTCATAACACATAGCAGAATAGGGTGGTCGAGAGGAAGAACAAAACTATTGTAGGGGTAGCACGGGCAATGCTACATGACCAAGGCTTACCACTTCACTTGTGGGCTGAGGCATCCAACATATCGATCTATTTGCATAATATAAGCCCACATCACATACTTGGGATGAAGACACTAGAGGAAGCTTTCTCCGGTAAGAGACCAGATGTGGGTCACTCAGGATCTTTGGCTCATCGGTATATTGTCGTGGGACAAAGGATGCATGGAAGAAGCTTGAGTTGACGGCAGAGTTGGGGATATTTGTGGGGTACACTGGTACACCTCACAACTATCATGTGTGCTTGCCTACCTGTCGGAGGACAGTGATTCGCAAAGATCTCAAGTTTGATGAGTAGAAGACCATGCGAGTTTCCCTTGAGAGGGAGCTCTAACTACAGGTTGTGGAGGAACTGATGGTTCCTAAGGAGGAGGAGCCTCAGACTGATGCGGAGCAGTCGCATGTAGAGGTTCTAGGAGTGGAGACATCCACTCATGTAGAGTCTTCCAAAGATGGATAGAATTGCACAAGAGAAGCTGACAGATTGTTGGAGGATGCGAGAGAGAATATGGGAGCACCATCTTCTCAGAACAGACAGAGGAGGTCACCTGAGAGGTACACTTGATACATGTCCCTTGCTGGGGAATGTGTTGAGACCGAGCCATCTTCCTTTGAGGAAGCAGCGCAACAGTCGATTTGGGTTGATGCTATGGTGGTGGAGTATGACTCCATAGTTCATAACAGTGTTTGGGACGTGGTTCCGAGACCTGAGAACAAGTCAGTTGTGAGTTCCTGTGGCTTTACAAGGTAAAGTAAGTTGCTGATGATGGGAGGATCATGTTGCTGCAGTATATTTCGGCAATGGAGCAAGATGCTAACATTTTGACAAATGCATTGTCAAAGTGTAAATTCGAGTTCCATAAAGACAAGATCGGGGTGGCAGATAATCCCTTTCTTGTTGAGAGGGAGTGTTGAAATGTGGCAACAAGAATATTCCAATTTAATTTGTCCTTGAATTAAATTGTGAATTAAAATCAAATTTAGTCTTAACAGCTACTTGGAAATAATTGATTAATTCATTTTGAATTAATTAGTTGGAGAAATTCAAGTTAGAAGTCTTTCTGAAGTCATGCAACAGATCTCCCTTAAATTAAGGAGATAAGATTGAGTTATATTTGAGTTGTAATTAGTTAACTCAGTTTACTGAGTTAAGTCCAGTTAAATTAGTTCCAAACTGTTTGAGGAACTAATAGAGAGTTAACAGTTAGTTGATGCATGCATGCACTCAACTAGTGTAATCCAGTTAACTGAAGACTCCCTCATCAAAAACTCATGCATTTCTATTCTGAGAAAGACCCAATTGAGATTAAAGACAAGGACAATGTACTACCAGTTGCATGTGTTTTCTTATAAAGAAAACTCATGCATGTAGTCAAGGAATAATTCCTTGAGGATTGCGTAGTTCTGATAGTGTGTGAGATCAGGAGATCATCCACTGGGTAGAAGAGGTTTTCCACTTGGTTGAAGGAGAATCATCCTAGAGGAACAACGCAAGGAAATAGGAGCTTGGAGGGTAGAGAGGAAGGCTAGAGAGAAGCCAAGATTGCCTGTGAGCATTTGTGAGGATAGTACTTGTTGAAAATAGCAACAAGAAATGCTAAATATAGAAGTGCTAAATTTAATACTGCTATAAATAGCATTTCGGGATACCTTCCTTGTTTAGTTAGTCCCTGAACTAAAATAGAGAAGTAAAAATTCGAATTTGATCTTAGCAGTTGTTTGTAAAATAATTAATTAATTCATCTTGAGTTAATTAGTTGTATAAAATCAAACATGAAGTCTATGTGGGGACATGCAACAGTTTCTCCATTGATTGAGGAATTTATCCATCAGTTAAAGAGATAAGGATGAGTTGTAATATTGAGTTGTAATTAGTTGGCTTAGTTAACTGAGTCAAGTCTAGTTAGATTAATTCAAACAGTTTGTTGAATTAATTGTGAGTCTAGTTAGTTAATGCATGCATGCATGTTACTGCTACATTTCAGATAACTGAATATTCTCTCATAAATAACTCATGCATGTCAGTTCAAACAGAGACCCTGTTGAGATTAGATGGAGGGACAATGTACTATCAGTTGCAGGAATATTCCATTGTGAATATCTCTTGCATGCAGAAGGAATTCATTCCTTGGAGATTGCACAGTTACTTCTTCAGTTTAGTGAGTGTGTGATGAGGCCAATTCACATAGGTGGCATCATTGGACCCCAAGAAAAACTGCGCAAGGAAATAGGAGGCTTGGAGGGCTGAGGAAAGGCATACCTTGTGTCTACTCAGTTTGTGAGCTGTATTGTTTGATTGCAGAGAGAGCAAGATAGCTTGTGAGCTGATTCTTTTTGTAATACTGAACATATTTCCACTTGTATGATAATACAAAGATTGGGGTTTTAGGCTGAGGCTTTCCCTGGGTTATTCTTCTGTGTTATGTGTGATTGATTTCTCATTCTCAGTGATATGTGTTCTAAATTGATCGTGCTCAAATTGATTAAGCTTCCACAAAGTTTGTTGTAGAAGTGGATCTTGTATTTTGCTTTAGTATATTGCATAATTTGTTGATCTACAGTGGGAATTTCTACATGGTATCGGAGCAAAGGTGATCAAAGTGAAGAACAATATACAAGAAGGGAGAAGTTCAAAGTTTGAGGTTCCTGAATATAGAAATCAAGTTCTTATCACATCTCAATTTCACCAATGGTGTTCAATAGTTTAAGACTCGAGTATGCCCTTGATGGCAACTCGAATTATATAGCCTGGAAGGATCACATGGAAGAAGTATTAGAGGATAACGATCTAAAGGAATTCATTGATCAAGAAGTCCCCATGCCAATTGATGCTACAGAATTGGCGAAATGGAAGAAATGTGTGGCTAGAGCAAGGAGAATCCTCCTGGAGGGAGTTCGAGACCACATATTCTCTAGCCTCCATGGGAAGGAGAGACCGTTTTCGATGTGGAAACATTGAAAGATCTATATCATAACAACAACGATCAGAGGAAGCTGGCGTTGAAAGACAACCTTCGGAAAATCAAGTGTAAAAAGGGCGACACAACCTCTACATATCTGAACAAGCTCACCACCTACAGGGATGAGCTTGGAAGTGTAGGGATCACGATTGATGATGATGACATGGTGAGTCTTGCACTCCTCGGTCTTCCTAAGAGCTGGAATAGCTACCAAGACTCGGTTAATGGAAGAGAAAAACTTCCAAATTGGGAACGACTTTGGTCAGATTTGATGTAGGAGGAGATAAGAAGAAGCACCAGAGATGGATCCTCATCGAAGCAAGATGATGAGGAAAATCTAGCCTTAGCGACTAAGGTGAGGAAAGGGAAAGGGAAGGCATCCATCCCAAATTTGGTTCTTCCCATGGTGGGAAGAAGTTTGACAAATCGAAAGTGTGATGCTTCCATTGTCATGAAGTGGGCCATTATGCTACGAATTGTCCACAGAAGAAATCCAAGAAGGGATCCTCGAAGGAATCTGATGGTGAGGCACTGGCATCATAGTTTGAGTTGTATTTCTCTCTTATTGCATGCATGGTTTCATCCATGGTGGGATGTCTATGGTACCTGGACAGTGGAGCTTCATTCCACATGTCAGGTGACAAGAATCTTTTTAGTACCTTGGAGGAGAAGGATCTCCAGATGTGGATCGAGATGGGCGATGATGGAAAGTACCGTGTGATCCAAGTGGATGTTGGTGGCCACCCACCTATCCCATTTGGACCCCCAAAACTGTCTCTTTCAGTTTTTCAGTTTCCTTAATTATAACATAGTTTACTATTTTTAGCTGTTTTTCGGGTCCTAAACTTCTGGAGCCGTTTTGAGGCCCTAAATGACGTTTTTTGGGAAATCTACCGCTACTGATTTTTTTGTTAAAAAATCGCCTTTTCCATCGTAGTCCTCGGAGACATCTTTCCAACGGGCTATCATGTGCGTCAAACGGAGATAATACGACCAATTCGCGACCTCGGGAAGTTGGCTGTCCAACTCACACCAAAACGGGGCCCACAATTTGGCGTTTCATCTTCTAGGGTTAGGTTTTGGGATGTGAAGGGTTTTCCATTGTTTCTCAATATGAAATAGGCCTTCGAGCCTCATTGCAAGACAGTTTAGAATAGTTCAAAGGCATGTAGCCACACATATCTTCTCAGAGATAAGCTGACATCGCCCTAGCTGGTTTATTTCCATTTCTAGTTGTAAGCACATTTCAGTATTTTCCATTAATGAAATGATGTATTATTTCCGCTGCATATCTGTCTTTATGGTTATCTCTGTAATTTTTTGCGTTCCTGTTTAAATCCGGATGAGTGGTATCAGAGCGGTCTGCTTTTCTTCTCTGTTTTTCTTTGCATGTCCCCAAAGAGGTCAGGATATAAGGAGTTAGGGCTTGAATTGGTCGAACCTTCGCAAGACCAGCCTCGCAAATCTCGACGACATCCCATGGCGGATGAGAAGAAAGACAAGGGGGCAGGAGATCCTATCAAAATCTTGCTCGAAGAAGCCCTCGAGCGGCAAAGGAACGCGATGATGGATAGCTTTGCGCATATCCTTCAGCGGCTACCTAAAGGTGACGCATCGGCTTCCAACAGCTACTCTGGAAACGCCACACCGTTTAAGGTACAAGTTAATTTTGAAATCCCTATCTTCGAGTGTCAAATAGACGCAGATGCCGTAGATAAATGGTTAAATCTGCCAGATGGGTATTTTTCTGTTCATGAATTTTCAAGTCAAGAAAAGATTGTTTTCGCTCTTCCCAAAGTAGCCCCCCACGTCAAGGACTGGTGGGAAACCTACTGCAAGCAGAAGGATGAAAGTACAGGCTCATTGTTTTCAGCCGCACCCACTTGGAATGACTTCCGGGATGCCATCAAGGAGCAGTACTACCCTGTCAAAAGCTATGACGACAAATACATCAAATGGACCACATTGCGGCAGGGACGAGACCAAGATGTGCCAGAGTTCACAAACATTTTCCATACCCTTCGCACACAGTTGGGTATCAAAGATTCTGAGCTACATCTGGTACTCAAATACCGCAACTGCCTACACAGATACATCCAGGAAGAGATGGAGTTCTTGAACATCTCCTCACTCGGCACAACATACCAATACGCTGTCAAAATCAAGCAAAAGTTCAAACAGAAGAAGCGAGACTTTGGATCTACAAATCCGAAGCCCAAAGGACAAAGCCAAAGCGGGGTGACCCAAGACAACCCGTCAAAGCCGCAAGAAAAGAACAACACCACAAAGCTGAAGAAGGACACAGGGAAGTGGTGTGAGTTCCACAAGAGTCCCACTCATAACACAAGTAAGTGTCGGACCAAGCAGTCACTGGTGGCCAAGTTGAAGGCTTCCAAATCATATGCATGTTCCAACCCTGAGCCAGAACCTGACAAGGGGAATGGCAAAGGGAGGCAAATCATTGATGCGGAGCCTAGCGCCACTGTTGCCACCCCCAAGATCCAGAAAAATGAGCTCGAAGATCCAGAGGAGGGGGAACGTCTTTTCCACTCACAGATGTGGGTGAAGGGTTCGCTGCTGCAATTCATTGTCGACAGTGGCAGCCAAAAAAACCTCATTTCAGGAGAGGTCGTGAAGCGGTTAGGCCTACCAACTACACCACACCCACAGCCGTACAGTATCGGGTGGCTTCACGAAGGACAAGATCTCAAAGTTCGCCAGCAGTGCCGCCTTCCCTACAGCATCAAGCCCTTCATAGACGAGGTATTGTGTGATGTTACACCTCTGGATGTTTGTGATGTACTATTAGGCCAGCCATACTTGTGGAGGCGACATGTTGTGTATGAGTCAAGGCCTCGCGTTGTCATTATTTCTTTGGATAATTCATTATACAGGATACCGGAGGTAGCCCCACCTATCGCCACCTCTTTGATCACTGCTAAGAAAGGCAACAAGCTCATCTCACAGACTAGGAAATTTATTTTCTGTCTGGTTCGCTCCCAAAGTAAGGGGAAGACCGTTGCTACATCCATGACCCCCGCGAAGGGTTCCTCCACACAGTAGTAGCAACAGATGGATACAGTCATGACAGAACACCGGAACAACTTCTCCTTACCCAAAGGGGTACCACACAAGTTTCAGGTGGGCGACAAAGTTTGGTTACATTTGCAGAGGGAGCGCCTTACCAGAACCCATCAGAAACTCAAACCACTTCGACATGGTCCTTACACCAATAACAAGGCTACGGGAAAAAATGCTTTGAAGCACAGCATTCCTCCATTCCTTCGCTTGCACCGAGTGTTCAATGTGGACCGTCGCCGACCATGCTCCCCACCATTTTTGGACACATCAAAGATTGCAGAACAACTCACCAGAGACCCGGCTCAGCAGAAGCTTCCTCATCTCAGGGAGGAACTCAATGCAATGGGGACCATTGCTTCCTAAGGGGGTAGGAATGATCCATGTGGATGTTGGTGGCCACCCACCTATCCCATTTGGACCCCCACAACTGTCTCTTTCAGTTTTTCAGTTTCCTTAATTATAGCATAGTTTACTATTTTTAGCAGTTTTTCGGGTCCTAAACTTCTGGAGCCGTTTTGAGGCCCTAAACGATGTTTTTTTGGGAAATCTACCGCCAACGATTTTTCTATCAAAAAATCATCTTTTCCGTCATAGTCCTCGGAGAGATCTTTCCAACGGGCTATCATGTGCGTCAAACGGAGATAATACGACCAATTCGCGACCCCGGGAAGTTGGCTATCCAACTCACCCAAAACGGGGCCCACAATTTGGCGTTTCATCTTCTAGGGTTAGGTTTAGAACAGTTCAGAGGCATGTAGCCACACATCTCTTCTCAGAGATAAGCTACCATCGCCCTAGTTGGTTTATTTCCATTTCTGGTTGTAATCATATTTCAGTATCTTCCATTAATGAAATGAAGTATTATTTCCGCTGCATATCTGTCTTTATGGTTATCTCTGTAATTTGTTGTGTTCCTGTTTAAACCTGGATCCCCTCACCCTGACTGATGTAAATTATGTACCAGGTCTGAAGAAGAATCTTGTGGCCATTGTTATGCTAGAAGATAAAGGCTATGATGTAGTCTTTAGTAAAGGAAAGGTATTCTTGAGGCATGTCGACACTGGACAAACCAAGCGAATTGGGATTCGAGTAAAGAATCTCTACAAACTGGAGGTAGACGATTGTGCTACATTGAGTTCCAAAGCTGAGATGGTGCAGAGCCAAGATGTTGGTGAGCTATGGCATAGAAGATTAGGCCACTTGCACCATGGAGCCCTAAAGATCATGCAGCAGATTTCTACCAGATTCCCAAGGGAAAACTGGAGCGGAAGAATACATGCAAAGGTTGTACCTTAGGTAAGTATGTGAAATCTTCCTTTCAAGTTTGAGATAGTAAAGCTAGAGAATTCTTGGAGCGAGTTCACTCAGAGGTTTGTGGACCATTCTCTACAGCGTCCGCCGCTAAACAAAGGTACTATGTTATTTTTATTGATGAAATTTCTCGTAGATGCTGGATCTACTTTATGCAAAAGAAGGATCAGACCTTCTTGAGGTTTTGTGAGTTTAAAGCCTTGGCAGAGAAAGAATCTAGAAAGAAAATAAAAGCCTTGCGTAGCGATAATGGTGGAGAGTATGTCTCCCAACAGTTTAGAGACTTCTACACTGCAGAAGGAATTAAATGGGAATTGGCGGCACCCCATAACCCACAACAAAATGGGGTGGTTGAAAGGAAGAACAGATCGATTGTGGGAGCAGCTTGAGCAATGTTGCATGACCAAAGCCTACCACTGCTTTGTGGGCTGAGACATGCAATACAACAGTATACATGTAGAATAGAAGCCCGCACTGTATACTAGGAATGAAGACACCTATGGAGCCTTTTCCAGGAAGCAACCAGATGTGAGTCACTTTCAAATCTTTGGATCATCAGTTTACTGTCATGTGACCAAAGATGCCCAGAAGAAGCTAGATCTAACAACTGAGTTGGGAATACTTGTGGGGTACACAGATACACCCCACAACTATCGGGTGTACTTGCCTACCAGTCAGAGGACAATGGTACACAGGGATCTGAAGTTCGACGAGCAGAAAGCCATGCAATTATCACTTGAGAGGGAGCTCAAGTTGCATGTAGAGGAGGAACTTTCAGTTCCTAAGGAGGAGGAGCCTCCGATTGATGTGGAGCAGCCGCATGCAGAGGATTCGGGAGTGGAGACATACACTCATGCTGAGACTTCCAAAGATGGGCAGAAACGCTCAAGGGAAGTTGACAGGTTGATGCTAGATGCGCGGGAGAATGTGGGACAGCCATCTTCTTAGCGCGGACAGAGGATGTTGCTCGAGCGATACACTGGGTACATGGCCCTAGTTGGGGAGTGTGTAGATACTGAACCTTCTTCATTCAAGGAGGCAGTGCAACAACCAGTATGGGTTGATGCAATGGTAGAGGAGTACGACTCTATCATTCAGAACAGTGTGTGGGATGTTGTCCCAAGACCTCAGGGCAAGTCAGTGGTGAGTTCTAGATGGCTTTACAAAGTAAAGTAGGCCGTTGATGCTAGTGTTGAGAAACATAAGGCAAGGTTTGTTGCCTGAGGTTTCTCACAGGTCGAGGGGATCAACTACGATGAGACCTTTGCTCCTGTAGCAAGGTACTCATCTATCAGATCGATGTTGGCACTATCAGCTCAGATGGGTTGGAAGATCCATCAGATGGACGTGAAGACAACATTCCTCAATGGGAAGATTGAGGAGGAGGTGTACATTGAGAAGCCAGAGGGTTTCGAGACCTTCGATCGTGAGTCGCATGTGTGCTGACTCAAGAGGGATTTGTATGGGCTGAAGCAAGCACCCCGTGCTTGGTACACCAGGATTGATAGCTATTTCACCAAGTTGGGCTTCACCAAGAGTGAAGCAGATACAAACCTTTACCACATCATGGTAGAAGGTAAACCATTGATCATTGTTCTTTATGTCGATGATATGATTTTGACATGTGATGATCAGCTGATCCAGTCTTGCAAGGAGGACCTTGCAAGAGAGTTCAAAATGAAAGACATGGGTCTTATGCACTACTTTTTAGGCATGGAGGTGTGGCAGAAAGATGGTGAAGTATTTGTGTCTCAAGGCAAGTATGCCAATGGGATACTCAGGCGCTTTCACATGGAGAAGTGCAAGCCCATGCATACTCCTCTAGCTGGGAACTAGAGGAAGGAGGATGCTACTTCAAGTGAGGTAGTAGCTGCTACTGTTTATCAACAGCTAGTGGGTTCACTTATGTATTTGGTGAACACACGACCTGACTTATGCTTTGCGGTGAACCAACTGAGTCAAGCTATGGTTCAGCCTACCAAGTTGTTTTGGAAGGCAGCGAAGCATGTGCTAAGATACCTCAGAGGCACATCTCAGTTCAAATTGTGGTACAAACGGACAGAGGGAGTGAAGCTTCAGGGCTTCACAGATGCGGATTGGGCAGGGAGTCCATCAGACCGGAAGAGCACTTCTGGAGGAATCTTCAACCTTGGTTCAGCTGCAGTTTCCTGGTACAGCAGGAAACAAAGGTCAGTTGCACTTAGCTCACCAAAGGCTGAATACATGGCTGCTAGTTAGGTTGCATGTGAGGCCATTTGGATGCAGAATATTCTAGTGGGGTTATTTGGTTAGAGGATGGATCCAACTATAATCTACTGCGATAATAAGAGTTGTATTAAACTCTCTGAGAATCCAGTTTTTCATGACAGGTCCAAGCACATTAATATCCGGTATCACCATCTTCGAGATTGTGTGGTCAAGAGGATCATGTTGTTGTTGTATGTTTCGACCGAGGAACATGATGCAGATATTTTGACGAAGGCATTGTCAAAATGCAAGTTCGAGTTCCACATAGACAGGATTGGGGTTACTGATAATCCCTTTCTTGTTGAGAGGGAGTGTTGAAAATAGCAATAAGAGATTCTAAATATAGAAGTTCTAAATTTAGTACTGCTATAAATAGCATTTTGGGATACCTTCCTATTTTAGTTAGTCCCTGAACTAAAATAGAGAAGTAAAAAACCGAATTTGATCTTAGCAGTTATTTATAAAATAATGAATTAATTCATCTTGAGTTAATTAGTTGTAGAAAATCAAACATGAAGTCTGTGTGGGGACATGCAATAGTTTCTCCATTGATTGAGGAATTTATCCATTAGTTAAAGAGATAAGGATGAGTTGTAATATTGAGTTGTAATTAGTTGGCTCAGTTAACATAGTCAAGTTCAGTTAGATTAATTCCAACAGTTTGTTGAATTAATTGTGAGTTCAGTTAGTTAATGCATGCATGTATGTAACTGCTGCACTTCAGATAACTGAATATTCTCTCATAAATAACTCATGCATGTTAGTTCAGACAGAGACCCAGTTGAGATCAGATGGAGGGACAGTGTGCTATCAGTTGTAGGAGTATTCCATTGTGAATATCTCTATCATGCAGAAGTAATTCATTCCTTGGAGAATGAGTAGTTACTTCTTCAGTTTAGTGAGTGTGTGATGAGGCCAATTCACATAGGTGGCATCACTGGACCCCAAGAAAAAATGCACAAGGAAATAAGAGGCTTGGAGGGTTGAGGAAAGGAATATCTTGTGTCTACCTCAGTTTGTGAGTTGTATTGTTTGATTGCAGAGAGAGTGGGATAGCTTGTGAGCTGATTCTTTTTGTAATACTGAACATATTTCCACTTGTATCATAATACAGAGATTGGGGTTTTAGGCTGAGGCTTTCCCCGGGTTATTCTTCTGTGTTATGTGTGATTGATTTCTCATTCTCAGTTATATGTGTTCTAAATTGATCGTGCTCAAATTGATTTCACTTACGCAAGGTTTGTTGTAGAAGTAGATCTTGTATTTTGCTTTAGTATATTGTATAATCTATTGATCTACAGTGGGAATTTCTACATCTGTGAGGATTGTACTGAGAGATGGCTAGCTATGAGAGCTAAGGCTTTGTTTAATTCCTAGGTATTTCCACCTTGTATGACAATACAAATAGTGGGGATTTTAGTTGAGGCTTTCCCCAAAGTATTTTCATGTGTATTGTGCATCGATTCTTCTTCTTCTGGTTATATTGTTCAGCCTGATCTTTAATCTTCCACAAATTGATAGTAGAAGTAGGTTATAGTATTATGCTTTGATTTATATTGTATTATCGGGTTAACCTACAATATATTTTCTACAAAAACATCTACGAGTTTCACTCCCTTCCAACTTGTCTATGGTTTGGAGGTAGTTTTATTGGTTGAATCTGAAATTCCATCTTTGAAACTAGCCACTGAGTTATTGCCAGCCACCTTTGTAGAGGAAGAGTGTTTTTTTCATTTAGCACGTCTAGATGAAACTCGCAGTGAGGCCGCATTGGCTAGCGAGGCTCGTAAAAGACGAGTCAAAGTTCAATTTGATCAAAATGTAAATCCTCATTCTTATGTAGAAGGTGACCTAGTCTTGGTCTATGATCAAGCACATGAAAAATTAGGTGCAGGTAAATTTGAGCCTATGTGGCATGACCCTTACATTGTAAAATGTGTATTAGCTAAAGGAGCCTATGAGCTGGTCGATTATGATGGTGTTTCTTTGGGAAAGCCCAGAAATGGCCTTTACCTGAAGAGATATTATGCATAAAATATTTCGTCGAGATTTGTGCATTACTTGTATTATAATTTTATAAGTGTGTGCGGTAATTTTACCATTTTTTACAGTCCACTACTAGTTCTCCTGCTTATCTTGTTTTACACTTGATTTGCAGATGTCGACGTTCCCTTAAACTTACATTGGCGTTGTTGATGGCGCTAGTCGTAGTACTCAAAATTTGTCTTCTGCATCTTGGGTCATCTATTCACCTAGTGATGAGTTAGTTTCTATTCATGGGATATGCCTTTTCAAACAATGAACAACATAGCAGAATATAATGCA
Source organism: Pinus tabuliformis (assembly GCA_031772625.1). Taxonomy (NCBI): domain Eukaryota; kingdom Viridiplantae; phylum Streptophyta; class Pinopsida; order Pinales; family Pinaceae; genus Pinus; species Pinus tabuliformis. The sequence continues at coordinate 353,613,596 of CM062820.1, read as the reverse complement.
GTCATTGAACTATTATATGACGTCATCTCATTTGGCATTCAACATTTGATTGTTGGGTTAGATTCACAACTCGTAGTATTACATTTAAACAATGTCTACATAGTAAGAAGTTCCTCAATGTTAAGGATGTTTTTACGGGTCTGTCTTTTGGAAAGGTAGTTTGATTACATTGATATCAACACATTCCAAGAAATTTAAACCCATTAACCGATGCATTAGCCAATCACGTGTTAAATATACATTTGCAACATTTGTAAGTAAAAACAATATCCATCCACATATTGAACAAGATAAATTGAAATCAAAAGTAGTAGTCTTCATTAGATAAAGTCTGTAGAGAGTGTGTTATAGAAAAATATGTCATTCAAGGAAATAAGGCCTCGTGGTCGTTATTATCTGAATATGCCAACACAAAAATCAAAATGTAGCCCTACAAGACTAAGTAGTTAAGCATGATGATAATCATGATCACAGACTATAGCACGAGTAACCCGGCGTAACAATCGCTTGAGCAGTCTTGGAACCCCAACCACATGCCTCTGGTACCGGAGAGGCAAATCATCGGTCCCAGTCTATGTGATATTGGTGGTCAACCTCTCTAGGTTGTGTTCTAGGTCAGCCAGCCCCTCTACTACCTCTGGGTTGGGTGTTGCAACTGTTATAGGTTGGTCACCCCACCTGTCAAAATGTTGTAGCCTTGCTGGTCGAACTGGGCCCACATCTGCATATGCATTACAAATAATTAGCCTTGAAAGACAAAAAACACATAAAAACTAAAAACTAAAAAAATAAATAAACATCAAAATGAGGAATTTTTACATAGGTCACCCCATTGTGTCCCTGTTGGAAGTGGGATATCTGGATCACCCTTGTAATCCATCCTTGCATATGGAAAATCCTCGATCGAGATGATATGTTGACCAAGCCATACAAAAAACTCAAGAGAAAATCTCACCACTGGACCATCACCTCCATGACGAGCCATAAGCAAAACTCGCCTCAGCATTTATGTATCTCGAGGCCCTCCCTCATCCACCAAAATTTGTTATGGCCTAAGGAGTGGAATCCTCTCTAGGGTGAAATAAATAAGAATGGCACCATAATCGAAATTCTCCAGTTACGATTCTTAGCTCTGGTCAGTTGTCCTTTCATTTTGACAACCACTACCTCACACTAGTTAAAAATTGTGGACTCTCAACATTCCACAACAGTTTGCATATAGGCCTTTGTGGCCAAGTGAAGAGATGTGTTGCCACACAATTTTCTAACAGTGAAAGCTATGGTCCTCAAGGCCAGGTTCCCAATAGTTAGAATATCAATGTTGTTGTCCTTGAGCTGTGCATCCCAACAGTATAGTCATAGATATCCAAAAGTAGTATCTCCACCTGGCCTTTGTTCATATAAAGAAATATCAACCCCTCTATGGGAAAGCCTAGTCAAAAAGTATATATCATCATCATCAATGGTGACACAATGATCCCCGATCACGAAACAATGATCCTGGACATCCCAGGTTCTCACCAAAAATTTCATGAGCTCTACTGGAGCTTTCATCCCTGGAATAATCCAATATTTGTAGAGGCCACGATTTCTCAAAGCCTGAAAATTGGCTGGATCATCCAAAGTTGTTGCATCTTGATTCTCATGTTCTCTCTCCCTCCATTCCATTTTGAATGGTCAATTATCCTGAAAATGACGTTTAGAAGGAGTTATAACAACTTTTGAAACAAGTTTGGGATTTTTTGGGGCAAAATTTCTGCATTTTCAAAACCCTTGGCACTTGCACCATCGATTTTTGGTAAACCAAATGCAACTACATGGATACTCGGAAGAGTTTCCACGTAGACCGCTTTTCTCAATACACAAAAAGTTACCAGCCTGTGCGGACTCGATGAAGAATTCCCGCGTAGGCCCGAGGGTAGATTTTTAAACATAGAAACCCCCCAAAAAATTAAATGAAAGCCTAAAATTGAAATTTAACTAATGAAAATGTAGATATTGAAGAGATCTCTTATCTAGAGGAAACGGTTCGTGATTTCATCCACTGGTTTTCTTGGATTCAACCTCAGAAGTTTGGTGGTAAAAAGCCCTCTTTCTGCTCCCCAACTGGGTAAAAAAAAATGGTAAAAATAAAGTTACCTTTTGAACCTTTTGTAAGTTAATGGGTGATTAAAATATTATTTTTATGCTTAGGACCTTTTAAAAAGTCAAATTTTTAGTGTTTTTTACCCTAATATTGAGAAATTATGATAATTTATTGAGTTTAATGTGCAGAACATGTTACAACACAAAAATGGATCATTTTGGTTGTGAGCAGACTTTTATCACTTTTCGTGCTCTTGAAAATCACAAAAAAGCAAAAACCTAAAGTCCTCTTTTAAGCCCTTCACAGACTCTCAAAACATTAAAAGATTGTCGAGCACTTGATTGTTCGAACTCGTAAAAGTAAATGAACAACCGTCCACTCAGTATAAGTTTACCCCTTTTATGGATTGAAATGGACTATTTACTAAAAATGTATACGTTGACTTATTATGGCCAATAGACTTCTCTCCTACATTATTTTATTCTTTTTCGGGCTTGAGGGACTAAATTTATGGAAAAGAACATTGTGGAGTTTACTTATGTTTTTCTCCTGACTCCCTAAAAACGAAAAACATTGAGCTTTACTTTCTCTAGGCTCATTAAAATTTTACGGTAAAAGAACTGAATGAGTTTCCTTTTTTTTGTCTTTCCAAACTCATTAAATATGAAAATGACATCGAGTTACACCTTTACTAGACTGAACCACTCCTTCTTAGGGTTCATTTAAAATACTTCGAAGGACTCAACTGAAGGATGAAATTACAGGACAAGCATATGTTATCCTCCTCAAGCTTGTAAAAAATAAAGAGGTACTTGCCAGTAATGGTGGGGAAAAATTGGAAAAAGTATTCATTTTACATTCATTATGAAGGCAATATGTCACTCTTGAACACTACACTCCATTACACCTGTGTTTGGGTTGGGAAATCAAATTGTCTTACAGTTAATCGAACCCCATTGAAAGTCTTCAACTGATTTTGAGTATTATCATTGAGTCAAATGCTACCAGACCAATTTTCGTGTCGCTATGTGTTCAAGATAAGTTCAACCTCAGTTCATATTCCTTTGCAAATTTTAGCCTTCAGTCACGTCAACCATCCTTGAGTCAGTCCTTGCAAACTATTTTTCAAAACTTAACATTATGTTTTGTGTCGTAGGCTTTCTTGTGACCGATCACATCGTATCGACTTCAACTCATTATCTAGGAAGTTTATCTATAAATCTTTAGTACCTTGAAGCCTGCATGCCTTAATGGAAGGTTTCTTGCTTTTGATAATAGGTTCTCATCATTGGTCTTCGATCGAACGACTCTATGAGTGTTCGACTTTGGATCATCTTTTCACACTCTATAGATTGTACTGAGAGTACCTTGAGAATCATTATCATTATTGGTGGTTTCTCTCGCACTTGTTGGCAATTCACATCATTGACTGGTAATCAAGTGGTTTCTGCCATGTTCTACGTTGAGACATTCACTCGCATGGCTAGATTCGTACGACGGATCAAGAGATGGAGATCAAGACCCTAGATCTAGTTTCATCAATCCAGGTTGTGAGGAGATATATATTCATGATTATGTAGACAAATTTATAATTGATGGTTGCATCCATATTGTGTCTACTATGGATATGATTTTTGAGTTTTTCCGTACTTGTTCATTGAGTTAGTTTTACTATGAGTATGGGAATGTCTACTTCAATGATGATTATATATTGCATTGTAATACTTAAATGTTTCTTGTAGGTTTCCACTCATTGCCTATAATCCAATATTTGGCATGATAAATCACTTCAATCTTTAAAACTTATTTTTCAGACTTCACACTTTAAGGGGCAACCTGTTACACGTCATTTTTTCACCATAACACTTGACCCTTAAAATGGATCTCTCGCCATCATTAACATTTTCCATTACACTCCCTTAGAATTCAAACAATAAAAAACCCTAAGTGAAGAAGATATGAATTTTGGGTTAAATGGATTTATGACTTGTTAAGTGTGACATACACGCTTTTCCTAGTAAGTTTCCGCGCATTTGCAGTTTTTATCCCTGATAACTGCACAAAACTATGCTCTGTCTTCCACTATAAACAACGCAGGTAAATCAAAGAAAAGTAAAAATAAAAAGTGAATTCCAGAAGCATTGTAGGTTGAATATATCCCAACTAAAAGCTTCTACGTCATATCTATTCAAGCGGACCACTCAGATCATGGAGCTAATTCCCTTTCATTAAGGAACCTAATCCCCCAATTACAGGATCTCATCCTTCTCTTTTGAATATGAAACTTCTTCCTATTGGCTTATAAATTGACTATAGAATAGAGGGATTAGGAGGTTTAGAAAAGATACACTTATGTTGTTGGATTTAGATTGGAAGGCTTATGAGCTAAGGAGAGGTTTAGAGGCATTTTGGAGGAACCTCATGACATCAAGGTAGAGGTTGTAAGGCTCTTCTTTATCCTTGAATTAATACAAATGAATCCTTTTTCCCATTGTATTGTCTTATTGAAATGATGAATGGTTTATGATTCTTTTGATATTCAGTAAGATAATCTCAATTTCTAATCTCCTTGATCATTAGATTAAGATTGTTTGAATTTTTATGATTGCATATGCCTTTGATCTCTTTTATGTCTATGATTGTAGGTATTTTTGAGCATTGGGAAGCTTCATCGAGACAGAGCAGGGATCTTCATCAAGCATTTCGCAAATAGGTAAGAGGCTTATTCTCCTACTCTTGTATTTACAATTCGAATGAAATAAGCTTAGGGAAAGAGTCATTCAATTGTTTGTTTGTTTCTAGTTTCATTTAGGATCTAGGGATATCGCTCTTGTTAGCAAGAGGGATTTATCTGATGTAACACTCATCCAATCCAAGTGCTGAACTTGCAAGCTCTGATACCACTCTCTAACGTACCCTCTATTATCCCTAGCCCCAACTAAGGGTAGAAGGAGGAAGTCACTAGGGTGACTAAGCTTCCAAGGTACTGTTATGGAAATGGGGTCTAAATTTTTTGCTTTCTTGTTACCCTTTTTGAAACTATAAAAAAACAGTACCATCACGTTCCTCTCATCAAGACGATTTCTACTATATAAATTTTGTGCACATCTAGTTCCTAGATCAAAAGATATGTCTGATTAAAGTCTTGGCCAATTAAACAATACCACGTCATCAGGTTTTCCATGTGGCATCCATGTAGCTGTTTAAATACGAGCCATGTCACATCATGTGGCTGTTCAAATATGAGCCATGTCACACCATGTGGAATATGCTGACTCACTCATGTCAGGTCACAAACTAATCACAATTCTCATAGCCCACACAAACCAACCATAACGACACATACACACACATATACATACATTCACATGGGGTGTATGCGAGTGCGAGCCTCTGTATTGGCACATCATCCTGGGACTTAAATCCTTGGTGTTTTAATATGTTCTCCATCCAAAAGATCTGGGGTCCTGGGTGATGTCACCAATCTTAAACACCAAGGACACATCATCCCTTGTCACCTACTCCACATCGTGTGCCACGTAATTGTGGATCCCAGCAAAAATGTATCCTTTATTATTTAACTGGGGTTGTTCCCTTTGTGGTTTTGCATTAGGTACTCAATTGACCCCACTGCGACGTCATCCCAAGGCTTTTATCCCGAGAGTTTCCCTTGGTTCTACACTTGAAACCTTTGGGGTTATTCAATGGCCATGAGCACTCACCATATGTGGCTCATATTTCTCCTATCTAAGCTCTTTATCACATCAATTGTTCACAAGAGCGAAGGGAGTTTACACCATTTCCCTTAGAAGTCCTATGCTTTGGAATTAAGGTTTCCAGCCACCCGTGTACTTCACCAATTCACAACACTAAAGTAAGAGGCATTTACTAGGCTCCAAGTGTGTGCGAATTTATATGCATATAATGAGTATACAAGCCTGACTAGGCTATCCTTCTTGAGCTTTGTTGAAGTTTGACCGTGGCCATAGACCTTTGTACATAACATTTATATATATAACATGTTGTCTCTTATAAGCTTAGCAAAATCTTACCCCAACTTAGCCTATAGACTGCATGTGTGTGTGTGTGTGTGCTAATCCTCTAGAGCTTATAAGTTAGAATCCTCCTAATCCATGCGAGAGGTGGAAAGTTTAGGAAATTATTGATCAAACACTAGATGTCATCATGAACGCATAACCATATCAAAGGATTGTATTAACTGAACAATGCGTGAGATTCAACAATATTCATAACATCAAGCATAAGAATAGCTATTCTTCATCATTCAAAACTTAACACCCCTTTGAATGGAGAAGACACTCCTATTTATACAAAAACTAAGATAATTAATAAATGTAGATCCACAAATCTCTCCTAGATCCACAAATATCTCTCCCAAATCCACAAATATTTCATGTGGTTACAACCATGTGTTAACATCTAGCAAGTAACATCTCTTCATATCTTCTCACAAATCTCTAAAATATTTGATAAGAGACACTTATGAAAACTTCCATGATTCTTCTCCATGAAATGTGCTTGATCAATGATCTCAAATCTTACTCAAATCTTCAAGAGTTTGAAGAGGAAATTCGAATTTGAGACTTAGAGGCCAAATGTGACTTTGCTGGAATCTTGAAATACTCCTACAAATGTAACAAAACTCATCCAACTTTTAGATATAAGTGAATACATGTTATTTTTCTAACATTTAACCAGAAATTCATTTAAAATACTAAAATAAATGCTTTGGAAAATAATAAGTATAAACCTATATATGAGCACGAAAATGGTCTTAGCGTAAGGTGACAGAGTTGTTAAACATGGTAAATACTAAAGAAAAATGAAAGAAAAGAGAGTGAAAAAAGATGACGTTTTGGAGACCCAACATTTCCCCCAACTAAAGATATTGCATGTCCTCATTCCACTGATCTAAACTTGGATTAGGTGATTTCTTCCTCTTTTCCAAATTCAAATAAAACAAAAACTTAGGACCGTGTTAACACTTTGCAAGGTTAAAAATGGGTTTTGAAACAACAAGTTTTACTATGACTCTTCAAATCATGAGTCATTATTCATATGTAACTTAACATAATGAACATAACAACACATAATCCATGAAAGCAAAGAGCAAGATAAAAGGTTTGTTGACAGAGTTCACCCCTCCTAGGCTACATCTTAGGGCCTGTCAACATGACTAGACCACTCATATATTCAGTATCAATGAAGTACATAAACATTTGTTTCAAGTAAATATATGGCTATTACCCCTACAAGGTAATGTTCTCCTACAAAGAACTCTCACAAGCGCAGCAACTCAAAACATCCCCTACAAAGATGACATACTTCAACTGAAATGAGCTAAAAACATCATGTGAACCTTCAATTCCAGATTGAAGCACATAATCAAAACTTCATGTTAAGAGAAGTTGAACCTGAGCTGAACCCTATTGGTTACAACTACTATAGTAGCCTTCTGGAAGTGAGAATACCCCTACAAGGTCTTCTCCATGCCCAAATACCTCCCATAACTACTTCCAAACCCTGACTGATCCATACACCTTTAGTATCAAACCTAGAAAAAGACCCTATAGATGTGCTCAAATAAAAAATTAGAGGTTACCAATGGATTCAGAACATCCAAAAACCCCTAAGCAGCCTCTTTCTGAGCTCAATTTGGATAAAAACTCCAAAATTTATGAGCTTCCAAGGTCTCTCATGAACTCGACCGTTAACCATCCTACAAATTCGACCTTCTAGCTAACTTTCCTACAATCTGCACTGAAAAGCGCTAATAGAGTGGCAATTTTTCTCTCTGTAGGTGCATTTTTTTGGACCTTTAAATTAGCCTCTAATGCCTTGAGATCAAAAAACTAGGCCATATGGACGCATGGGGCTGAGGGTTGGACCTTAACACCTGCTCTAGTTAGTTAGGCCCCTTAAAACCTGGGTTATTGGTTACATGGGTTCCATGGGGCCAAGGGTCAGGCTGACCGCCCACCCTTCTTGCCGAGCTCCTTTTCCTCTGGCGCGCGAGGTCACATGAGGTCCACAGGACTTGGGGTTGTCCCCCACAGCTTATTACCTTACCGCAAGTGCTTTTCACATCCACCGAGGGTCATGTAAAAGTCCAAGCAACCATTGGTTGGCCCCCTCATCTTGGCACCTTCTTCCTATGCCCCACAACATGCTCATGTGGTCACATAAACTATGGGGTGACTGAGGGTTAAGCCCTTTTCCTCTGCTTGAATTGTTAGTGCTTCCATGGTATATGGCTTGGTCCTGTGTGGTATTGCGATGGCACCGAGACCTAGGGCCAGGGCTAAGCCCTAGTTCTTGGCTCCCCTGCTTGTGGTCCCGTGGGCATGGGGTGGCTGGGGGCTAAGGCTTAGCCCTGGCCCCTTCCCCTAATGAACAATTACGCAAAACATATATAGTGTCTTTGCACTATAGTTAACAAGTAACATAGTGTGCCCTAGCGGTAAGGCTTGAGACTTGTGGGCATGAGGTCTCATGTTCGACTCCTGTGGGGTGGTTTAGTTGTTGACCATAAAATTTTGACCAACCATTAGGAGGCTACGTGGCTGGCCACCACTATCCCATGTAGCTTCCACCCATTGGACCACGAACCCACCAATCAACAACCAACAAAATTCGACCAATCCGGAGAGGTCAAGTGGCAGCCTGCCACTGGCTTGTAAAAAACCCAAAACTACCCAAATTTTCCATTTTTTGCCTATTTGGGAAAAATATCAGAACGTGATATCGGGAGCATACAATATCGATTTTGAGCAATCCAAGTTGTGTTGGATTCATATCGACGAGCTCTTCAATTTAGAACTAGTTTCAAGAAGTTCTGGGCACTTTCATTTTTGAGCTTAAAATTTATCATCTAATCAACAACATTGCATTGGTTGTCATAGAATGTAGCCATTTGTTCTCTTTTATGTAAACTTTTGTGGAGTGGAAGACTAAGTCATTTTGTGACTTTGAAATACTCTTCAAGACTTGCACAATCTCTAATTTTTTTTTTCTCAAGAGCCTGTTATTGTTCAAAGTCTTATTTCTTTGAAATGTATCTAAGTGGTAGCTCTTGTGGTTGGTTCTTGTGTGGAAACCATAATTACTTCAAGTGTTGGTACTTATGTGGCAACACTTTCCTTTTATTATTCTTCTTGATGCAACAAAGAATAATTGAAAATGCATTCAAAATGATGACTCACTCATGCATATCAAGTGATCCTTGCTCATTATTTGAATCTTTTTGAAACATATCCATCTTTGAACCAAAAAGAAACAACATTCAGTTGGGAGAAGCATGTTGGTCAACAATATATGAGGTGATGAAAAATGGTAATAAATATCCCCCCCCCCCGCGACTGAAGAAGTCTTTTGTCTTTCTAAAATGTGGAAAGTAATGTCACAAGAGAAGTTTTCCAAATACATGTCTTTTAGCATTTGAGGAATTAATGATTAAAGATTAGAAAACAATGTACCTTCACCTACCTGAAGAGTGAATAAGTTATGCATCTAAGAGATCTTGGTTGTTACTTTTGGATCATGTGAAGTGAAATAATGAGAAATGCTCTTTTTCTCCGGTTTAAGAATGGAGAATGAAATATAAAATTGAAACCTTTGTGCCTTTTTATTGCTAGAACTAAGCTACTCTTGCTGGTCTGATTAGGAATATTAGTTTTGTTGTGCTAAGATCTTTCTCATATTATAAACAAAATTTTATTCACGTGCTTAGGGATTCACGAGTTTATTGCAAGTGAAAATGAGTTTTTATGTTAATTTTACGAGCAATTTAACATAAATAAGAAACTAAACAGCAGCATATAAATGTACAAAACATCACCAACAACACATCACAACGAGAACATGATGAAGGAGTTCACCCCTCTTGGGCTACGTCTCCTTGTTCTAGCTTCCAATGCCTTGGGCCTCTCTATTATGCTCAAATGTGTAAAAATATGTGTTTACAATGCTCAAATGCTTATGCAACCTGCTCCAATGAGTCTAGAATTTCCAAAAATGGCCATCTAGCCTCTTTTTGCTCCCAATTTGGTCGAAAATTGAAGAAGTTATGACCTCTCCTAGTTTCTCCACTATTCGCTCCACAAATTTCCCAAAATCTGGCACTGAAACTTCATTTTCGCCTAGATTTTCGCTAACTGGCCACCAAATCCACCGAAATCCGGGTGGATTTGTCGAGTAGATAATTTCGTTGTCGAGGCCTAAAAATATGGAGAAAGGTCATATGGAGGGTCATGCGCCCAGGGGCTAGTCCCTGGCGCTGGCCCCTTTTCCTTCGGTAGTCGCAGAAACTGCTGGCGGCTAATGACGGTGTTCACATGGGCGGTTAAGTCCACGGGTTGGCCCAACCTCCAAACTGTGCAGTCAGCATGTTTTAAATATAAGTTGTGTCCCTTACGGTTAAGTAACAACTGTTTGGCGTATTTGCATATGGATTTGGTGTGTGTTGGGAGGTTGCGGGTTCAACCCCCGCTGCCTTTGCCTGGACTATAACAAAATTTTGGTGGCCTCCTGGGATGCCACGTGGTGGCCTTCAGCTTGGCCATGTGTCAGCCCATGGTTGGCCACCATTCCAACCAATAATATTGCGCCAATTGTACCCATAATAAAACGACACTTATCAGCACCTAATTCGTCGAAATAAACCATTGATCGGTCAAACTACACAATCATCTCTGCCACCTCAGCACCCAGTCAGAAATATAGATGCATAGTCAATAGTACAGACTACTAACAAGGTTGTCCTTTTTTTCTAATTCCCCTATTTTGGAAAGTGAACATAACTCGTTTCTGGAGTCATATAGAGTTTGTTTCATGCGAAATGAGTTGTGCCAAATTCAGGATGACGAGCACTACGTGGTCGTCCAGGTTCCACACCAATCCAACAACTTTGAATTTTGAGCTATTTTTTGAGCACTTGATTAGTCCTCCCCACTGGAAGCCTTTTGGACCCCAAAATATCACTTTCAGTTGTCCAGCAGGTGAGGGTACATTAATCCCTGACTTGGAACTTGTGATCTACACGATGCTTGTCGTGCCTTGCTTTTTACTTGCCTTTGCTCTTTTCAAGCTGATCTTTCATTGTTTGATGTACCATTTGGAGTCGTTCAATGAACTCTTTGGCTTTGTCCATGTTACCATCAATAGCAACATCCATGTTACCAAGATGATACAATGCATAATGATGCAAATGGTAAACAAATTCCTCCACTTGATTCCTTTGGCTCAAGCTTGAATTTACATCTTGAAAGCATGTATTTCTCTGAACATAACTTTCATGCAAAACAAAATGATGCTTGAGGAAAGTAGTTATATAAACTATAGGCCAAGAAAATACATCAATAAAATTGTTGCTTATACCTTTATTATACCTTTTGAGCAAGTGGAATAGTAGAAGAAAACCCATCCAATGAAAGTGCCTTTGTCGATGCAACTTAAACACTGCCCATTAATTTTTTTTGAATGAAATGAAATGGGCTTACCACATTGCATAAAGACTGTGCCCATGGCATATTCACATACATCAACCTGAAACTCAAATGATTTTTTCAAGTTTAGAAGAACAAGTATAAAGGTTGAACTGATCTTTTGTTTCAAAGCATCAAATGGCTCTTGATGTTTTCCTCTCCACTAGAATACCTTTTTCACAACTACCAAAGAATGCAAATGAGCTACAATAGAAGAAAAATTAACAAAATCTTTCCTCCAACATTGGCCTACTCCCAAAAAACCTCTTATCCAAATGACTATCTTGAGCATTGACGAATCCATAATGGCATCAATCTTGGAGTGGTCTAATTTTAGCTCACCTTCTCCAATATCATAGCCCAAGTACATCAAAGAAGTTTTATCCAACATATACTTTGACATCTTCAATAACAAATGTTCTTGACATATGACATCAAGGATTTCTTTCTCACACATGACATGTTCATAGTGAAATTTTCTGAAAATGAAAATGTCATCCAAGTAGACTATCATTTCTAGAAATGGCTTCAACACATCTTTCTTCATATGCATGAAAGTAGTAGGAGCATGGAAAAGACGAAAAATCATAACAAGTCATTCAAACAAACCTTGGTTTTGAATGTCATCTTCCATATGTCTCCTTCAACAACTATACTTTGATGATAGCCACTTCTTGAATCCCATTTAATTGAATGCTCTCCATTCTTCTTGGACACCAAAACAATAGGTGCACCGCATGGTGAAGGAGATGGTCAGATGATCCTTTTATTCAACAACCCATGGATTTGTTTTGTTATTTCAACACTTTTCCTTCTTGAAATCAGATGCGTGTCAATGTTAGAAAGAAGACACTTTTGCTGCAAATGTATTTCATGTTGGATTCTCCTCTTGGAAGGAAATCCCTTTTCTTTCTGAAACACCTCATCATCATGGTTAACTACATCAACCAAATCAGTTTTCAATTTTGAATTACAACCATCAAACGCTTCATAATCAACATCAACATTGGGTTTGATCATAAGAAGCACTAAATTCTTGCTTGAATTCACTAGTCTTTTCATTTTCCCTGCATTAACTAATGAAAGGTTTAGTTTCTTGTCATGAGCTCTCACAATATACTCCACACCATCCTTGAACAAGGGGTACTTGTTTTCATGACGATAGAAGATTGATTTTCTATCATATAGGTAAGGAATACCCAAAACAATTCCTGATATATTAAGTGGTACAACATCTAATTCAACTTTGTCAATGAAGCTTGTTGTGATTGCAAACCAAAGAATACATTTTCTTGTAACCTGTAAATTTGTGTCCTTGCATATCCAACCCAATGGATATGGTTTGGGATGTAAAATGGTTTCAATATTAAGTTTCTTGACAAGTCATCAGATATCAAGTTGGCTTGAGATGCACTATCAAATAGTGTGTCGATTTTTGTATGTTTTGAGATTACCCTCACATGAAATAATTCAATCCTTGTTTCTTCATTTGGAGTACTAGTCTCACAATTTGATATACCAGTGCTAGCAAAGAATTCTTTTCCGTTCACACCCATGGTTGTAATTTGAGTTTCATCACCCGAATTGGATCCCAAATCCTCTTGAATGACAAAAGTTGTCTTTTATTTTCCTTTGTTGTTGAATTTCTTTGGTTTCATCTCGAGATGAAGCTTACAACGATTAGCTTCATTGTGACCCTCTTTGGAACAATGTTTACATATTGTTTTCTCTCCTTCCTTTTTAATGGATGCATTTTCTTTCCTTTGAAACCCTTTTATTTTTCTTTACCCTTAAATGGATTTTTACTACCCTCTTCTGGAGTGTTTTTCCCTCTTGCCTCAAGATGAGTGGCTTGCACACACACATCATCTAAATGATCAAGATTAAACATTACGATAGTATGCCTAAGGTAACTGTGTAAACCCCCTATGTACTTCAGCAATGTGTCTTGTGATTGTAAATCTACACCTAACATTAGAGACCTTTTTATGAATTCTTGGGTGTAATCTTGCACATTTTGACCTTTAAGTTGTCTAAATTTATGTTGATTCATGATGGCTTTCTGTATATAAGCTAGAAGGTAGAATTGTCTTTTGATTGCAACAATGAAATCAGATGAAGAAATTGAGATCTTACTATGTTTTTTAATCTCCTCTCGTGTCTTTGATTCCCACCATACTAGTGTTGCACCCTCCATTATCAAGGAAGCTAACTGAATCTTTATGTCATCCTCTTGAAGGTTTTGAATTCTGCAATAGACCTCCAATTGACGAATCCAATTATCAAGCTTCTTTGCATTCACTTCACCATTATACATGGGTAGTTCAAATTTAACATCAAGTTTTAATAAGGGTGATTTACTAGTTCCTTTTGAGGTATGTTGATGAGTATGAGTAAGGGTTGTGTTAGTGGAAGAGGGTGAAGATGCCTGTGAAGAAGAAGATGAAGAAGATGGTGGAGAGGGTGGAGGTTTACCTCCTCCTGAATAACCTTCTCCTTTGGGAGGTTTGGAGCTTTAACCCCGCAGTATGGTATTCCTCTCTTCATAGAGGACCTTCACCATCTCTGTCATATCAAAGAAAGCCTTCCTGAAGACCTTCTCATCTTCTGTCATGTTTGTAGGTTCTCCTTCATGAGACATGCTCAATGGAGTCTCAACTACAACTTGAGGAAGAACTAGTGTTGGAGATTGTGGAAACCTTTCCCTCCTTCCCCTTGACCCAACTTTAGGGCTTCCAACCAGCTTCCCTTCTCCTCTTTTGAGTTTTAACCTTGTAAGCATGACATAAACTTGCAAATAGTTAAATCCTTCTTGCACAAAGCAAACCTAGTGCTTTGATACCAAAATGATCTAATTAGGAATATTAGTTTTGTTGTGCTAAGATCCTCCTCAGATTATAAACAAAATGTTATTCATGTGCTTAAGGATTCATGAGTTTATTGCAAGTGAAAATGAGTTTTTATGTTAATTTTATGAGAAATTTAACATAAATAAGAAACTGAACAACATCATATAAATGTACAGAACATCACCAACAACACATCACAACAGGAACATGATGAAGGAGTTCACCCCTCTTGGGCTACGTCTCCTTGGTCCAACTTCCAATGGCTTGGGCCTCTATATTATGCTCAAATGTGTAAAATGATGTGTTTACAATGCTCAAATGCTTATGCAACCTACTCCAATGAGTCCATAATGTCCAAAAATGGCCATCTAGCCTCTTTTTTCTCCCAATTTGGTCGAAAATTGAAGAAGTTATGACCTCTCCTAGTTTCTCCACTATTTGCTCCACAAATTGCCCAAAATTCGGCACCGAACCCTCATTTTTTCCTAGATTCCTGTTAACTGGCCACCAAATCCATGGAAATTCAGGCAGATAATTTGGCCGTCGAGGCCTAAAAATTCAGAGAAAGGTCATATGGAGGGCCATGCGCCTAGGGGCTATTCCCCGACTAATCAGAATTTGGACTAGGGGCAAAAATTTGCTCAAAAATAAAAGTACTCAGAAACAATCAAAACCTAAACGACAATGTCCATCTCAGAGATATGATCCCAACGCAACTCATTTCACTCAAAGCAGAGTTCGTATGAGAAAGTTAGAGCCTGTTGTTCGTTTGGTCAAACATGCAAAATTTTGTGACTGGGATGCTGACTAGGCATCCGTATAACCCAATCAGCAAAAAGAATATTCTAGGAAATATTCCCATGGGTGGCTCAATCATATTTTGACATTTGTCAGAAATTTATTGGTCATCGGCATTGGAGATGGACCAATGAGAGGCTGACACGTGGCAAGCCCAGAGGCTGCCATGTGCCCTCTCAAAGGTCGGCTAAAAGTTTATATGGCAGGACGAGGAGTCGAACCTGCGACCTCGCCCGCACAAGCGCCATGTCTTACTGCCATACCACAACCTTATGTCTTAACATATAGTGGGCGCAATGCGTATTTGAAGTTTAAACCATTAGCATTAACGCTAACCTTAACCACCATGTGACCAGCACAGCAAACCGGCTGCTAGCATTAACGTTAACCGCTATCATTAACCGCGCATGTGAACATTGGTAACCTTAACCGCTAGCGGCTATGTAACCACCGGGTAACCTCCACATGTGAACGTTAAACCCTTAACCGCTAGCATTTTAAGCTAACTACGCGGATTAAACAGGTTTAACTGCAATTTAGTGGTAACTAATCCTTGCTTATCCTTAATTAATTTCGGATTAGTTTGGTGGAGCTTATGGTGGGTCTGATAAATTTTGTAGTTACTCCAAATTGGGTGGAGTTAATTGGAGTTTTTCCAGATTTAGTGGAGATTTCCTAGGAAAATCTGAAGAAGCCATAACTTTGGCAGTTTTCGATCAATTTTGGCTCAGAAAGAGTCATTCCTAGATGATTGGGATGCTTTGAACACAATGTAATAGGTTGTAGAGGAAAAAAAGCACTTCTTTATCTGATTTTTCTATGTTGAAGTTTAAGGAAGCCTAGGGCCACTAGGAGAGGAGGTCAAGCCTAAATCAACTGAAGTCCAATTGCAAAGCTTGGAGAGTCATTTTTGGGGTTTTTAGATCTTCTGAATCCAATGGGGCAAGTTTCAAAGCCATTGGAGCATTGTAGGTGCATGTAATCAGATAATTGACCATTAATCCAAAGAGGGCCTGGCCATTGAAGCAGGTCCAAGGAGATGTAGCCCAGGAGGGGTGAACTCCTTTATCAGCTATGTGTTATGAGTTTGTTGTGTTTTACTACTCTACATATTTACTGGTTATTTATGTGTTTTAAACATCTAATTAACCTCATAAAATTCTCATAAAAGACTCTCAATACTTGACACATAATCCTTCACATTATGGTTAATATGAGATGATCCTAAACATATTTTTAATACTGATGAGGGAGCTTGCATAGCATTAACAAGTTTTCCCAACATTTCAGATCACCAACGTTGGCCCCTTTTCCTCCGGTGGTCGCATAAATTGTTGGCGACTAACGATAGTGTTCACACAGGCGGTTAAGTCCATGGACTGGCCCAACCTCCAAACTGCGCGATCAACATATTTTAAATATAACTCGCACCCCTTACGGTTAAGTAAAAATCGTTTTGCATATTGGCATGTGGCTTTGGTGTGTGTTGGGAGGTCGCGGGTTTGACCCCCGCTACCTCCATCAGGGCTATAAAAAAAATTGGTGGCCTCTCGAGCTGCCATGTGATGGCCTCCGGTTGGGCCATGTGTCAGCCCGTGGTTGGCCACCATTCGAACCAATAAGATTGCACCAATTGCACCCGTAATAAAATGACACTTGTCAGCACCATATTCACTTAAATAAACCATTGACCTGTCAAACTGCATAGTCAGCTTTGCCACCTCAGCACCCAGTCAGCAGTACAAATGCACAGTCAACAGTATGGACTGTTGGCTAGGCTGTCTTATTTTTTTGAAAATTTGGTTGTTTGGGAATGTGAACATAACTCGTGTTTGGAGTCATACAGAGTCTATTTCTCGTGAAATAAGTTGCGTCGGATTCAAGATGATGAGCACTATGTGGTCATCGAGGTTCCACACCAATCCGACAACTTTTAATTTTGAGCTATTTTTTGAGCACCTGATCAACTGAATGTTGATTTATTGGAACACTACTACAAGTCGCTGAAATCCTATAGTTTTTATTCATATCCACATCATGGCACAATTCTTTTCTATGCGAATAAACTTTGTTGATATCGAACATAGAAAGAAATTGTTGGATTGCCAACTATTAATGAATGTCGCTAACCAACATAAGACTACTCACCATTAATGTCAATTAAAATCAAGATGCCTAAGTACATATTACTAGGTACAAATAAATGAGTTGTAGTCGAGTCATCTAGAAGATCTAACAAATAAGGGATATTGATGTATTCCCACTATTTATTGGCGAGAGAACTTGTCATTAAGGCTTGTAGCCTCAAGGTACTAAAATGATCTCTAGTCTCGAACCCAAATAATGTGTTGAAGTCAATGGGTCAAGACTTGTTAGAAGAGAGGCCTTAATGAATCCCCCATCATCTAATGTGAGCATAAAGTAATGATGTAAAATACCATAGATGAAAGATTTGCATTATCATGCAAGATTTACTTGGAAAAAGAAAGAGGACAATGAGGTAACTCAACATTGTAAGTGGCTTGAATGAATTTATTCATGAGTTAGGGATGATATGTAGGTGAGGAAGGAAAATATAAAACTTGCAAAGGGAAAATTGTTTTGAATCCATTATTTGATAGGGGTAGGATGATGGAAATTTGGACTTCAACATGGATGAACTGTAAGCTTAGTGGGAGGAAAATGAATGAGTAGCAATGGCATGATGGATGTGATCTGACACGGAATGAGCTTAGCTTCTTCATGATTCAATTAAAACATGCTTCTTCTAGAAAACAATTTGGTCTTTGAACATTACTTGTGCATACATTGATCTTATTTGATCATCCTGGAACCTGCAAAAACTTAGTACTAATCTGCAATAAAACTTAAGAATATCAAAGGAGAGAGGTGATCAATATTTCTTCATATGATATATAAGAAAAAAAATCACAAATAGTGCTAGTAAAACAAATTCAAGGAAGATCAATAAAAATGAAATGCATTTTTTGCCTATTGGGAATTGATGCATCTAATCAAAAGACTTGAAATAAACCTTACAAAAAATGAACATAAAATAAACTAGTCTATCTTGTAGAAATGAAACATAAAAATACATTCGTACTCATCAAGGGGCCCTCCTGAAGTGCACGAGAGGTGGAAAGTTCATGAAATTATTGATCAAACACCAGATCTCATCATGAAGGCATAACCATATCAAAGGATTGTATTAACTGAGCAATGCGTGAAATTCGACAATATTCATAACATCAAGCATAAGCATAGCTATTCTTCATCATTAAAAACTTAACACCCCTTTGAATGGAGAAGACACTCCTCTTTATACAAAAACTAAGATAGCTAATTAATAAATGTAGATCCACAAATCTCTCCTAGATCCACAAATGTCTCTCCTAAATCCACGAATATTTCATGTGGTTACAACCATGTGTTAACACTTAGAAAGTAACATCTCTTCATATCTTCTCACAAATCTCTAAAATATTTGATAAGAGACACTTATGAAAACTTCCATGATTCTTCTCCATGAAATGCGCTTGATCAATGATCTCAAATCTTACTCAAATCTTCAAGAGTTTGAAGAGGAAGTTCTAATTTGAGACCTAGAGGCCAAATATGACTTTGCTGGAATCTTCAAATATGCCTACAAACATCACAAAACTCATCAATCTTTTAGATATAAGTGAATACATGTTATTTTCTAATATTTAACCATAAATTCACTCAAAATATTAAAATAAATTATTTGGAAAATAATAAGTACAAACCTATATATGATCATGAAAATGGTTTTAGTGTAAGGTGATGGAGTTGCGGAATATGGTAAATACCAAACGAAAGTGAAAGAAAAGAGAGTGAAAAAGATGACATTTTGGAACCCAAACATATACAAACAGGTCAAAGTGAGTAATTGTTCAGTACAAAGATTTCTATCTCTTCATTATTTAGCAGTATTAGGTTATTTCAAGCTCAGAATATCCACAAGAAGTAAACCATTTTGTAAGGTCTTTACACAAAACATTGGCATTCCTCATTTATGCAGGAAACAACACTCTGTAGTGTTGGCATATCATTATTTTGATGCAATAAACAAAGACATAAGAATAGCCAGAAGCATAAAACATAAGAGAGTACTTATCTTATAAGAGATTTGGCAACTGAGAGTGGGACTCTAACTCTCCACCCACCCATAGACAAGCTACAACCACAATTACTTGTAGTTGGCACCCCCGAGCCAAATTCTGGTGCTTGAGATGGAGTGTTTTTGAGAGGAACTTCACCAATACTAATAGCTGAAACAAGATGACACAAGGCCACTCCACCTTCATCCACCAACTACAAAATCTTTCACTCAGTATTTTCATACTTTTCATATTTACTTAGCCTCCATGCTAGGATACCACAATACAAAGAGTTTCAACTCACTTTTAGGACAAGAGAGGCCACATCAAGGGAATGTTAATCAATGGATAAGCTACTGATGGGTAAAAATATCAACTCTATAGGTGGCTCATTAGTGAATCAAGCACCAAAGCTTTAGCCCCAAGGCAGCTCCTAGTGGTTCATTAACCTCACAAGCACCTGAGAGTCTCTTCCCAATCTAGTAGGTTTATCAATCCACAAGCTTCTAGTGGGTTCTCCAGCCTTACATGAAATCCATTTCTCTCTATAATGCTTCCACCCAGCAAGCCTCTATGAGGGTTCTTTAACCGGTTTGATCTCTCCAGAGCTTAATTGTTGCCCATTCTAGCTGCTTCTCTCCCTATATTTTCCAGCGTTCTTCTCCACTTCCTCCTCGTATGTGTGATAGTGCTCATCCTGTCTTCCATATTGCATGTGCCTTTTCCAATCAATCCCCGTGTGTACTTTTCCACAGTTGCACACAGTCAACTGCCTGGACAGCACAACCCATTTTGCCTTTAAATTTTGGTCCTCTTCTTTCTTGTTGTTGGAGCTGAAGGATGCCTGGGCCTGTCTTCTTATTTTTAGTTAAATTTATTGCCCTATCAACCCATTAACTTCCCAACTAATCCATGGATGATATATTTAAATTAAACATTTCCTCAAGTAATCTCCCTCCCCAAGCAATCTGGAATTAGTGTCCCTTCCTCTCGGCCTTTTTTTTTTAATTAAGTACAATTATTTACAATGGGAAAATATTAATTAGGGAATGTTAAAACTAAAACAAGAATAAAGTCTACGAATTTGAGTTAATGATAAAGATTGGGTAGAAGAAATGGTCACATTGGAAATAGTTGCTCATGTTCCAACCATGATTCTCTAGAAATGAGAAGTTGTACTTGATGAGCAAGTGAGGTCTTGATAGAATTTTGTTCAAGCTTGAGTTACAACGAGAATAATTTTATGCCTTCTTACTCTGTTTAAAGGATGAAATTAAGGACTTTGACCATGCGTTCTTCTAGAAGAATGGGGCTCATTGGGCATAAGCCAACTAATGTTGAGCCAAATGCTTATGGTTGCCTCAAGGGCTTCCCTTTGTTCTTGTATGTCAATCTCACGGATTATGTCAACCCAAGAAGGATCAAATTCAATAATAGAATTGGGAATTTCAATAATGAAGTCAAACGAAGAATGAGTTATACGTGTTTGATTGTTCAATCGATGATCAAGGTCAGTATGGTTGGAAGAAGTTATAGTCATCTCAAAAGAACATTGAGAAACTAAGGAAAGAATGATGGGTCCCTAATATGGTCGCCAAAAAGCTATTGAGGGTGAAGTTTTGATGCTTTGCCAACAACAATTCGAATCTCACAGGGCTAAGTGAGATAATGGGAATTGAGCTAGGTTGCTTAAATCCCTTATCTAACTCCTACTAATATATATTACAAATTTATGAATATTTATAATTATCACAACAAACTTTTAAATACAATTAATAAAAAAAATTGAACATTACAATCGATCAAAATAGATAAAACCCATCAACTAATATTGATATTCTCTCTATGTGGGTTTGAATTTCAAGATTGATAATGACCTTGTGGTTTGAAGATGTTTTTGAGGAAATTGGCAATGTAATAGGCATTTATTATGAAGTAGACTTAACCTTTCCAGAGATATGATACTATGGAATGACATGCATTCTAGTAAGGTTGGATATTATAAAAGGTTTGGTAGAAACAATGGATATCCAAAGTAGTGTTGATATTTTTCATCTGGACTATAAGGAATACCCTTCAAATGTGACTGTTATGGGCACCTATAGATTGTGATTACTTAAGTTTCCAGAGGATATGGGTATCAATAAAGGATTTGTGAGGTTTGGATATTGTTGAATAAGATATGGCCCAAATTTTGAGTAGGAAGTAGGATGCATGGATACAAATGATCTTGGATAGTCCTTGAAACAAGCCTCAGAAAGTAGAATTTCAAATCTCAAATATAGGCCAATACGAGGAACCTAACTTGGATGTAATCAGTGACCATAAGGAGAACAAGACTAAATCGAGTAAGGCATATAAGTCTCGCTCTATGAATAAAAGTATTGCTTTGAGAAAAAACATTTATGGGACTTGGGGATTTGAGGTGTGAACAAAAAGTCTAGAATTCCTAATTGATTTTCTGCCTAACCTCTAAAAAATGAAAAACCCTAACCCCCAACCCCATGCTTATCCTTGAAAATGTAAAGATATTAGTTTCTAATAAATATCCTAAAGGATCTTTGCAAATCCTACACTAGACATTGATTTATATGGAAGGAATTCCATTATTCCAATTCCCCATAACCTATGAAGTATAATCTAAGACCTAGAATCAAGGGTACTCAATTTTCCAAGAAAGACAAAAAGGGGTTGGCTTTCTTTGAAGAGAAAGGCTCTAAATCCAACCAAAGGGGAAGTATATTCTACATTTTCATGGCTTGAAAATAAGTACCTTTATTAATCAAATGCGGGAAATGGTTATCCTTGATAGAGGGTCTTAGAGAAAATTCCATTTTTGAGGGTTTCAAAATTTAATTTATGGCCTTCTATTATAGAGGGTTCACTAACCCCTAAAAGTAGTTGGCCTTAAAGACATTAGTGGACAATACCAAACCTTCTATTATCCTACTACAAGAGATTATGATAGGTGGGGAGAAGATCACACAAGCATTATCTAAAATATTTAGTATTTGCGGATTCAGTTTTTATTTATGCCATTGGGAAATCAAGAGTGAATATAACTAGGTGGAATAAACACTCCTTTACCCTTACTAATTCTTGGGATTTTCATACAATATTAGGAACCTCTATTTTCTCTTTGAATTTGGGGAAATATATGACAATTTTTGAATGTTTATGGTCCTTACATGGATATGGTGGTATACTATGTTAAATTTTTCAAATTGGATTAAGAGTGATAGGGGGAGACTTGAAATTCACTTTAGGAGCATCGAAATTTTGGGGTTGATTCTTCATCGTTAATGCCTTCTTGATGAAGTCATTTAGATTAAACAAATGATCACCTTGGGTGGGGACTTTGATCATATCCTATAGTGTTTGAATTGGCACCTATACAAGAGAAACCTGTGCTTCTTTAAACTAAATTCACAGTGGCTAAAGGTGGTGGAGTTTGTAGGGAAAATAAAATTTGTTTGGAAAATTTACAAGGATAACTTAATAGAATTTGTTGAGATCCAATTTCACAAAAAAAAAAAAAAAAAAAAAAAAAAAAAAAAAAAAAAAAAAAAAAAAAATTAGCTGCTAAAATGAAAATAAACAAAATAGAGAAATGATATGGTTCTCAGAGAAGTGGAGGGATCCCTGGAGTTACTCTATAATAATGAAGGTTTTTCATATATGATTGAGGAACAAAGACTTGGATTAAAGCTACTAGAAGACAAAAAGAGGCATATACTTTTGGAAAATGAAAAATAATGGAGGCTCAGTAGTAGAATTTTAAGGCTACAAGTTGGTGAAGAGAACATAAAATTTTATGATGGATGTGTATATTGTAGAATAAATGTTATTTATGTATGGAAAATTGACAAAGGAGATGGTACTTGTGAAACAAAATTCAAGGACATGGAAACTAATGGAGTCAATAGTTTATCCTTCCTCTTCAAGAGGACACTTGTACTATCATATAAGAGGTTATTAGGATATCAAATGCCTTTCCATCTTTATCAATCATGAATATAACCATAGCCCTAACAAAGAAAGCTGGGAAAGAGGAATTGTACTAGATCTTGGAAAGTTTTCAAAAGGATAAAAATCTTGGGTTCAATGGTATTCATGTGGAATTATTTTTAGGAAGTTATAATTTTATAAAGGAATAATATAGAAGAGTTGTAGAGACTACAAAAACTCAAGGTAAAATGTTGGGAGCTTTCAATACAAATTTTCTAGCACTAATCTGTAAAGAAGATAATCTGAAAACTTTTGAGAAATTTAAGCCAATATATTTTGCATCTATAAATTATTTCAAAGGTTATTGCTAGAAGATTGAAAAGTTCTTAATCAAAACAAACTTCTAGATAATAGTTTGGGTTTTAGAAGGAAGGAATATACATAAGGTAGTGAGGACAACCCAAGAATGCCTTCATTCAATAAGAGTTAGGAACCAAATATCGATGGTGATAAAAGTGGACCCATCCAATGCTTATGAAATATAAGTGGGATTTACATTGGAAATATTCTAATTCATTTGAGTTTATGTCATTAGTTCATTGTTTGGATTATGAGATGCATATCATCAATATCTTTTGTTGTGTTAATAAATGGAGTGACATCCCTTTCTTTAAATGAGGGAGAGGCCTCAGACAAGGGTGCCCTCCATCCCCTCTTCTATTTCTTTTAATAGCTAAAGGTTTAAGTAGGCTCATTAAAGAAGAATAAGGAAATGATAGCCTCATTGGGGTATCTATTGGAGCATCATGCAATATCACACATCTAATATTCATAGACAACATTTTAATTTTCTGTAAAGGCGCTAGAAGGGTAACTAAGAAGTTCAAATGCATTATGGATTTTATTTTTAAGGCAAATTGAATCATAACAAAAATGGAAAAATGCATGATTACTTTATGAGGGATATCCAAGTAAGAAAAGAACCATTTTGCTTAGTTATTTCCTTTTTAGATGATAAAACATGGATTGAAGTATATGAGTTCCTTTTTGAAGCCAAAGTAGTATAAATTATGTGGTTGGCAATGGATGGTAGCTAAGGTGGAAAATATATTAAACACTTGGTGCAATAGGTGGCTCTCTGAAAGAGGTTTCCAGGTATTGGTAGAAGCAGTCTTGGAAGCTATCTGACTTTATTCAATATCACATACCTACTAAGGTTTACAAAGGTAAATTGGAAGCATTAGGTGACTTTGTTACAAATTTAATTGGCATAGAGATCAAAACAAGGAAGGATTTGTGCTAGCCTCTTGGAAAGAGTTGGACTTACCAAAAGCCAATGGAGTATGGGGGCTTAAAAATCCCTTTCTCTTCTAAGGAGATATGGTTGCAAAGAATGTGTGGAGGCTAATTCAAGGAATGTGGTTGTTAGCTCAAGTTGCAATGGAGAAGCATACAACGCCTAATATAGTGGAGGATTATGTTGGAAATCCCTTTAAACAATTAAATAATGCCTCAATAATTTGGAAAATGGTTATTTACACATTCCTTTTGGCTGACAATTGGTTGAATCTAACATACACGTGTCCATTTCTATTTATATTTGGATAACATATAATATTATTACTCTCTCTCTCTCTCTCTCTCTCTCTCTATATATATATATATATATATATACACACACACACACACATACACACACACATATATATAGTGAAGTACATATCTCGAGGAAATCTCTTATGCACTCCTCTTCATTTTGATGATGGCACATATAAGGCTCAAGGCCATTAAAACAATATAGTCATTAAGAAATCAACTTGTCATTTGCAAGAATATAACCTAGCTAGGGAGAGTAACACTCCTCACATTCAACTGATAGACCCAATTGACCTATAGTACTATTGTTTTTTGTTTTTTCCATCTAGAGGAATCTGCAACTGGGTTAGGCTCGTACTTGTGTGACACAGGGTCAATTCTGACCACTACCACTATAATATCTAGGTGAACCCAAACATGCCTCTATGCATGGCCCACAAGGTAAATCAGGGCAATTTAAACCTCCAACCACATACTTTACATACGACTTCATATCATGAGCATTTCTAATTGAGTTGCCACCCCAAGGGATATAGTAAATTACTATTATTACTAGTGATAAATACTATACATTGTTAACACTGTCATATGACAAAGCATTGCCCAAAACATTTCTATTGTATTGGAATGTAGATGCACCTCACCACTCTCTGTACAATGACAATGTGAATCCTTATGTGTATGGTTAGTATGTATATATGCCTTAACACGAGGTCGTAAATTTTATTATATTAATGCATGCATCAATGTATTGTTGATGTTGAACTATTTGGTTTAAATGATGCAGTTATAATTTTGAATGTCAATGTGAGCGATCCTTTATTAAAAAATTATTATGGATGTGATGTTATAACAATCTACCCAATAGTTGAGTGTATATTCTTTATTTTATATGATTAAATATAAATGAATCCAATGGGGAAGTAGTTATACTATTCATGCATAGTTATGTGTTGATGACTTAAAATATCGATTATGGACCCTAGAAGGGCTTGGTTCCAACAATTTCATGCATAATATTGATAATGAGGAGGTTTTTGTATACTTTTATAAGGCACGTGGACCCTGCAAGTGTTTGATGTTGGTCATATTATGCTCAATATTGATAATGAGGAGACTACCATATGGTTTTATTAGATATGATATTCTATTGTTTGTTTTGGAAGTTTATATATGTAGATAAATATCCAGAAGGATCAACTAAGTATAGCTTAAGTTGCTATCCTATCCACCCAAGTTCAAAACCTACTTGTGACATGTTTTCATTTCATGGGTTGATTGGGGCTAGCAAGGTATTAACACTTTTACTCTCACATAATGATCGAGGTGGATATTGGTGGCCACCTGCCAATTCCACTTGGACCCCCACCATTGCTTCTTTTAGTTTTTTCAGTTTCCTTAATTGTAGCACATTTTACTATTTTTAGCAGTTTTTTGGTTCCTAAACTTCCGGAGCCATTTTGAGGCCCTAAACGACGTTTTTTTGGAAATCTACCACCAACGATTTTCAGTCTAAAATCGTCTTTTCCGTCGTATTCCTCGGAGAGATGTTTCCAACATGTTATCATGTACGTCAAACGGAGATAATATGACCAAGTCACAACCCCGGGAATTTGGCTTTCGAACTCACCCCAACGGGTCTCATAAACTCTTGGTGTTACATCTCCTTGAGTTAGGGTTTTGGTTGTTTAGGGTTTGCTCTTATTGTTCAATAATAAAGAGTCCCTTGAGCCTCATTGTAAGGCAGTTCAGAGGCGTGTAGCCGCCACATCTCTTCTTAGAGATAAGCTACCATCGCCCTAGCTGGTTTATTTCCATTTCTGTTTGTAAGCATATTTCAGTATTTTACATTAATGAAGTGAAGCATTATTTCCGCTACATCTCTGTGTTTATGGTTATTGTTACACAGTAATTTGTCACCATTGGTCACCGTCCCTATTACCCTTGTTTCCGTACTTTGGAGGACTCATTCCGGGACCTGTGAGCAGTGACATAACCTAAAAACACTTGCATTATGTTCCCCTAAGTATGTACTTCATGTTCCCTGAAGACACCTCCTGCAAAATATCCCTGAAAAGTGCCCTTTTTCCATTAGCGCGGGTCCACAATGTACTACCCGCGCCAATCAATGAGATCCTCAAAAGAGGGTGCGACCATTGGCACTCTGTCTTAGAACAACACCCGCGCCAACCAAGTTTGGTAAAGATTTTTGACAAACGCGCACCTAGATGTTTTTTCCCTTCAAGTCATGAAGTCTCTTGAGGATAAAGCTCATCTTCTAGATGTCGAGAGTCATCATTTATCCTTGACATCTATCCACAGCGGCTTTTTGGAGATAATGCCAATCCATAATGGGTGTCCTGATGCATTGTATCTTCCTCCCCTTCTCCATCTATAAAAGTCTGTCCTCATGCATTAGACAAGCTAGTTTTTGAGTAATGCTAGTTGTGATAATGCTTGTCTTGAGTGATAGTAAGAGTCTTGAAGCATAGGGAGGTTATGCTGCCGGAAGTCTGAGAGAGAGAAGGTCTATTGCAAGACATACATAGCTGCTCGCCCAGCCAGAGGAGAGGTTCAACGTCAGAACCTTGGTTGTATCTTTCTCTGTTGACTATTCATTAATAAACGACTATCATTATGGTTCCGATCTTACTATTCATTATGATAATGTTTGATATATTTCCTTTCTGACTGATATATAGTTGTATTTTAGTGGATTTTATGCTTGTATTCGCTTCGTTCTTTGCATGTGCAGGTATCCATTCGCGGGGATCGTGAGGATCGTGACCTGCCGAAGCAAGGGAACGGGAGTATCAACTCTTCTTCGACATTAGCGTTGGACTCCAGGTTGGTTCTCATAATCCAATTTCGATTTGCAACTAGGAACTTGCATGGTAGCGTGAATTGATTGTTGCTAGACCCATTTCGGGCTAGTGGGATCGCCTCTGTCCGCAGAGGGGATTTACCTCTCCAACAATTTGGCGACTCCACTGGGGAGGAGCCATTGGTTGTTTGATTCATAAACCTTGGACGGAGCCTGAAGCATGGCCAGGCAACCTTCGAAACGCTATTGCTTTGCATTAGCGGAGTAGATCAACACCACTTCAGTCAATCTCCGGTTTGGTTTATGAACCGAACAACTTGGAGTTTGTCTTGCATGTTAGTTTTCTCTTGCTTGCTTGGGTAAATGAGCTTTCTGGGTCAGTTTTAAAGTTGTTATTTGCTGTTTGATCTGTCTGAGTACTGTCGGCCAGACCCTGGATTGCTTTATTTAGTTTTTGGGCCAGCAAACTGTGTTGGCGCGTTTTTCTGCCTGACAGTCGCGCCAGTTGGCGCATGTTGCACAAAAGCAACTCGCGCTAATTCCTTAATAGCGCTAGTTACAGGCTGACAGTCGCGCCAGTCCTGTGAACTTTGTCAGTTTGTTTGTTGGAAGCTCTTTAAACTCAGATTTTTGTCTTTTTACATCCTTTGCAGCTTCTGGAAGTGTGTTGGAACTCTGTTTGACTGGTTTTTTACCTTTATCCTTCGGTTGTTTGCCTATTTCTATCGATTTTATATCCCAGCCCTAGAGTATCTAGTGGCCTTGTATATCGAGCCTTCCGTGGGAGTTTTTGGTTCTTTGATTGTCCAGTCAACTTTTTGGTTGTTTTCTGCACTTGTCTAGTGGTTGTTAAAGCTTATTATTCTGTGCTTCGAGCAATTCACCTCTAGCTCGTTTGGATTTCGCTTGACTTTGTTTGAGCTTAGATCACATAGTTCACTGAAGTCTTTGCGATTTTCCTTGTTTTGACAGTTCATCTTGGTGTTTCAGACTTGGTTCTATTTGCATTGAGTGAAATTTGCCTATTTATGCTTGTTAATATCTCTCGAGATTTGTTTAAGTGCATTATGCCATTTTAAAAGAGAAAAAACAAATGATCTTTTTGCATTATATTAGTTAGCATTTATTATTGGCAATTAGTCACTTTTAAAAAGAAAAGGAAAAAGTTTCATTTCTTGCTATTAGCTGCGTTAGGATCTTTGTTGATTGTTTGGTGTTCATTTTGTTTGTTTGAAAATCTCAACTCTCCTGTAGTTAGCATTCATTGAACGAAATCATATAATTTTGGCATATAGTTTGCATTTAGGAAGTTTTGAGAGATCACATACGGTAGGACCTAAAAACTGAAACTTAATTGAAGATCAACTGTAAAATAAACCGAATGAATCTAACAACGCATTGGAACCTAACGCATATATTCTAGAGGTCTAGGCTAGAGACGTGTTCCGGCGTCGTTAAACCTAGTCACTATTGTTTCACTTTACGGTTGGGTGATTCCTCCTCTTGTGACTCGATAGTGGTCTAGCACGGACTGAGCTCCCACGTACCGTCGCGTATATAAGGGAGACCCCACTAGGTTATCATCCTTTATCCACAGGAAGCTGTGTTTGCCGCCTTACAAGCCGTAATGCACTGAACACAACATTCGGGAAGATTGACTGTCGTATGGGAAGTCCTTGGTTTTCATCTGATTGCCAAGGTGTATAAGCAATTTTACGGATTGTTTGGTAAACCCTTTGCCTAGAGTCTCCAGAGTAGTCACTTTTGATCCTTTTCGGACTCCTTAAAAGAAAAGGTGCCAGTGAGCGTCTTGTCACTTCGTGCTCATTAAACATTCGAAGGAGACTAGAGTCATCTTTTTGTCCTTTTCTCGACTCTTAAAACATGAAAAGGTCAAGTTGTGTCTTTGCGTCTTAAAATTTATTCGGCCACGATAACATTTACCCAGTTAGATTTTGTTTGCGTTAGTTTGAGTAGGGTTTTTGTCTCGTTAGATTCCCTAAGTTTTGTGAAGTTTCATCCTGGCGGAATTACCAATTTCGTCTTCTTCCGAGATACCGGTTGTGAGTGAAACTCTTCCTGTGGTTCCGAGTATACAACCGATTAGTTCTCGTGCTCCAGGCGACGAGACTTACGAGTTTCATTGGAACCCTGTTTGGGAACCTTCTGAGGACAGTGTCCCTTTTTGGGACTACACTTCTCCTCGTGTTTCAGTCCCACCTTCTTCCTCTGACATGGAGGACTTGTCCCCTACTTCGACTGATGAGTCCGTTGCGACGAGCGGTGAAATTCCCACCGCGACGGACCCTACACTTGTCAGTAGCACTCCCACTACTGCAAACCTACCACCAGGCTATAAAGCATTAAGGGATACTATGCCCTCTGGAACTCCTTTCATGGGTTCTATTTGGTCACCACTCGCTTTTCCTACCACAGAGCCTTTTACTCCACAAAGTCGCAGTACATTTGTTACCTCAATCACAACTGCTCCAACGGTATGTGCAGCTTCTTCGACTCATATTTTTAGTCGTCCTTCGGCTTCTTTATTCGGAGTCTTTGATCCTACGTCAAACGTCCCAGCAGAGGGACCATACGATCGATATTTGCCATCTCAACCGATGGTTGAGATTTCAGTTCCGTTGTCAATTGATTGGGGCTCCACCTCTTTTCATGGTGGCCAAGTATCGTCTGCGCAATCTCCAAGACAACCTCCTCAAGACCAACAAGGGCAATCCTTCCATGGAAACCCTTTTGCCTCTGGTGGTCCGTTTTTCCCCTCTTATGTTCAACCTTCTGGTAACTCAGGTCAATCTTCTGTTCAACAAGCCCAACCTGGTATCCAGCAAGGTTATCCTACTGGACAAATTGGTCAATCATATGTTAACCCAAACCAATCCAATGTCCAGTATGGTCCAATATCTGGACAAGCTGCTCAACCACATGGTCAGCCCACCGTCCAATATAGTCAACCTTCTGGGCAAGTCGGTCAGCCTCAAATCCAATCAGGCCAACCAACTGCCCAGCCCACTCATCCATCTGGTCCGTTAGGACAACCTTCAGCTGTACAACTCCACTCCCAACAGGTACAACCTTCTGGGCAGGTGGGCCAACCTCAATATCAACAAGGTTATCCTTCCGGCCAGATAGCCCAACCTACAGGACATCATTTTGGCACTGCTCAACCCGGTTTTTTGCCCTAGGCTGGACCCCAGACCCCATCCGGTCTTCAAATGCAAGCTGGAGTTCAATCTCAACAAACCTATCAAACTCAGCCTGTTTCTCAAACTCAGTTTGGAGTCCAGCCACCGTATGGTTACCAGCAACCTCAAGGGCAACCTTTGTTTGCCCCATATCAAAATTATCAACAACTGCAGACGAATCCTTATCAGAATTATCCGCAACCATATGGTGCTCCTGCAGGACCGTTTGGTAATCCATGGAACGCTGGGGGGCAGAACCCAAATCCCTACGGACAAAACCCTATGGGGCCAAATCCGTCCGGACCAAGCCCTTGGGGGCAACCGCCAGTTGGTTGGAACCCTGGTGCTCCATCCCACCAGCAACCCCAGATGTCCTTTAATCCTCAATTACCTTTCTTAGCAACTTTAAAATTACCGGATGTGTCTAAATTGACCAATGATCCTATTCTCCATTATCCATATTGGCCCCCGGTTCCAACGAAAATTCCCGGTGACTGTCCAAAATTCGATGGTAAACCTAATGAAGATCCACAAGCTCATGTCATGACTTATCACCTATGGTGTTCATCCAATTCATGGCTTGATGATTCAATTCGGCTTCGCCTTTTTCAAAGGACTCTCACTGGCTCTGCAGCTAAGTGGTATATTGAGCTCAATCGCGGATCCTTTCAGGATTTTAACTCGCTGGCTATGGCATTTCTCACTCATTTTCAGTTGCCCGTTCGATATGAAACGGTTACACACCTCCTCACATCCTTAAGACAGACAACGGCTACGCATATCTCTGATCATATCCATGAATGGAGACGGCGTAGACGTATGATCAAATTTTGGATTCCCGACCAACTTCTTACCGATTGGTTTACGACTTCGTTCGTTCCTCCAATAGCTCGGGACATTGCCATGGGGGCGTGTGTCACTGAAGAGCAAGCTATCGCGCGCGCTCAGTACCTTGACTTGGTTTATTCTCAGTCAGGTACATTGTATGATTATCTACCTAATGCCCCGAGACCAGGAACATCCAAAGCCCTGCCAACACCAACTGTTGACGGTATTATTGGTTCTATTAATTCATCCTCAAAGAAAAATTTCACGAACCCTGGGAAGCAAAAATCACCTGTTTCGAATGAACTGTTGAGATTGCAACAAGATGATGGAGCTTAGTGAAAAGAGTCGCCTTCACTAAGTGGGCCCGCAGGCTATTTTTGGCGCAAGTCTATTTTTAGACTATGTCTATTTTTAGACATATGGATCATGTCTATGTTTATGGATGATTGATCAAGTTGGGAAAATAGATGGACTTCTATTTTTTATGAAAGTGTGAGTGATCAAGTCTATTTTTAGACTGGCTGTCAAAAATAAAAAAGTAAAATATTATTATCTCACAATAATATTTGGACTATAAACTTAATCTTATTCTCTTGGAGCACTTCAGTTTGAGCTACGGAAGTGGCACATGCAGCTGTCAGAAGGAAATTCGTTTTTCTTATGAGTCAGTTGAGTTGTTGCATGCATGACTTCAGTTAGAACTCAAGTGAGTTGAGTTTAGTGGACTGGAGGTACAGTTGATGGAGTTGTGTTCAGTTTAACTTAGTTAAACTGGTTGTAGTTAGTCTAACTGCAGATAGACTAATGATGAGTTGTTAAACTAATTATTAACTCATAATACAACTAAAGAATACATCAGTTAACTCAGTTGCATGTCAGTGCATGTTCAGTTCAACAGGGACAGGTGGTAGAGAATCAGATTGCTATCAGTTGTGACTATAGTTGTGCACCAGATCTTGCACAATCAAGGGATTGAGTATGCCAATGAGTTTGCTCACGTATTTGGCCTTCATTTTAGCCTTTGCTCACGTCCACAAAGAGTGAGTGACTATTTTGCAGGTGAAAATCGAGTTTGGGAAGCAATTCTCATCAGTTCTTGAGCAGGTATTGAGCAGTGGAGGCAGGCAAGCAGTGGAAGAGATTTGGAGATCAGATCTGAGCTGTATTGTGTGTAACAGAGGTGGAGATACTTGTGAGAAGTATTATGCTGTGTAATGTTACATGACTCAATCATTAATATACAGATAGTGTGGGGTTTTTAGCGAGATGCTTTCCCCGTGATACATACTGTGTTAATGTGTGAATGCTCTTGATGTTTTATTGTTATTGATGCTGCTATATTCTTGATCAACGTAGAGGAGCTTATGTATTGTGTATGTTTTCCGCATTAGTACATGATCAGGATAATCTCCATTGAATATGTGTTAAATTATTCAAAATTTCTACATGGTATCAGAGCTAGATAATTGTAGAAAAAGTTTCTACATGGTATCAGAGCTAGATGATTTGTAGAAAAAATTTCTACATGGTATCGGAGCAGCTTGATTTGTAGAAGAGATTTTTACAGGATATCAAGCGAGGGTTGATCGGAAGCAGTTGAGTTGGTTGCTGGTGGAATTCGAATTTGCAGCAGTGTTTTCTTGGTGACAACGCAGCAATGTCTTTCAACGGATTGCGATTGGAGTATGCTCTTGAGGGCAGCTCAAACTATATTGCATGGAAGGACAGGATGGAGGCAGTATTGCATGATAACGGGCTGAAGGAATTCATAGATACGGATATCCCAAAGCCTACTGATGCTACTCAAGCTGATGCTTGGCAAAAGAAGATCGCAAAATGTCGAAGAATTCTGTTGGAGGGCGTGAAGGATCACATTGTGTCCAGCCTCCATGGAAAGGCTACTCCATATTTGATGTGGAAATCATTAACAGAATTATTCCAAAGCAAGAGCGATCAGAGGAAGCTGGCGCTCAAAGATAAACTCAGAAACATCAAATGCGAGAAGGGAGACAGTATTCCCAAGTATCTCACGAAGTTCACTCAGTGTCGAGATGAGCTGGGAAGTGTGGGGGTTACTGTCGATGATGAGGACTTGGTGAGCTTGGCTCTCCTTGGTCTTCCGAAGAGTTGGCATTCCTATCAGGACTCTGTCAATGGTCGGGAGAAGTTGCCAGGATGGGAAAGACTATGGTCAGATCTTGTGCAGGAGGAGATCAGGCGGAGTACCAGGGACGGATCTTCGTCAAAGGGAGCTGATGAAGAGAATTGTGCTTTGGCTGCCAAAGCAAAGAAAGGGAAGAGCAAGAAAGCTTCTCAGTCTGGTGCGAAAGGCAAGAAGCAGGATATGTCCAAGGTGAAGTGTTTTCACTGTCACCAGCATGGACACTATGCCACAAATTGTCCGCAGAAGAAGAAGAACAAGCAAGCTGCTGGATCTGCAGGGGGAGAGGCTTTAGCTTCTCAGTTTGAGCTTGATTTTTCATTGATCGCATGCTTGGTTTCAAGTGTGATGGGATCAGTGTGGTTTCTGGACAGTGGTGCGTCTTTTCACATGACGGGAGATAGAGATTTGTTCTCTGATCTGGAGGACAAAGATCTTGGAGTGCACATCGAGATGGGCGATGATGGTAGATACAGTGCGACCGGTATCGGTACCATTTCCTTTGAGAGGGAGTCTGGTAAACCCTTTGTATTGAAGGAAGTCATGCATGTTCCAGGATTGAAGAAGAATCTCATCTCAGTGGCGATGTTAGAAGACAAGGGGTATGATGTTGTTTTCAGCGAGGGAAAGGCCTTCCTGCGCAGCAAGACAACTGGTGAGACCCGGAAGATAGGGGTTCGAGTGAGGAACCTTTATTAGTTGCATGTAGATGGATGCGCAGCAATGGCAGGCAAGGCAGAAGGATTGGTGAGCCGGGATGATGGCGAGTTGTGGCACAGGAGATTGGGTCACCTTCACCATGGAGCCTTGAAGATACTGCAGCAGATCACTACAGGGCTTCCTAAAGGCACACTTGCGCAGTCAGATCAATGCAAGGGGTGTACTTTGGGGAAGTTTGTGAAAGCCACCTTTCACGAGAAGGATAGTCGCGCCACGACGATCCTTGAGAGAATTCACACAGACGTGTGTGGACCTTTCTCAGTTGCTTCGACAGCAAAACACAGGTATTATGTGATTTTTGTTGATGATTTCTCTCGTAAGTGCTGGATCTTCTTCATGCAGAAGAAGAGCGAGACATATTCAAAGTTCTGTGAATTCAAAGCACTGGTCGAGAAGGAGTCGGGGAAGAAGGTGAAGGCTCTTAGGAGCGATAATGGTGGTGAATACATCTCGGACGAGTTCAAGGATTTCTGCAAGGCAGAAGGGATTCGTAGAGAGCTCATAGCTCCCCATAACCCACAGCAGAACGGGGTAGCTGAGCGGAAGAACAGAACGATTGTGGGTGTTGCACGGGCAATGTTGCATGATCAGGGCCTACCCCTTCACTTGTGGGCGGAAGCATGCAATACAGCAGTTTATGTGCAGAACCGTTGTCCTCATAGGATACTTGGCATGAGTACACCCGAGGAGGCTTATTCTGGTAAGAAGCCTGATCTTTCTCATTTGAGGATTTTTGGTGCTAACGTTTACATGCATGTGACGAAGGATGCCAGAAAGAAGTTGGAGCCGACTGCAGAGGTTGGGATATTTGTGGGGTACACTGATACGCCCCACAACTATCGTGTGTATTTGCCAGACAGTGGTAAAACTGTTGTGCAACGGGATATAAAATTTCAGGAGGAGAAAGCCATGAAGTGTTCGCTTGAGAGGGAGCTACACTTGCATGCAGATGAGGAGCTATTAGTTCCTAAGGATGAGCTTCAGGACGTGGATCAGCCACAGGACGAGGTTCATGGAGTGGAAGAGACCACTCATGCAGCGCCAACCATCAGAGGGAGAAAGCGCTTGACAGAAGCTGAGCGACTGGCTCAAGATGCAGAGAAAGTTGTAGGACCACCTACAGCCCAACGCAGGCAGAGACAGTCACCTGATCGGTACACTGGATACATGGCTCTTATGAGCAAGTGTGTTGTGACTGAGCCATCCTCTTTCGAGGAAGCTGTGGAGGATCCCGCATGGGTAGACGCCATGGTGGAAGAGTATGATTCTATTGTCAGAAACAGTGCATGGGAGATTGTTCCTAGACCGGAAGGGAAATCAGTGGTAGGTTCGAGATGGATCTACAAAGTTAAGCAGGCAGCTGACGGGAGTGTGGAGAAGTACAAGGCAAGATTTGTTGCCCGAGGCTTTTCACAGATTGAGGGGATCGATTATGAGGAGACCTTTGCACCTGTCGCAAGGTATTCTTCCATACGGACGATTCTTGCTCTCTCAGCGCAGATGGGATGGCACATTCATCAGATGGATGTGAAGACTGCGTTCCTCAACGGAGTCATTGAGGAGGAGGTGTACATTGAGCAACCCGAAGGCTTTGAAGTCTTCAGCAGCGAGTCGCATGTGTGCACGCTCAAGAGAGCGCTGTATGGGTTGAAGCAAGCACCACGTGCTTGGTACACACGGATAGACAGCTATTTCACAGGACTTGGATTCTCCAAGAGCGAGGCGGATCCGAACCTATACCAGATTGTGGTGGAGGGTAAGTTGCTTATCATTGTACTGTATGTTGATGATTTGATTCTAACGGGTGATGAGCTGTTGATACTGTCATGCAAGAAGGATCTTGCTACAGAGTTTGAGATGAAGGATTTGGGCCTCCTTCACTATTTCCTAGGATTGGAAATATGGCAGCGCAGTGGTGGACTGTTTGTTTCTCAGGGCAAGTATGCTCGGGAGATACTGGAGAAGTTCAACATGCATGGCTGCAAGCCTGTTGATACTCCTCTTCCTGGAGGTTGGAGGAAGGAGGATGCCACTTCGGGAGAAGAAGTGGATGCCACTGTTTATCGACAGTTGGTGGGGTCGCTGATGTATTTGGTCAATACACGACCTGATATATGCTATGCAGTTAACCATCTTTCACAAGCTATGGTTAAGCCTACCAAGCTCTTCTGGAAGGCGGGCAAGCATGTATTGCGCTACTTGAGAGGCACATCGGGATATGGTTTGTGGTACAGACAGGAGGATGAGGTGAAGCTATGTGGCTTCACGGATGCAGATTGGGCAGGGAGCCCAACAGACAGAAAGAGCACATCAGGAGGGGTCTTCAGTATCGGATCGACAGCAGTTTCTTGGTACAGCAGGAAGCAGAGATCTGTGGCACTCAGTTCAGCGGAGGCCGAGTATATGGCAGCAAGTTTGGCTGCATGCGAGGCTATATGGATGAGGAAGATCCTGGTTGGTTTGTTCGGTTCTCATTTGGATCCTACTGTGATTTACTGTGATAACCAGAGTTGCATTAAACTCTCGGCTAATCCTGTATTTCATGATAGATCTAAACATATTGACATCAGGTACCATCATATCAGAGATTGTGTGCAGCGGAGGATCATGTTACTTTCGTACATTCCAACGGAGGATCAGGATGCTGATATTCTGACGAAGGCTCTCACCAGGAGCAAATTCGAGTACCACCGAGGCAGGATAGGGGTTGCTGATAATCCATATCTTGTCGAGAGGGAGTGTTG
The DNA here is from genome assembly GCA_031772625.1 of Pinus tabuliformis. Lineage (NCBI taxonomy): Eukaryota > Viridiplantae > Streptophyta > Pinopsida > Pinales > Pinaceae > Pinus > Pinus tabuliformis. Next base: position 353,576,218 of record CM062820.1, on the reverse strand, counting down.
AGATTGCAACAAGATGATGGAGCTTAGTGAAAAGAGTCGCCTTCACTAAGTGGGCCCGCAGGCTATTTTTGGCGCAAGTCTATTTTTAGACTATGTCTATTTTTAGACATATGGATCATGTCTATGTTTATGGATGATTGATCAAGTTGGGAAAATAGATGGACTTCTATTTTTGATGAAAGTGTGAGTGATCAAGTCTATTTTTAGACTGGCTGTCAAAAATAGAAAAGTCAAATATTATTATCTCACAATAATATTTGGACTATAAACTTAATCTTATTCTCTTGGAGCACTTCAGTTTGAGCTACGGAAGTGGCACATGCAGCTGTCAGAAGGAAATTCGTTTTTCTTATGAGTCAGTTGAGTTGTTGCATGCATGACTTCAGTTAGAACTCAAGTGAGTTGAGTTTAGTGGACTGGAGGTACAGTTGATGGAGTTGTGTTCAGTTTAACTTAGTTAAACTGGTTGTAGTTAGTCTAACTGCAGATAGACTAATGATGAGTTGTTAAACTAATTATTAACTCATAATACAACTAAAGAATACATCAGTTAACTCAGTTGCATGTCAGTGCATGTTCAGTTCAACAGGGACAGGTGGTAGAGAATCAGATTGCTATCAGTTGTGACTATAGTTGTGCACCAGATCTTGCACAATCAAGGGATTGAGTATGCCAATGAGTTTGCTCACGTATTTGGCCCGCATTTTAGCCTTTGCTCACGTCCACAAAGAGTGAGTGACTATTTTGCAGGTGAAAATCGAGTTTGGGAAGCAATTCTCATCAGTTCTTGAGCAGGTATTGAGCAGTGGAGGCAGGCAAGCAGTGGAAGAGATTTGGAGATCAGATCTGAGCTGTATTGTGTGTAACAGAGGTGGAGATACTTGTGAGAAGTATTATGCTGTGTAATGTTACATGACTCAATCATTAATATACAGATAGTGTGGGGTTTTTAGCGAGATGCTTTCCCCGTGATACATACTGTGTTAATGTGTGAATGCTCTTGATGTTTTATTATTATTGATGCTGCTATATTCTTGATCAACGTAGAGGAGCTTATGTATTGTGTATGTTTTCCGCATTAGTACATGATCAGGATAATCTCCATTGAATATGTGTTAAATTATTCAAAATTTCTACATGAACCACTTCTCAGGTAATACCCACTTCGAATGTTACTTCTGAGGTCAATTCCGTCCAGTCCACCACGGCAGACAAAGCCTCGAAAGGAAAAAAGAAAGGGAAAGCGAAGAATAAGCCAGATCAACCTAAGCAGGACGCCCCTAAACCTCCGCCCAAGGACGGTGCCAAGCGCAAACCTAAGTATCCTTGTCTTATCTGTGATGAAGATCACTATACCAAGGACTGCCCAAGGCGGTCCGAAGTTAGTCGTTTGTTGAAAGGCGCTCCCGGGACTCCTGCGGTGCTCAAAGAACCCTTTCCCTCACAACAAACTCAAAAAAGTCAAATGGTGGCTGACCCCTCTCAGCCTCCCTCTTCCTTCGGTTCTCAAGTGTTTATGGCTGGAACGATACTTGTCAATATCAGTACTCGAACGAAAGATTATCCGCCATCTGTCGGGAAAGAGCCTGAAATTCCCTCCAATGCTCCACCATTCAGTTCAGGTCCGCTCCACATTGAGAGACCTACCACTGAGACGCCTCTTCGACCCCCTCCAAAAGGAGTACTCCGGAAATCTTCTTACAACCCAAATGCTCGTGTTGCACAGCACTACAACATCGTTGAGGACTTAGCACAGACTCCATCAGCTATGTCTGCTTTAGAAGTTCTCCAGAGCTGCCCTTCTCAGAGGAAGTCCTTGCTATCCGCTATTGGTGGCATAGACCCGGACGACTCGGATTTAATTACTTTTGACTTAGAACGCCATACGCAGCGACTGCCTCCCCAAATCGCATTCCTTATACAGGTTATTATTGATTCCAAAATGATTCATCATACAGTCATCGATGAAGGTGCTTCAACTTGCATCATGTCTGTCGCCTGTTGGAAAGCTATTGGATCTCCTATGCTGAGCCAGTCTCCCACAACCTTGGAAGCTTTTGATGGAAGAGCCTCTCGTCCTTATGGTATACTCCAACGTTTGCCCATCTCTTTGGAAGGGAAGACGGTCGAAATGGAAAGTACTATGCGTGATGCTGGTACATTTTATTTTGTACATACATGTACTCTAGCAAGTGTGTTGTGTGTGTGTGTGTCAGTTTTAAAGGCGTAACTTCCACTTATTGTGTTTTTCGCTTCTTGTGCAGATGTCTGATGCACCTTATGTTGGTTTCGCTGATGGTGCTTGCCACAGTACTCGCAACTTGTCCTCTGCGGCGTGGGTGATCTATGATCCTCATGGTGAGCCGATAGATTTTCAAGGTGTGTGTTTGGGTCGTACCACTAACAATGTCGCCGAATATTGTGCTGTAATCGAGCTACTTGCTGAAGCAATTAATCTTGGCATTCGTGCATTGGTAGTGAACCTGGACTCTCAACTTGTCGTCCACCAGCTCAACGGGCAACATTCCGTCAGAGACCATCGCATTCTAAGGTTGTATTTACGTGTGAGATTGTTAGAAAGGAACTTTGATTTTATCACATATCAGCATATTCCACGACAATTAAACACATTATCTGATGCATTGGCCAATCATGTATTAGATAAACATTTGCGTAATTTGTAATCAAAACATTATACAAGCAAGCACATGAAAACACAATAATAAACCATAGGCATATTTATATATATACGTGCGTGTCATAATGTTTGCGCCACGCGCATTACATAATCCAAAAAATAATACATGTCCGAATCTCATATGGCCGCAGACAACATGTCTCTCAAAAATATGCAAAAATGAAACCTAGGCGTCTAATCACGGTGATGCTCATGATAGCATGTCACCGCTCGCACCAAACGTCTCAGCAGACGATGAACGCGAGTAGGTACTCCCACTGTGTGCCTCTGGTACGCGAAGGGCACATCTGCCAATCTGGCATAGTCTGGAATCCCTCGAGTGAGTGCCTCAAGGTTCTGTACTAGCTCGTCACCCACACCACCTTCTACCTGAGGGTCGGCTGCAGGTTGTCCCCTTCGTGCTATGTGAGACAAATCAGCTGGTTGCTCTGCACCAACATCTGCATACATATATATAGCTGTTGTCAGAGACAGGCATGTATTACAAAAAAAACTTAAATATATAAAAAGCATCAAAAACACAAAGAGTTCTTAGCAAGCTCCTCATCCCAGTCTTCTCCCTCAGGCAATGGAAGATCTGGGTCTCCAGTAAAATCAGTGCCCGCATAGGGCCAGTCCTCTATGACGATCATCTGGTGACAGAGCCATATGAAGAACTCGGGCCTCCAGGCCATCTGCTGGCCCCCTCCTCCTCTGGGCATGAGTGCTGCCCATCGAGTCAACCTCGGCTCCTGTGGCACTGGATCTGCCACTATACCTCCGTGAATCCGGAATATCGGCAGTCGCTCCAGGAAGAAAGATACCACGATGGATCCATACCCGAACTGTTTGTTGCCATCACGCTTACACTTTGTAAGCTGCCTCTTGATGTTTGTCGTCACTGTCGTGGCCCAATCAAACAGTGTAGGTTGGAGACACTCAGTTGCCAACAGTAAATGATTCTTGCTGGCCTCGTGGGGCGCCTGTACCCCAGCCGTCCGTGTGATAGTGAATAATATCACCCGTAGCACCAGGTCGGGAACTGTGATAATATCTACCTTGGCACTGTTTGATCCAAACTGTGCCCCATGACAAACCCGTTCCATCACCTCCCCCATCTTCTCCCCGGAAGGCCTACTACCAGTCAAGATGGGTCGTGCACCTCTCCGCGATAGTCCAGTGATAAAGTAGACATCGGAAACATCCAGCGCCAATGTTTGATCTTTCAGGCGGAATACCTGATCCTCCGTGTCCCAAGCATCCACGATAAATCGTAGCAACTCAGGTTGTGCACGCAAATAGGAGGTGAGGAAGAATTTCTTCAAGCTGCAGTCCCTCAAAGCATCCATGCAAGCATCATCCTCCAATGCCATGGCATCTATGGCATCATGCTCTCTTTCTCTCCATTCTACAGCCATTCTGACGAATCCCTGCAACCATAAAGTCGAAAATTTCATCATTAGATCACTGGTGAAACCAAAATTGAAAGAAATTTGCAAAATCAACGGTTAAATTCATGGGAAAATTAGGTCGCATAGTTGGCGCGACTGTTTTCAAAACAGTCGCGCCAAGGTCGCGCCCCCTTTGGGTAAAATATCCCATTGGCACGATCCTGAGCGGGAAACTCGCGCCAATGGCGCAACCCTAAAATTTTGCAATTCCTCTTGCAGGGGACCTATCTATGGATGAAAAACTGAAAAAATGGAATGAAAATGAAGCTAAGGATGAGGCCTCTTACCTGCTTCAGACGGCAGCTCGAATGCTCTCCTGGATTGCTCGCAATCAACAGTTGAAATTTGCACCCAAAACCCTCCAATGGTAAACTCACAAGGTGAAAAGTAAAAAGTAAATTTGTTTTTTACCATTTCACTATTTATAGCATTTTTTGACCTAAAAATACATTAAAAATAATATTTTTTGGGTATTTTTGGAATATATTTATGTCGAAATGGGTTTTACGCTATTTTTGGTGTGATGACACGGGTTGGTGCAACTCAAGCAACGAAATGAGCTCCTTTTTCTACTTTTTCAAGCTCGGTAAAACATGTGAAAAGGTTACTTTAAGGTCCGCTTTCAGCTCTTTTCTGACCGTTTAAAGAAGAAAAGATTGCCGAGTTACTCCTCTTGACTCGTTAAACGTTAATAAGGGGTGGTTGTTTTAAGTTCTTTTTGTCGACCGTTAAAACATAAAAAGATTACCGGGTTTTTGTCGTTTCAAACTCGTTAATGGTTACGAAATGACGTGGTTTTGATCGCTTTTTTACTTTTTCAGGTCGAAATCACTATTTATGAAAAGTACTCCTCGATCGTTATGGTCGGGCGGTTCTCTCGAGCATTGTTTTATACTTTTTCGGGCTCGCGAGACACAACTTTACGAAAAAGGACACCCCTGGAGTTTCCTTTTCTGCTGTCTTTTCAAACTCTCTAAACATGAAAAGACGTCGAGTTCTTCCTTTGTCAGACTCATTAAAACCTGATGACATCGGATTTTGTCAAAATGACACACCACAAGCATATGTTATCCCCATCAAGCTTGTTAAAAATAATTGGGGTACTCGCCAGAAATGGCGGGGGGGAAAAAAGGAACCATAATTATCGTCGTGTCGGCAGTATGTCGCTCTTGAACATGGCACTTGTCTGCTTTCGTGTCTGGGTGGGGATATCTCATCTCATTTTTCACTTGCCTCCGTGGATTTGGGTGATCCTGTTTGACCTCTTATCTGCTCATTGCCTCGTCACCATGACCTCTGATACATTGATGTCAAATACTGCCAATTCCACTGTCGTGCCGCCGATATGTTCAAGAGAAGTTGACCTCTGCAAAGAAACAACCTCCCTCTGATAGCTCACATAATCTTGATTCACAACATTATCTCTCTGTCTCGTGTCGATGATGTGGGAAACATTATGGCCCACCTTCGATCAAGGTCACTTCCTGTCGACTTCAGCTCATTATCCAGGAAGCTGATCTAGAGACTCCCTTCCGGTACCTTGGAGCCTGCATGCCTCAATGGCAGGTTCTTCGTGTTCGACGTAAGGTTTTCATCATTGGCCTCCGATCGAATAATTCTACGGGTGTTCGACGTCAGATCACTAATTCGCACACCATGGATTGTACCTGTAGTACCTTGAGGGCCATTGTCATTATTGGTGGTACCTCTCGCGTCTGTTAACAATTTTCAATATTGACTGGTAATCAAACGATGTTCATGCATGTTCGACTTCAGCTCATATATTCGCATGCTTGAACTTGTACTTTTGTTCGGGTCGAGATGGAGCGCAAGACCCTGGATTTTGTCTGTTGTAATCCAGGCGTGATTCTTGATACATGACTCATTCACTGGATGGCTGCGACCATACCTGAGTCGATTCATTGATCCTAACCAGATGGCTGCGTCCATACTATGGATCTAGATTATTATGTACTCTCTTATGGATGGCTGCGACCATACCACACATTTCATGTACTTGAGCTATCAGTTGTATCTCCCAATGCAGATTCTCGGCGGCAGCTACATGTGTTCTTGTAAAGCATTTCACCCCTCTCTCTCTCTCGAGCCTCATGCTTTAGGGGGCATCTGTTACACAGTAATTTGTCACCATTGGTCACCGTCCCTATTACCCCTGTTTCCGTACTTTGGAGGACTCATTCTGGGACCTGTGAGCAGTGACATAACCTAAAAACACTTGCATTATGTTCCCCTAAGTATGTACTTCATGTTCCCTGAAGACACCTCCTGCAAAATATCCCTGAAAAGTGCCCTTTTTCCATTAGCGCAGGTCCACAATGTACTACCCGCGCCAATCAATGAGATCCTCAAAAGAGGGTGCGACCATTGGCGCTCTGTCTTAGAACAACACCCGCGCCAACCAAGTTTGGTAAAGATTTTTGACAAACGCGCACCTAGATGTTTTTTCCCTTCAAGTCATGAAGTCTTTTGAGGATAAAGCTCATCTTCTAGATGTCGAGAGTCATCATTTATCCTTGACATCTATCCACAGCGGCTTTTTGGAGATAATGCCAATCCATAATGGGTGTCCTGATGCATTGTATCTTCCTCCCCTTCTCCATCTATAAAAGTCTGTCCTCATGCATTAGACAAGCTAGTTTTTGAGTAATGCTAGTTGTGATAATGCTTGTCTTGAGTGATAGTAAGAGTCTTGAAGCATAGGGAGGTTATGCTGCCGGAAGTCTGAGAGAGGGAAGGTCTATTGCAAGACATACATAGCTGCTCGCCCAGCCAGAGGAGAGGTTCAACGTCAGAACCTTGGTTGTATCTTTCTCTGTTGATTATTCATTAATAAACGACTATCATTATGGTTCCAATCTTACTGTTCATTATGATAATGTTTGATCTATTTCCTTTCTAACTGATATATAGTTGTATTTTAGTGGATTTTATGCTTGTATTCGCTTCGTTCTTTGCATGTGCAGGTATCCATTCGCGGGGATCGTGAGGATCGTGACCTGCCGAAGCAAGGGAACGGGAGTATCAACTCTTCTTCGATATTAGCGTTGGACTCCAGATTGGTTCTCATAATCCACTTTCGATTTGCAACTAGGAACTTGCATGGTAGCGTGAATTGATTGTTGCTAGACCCATTTAGGGCTAGTGGGATCGCCTCTGTCCGCAGAGGGGATTTACCTCTCCAATAGTTATCTTTGTAATTTTTTGCATTCCCATTTAAATCTGGATCAATGGTATCAGAGCGGTCTGTTTTTCTTTACATGTCCCCAACGAGGTCGGGATAGAAGGAGTTAGGGCTTGAAATGGTCGTACCTTTGCAAGACCAGCCTCGCAAATCTCGATGGCCTCCCATGGCGGATGAAAAGAAAGATGAGGGGGCAGGAGATCCTATCAAAATATTGCTCGAAGAAGCCCTCGAGTGACAAAGGAATGCAATGATGGACAACTTTGCCCAGATCCTTTAGCGGCTACCCAGGGGTGACACATCGGCTTCCAACAACTACTCTGGAAATGCCACACCATTTAAGGTACAAGTTAATTTTGAATCCCCATATTTGAGGGTCAGATAGACGCAGATGCCGTCGATAAATGGTTAAATCTATTAGAGGGTTATTTTTCTGTTCATGATTTTCCATTCGGGAAAAGATTATTTTCACTCTTCTCAAAGCAGCCCCCCACATTAAGGACTGGTGGGAAACCTACTGTGAGCAGGAGGATGAAAGTACAAACTCACTATTTTTAGCCGCACCCACTTGGAATTCATTCCGGGATGCCATCAAGGAGCAGTACTACCATGTCGGAAGCTATGAGGATTAATACATAAAGTGGACCACGCTGCGGCAGGGAAGGGACCAAGACGTGCCGGAGTTTACCAATATTTTCCATACCCTTCGCACAAAGTTGGGTATTAAGGATTCAGAGCAACATTTGATACTCGAATACCGCGATTGGCTACACAAGTACATCCAGGAAGAAATAGAATTCCTGAACATCTCCTCGCTCGACACGGCATATCGATATGTCGTCAAGGTCGAGAAAAAGTTTAAATAGAAGAAGCGAGACTTTGGATCTGTGAATCCAAAGCAAGGGAAAGGTGCCCCCAAACCGCAGAACAAAGGACAAATCCAAGGCGGGGCAACCCAAGACAACCCGCTAAAGCTGCAAGCAAAGAACAGTGCCGCGGAGCCGAAAAAGGACACGGGAAAGTGGTGTGAGTTCCATAAGAGCTCCACTCACAACACAAGTGAGTGTTGGGCCAAGCAGTCACTGGTGACCAAGCTAAAGGTTTCAGAATCAGATGCACGTTCCGAATCTGAGTCAGAACCCGACAAGGGGAATGACAAAGGGAAGCAGATTATCAATGCGGAGCCCAACGCCACTGTTTCCACCACGAAGATCCAGAAGGAGGAAGCCGAAGATCTAGAGGAGGAGGAGCATCTCTTCCACTCCCAGATGTGGGTAAAGGGCTCCCTACTACAGTTCATTATCAACAGCGGGAGCCAGAAGAACCTCATTTTTGCAGAGGTCGTGAAGCGGCTGGGCTTACCGACCACAACACATCCACAACCATACACCATCGGGTGGCTTCACCAAGTACGGGATCTTCGCGTGAGCCAGCAGTGTCACCTTCCATACAACATCAAGCCCTTCACGGATGAGGTATTGTGTGACATTGCTCTCCTTGAAGTTTGTGATGTATTATTAGGACAACCATACTTATGGAAGCGACATGGTGTGTATGAATCAAGGCCCCGTGTTGTTATTGTTACTTTGGGAAATAAGTTGTACATGATACCGGAGGTAGCACTACCTACCGCAAACTCTTTGGTTACTGCAAAACAATGCAGTAAGCACATTTCCAAAACCGGGAAATTTGTTTTCTTGATGATACGCCCTCAAGGAAAGAAGAAGACGGTGGCCACGACCTCCAGATAGGGACCATCCACACGACAACTATAAATGGACAAGGTCGTGGAGGAGCACGAGGACATCTTCACCTCCCCTGTAGGGGTTCCTTTGCACTGTCAGGTCAAGCACTCCATTGATCTGACCCCAGGTGCGTCGCTGCCCAATTGACCAATTTATTGGCACTCCGTTCTGGAGAACGATGAAATCAAGAGGTAGATTCAGGAGCTGCTGTAGAAAGGTCACATCCGTCCAAGTTCATCGCCCTTTGGGAGCCCGATCGTGTTGGTACAAAAGAAGGATGGGACTTGGAGACTCCGTATTGACTATCAGGCGCTAAACAAGATCATTGTCCGTAATAGGTACCCGATCCCACAGATTGATGACCTCCTAAACCAACTGAAGGGGGAAAAATATTTCAGCATGATCGATTTGAAGTCAGGATATTACCAGGTACCAATCGAACCCTCCGATGTGTGGAACACTGCCTTCAAAGCCAAGGAGGGCCTTTTTGAATGGTTGGTTATGCCTTTCGGATTGACGAATTCTCCTGCAACCTTCATGAGGATAATGGATGACAAATTGTGGCCATTCACCAACTCATTTGTAGTGGTATACTTGGATGACATCTTGATTTTCAGCCAGAGTTGGGAAGAGCACCTCCACCACATCTGATAGGTTCTCCAAACACTGCGGCAACACAAGTTATGTGCCAATTTGGGCAAATAGACTTTTGGCATGACCCATGTTCAGTATCTGGATACATTATTGATGAACAGGGGGTGTATGTGGATCCAGCCAAGATCCAAGTCATTCGGGATTGGCCATCTCCAACCATTCTGACAAAGCTTCGTAACTTTCTAGGTCTTGCCAACTTCTACCGCAGGTTCGTGTTGGGATTTTCTCATATCACTTGGCCCTTGAGTCAAGTCACCAAGGGAGGAGCGAAAGCAAAATTATTTTGGTCTGAATCTCAACAGAAGGCATTCATAGAGTTGAAATATCGCCTCTGCTCGGCACCAGTGCTCGTATTACCAAACTTGCAACAACCATTTGAGGTCGAGACAGATTCCTCTGACTATGCTATTGGGGTAGTCCTTACTCAACATGAGCATCCAGTGGCATATCACAGTGAGACACTTTCAAACACAGCCCGGAAGTATCCCACTTATGACAAAGAGATGTATTCCATTGTGCAGGCTTGCCGATAATGGAAGCATTACATTTTGGGGATGGAAACGGTCATCCACACAGACCACCGACCCTTGTAGTTCATATAGACCCAAGGGAAATTGCAGAATGATCGCCATTAGAAGTGGTCCACATACCTGCAACAGTTCCATTTGAATATCAAGTATAAGAAGGGAAGCACCAATAATGTTGCAGATTGCCTCAGTCGACCATCGATCATGGCGTTAACCATCGTGCTCAACTCTTGTGGGCACAAGACTTCTGATTTGGTCACTTCTCTACAAAAGCGACTCAAAATTTGGCCACACATACCAGACACTCTTGGACGGTCAACATGTTCTAGATTTTCACCTCTAGGATGTCCTGTGATGCCACCTGGGTCAACTTTGTGTTCCTTAAAGCGAGCGTGCTAAGATGATTTGGGAAGCACACTACAATTGGGCTACTGGGCATTTCGGGGTCGAGAAAATAGTGGCAATACTGCAGAAGTATTTCTATTGGCCGAATCTTCAACAGGATGTTGGGAAGTACATCAGATCATGCACTGCCTACACCATTGCCAAACCGACCATCAAGAAGCAAGGCCTCTATATGCCACTGCCTACCCCTAGTCGACCTTGGGAATCCATCTCCATGGATTACATGACAGGCCTTCCTTCCAGTAAGCATGGAAACGATTATGTTTTTGTTGTCGTCGACAAGTTCTCGAAGATGGCCATTATGGTGGCCTGCAAGAAGAATATCACAACAGAAGCCACTGCTAAACTCTTCTTTGAATGAGTGTGGGTACACTTTGGGATCCCACAGTCTATCATCTCAGATCGGGACAATAGATTCCTCAGCACATTTTGGTCCAGTCTCTGGTCAATGCTCAACACCATACTCACTAAGTCCACAGCCTTCCATCCTCAAACTAATGGCCAGATAGAGTTTGTCAACATGATGATCGTACACATTTTGTGCATGTACAACTCAAAGCATCCACGCACATGGGACGAGAGCCTCCCCTATGTTCAGCACAGCTACAACCGGGCTCTCCATAGCTCGACTGGCCACAACCCTTTTCAGGTGGGCTTGGGATTCCAACCACTATGTCCCATTGATGTGGCCATGCCATTTGCAACTACTCACACAGATTCGGCTCATGTCTAGTCTGAAACAGATAAGACAAACAACTTCATTGAGAAAATCCAACATATTTGCCAGCAGGTCCATGACATTCTGGAGAAATCAAATGCCAAGTACAAGCAACGACATGATCAACATCGGGTGCCACACAAGTTTCAGGTGGGCGACAAAGTCTGGTTGCATTTGCAAAAGGAACGCCTTACCGGAGCCTATCAGAAACTCAGACCACTCCGATATGGTCCTTACACCATTACCAAGGTTGTGGGAGATAATGCATTTGAGCTCAACATTCCCCCATTCCTTGGCCTGCACCTAGTGTTCAATGTGGACCACCTTCGACCATACTTTCCACCATTACTAGACACATCCGACATTGCAGAACAACTCACACCCACAGAGTTGAATCTAGATTGCATGGAATAAGTTGCAACTAATCGGATCATGGACACACAGATCAAGCACAATCGACAACATATTATCCAATTGTATTGAGTTGTCAAAGCAGGCCAACTCCTTCACCAAGGCAAGTGGCTCACCAGGGACCAAGTTCAGCAGAAGTTTCCTCATCTCATGGAAGAACTCAACGCAATGGGGACCATTGCTTCCTAAGGGGGGAGGAATGATCCAGGTGGATATCAGTGGCCACCCGCCAATTCCACTTGGACCCCCACCATTGCTTCTTTTAGTTTTTCAGTTTCCTTAATTGTAGCACAATATACCATTTTAGCAGTTTTTCGGATCCTAAACTTTCGAAGCCGTTTTGAGGCCCTAAACAACATTTTTTTGGAAATCTTCTACCTGCAATTTTTTGTCGAAAATCATCTTTTCCATTATAATCCTCGGAGAGATCTTTCCAACAGGTTATCATGCGCGTCAAACGGAGATAATATGACCAAGTCACGACCTCGAGAAGTTGGCTGTCCAACTCACCCCAACGAGGCTCATAAACTCTTGGTGTTACATCTCCTTGGGTTAGGGTTTTGGTTGTTTAGGGTTTGCTCTTATTGTTTAGTAATAAAAAGGCCTTGGAGCCTCATTGTAAGGCAGTTCAGAGGCATGTAGCCGCCACATCTCTTCTCAGAGATAAGCTACCATTGCCCTAGCTGGTTTATTTCCATTTCTATTTGTAAGCATATTTCAATATTTTACATTAATGAAGTGAAGTATTATTTCCACTGCATCTCTGTGTTTATGGTTATCTCTATAATTTGTTGCATTCCTGTTTAAATCCGGATCACATAAGTGCTTTGGGATGGGATGAGATGTTTCCAAACATTTTAAAGTACAAGGAGTTAGATTAATTAGTTGTCACCAATGTTACAAGGAATTTGGCTAGTTCCATCCTCATAGTTGTTGGTTCAAAGTCCCTTAAGGGGCACACATTCGTTTACACTTTGGGTTTATCAAGGATGTCATCCATGAATGTGGAGAAACATCCTTAGGGTTTTCCTATGAGGGTTTCCTTGGAAATAACTTAAGCCCAAGGGATAACATAGTGGGTTTTCCCATATTACAAAAGGCACAATTGAAATGGGAGGTTGTGGGTCCATTCTCGTTGAGTTCTTTAGGGTAACCATCCATGCACGAACAAATAATAGTTAATATCATCCTCCATTTGGTAATTTGGAGAAGAGGGGGAACTTCATGAAGTTTTCCCTTTAGTATACATGGGCATTTGGATAGTTCTATACAAGCAAAGGCCCAACTTGAATCTCCCTAGCTAAGGTGCACACAAGTGCATGTCAACAAGTTTACTTGAGGTGCCTAGCTAGTAAATTATATTAAGCAAAATATGTGCATGGAGGCACAACAAAGTTACATGGAGATAAGCTTAGTTCTATTACATCAATTTTAGGCAAAACATCATCCTGTTCTAGATTAAGCCAATTATTCTATAGTTATACTTGACTATATCAAACCATTGAAATGATATTGTATACACATTGGAAAAGACCCCTAAAATGAGACACATTTGACAATATGTAGATTTAACTAGACCGAAGGAAACATAATTCATCCTCATTGCATTAGAGACTAAGTTCATGATTAATCAAAATTTCTAATTTTCTTGCTAATTAGTTTCCAACTATTCATCAAGGAACTAGTTGAAATGAAACTCTCAAGTTGATTCACAAGGTTCTAGTAGGGTGCCACAATGCTTGGGAAACTATATATATAAAGAGAGAGAGAGAGAGAGAGTAATTTAAAATTATTTGTTTCTAGGCAATATATCTTAGGGGAAACCTCCTAGGCATTTTCCCTCATTCTAAGGACGGGTAAGCCCTAGGTTCTTTAAAGCATATGGGTAGGTCAACTCATGAATAGATAATATATAACTCATCAACAATTTACTCACTAAGAGAAAACATGACACAAAGTAGGATTTGAACCTGGGTTAGGAAGGTAACAACTTTTCATCACAAGTGACTCAAGTTGCATTCAATTAACACACACACACTCATGTATGTGTGTATAAGACATACATACATGCATGTGTGTGTGTATTTGTGTTTGTGTTTTATATAGGCAAAGTTGTGCATGTGTTTTTTTTTAAGGAGAATCTTGTGGGGAAACCTAAGAAATGCTTCTCCACATTCATTAATCGAATCCATAGAAAACTCATTGGTGTATAATACTATGTGCCTCACTTAAGGGGACTCAAATTGAACATTTTCTTGCACGGAAAACTAGATGCCCAACAACATTAACAACAACTAGTTGAGCTAACCCCTTAAGAAGTGCGTATATACACAATGTCAATTAACTACTAATGAAAAAAAGAAGAAGAAAAGAAAAGAAAAACAAAATTATTGACTAAGAAAGATAATTATAAACATATTCATATTTTTAAAACAATTAAAAAATTCACAAATGTTAAATATATTTAACTTGATAATAAACATTTTTTTTAAAAAGCATAAAAAAACACTTATTGTTGCGTCGAGAGGCACTATACAACCCAATATGGGGGTGATGATGTAGTGGTGTAAACGTTTGTTTGTAAAAATGTCAGCTCAATTAAAAAGTAATAAAATATTAAAAGTAATAAGGAGCCAACCCATGAGGTGTAGACCAGTTGGTTTACGTGGGGTTTAGTCCCCGCCAAGACACAGGTTCAGACCTCATGGGGAGGGGATGAGGAGTGGAAGCCACTTTGGGGGAATTAAACTTCCCAAGAAGCACAACTTGACCAAAGCCTCACACAATCCTAGTGATAAGCATCCCATTGTGGGTAGATTGATCTTCTTCTAGCCAATACTTGACTAAAGCCTCACACAATCCTAGTGATAAGCATCCTATTGTGGGTAGATTGATCATATTCTAGCTAATAAGTAGACTCAAGTCGACCTAGGCTTTGCCTAGTTACAAAAGAAAATAAAAAAAGAAAAGAAAGTAATATGGAGCCTAGTATGAGAGAGATGTATCGTTCTTAAATGAGCGTAAACATTTAAATCTTGGCTCAATTATTAATAAAAAATTAAAAGTAATAAAAATAATAAAATTCAATTTGTTTTATTGTAATTTTATTTTTATTAATAAAATTACTAACAATTTTTTAGATAAAAAAAAAACCATAATATACATATCACATTAAAATATATAACATATAAATACTAGCTATAAATTAAGATTCATCTTACCATATAAATTAAAATAATGATTTAGTAACCAATTTAAATTTAGCCCGAAGGGTTAGCTCAATTGGTCAAGTCCGTGAACCACATAAAAAAAGAAAAAAGAAAAAAAAGAAGAAGCCCATATTTAAATTTAATTAATAAGCACATAAAAACTTAATACTTACAATATAACAAGATTATTAACCATGGACATTATTATTAATTTGTAAATATGCTTTGTTACAATAACATAGGCCAATACCACGGCTTATCAATACCACATGCCCATAATCCATAACTCATTTCACAATCAAAATAATCTAAACACAAAAAAGTAATATTTACCCTAGAGATATATTTAAACCATCTATCCTCACTACTACTAACCAACCTTATCAATACCACATGCCCATAATCCATAACTCATTTCACAATCAAAATAATCTAAACACAAAAAAGTAATATTTACCCTAGAGATATATTTAAACCATCTATCCTCACTACTACTAACCAACCTAGTGGCGATCTCTCAAGTTGCAAACCTCTTTTTTGAGTACAAAAGTTGAGTAAATGTTTGCACCTTGAAAAATTTGATCCTTCACGAGACTAGATAGATCCAGAGTTAGGTTGGTTTATATATATATATATATATATATATATATATATATATATATAATTAATTTGACTAAGTCAAAATGTTTAACATGACTTAACATTACAATATCTCTTCCATATTGGGGCAACATCTCGACTCAAAAATATTCCGTATTTTTAATAATCCATCTTAAATCTGGATCTAAGAAGTGCCAAGAGGGATCAAATCCCTTTTTGCTTTAAAAGAGGTTTGCATATCAAGAGATTTGATCCCTCATGAAGCTGGGGAGATCCAAAATTAAGATGGATCTAGACTGGTTTAATTTTCCCCTTTAAATAGACTACATTCTACATGAATACAATGGGTTCTTAATACCAACCATTTTTATTTTTTATTTTTATAAGATTATTTTTATTTATTTTATTTTGACTAAGTTAAAATATTTATATTACATTACATTAATTTTTTTTGTAAAATTTAATTTTTAATTTTATGTAATTTGGGTTAGTCAAAATGTTAAACGTTACATTACAACATCTCTATCACAAAAAAATGATAAATAACATTTCAGATTTATATAATATAAATAATATTATTAATATTAAGAACCAACTCTTAACAAAAAAAACTATCAAATAACAAAAAAATCAAATATTAACCAAAAATTTGTATCTAGAAAAATTAAACCCCTCCTAATAAAATTTGTTTCTGAAAAATTAAAATATATCTATGCTAGTGATACTTAATTTAAACAAAAATTTGTTTCTGAAAAATTAAAATATATCTATGCTAGTGATACTTAATTTAAACAAAAATTTGTTTCTGAAAAATTAAAATATATCTATGCTAGTGATACTTAATTTAAACAAAAATTTGTTTCTGAAAAATTAAAATATATCTATGCTAGTGATACTTAATTTAAACAAAAACAGCTAATCAAATAAACCCTACATATACACCGTACACTGCACAACCCTACATATACACCGTACACTGCACAACTCGACAATACCTTCCGAATAAAGCAGGCCAAGGTATTACGAAATCAAAGGCGCATAATCTCGGACCCTACAGAAACCCTAACCCTAATTTATCTTCACCCTATATAAGCCCTTACCACATCGCTTCACAAGTAGCTTATCCTAGTTCGCAAGCCGATGCTATGAAAGAAAACGCGAATGGCTCGTATCTGCAAGGGAGAAATGCAGCCAAAATCCCGATAGAGTCTGGTATATTAATTCGACTTCCAAAGTAGATAGTATTCAGTAGGAGTGCCTCACCTTTAGCTTGTCGCCATGATTATGCGGCAGAGCTCTGTCATGGGGGCAAACATTAATTGCAGCGAAGAAACGTGGAGGGCAATTTACAGAAATTCTCTATGGGTTCTCCCTCTAAAGATCTTTCGCCACATTTCATCTCCGTTGCAAAGCAAGTTACAGCACTGAAATTGCTTGAAATCCTTCGGCCATTAAATTTCAGGTCTTATGATTTTTGTATTTTTCCCCCTTTTTGGCGTTTAGGGTTTGTGGGTGTAATGTGATAATTGTCTTTTATCGTCGAATTTAATACTACTTTAGGCTTTATTATTTTCCATACACAATCTAGCTACCAGTGGCGATTTAATGATTTTAGGTTCTCTATATACATCTGTTGTCACTGGATAGTTCTTGGTATTTTGCTTTTTTTGGGCAACAATTTTTTTTTTTTTTTTTTTTTTATATTGTGCTACATATTAAAAAACAGAGTATTTATGCGATGGGAAAGCTGTACTAAATAGTTTTCTGCAAAGGATTTCTTTTTTTTTGTAGATACCGTTCAAAATAACTCCTATTGTTTCATTCTGTTTTCCTGTCGGCCCTGGATCTTATTTTGTTAAGTCTTAAGTTTCGATAATTTATTTACAATGCGAGGTTCTGGATCTTTGTCAAGTTTTGTAAGCGTGAGCGCGATCAGATTCGGGTCAAAAATTCATTGCAGGTGTGAGTGAATTGAGAGATCGGAACCTTAATTTCTTTTTCCTTTAAAATATATGGGTAAAATATAAGCTTCATATAAAAAAAGATAAAGAATGAAATTTGAAATAATAAATATAAAAGAATGAAATTTGATTGAGCATAAATAAAGAATTAAATGAAAAAATATTATTTTAAACATTGAAATAGTGAACCAAAACTCTCATTATCTGAAATTACGTTTTCAGATTGGTCATTTTTGAAATTCATTATATCAAATTGAAATTCATTAAAATTCTGTTCATATTGGACAGCATTGTAATTTTTTTCCAAATTAAGTATTATACACCATTTTTTTAATTATTGGGTTATTTAAATGAGATCTAGAGTATAGTAGAAATTTATAAAATTAGTTTAGTTTTTCTACACCTTGACATCCAGATGTCTCTTCTATGAGAAGACAGATTTTAGTGTTAGTGTTGTATTCTATGAGAAGACAGATTTTAGTTTTGTAAACAAAAAAACTTCAGTGAATCATAATAATTATATGCCAAAATCATGTTACCTAAAATTGTCAGTTTACAGTCTATTATTCATTCATTTTTTCTTCACGCATTGTTAAGTTGTCAGTTTACAGTTATTATTCATCCATTTTTTCCTCATGTATGGTTAATTTGATAGAATTCTCTACCCCTATACTCTGAACAATATTGATCTCACTCCAAGCACAGTGAAGCAGTGAAGCCACCGCCCCCTTTGATGTCTGCTACCA
This sequence comes from Pinus tabuliformis, assembly GCA_031772625.1. Classification (NCBI taxonomy): domain Eukaryota; kingdom Viridiplantae; phylum Streptophyta; class Pinopsida; order Pinales; family Pinaceae; genus Pinus; species Pinus tabuliformis. The sequence continues at coordinate 353,557,912 of CM062820.1, read as the reverse complement.
TTTGATCATAAATTCACTCACAATTTATTCATTTTATTTCCTGGAGCTACAGCCCCCTTTCTTGTGCTCTCTACCTCCCTATGCTGTGGACAATATTTAATCTCGCACCAAGTATAGTGAATCCAACGCCCTCTTTGATCTCTGCTACCATCTGATAAAAAATTCACACAATTTATTCATTTAACTCGTGGAGCTGCAGCCCCCTATCATGTGCGCTACATTGTATCATAAATTCACAACCTTGTATCATAAATTAACTCAACAGATTCATTGATTTTTATTAATCTCGCTCCAAGTATAGTGAAGCCAACGCCCTCTTTGATGTCTGCTACCATCTGATCAAAAATTCACTCACAGTTTATTCATTTATCTCGTGGAGCTGCAGCCCCCCATCTTGTGCGCTGCATTGTATCATAAATTTACACAACAGATTCATTGATTTTTAATTAAAGAAGTAAAATGAATTAAAATTTTGGACAAAAATATAAAATATAAAATTTCATAAATTCATTTAATTAAGTAATTTTTTATTAAATTAAATTAAAATTTCATAAATTCATTTAATTTTGAAAGCTAAACTTAAAAAAATCCATTTAATTAAAATTAAAATTTATATTAATTTGAATTTTTAAATTTTGATATAACTAAAAATTTACTTTTTCCCAAATAAAAACTATAATTTGAAATACCCAAACATACATTTTACGGCGGCAGCACCAGTCCAAAGGTGCCTTCACCCTCTGAGAGGCGTATCTACTCACAGTGGAGCATCACCAATTCCAAAGGGAATTGTTATGGAGGAAAGTTTGGCTCGAGAATTTCTAAGACAGGCGTGTCCAAGGAGAATTCTTACTTGGGAACAACTCAAAATGGTATATAATGACCCATCATATTGCATTATGTGCGGACAAGGGGATGAAATGGAGTATTTACTCAAGGCGTGCTCATTTGCAGCCCAATCTTTGGCATAAGAGTTATCACTTATATGGCCACCTGGACCGAGATTTGTATAGGACCATTGAAACTTTGGATCTGTGGAGAACTACGGTTTCTTTTAGCCCCAGTGGTCAACAAAGCTTGGAATCTGTTGTTGGGGTTCTTGCTCTAGGCAGTATGTAAGGAACCGAATTGAAGGATTTTTAAGTCTCTAACCCTAGATCAAGTTTGGAAAGCTCTTCTTCAAAATAAGAGGGAAACCATGATCGGTGAATCGTTCCCATATTCGCTGAACCATGTCACCTTGACGACTGGCAAGTCTAGCCCTAGGAAGCCCAGATTTTTAACTCTCTAAATCTCTCCGTGCAGATGATAGCGCGGTCAACTTGGAAACTGGTATCGCTGATAGATGCATCAAATGGCTCCATTAGAAGGCTTTATCAAAATTAACTTTGATGTCGCCTCAAAAAGCAACTTGAGAGATGTATGATTTAGAGGCCTTTTTTGGGATAGTAACAAGAGAGTGCTGAAAATCTTTCCTTCAGTTTTCTAATTCGGGCCACTAATTCATGCCACTAGGATAACCACACTGGCCTTGTAATTTTAAAAACTTTTTTATAGTGATGGATTACTTTAGGGTTATAAATATGCAATAAACAACGACCCAACCATTGATATGTAAGAGGCGGAACAATTTTTGACAAATGTGCTTCAGGATTTTGACAAATGTGCTTCAGGATTTTTGTCAAAGAGTAGTTGATCGAGTTGTTATTGCACCGGTCGAGTCATTACTGAGTCGGTTGAGTTGTTACCCAGTCGGTCGGGTCGACTGAGTCAATCATTGGCTCAGTAACATCTCGGCAAGTTGTTTTATTTTGGCCACTGAGTTGACTCAGCGAGGGATTGGCTCGGTCTGACTCAGCTGTTTTTTAAAACAATGGCGAGGAGGAGCAGAAGGAAGGGTAGAGAAGGTGGAGTGTGGGAGGTACTACGGGTAGGTGGTGGAGAGGGTACCTCATCGTGCCGATAGGAAAGAAGTGTAGTGACCTCGCGGGAGAGTGGAGCCATGGGAGGGTTATGAAGCATGATTGTTGAACAAAGGATGTCCTTGGGCATATAATTGTCAGAACCACAGTTCTCCATATTCCTTGAATCGTCATTGGTGATTGGGGATTCTCGAACAGTGATTGCTCATTTTTTCGGTTGTCATTGGCATTGATGACGTGGCAGTGCTGATGGAGATCGCCTTCTTCCAGGTCATGCCATGATCTGGATCGCCACTTGAGGTTACTAGCTGTACCTTCATTGGCTAACCGTTCTGCCAACTTGTTCCTTTCTCTTCTAATTGTGTAGAAATGTAGCCCTTCCATGCTTTCAATGTTGGTTTTGATTCTTTGAAGGATTTTGTTTAAGCGCCAATTATTTGAAACCTTGGCCATGTCCCCATCCCTTGTAGGAGTTTCTTGCTAACCACCATCACCAAAGTTGAATCACCTTTGATGATCAGGGGGCTATACTTGTGGCTCTTTGCAATGGTGATTCCATGTTCTAGAGCATGTAGTTCGACCATGTTATTGGTTGATGAGCCAATGTTGCTCTCGTATATCCACAGGACTTCCCCTTGAGCGTTCTTGAAGACCCCTTCGAAGCCCGTCGAGCTCGAGTTACCTTTGGTCGCTCCATCGTAGTTCAACTTAATGGTCCCTTCCTCTGGGGGTGACCATTTGCCATCCAGACCTTTGTTTCTGGAAATGGGGGAGGCATCTGGGGCGCGAGCGAGATGGAGATCTAACATGGTAAGAATTCTCAAGTCTGTGCTGCTGGGAGGGTCGATGGGATCTTGAAGAATGGAGGAGGCCATAGACTCTCGAATTGATTTCTTGACATTAGAGAGGATGATTTCCTCCTATAATGCGGTTCCCCAAAATAATTTTGTGTTTCTTTCCTTCCAAAGTGGCCAACATAATATTCCCGGGACGAGTTTCCATGCCCAGATTGACCCAGTGCCATAACTTATTCACATAGGGGCATTCATTTAGCAAGTGATTTGAAGTTTCTTGTTTTTGTTGACATAGGTAGCATTTGGAGGGTTCGATAAATCTTTTTTTTTGACATTGTTCCAAGTTAGAATTTTCATGTGTATTACAAGCCAAAGGAAGATGGGGATTTTTGGCCAATGTCTTTTGTCCCACAACGAATTCCATTTGGGCTCTGGTTGAAGTTGGTCATATAGAGCTATGTATCTATATGCTTCCTTCATATTGAAGTGCCTTGCTGGGTTTTGTCCCCATTGGATCTTGTCCACTGAGGCATCGTAGAGAATTTGTCTCTTTTGGAGTTCACTTGATAGCTCATTCCACACTTGCGGGCTTATTGGAGGATCCCACTCTTTCTCAACAATCCAGTGTTTCCATAGATCATCTTCTATGCTAGGTTTCCAATAGTGATAGACTCTGCTCCTACCCCTATTTTGCATTTCAGAGTTGATCTGTTGATATTGGTCTTTGTCGCGGTCTAGCCTTTGCTGCTAGGCATCTTCCCAGAAGAGTGCCTTGTCCCCATTTCCCACTTCTCAGAAACTATGTTTATGGTTAATTGCTTGGTTCTCTCACGCCTGTTTCCATATCATTGAACTTTTAATGCTTCCATTGAGCCTTATAATTTGCTCTTGCGAGTGGGTGGGAGCATATTTTGCCATATTTTGCCTTCCATAGGATTCCCTAGGGGGTGTTGGGGTTGACTATCCCATCTCTAAAGAGTTTTGGCTCCTAAGTCTACTTAGGAGCTCAGTGTCCTTGAATCCAAGGCCACCATTATTTTTGGGCCTACACATATTTTCCCCATGCTACTAGAGCCCATTTCTGTTTTTTTTTCCACACCTCTCCACAAGAAGTTCCTTTGCAGATTTTTGATTGCGTTGGAAATCACTTTAGGGGCAACAAGAGCCAAATATAAGTAATGAGGAATAGTTTGTAAAACCAATTTTACAAGAACTAGGTGGCCTGCCATATTTAGCGATATGAAGGTCCAATTTGCCAGCCTCTTTTCTAATTTACTTCACAGGGCTTTCCAAGTGGAGCTAGCCATTGGCTTGTCTGTGAGGGGAACCCCGAGGTATTTGGAGGGGAGGATGCTAATAGGAAAATCAAGGATTATAGCAATGTTTCTTTGAATGGACGGAGAGGTATTGAAGAATAATTTAGATTTTTCTTGATCGATGGAGGTGCCATAGGCAGCAGAGAAATCAAACAGAATGGCCTTGAAGGAGGTGGCTTCTTTAGTAGTAGGGAGACCCATGAGCAGAGTGTCATCCACAAATTGTTGGTGCATGGAAGGAGGAGCTAAAGCATAGAGCTTGAGGCCAGATAGGTCATTGGAAGATAAGGCAACAATTATGGATAGGTTGAGCCCTTTAGACATTATGACAAAGAGAAAGGGAGAAATCGGGTCCCCTTGCTTGATGCCTCTTGAGGGGTGGAAGGGCAGAGAGGGTGAGCCATTCAGGAGGATTGATAAAAAGGGTCCCGTAACCATCGCCATTATCCATTTACATTCTTTGTTGAACCCATAAGCAGTCAAAACTTCTCTCATGTAGACCCAACTGATTTTGTCAAAGGCCTTGGACATATCTAGTTGGATCATCATACTAGGTTTCTTTTGCATTTTGAGGGAGTGGATTAGTTCATGGGAGAGGATGATACTGTCCATTATTTGCCTACCTTCCACATACCTTGTTTGATGTTGGGAGATTAGAAGAGGCAAGATGATTTTCAAGCGGTTGGCCAAAACTTTGGAGATGATCTTGTATATGACATTGCAGAGGGCAATGGGATGAAACTTGTCCGGGGAGTCTGTTGTGTCGCCTTTGGGAATTAGAGTGAGAAAGGTGGCATTGAGAGCTTTTGTCTTGATGATCTTGTATATGACATTGAAGAGGGCAATGGGATGAAACTTGTCCGGAGAGTCTGTTGTGTCGCCTTTGGGAATTAGAGTGAGAAAGGTGGCATTGAGAGCTTTTAAGACAAACTTTCGGATTTTGGATTCCTGGATTATCATTTTTTAAGATAAACGAACAGGGTTTGTAGAAGTCAATGGTAAACCCATCCGGTCTAGGAGCTGTCATGTTGGGCATACTCATGACAAATTCCTCCACCTCTTGGAGTGAAACTTTTTTCATAAGCATTTTGTTATGATCCTCAGTGAGGATTTTAGGAATGTGGTTGGTAATTTTTTGTATGTCGTCTGCCTGATTATTCCTTGGCTCTGTGAGGAGAGTGCTGAAGTACTGAGTTAGTTTGTCTTCCATTTCCTCCTGAGAATGTATGAGGTGTCCCTCTTCTTCCATTTCCTCTTGAGAATGTATGAGGTGTCCCTCTTGGTTCTTTAGAGCCAGAATTCAGTTATCCCTTTTGTGCTGGATCATTGATTTGTGGAAGAAGGCAATACATTTTAGCCAGTGTATTCTAGATTTCTATTGCCAAAGTTTCTCTTCTTGTGTCGCTTTTTCCTCCCAGCTTTGTTGTAATTTGAGCTCTTCTTGTTTTTGGTGTTTTGTGATGCCTTCATTGATGATTTGTTGCTGGAGGAGTTCCATTTTGTGCTCCAAGTTTTTTTTGTCAGTGATAATATTGCCAAAAGTTTCCCCGTTCCATTTTTTGATTTCCTCTTTGATGTATTTTAATTTCTGTTGAAAGGTGTACATCTTATTACTAGTTCTAGTAGTCGAGTTGTCCCACCATTGCTTCATCTTGCCCAAGAAATCCGGGTGATCCAACCAGAAGGCCTTGAATCTGAATGGGGCCAGGAAATATATGAATCTTTAGTGAGATCGGCCAATGGTCAGAGCCAGCGTGTGGGAGAATTCGAGCCTCTATTTCCTAGGAGGTGAGGTAGGCTTCTTCTGAGAAGAGGAAACGATCTAGCCTGGAAGCTATTTGTCGTTCTCCTTTTCTTCTATTATTCCAAGATAAGGTGCCATTACTTGTTGGGATGTTTATGAGGTTGAGGCTTTCAATAGTGGCTAGAAAGGCTTCTAAATCTTTGTTCAGTTTCTGAATTCCTCCCCTTTTTCCCCCAAGATTTGTTATCATGTTGAAGCCACCAATGATGATTTTGTAAGGCATGTGGATGGAATCCATCAAATTTGAAATATCTTGAAGCATCTTGATTCGATCAATCACCTTATGGGGGGCATAGATCTTGAAGCATCTTGATTCGATCAATCACCTTATGGGGGGCATAGATATTGGTGATGCAAACGCTGTCATTAGAGCCTATTATTCTCAAGACTGTAGTTATGGAATGATGAGTAGCCACAGAGGAGATGAGCTCGAACTGCGAGCGTTTCCATAAGGTCATGATTCCTCCCGCTGAACCTATGGCAGAGTTGGCCATGTAATTGTAATGCTTGAAGCATATTTTTTTTGCAGGAGAGGAAGGTGCGCAGACTCAAGTTTGGATTCTTGAATGATCTAATGTAAACACAAAATCCCACAAAAGAAAATGATAATAAAGCTTTTGAAGAAGATGAATTTGACTTATATGATGTTGTTGAGTAATATTAAGTTATGTTTGAAAAAAAACTCAATTTTGCAAACCAACAAGTTGTACTTGTAATGTTTTGATTTTAATATTTTTTTTCTTTTACTAAAATAGTTATCATTTATACTACACTTCAATATTTCAAAAGCTTCGATATTTTAATACATCCATAGCAAATTTTTTTTTGCCATTATGGGTTGTTTTGACTTCAATTCTACATTGAAATCTTTCGTAAATTCTACCAAACAAAAAAAAACAAACAAACAAAACACCCCAAAAAGAGGAAACTTGCAATACATTGACACCCCAAAAAGAGGAAACTTGCAATACATTGACTATGACATTCAAAGTTAAATAACACCAGAGGGCCAGACTTGTTTAGCAGTGATCCGATTCTCTTATGTCCTATGGGATGCGTTTTCTCCATGCGCCACTGCAACTTGAAATTCAATTCTGAAGACGGCAAACCTTTACCAACTTCCTCATCTTCCAAATTCACTGTAACACACCCACTTAATTAACCTGAGGTGGTTACTATGTTACTAGACTTTCATTGCGTGATTACGAGAATGGAAGTAAAATTTTCATATATATATATTTTCTCATGACTGTGGGCCTTAAAATATTGATACATAGCTTTCTCAATAACTGCTACTAAGGACAAATGCCTGATTTCACCCAAACATCTAATTGGATATTGAAAAATTATATCATTAAAAAGTATTGAGGTAAGGACTTTCATTAATGTAAATGTAAAATCAGTGAATAGGTGAAACGAGTTTACATGATTATCCTTGGGGGTTTCATAGAGCATCAATATCCACAACAAACTGAGTTGACTCATGGCTGGAGGCCTGAATTGACACATGGTTATAGCATCTTTCTGCAGATCATATCATCATTTGAACAAAACCGCAACATCCAGGAACCATATCGTAAGCATGCCACATTTCCATAATGCACAAGACACATGAGCAGTGATACAAACAAACGATGAATAACATATGAAGCAGATATAGATAAACTATCAATATGTAACCTGTAGGATTCATCCTAGCCATAGTGCACACTGGTAGGTTTCCCCATAGTGCATCAGATAGCTTCATCGCTACACTTCACAATAGTACGGGTGTTGACCCTTTTTAAGGTCAATATGGTGCAGATGTAGTTGTTATAAGGAATTAGTTAAAAAGGTGGTTGAACAATATATAATTACCATAGAGTGGGCAATAAAACTATCAAAGTCACTAAATATGGAGTAACAAAAAAGGATTATGTGTCTTAGACAGATTGGAGTAAAGAGACCCACTAAAAGAAAACCTTCCAACCTGCTCTCATTCATAATTTTCAGAGAGGAGATAATCCTATTAATCATAACATGAGAAAACTCCAGGCCTTGCTAGGTCGTGTACCATAACGCAAGCAAAGAACTAGAGCAACAAAGCCTCATTCAAATCAAAATCTTCAAGAGCTAAAGCTAAGGGAGGAAATGGAGCTTGAGAGCCAAGTTGTTGGGGAGTCAAGATAACTTGGCCATGAAGACAAAAGAAGACTTAAAGCCAATTGAAAGGAAGTGTATTTGTTTATCCACCACATTACATAACTTTTGCTTATGTACACTCATAAATCAGAATTGTGTTCTCACTTTCTTATGCAAGGTTAAACAAATAATTTATTCTAAGCTCTGACCAACTGGTTTTCCAGGTTAATGATCAACAAGTTATTGAAGGGTTCACCTTCAGGCTGGATTTAGTTTATGCCCAAACCAATCCTGTCAACAAATGTGATTATATATCTTCTTTTCTCAGATGAGGATATTTTATGCCATAATAGGAATTCCATAACACCTGCCATCAAACTTTTTGGACTCTTCTTATTGGTCACGTGTGGAAAAGGGTAAAGTATATTATGAAAAATGGAGGATCTCGTAAAACATAGGTTAACCAGGTAGGGGAAAAGGTAAAGATTAGTATAATGACAATAAGGATCATGTAAAGTATAGGTACCATAGTAACAACACAAAAATATGACAACCATTACTGATGGGATATTGACTTGTTTACAATTGGGTTTTGAGCATTTTGTTCTAGAAGGTGATTCAGAAATACGATGATCAAATTCTTATGATCCGCTCACACAAATTTTGTTTCAATATAAATTATTCATGCTATGAAAGACAAGTTTAGCTGTCATACAAGTTCCTATGTAAAAGCATGTTACCAATATTAAACGTGGCTCCTCAAGGAGAGGGTAAAACAATTAGAGTTATGGAGAGAGTAGAACCAACAATTTTGAATAAAAACCCTGACACAACATTGACAGTGGAAAGTCATGGAGAGAATAGAATAAACAATTTAGAATAACTCATTTCATGTCACATTGGATTTGTAAGTTCTAAATGGAGATCTACTGCATGAAAGAGAGGAAAAGGTGTCTCTTCAATTATATTTATATAATTTTGACAAGAATAATCTTTTGAGTAGCCCCTAGTGTTCCATTCATTGAAGAATACTATAGATGTCTATTTTAATTTTACTAAATTGTTTTAACTATATTATATTACACTTCATCATATTAGTCAAGCTTTCCTTTAAGAATCCCATGCACAAGACTTGATCGTATAAATCCACAATATCAAACTTTTAATACACAAAAGTTACTATTCATGTTTTAGGTCGGACAACACCTATTTTATACAGATCCAATCAGGATTCCTAAAGCGATAGACTACTCATAGGGTAAAACAAGCATTCGTGAAACAGGACCAACTCTAATCCCTATCTTGTTGAATCTCATAAAAGAGGCGTGGATGACATTTTCCCTTCAGAAGAAGCCAACCACCAGTACAAGATAGGTCAAGTTTTTAATACTCTTTATATGCTCTGATTTTTAATGCATGTTGCATTTCCAACTTAGTGTAAAGGGGGAAATACATACACATTTCGATACATAGTGCCTTAGGAATAGTTCATGCATTCTAGTTACAGATAGTTTGTTGTATAGACCATACACAGCATCTCATAAAATTTCCAAGCACTCCAAGGGGACGCAAGTAACTGCACACAATATCTTGAAATATTCCACAACATCAATCAAGACCACATTTCAAACTTACACAAGCTATGTATCTAGTCTACTAGCAATAACAATAATTTGTTGTACAATTAATATAAGGGAGTCATATATTTCAAATGGGTTATGCATTGGGTCAGGAACAAGAATTCACCTCCCAACCATAGACTAACTATGATCAAATCTCTCATGCAATTGTTTCCCCCGAACCAGATTCTAGGGGATAAGGGGATTGCTCCCAGAATGAGGTCCAAGCTGCCAATTAATCCAGGAATTTTAGTGGCTGAGATCTCCCTCATGGTTGAGCAGCTTCCCATCAACTTTGTTTTTCCTGCTCTACCTTAAGATGGGTACAAGTATCAATCCTCCAGTCGAACCACACCAACAATGTTAAACCAATATTTCAGAGCACTCCCAACTCCTTGTCCAAATTCTGTTTCTGGGTGGTTATTACTTTCCTGCCTAGTCCACATCCTCTGCACCAATTAACCTTCTTTCATCTCTCCCTCAATTCTAATTTTTTTTATCAATATCTGCCTTCCAAATCTTGCAGGTCAATCAGTTGAGTGCCACATAGTCTGTAGCTCCGTACTCGCCATCTGTCCCAAGAAGCATGTTCCCCTCAACCCTGGAATTAGTGTCCCTTGACTCAGCCTATGTGCATTTTTTTTCTTCAAAATATTTATAATATCTACCAAGGTGAAAAGTGACTTGGGCTATCACATTAACAATAGGCTCACCATTAGATGAGGGATCCATCCCATTTATTTTGAGTTTCAGGAGCAACAACTTAGCTTCCATTATTGCCGACTTATCCATCTTGCTCTGTAGCCATTCACATCGCTTTTCGAACAATTGAAACCTTGCATCCTTTTCCTTCGCCACCATTTTTAGTCGTCTGTTGGAGATTTCAATCATTCCACAGATTGCTTTTGACAAATTGTCTACAGAATGACGCCATTGCTCATGGTAATGCATTCTCCTCTGCTGGCTCCACAAAGGTATTTAAATCCTTCCTTTTCAGACTTATCCTTCCTATCCACAATAATAGCTTAAGCGCAAATGGTTCTGGTAGAACATTCTCGTAGGACCACTCAATAAGTACATGTAAGGCATGGGAGCGAATGTTTCAATGCTCGAGATGAGAATTAATATCTATATCTGCACATATCCAAAACTCGGAGGAATGATCTGTTGCTGCCATATGATTTATGACTTGTCCTGAGATGTAACGCAAAGCATTTAAAAACAAATTGCAGAGATGAGGAGATCGAATCTTCGACAAATTATACAAACTTACACATCCCATTTAATCCTTGCAGTTTTCACCTGCCATTTGTCGGATTGACATGATCTTAGACTCCTAGAATATAATGTATGCATTGCACATATCCAAAACTCGGAGGAATGATCTGTTGCTGCCATATGATTTATGACTTGTCCTGAGATGTAACGCAAAGCATTTAAAAACAAATTGCAGAGATGAGGAGATCGAATCTTCGACAAATTATACAAACTTACACATCCCATTTAATCCTTGCAGTTTTCACCTGCCATTTGTCGGATTGACATGATCTTAGACTCCTAGAATATAATGTATGCATTGCACATATCCAAAACTCGGAGAAATGATCTGTTGCTGCCATATGATTTATGACTTGTCCTGAGATGTAACGCAAAGCATTTAAAAACAAATTGCAGAGATGAGGAGATCGAATCTTCGACAAATTATACAAACTTACACATCCCATTTAATCCTTGCAGTTTTCACCTGCCATTTGTCGGATTGACATGATCTTACACTCCTAGAATATAATGTATGCATTACACACATCTTCCATGCACAGGTAATTGAGTACAAAAATATCCAAGTACGAGATGCTCGGATATCACTACCCTTGGCCATGCCTTCAAAAACATTTAATCACTCATTTTTCAAAAGCTGATGGCTAGGTCGGCCAAATGACTCAGATAAGGTTATTTGAAGGACCCTCATGGGATTGGGGAAAATGACCTCATGGGATTGGGGAAAATGACCTTAGATTATGGTTTAAATCCAATATTTTTTTGCCTCAGTCTCTCACCTTGATTAGTAAGATTATCCGCTACCTATTCAGTTGCCTATATATGTGAAGATGAATTTCCTCAAATTTCTTCAGTTGCTAAGCGATCCTTTTCAAAATTGTGGAGTTAGGATTTCCTCTCACTATTTTTAATTTGGAACCTTGTCTTATAACAATCATTGAATCTTCTAAAACCAACATTCTCTTTATGTTTTTACTGATGGAAAACTCTAGTTCTTTCCAAAAAGCCAAAATTTTAGCCTCGTTATTTGTTAGAGTGGCCAACCCCTAGGCGTAGTATATTTCAATTTGTTCATTGAGGAAGAAGAACATCCCTCCCACTCTCGTCGCCTTTGTTTTGAGTTTGATATTTTTTTTTTGTATCTCAAAGGAACCCAACAACCTGCCTGACACATAACTCCTAGTAAACTTCTGAGGGTCTATGAGTTGTCCTTCTCTCTGTAAACTGGGTCACACCAGGGGATCGCCTTTGTTTTGAGTTTGATATTTTTTTTTTGTATCTCAGAGGAACCCAACAACCCGCCTGACACATACTTCCTAGTAAACTTCTGAGGGTCTATGACTTGTCATTCTCTCCGTAAACTATAACCCCTAGTAAACCTCTGAGGGTCTATGACTTGTCCTTCTCTCTGTAAACTAGGTCACACTTTAAACCCTGGATCTCTCAATTTTCACATATTTCACAGTACTTCGATCACCAATTGAGTTGCCCCCTGGGACTTTTAACTTTGATATTTTATTATAAAAATATTTTTTCATTTATTTTTATTTTATAATTGACATTTTTATTATTTAATTTTTATGTGAATCATTATTTTTGGGATTTTGTTTTTTGTTATTTATAAATATTATCATCTTTTAATATAAAATTCATAGCAATTTGTGTTTTTTTAATTGCTATTTAAATAAAAAAAATAACTATTTTTATTTTATTTTTTTCAATCTTTTTTTTTAAGTAAAATCCATTTATTTTACTTCTCATTTTAAGAAAAAAGCTCTTCAAATGTGTATTTATTATTATTATTATACCTATATTTGAAATCTTTTAAAATTACTTTTTTAGTGACAATTAAATGTTGTGTATTAAAGTGAGATAAAAATAAATAAATGTTAAAAATGATATTTTAAAGTATATTTAAAAATATGGCTAATAATGCAATTATATGAGAATCTAAATTTCAAAATATTAACCTAGGTTTTTAACATTGCAAAAAATGAAATTTCATTTAAAAAAGGGAGGTATTTAATAAATAAATAAATATTGAAAAACAATGAAAAACTAACATTTTAGAGGAGGAAGGAAACAACTTGAAAAATGGTTAAAAACCATTTTTTTAAATGTCCATACTTTATAGATAAAAATATTTAAAGTGTCAAAGAAATGTCTCTCCCCAAAAAGTGTGATGTATCATTATTTTTCAAAATCAACATAAAAATCATGATTTGATATAACTTCTAAAAAAATTGAAAACTCAATCTCTCATTAAATTGTTAATTTTGTCAATATTGTTTATATCCAATTGATCATCTACATGCATAGTGTCATCATCAAATTTTATTGTCCAATTCATAGTTGAAGGATTCTCTATAACTCCATTATGGTCACTTTCAACAATGGTTAATTTAAATAATAGATTATGTTGAAGTATGTTTTCAAAACGTTGATGGTAAAAAAAATGCAATTCATCAATTAACTTGTTATCAATTTGGAAGAGATCAATACTTTTGTGCATGATGTGCATACATGTAGTACACGACTTAATGAATTTTTATTGATTTGAATAGCTGATCATGCTATAGTACTAATCAGAGTGTGTAGAAAACTAAACAAGTTTGTGATACTTGCCATTATGATTCAAAGAAGTGCTTCAGGTACCAAAAAAAAGTATCACAATAATGTTGTATTCAAGACCAAAATGTCACAACACCAAATAGTGATCAATTATAAGACTGCTTCGTCTATTCAATTTCGAGTTAGATAAAAAGATGTCATATACATTTTCAGATGTTAATGAACACAAAAATAAGATCTTAAATACTTCAAAAGAGTTTATTGAAACTCCACCCTGAGATAAGGCTCTGTTGTAGTAGCTACAACCATCCTCCAAAATTTTTCCTTAGCTTCATTTTGGAGCCTCCCTACCAACCATCCTTAGCAACATGTCTTGCACTGCCCAAGTACTTATGCTTTTAGTTGAGTTTCTTTGGCTTATCAGCTTGTGTTCGCTAACTTGTTTTCCTTTCACCCACAAGATGACTTCCCGTGACTTGGTCTTCAATTGGTTCTTGTGTTGGATTGGAGAATTGTACAGAACTGGAGGGCAACCAACCTTGCTCTCCAGAATTGCGCAGAGCATCAACGTAGCCAACTGCTCTCCAAAATTGTGCAGAGCATACAGACTACCTTCCCCGTGAAAATTGCGCAGAGCAGCCCCTCATCGGGCTTGATCTCAAAATTTGCGCAGTTCTAGCTGGCATCGTTGGCTTCAATTCAGAAATTGTGTAGAGCTTGAGCGGCAACCTAAGCCACTCAGCCCAGAAACTACGCAGAAGTCATCCCAAGGCTTGCTGTCCATTGCATTGATCACAAGTTGACCGGTTCCCTTCAAGACTGAGCAATCTTGCCTTGCATGCATGGGAAGTTTTTCCCAAAAAATAAAAAACAAAAAAAAGTATCCCTAGATTTTAGGGATCTATTTTTAGTAGCTGGGAGTTACACGCAAAATCCGTTTTAGAAACCTCCCGCTAAGTGTCGCTTTTTCCTAGATTTGTGGCATGCGCGTCATAAGCCTCGATCTTGTCAAAACTATTTATTCGACACCTCAGAGCTCATTCTTCACTTCGATCTTGGAGCTCTAGCATTCCCATTTCATCTAGGAAACTTACACACGCTCAGCGCAACTTTTTTTGAGTAAGTCCGCTTTTCATGTCTTTTGCTGCTTTTCTGTTGCTTTTTGTATTTCGGTTTGTGTGAGTGTTGTTTGCTTGGTTTTATTGAATGCTTGTTGTTGTTTTAATGCATGTTATCTTGTAGAAGCATTGTTTCAAGTTTTCCATTGCATTTCCTTATTGTTGCATGCATGACACTATTTTGCAATGACGGTCGCCGTTGCAAACTCGCTTCACACACCTCACTGTTTTCCCATTTTACTGAATCCTGCACTCACTGATTGCATGCATGTTCATTCACTCATGTTTTCACCCAAATTCACACATGAATTCGATCTTGACTGTTTTCAGTCGACTGTTGGCGGGTCTGAGCTGCCTTGGCCTAGACCTTGCCATGCCCGGCTTGTACTGTGCATTTCTAGGATGGAAGGCCTTGCCTTGGTCCTAGAAATTATGCAAAGCTTGCCTCACACTGGCCTCCCAAGGTGTGCTCTACACAATTTTGAGAGGTAGTGCCTCAGTGGCCCCAGAAATTGCGCAATGCAATTTTTCGGGGTTGCAGTCATGCCAATTGAAACTACGCATTGTGCTGTTCCAGTCATCAACAAACCAACGTGGACTATGATCTGCATAGTTCCAGTAGTCAGTCAACTCACTGAAATCCTGAACTATGCTCTGCATAGTTTTTGAAGTCAGTCTCCCAGCCTGCAGTGAAAATTGTGAAAATTTCCCAGTCAGTTACCTAGCTGTGTTGCATGTCAGTCCTAAAGTTGCTTTTGGTTTTCAACTGACGGTTTACTTTCCATGAGTGTTTCTACATCTCTAGGTATCACAGGTGTTCATTAGTCTCTCAACAGTACATGTACAATAGCTTCCAAGAGAGCAGGGTCAAAGGACACCATTGAGAGCGCAATTGGAGATGTGGTTGAGCAAGTGTCTATGAGCTTGCCCATCTATGATGATATTAAGTTGTTCATATACAAGGATATCAAGATCAAATGGCAGGACATCAATGACATCTTTTCAGGAACCTTTGAGGAGAATCTGGAGGACCGCATAGTCTATGTCAACATACACAAGTCTGGCTTGTACCGGGTTGCATGCAGGTATCTTGCATTTCCATACGCGGACATGATCCATTGGATTGTCTCACATACTAATCCAAAGACAATGGTGTTGACTCGTGTCAGTGGAACAAAACTTGCTACCTTTAGGGAATAGGACTTTCAGGATATGTATCACTTGCTGCAGTTGGTGAACACAATGGATGCGCTCTTCACCAATGCCAGTAACAGTGCAAACTCAAGAGATATCTTGAAGAGTTGGGTGAGAGAGCCATCTAATTTCAAGACAATGCCCAACAAAGTATACAAGACAAAGACATTGCAGAAGGCTTATCAGTTCTTGGTCATCTTCGCATACTGCTTATACGTCCAAGAGAGCACAAAGACCTTCTCGTAGAGTTGGGTGATTGTGTTGGATCAACTGGCGAATGAAGGAAGACCTTTCAATTGGTCCGACATGTTGGCTCTCCAGCTGAAGGGGCACGTAACAAATGCTGGGCATCTGCCCAAGGGTCATCAAGTAAAGATTTTCATGCCCACTTACATACTTGATGCCATATGTGCTCATTAGCAGTTCCCTGGCTTGGGTTGGGCATGGACACCTTCAGAAACCTCTATGCACATATATTGTAGGTTGTTATTCGAGTGCAACTTCCGTGGAGTTATACTACAACTATCAGACCACTTCGTCACCTCGGTGTACAGGATGATCTTTGAACAGGATCCACCTTGCATGTTAGAGGAAATGATGGAGGCATTGGTTAACATAGAAGATTGGTATGCCTCACCCCTTGGCACCTTCATCTGAGTGTAAATCGCGGAGAAGGCTCCACATGTGTTACCAAAGTTTTCCATGGACAAGCTGGTCATGAAAGAGGTTGCATACCACATCTCGAGAGGGTTTTCAGCAAGACTGCATAGGAAGAAGAAGGCACCTTGGCTCGCTCTTCCTTTGCGGATCGAGTTGTATGAGATCCATAATCTCAAGCATGTTGAGGTCGAGACAAAGGAATTCAAGAGATTCACCTTCGACACTAGAAGTTTCAATCCACATGACCCGCATCGCTTAGTGGAGGACCACTGTGCAAGAGTGTATCATCCTTGGATCCACGGGGCATGTCATCGGCCTGAGGAAGACCCATGGAGATATAATTGTTATAACTCCTCAAGGCTCAATGAATTGGTCATAGTGGTTGTAGAGTAGTTAGTAGTGCACAAGGCAACAACATCTCAGAGAGTAGCAACATCAGTAACAATAGAGGGCAGTAGACCTACACATGACAAAGGAAAGAGGAAGGTTGCTGACAATGCAGAGGCGGAGCAACGCTACAAGTTTAAAGCAGTTCCACTTGTATTAAGAGTAGCTTTGGAGATTGAGGCAAAGATGCGATAGCACAACAAAAGGATTGCACAAAGGCAGAGGGAGAAGCAGAAACTGGAGGAGGCAGAGAAGAAGTTGCAAGAGTTGAAGCAACAACTAAGGGAAGAATAAGAGCTGCACAGAAGAGAGAAGGAATCACAACAGGAACAGGAACATCAGGAGGCACAACATTGACACATTGATGAAACTGCGCCAGTACAGGTTATTGATTCTTTATAACAACTAGCAAATAACAAACATGGTGAGAAGTTGCATGAGCAAGAATTTTCTTAGGAGATTGAACAGATGTTGGAACAAATGGACACAGATGTGGTTCAGCCAGAGAAAGATTAGGATACATACCTCATGCCCAAAGACCAAGAGGTCACTCCACCATCTTCACCAGATTCGAGAGCAAAGCAAGTCCTAAGTGATCAAGGAGACACCAAAACCTTGAGGATAATCTGGAAGTAGATGTGCACAACATATCCTTTGACGAGTCACAACACAGAGTTGTGTAGTCACACAGAGTGCCCACCCCGGATGTCCATGTATCTCCTGCGAATTTTTAGGAAAGAGTTATCGTGTCCGATGTGCGCAAACATCTAGCTGCATTAGCTAATGCTACAAAGGCATATCTTGAAGCCACCAACTCGAGTGTGATATTCTTGATAGCTGAGAACGAGTGCATGGCTACTGAGCTACAAGCGGCCAAACAGGGAGAAAAGAAAGCTACAACATTCGACAGAGCAGAGTTGAAGAAAGCGATACTTGATGAAGCATCATGTCTCAAGATAATCATGCATAGGTTGTACTTCAGATTCATCACCGTACATAAGTTAGTTGTCCATCTTAATGGTTGGCAGCAACATTGTGCTAGGAGAGCAAGCATCTTGACATACATACACACTGTTTTCGATCACATGCATATATGGTCAATGAGGTAAAAGGGAGCCTCGTTGTACTTGCCAAATATGAAGCCAAAGGCAGTGGAGTTGAAGGCACACATTCGGAGTTAGATCCATAACTATGAGGAACTCCCACAACTCATCACCAGCTTATAGGCTTCACATGCACGAGTGTTTAGGAGCATGGATGTCATTGTGCGCACGCATGTGATCCCATCCATTGACACACTCACCAAGGCGAAGGCAAAGAACCAAGTTCGAATGGAGTTAGACATGTACTTTGAGCAGTTGATGCGCATAGCCACCAACACACACTTACAGATGAGCGCAGACACTATGCACTAGTATGTCGCTGGTATGGCTGCACTCAATACCATGATGCACATGATATCTGATGAGTTGGACAAAGGTGCCAAATCAGTGTACCCAGATGCAACGAAGGCAAGAGTTCGCTTTCAGAAAGATGTCACCACGGAGTACGCAGACACCATAATAGACTACTAAGCTTGGCATCAATTCGCTACCATCGATCACCAAGAGGATGTCAAGGAGTTAGTCTTCCCACAGTTGTCCGAGTCTCAGTCATGCCTTGCGTGGCTTACTCAAGCCCATTTTTGTCTCACATGGGTACATGTGTAGATTGTATTGTAAAGTGAAAGACCAAGTGTCAATAGTAGAATGTAAATAGTCATGTGTAAGTTGAAGAGTCACAAAGGGGAATGTCAAGGGTCACCCCACCCTTTGCTATATATAGAACCTCATAACTCATAGTACAAGCTTTTGGGAGCCAAGCTTTCGATATGTATAACTTAGAGAAAACTTGGAGTGTATTGTAATGAGTCTTGGCTTCTCCACAGTGCAGAGCGAGTACATCTCTTTGGAGGAGCATGCGACAGTGACTGCAATGTTCCGCTATCAGGGCTAGTGGATGTCATGATTGTATGTGTGATTGGGTCTTTCACTCTTTTAATATAACAGAGCCAACACGTTTCATGCATATATTGTTATTGTAGTTCGGCTATCTTGGTTACTCTAACGATGTATGTAGTTGTAATTTACGTATGTATGTATGGAATATTCATTATGTGTTTGTATGAATCTTATCGAAGCTTGTTGTTGGTAGAGCTCATCACTTTGGATCGTCGGCTATCCTGCTTTCCATCTCGTGATGTCTTTCAACTCGTGTGTTCCCTTTCAAGCTGCGTGCTATCACATGCTTCTAAGGGGCGCACTCTTCTCCCCTTCCGTGTGTTAGAGCTTTTCCATGCACTTTCCCTGACTTGCTGCAAGGTCACACCCTTGTTTCCAATAAGGACATCTTACTTACCTCCGCGCACAACCGCAGTCAAGGCAATACCGTACTACCCCACTGCTGGGAGTCCTACTCCCAACGGTTTGAGATCTAGTTAGGACTTCTTACTCGGGAGATCCCCTAACATGTTGGCGGGTCCAACACCATTTGCAGGCTCCTAAAGAGTCAAAGAGAAACTCAAACTCTAGAATTGCAATTAAAAAACTGATAAAAAAAGGCATCCAAATTTTTTACAAAAAGAAATATTGCAATTAACCTTATAATACAAGATGCTTCAAAGTTATAAGCGAATTCGTTTTCAAGTGCAAATGATTTTGTCCCTTTTCATGTCTTGAGATTGTATTGGTGTATTCTTGTACTTTTTTTATTGTATTGTTGTTTATATTCATGTACTTTCCTTCATTACATTATATTATTATAGATTTACGTGGATGTATTTGATTTGAATTTCATAAAAAGTAATATAACAAAAATATCATTATGTATCAATAGTCATGAGGTGCACACTCAAAGATCCTAAACTTCAATTTAGATATCATAATTTTATTAAGTATTCCCTTATAAGTTTGGAAACACCTTACAACATTTTTTTCCATGAGAATTTTCTTATATTCCGGGAATATACATGATCCTAAACTTCAATTTAGATATCATATGTTTATTAAGTATTCTCTTATAACTTTTGAAAACACCTTACAACCTTTTTTCCATGAGAATTATCTTTATATTCCATATGAGGAATATACATGTTTTGGTCCTCAAAGCATTTTTCAAACTAAACAATGAGACCCTAAGCCATTACAAGAAAATTCATCATGTCACTTGCGTGAAGTGAGTTGAACTTGGGTAGGGAGGATAACAATCATTCCTCCCCACCACCCGAGATAAGTCCAATTAACACCTTATAAACCTTAAAGTACCTAATGTTACAAAATTTAAATATTATAACTTAGTAATTTGATTTCTAATGCAATAACACATCTTTATCTCATCACTCCAATTACAACAATATTCTATTTATCCTTATTATTCCAAATAAAACAAAATAAAATTATATATATATATATATATATATATATATATATATATATGTCATTCATGGACCTCCGAAATCAGTGACCATTATATTCACAAAATATTTGTACTACACAGATCCACCCAAAAAGATCACTTCAGGTTGACTCAACCATAAAACCCAATCCCAAAAATGTCCAGAAAATTAAACCCATAACATCTTAATCACAAAAATACTTTAACTATGAAAACTTAACAAATAAAACTAAACTTTATTATTATTACAAATACTAACAAAATAAAATTTAAAAAACTAAAATATCTTTATCACTCTAAATACAAATTATCTAAAAAATTGAATACTTTATTATTATTACAAATACTAACAAAATAAAATTTAAAAAACTAAAATATCTTTATCACTCTAAATACAAATTATCTAAAAAATTGAATACTTTACACATTTGAAAACATATAATCACTTCGTTAGGAAAAAAACCCAATTTACAAAAGTAATTCAAAACCCCTTCACCATTTTTAAAAACATATAATCCCTTTATTATTATTATTACAAATACAACAAAATAAAATTAAAAAAACTAAAATATCTCAATCACTCTAAATACAAATTATCTAAAAAATGGAATACTTTACAAATTTGAAAACATATAATCACATCATTAAAAAAACCAATTTACATATTTAAAAAATAATTCAAAACCCCTTTACACTTTTAAAAACATATAATCCATTTATTTAAAAAAAGATCTAATTTCTTTAGAAATTGTTTTTCATTAAGAGGCCAGAAATTTTTGTGGGCCAATTTTTCACAAGAGAGTTCCATTTTTTATAACAAAGACATTTCATAGGGTTCACTCATATTCTCAGATTTTCAATAATTTTTTTTTATAAATTTTATTTATACATATTTCATATATTTAAAATCAATTAAAATCACAAAACCAAATTTTATGGAAAATATCCACTCAAAATAAAAGTCAAATCCCTGTGCTTTCCCCAAAAAAAAAAAAATCACAAAACCAAATTTTATGGAAAAATCTCACTAAAAAAACTCAAATCCCTGAGCTTTCCAGCAAAAACAAGGCTCGTATACTTAAATATAACCATGCCAGAAAAACGGAAGGGCATACCAATGCCATGCAATTAGAGATTCAACCACTGGGAAGTCACAAAAATAAAATAATTATTTTTTCATATTTTTTTTCTTGCAAGGTAGATTTATTTAAAAGGATTATATTTGAGTAGTTTATTGATAGAGCTTAATCTCAAAAGTATAAAAAAAAATGATGCATAATTTTTTATTAGCAAAATATTTTACAATAAAAACTCAATCAATTAAACTAACTCTCAAAACTTATTATTATTCTTCATTTATTACATAAGAATATAACTTTCTTAATGCAAATCTCTATATAATTACCTTTAACTACATTCATTTTTCATTCAAATATGAGGTGCTCTTAGGATTTAACGATTTGAGCTAAATTTCTAAAACTCATTTTCTAAGTTTAATTAAGTATCTTATAATATTATATGAATTATATTTTGATAGATCTCACAAACTATGTTTTATTTAAAAATGTCAAATGTTGAGCTAAGATTTAAAGTTAATGTGGTTATTAATTTACAGAGCCTTTATCTTATTAAAATTTTTCAATGAATTGAATCTGGGAAATAATCAGTATAGACATTAGTTTATAACTTGATATCTCTAAAAAAGATTAATAATAAAGATTTTACACCAAGGATTAATTTTTGCATTATTTTGTGTGTTTTAAGTTAGTCAGTTCAATACATTTATAAAGAAATACTCATTTATGAAAATGAACCGAGAGTGAATTTTTTTATGCTAAATTGTTTCTAGTTAATATTACATTTGTGTATAATCCTCCTCTTTTTTTTTAGAACGAAAAAAACATGATTGTATTATATTGAGACAATATAATCCTTACTTATTCAACAATTTATTTATTTATAATCATTTATGTTGGAAATATGACTACACTGAGAGGGGGTGAATCAATATAATAGTCAATCTTAACCCATCAAAACACGTTAATGCATATATAATAGTCTACTTGTGCTACTTTTTGGAAGTTTTTCTGATATATTTTCTAGTATAATTTGCTGAAAATCCGACAGGAATTTCTTGTAATCACAAGTTTGATTTGAAAACTCTCCATAACCTGAGTGGCTTGAGGGTTTTTCAGAGCGCTGAATCCATATATGCATTCAAAAGATTTTTTTAAACAACAAAAAATAATATTTGGCTGAATTTTTTTTTGTCGGATTTCGGCTAAAAAGTCCAAAACATAGCATGTATAGACAACACCTACCAAAATATGCACCAACCCACTAAAATGTTTTACTGGCACGAAACATGCAACAACCTCCTAAAATGTTTTACCGACACCAAACCCTTAAAAATACATGCACCAACCTTAAGGAGATATTAGTCCCATGGTAAATGCAGACACCAACTTGAAATGATTTACTAGTTTCTAATCTAATTTGTCTTTCCTTACTAGTTTCCTCCACTTTTTCTTATCACTCTAAGCTTTGTGTCTTCAACTCTATTTTATCCACAATCCTCATATGTTGCTCCTCTGTTTTGCACTTACAAATTCTGATCTCTTGGAAGATACACTATGTTCTTCTTACTTACAACTCAACATTCAAACAAAATCCGCGCATAACAAACTTAAAGACTTCACAATATTAACCACATCCATATTGAACTCCTTCACATGTATTCCATAGACTTCATTTCCTAGACTTATTTTTCACTTCACACCATCGAACCACCAAAGACGATTGCATACAACAAGACTACTAGAGTATCATTTTTTATTTTTATTTTTATTTATTTATTATTTATTTTATTTGTATTATTTGTATTATTTGTTATTATTATTTTATTTTTCTCCGAAAAATCACTCCACTTCTAAACTTCTCTGGCTTACTTATATTACATTGGTCCAACAGAATCCTAGTAAGGCTGACACGCCATGGAGGAAAATCCATAAAACTTGAAACATTACTTTAATGTCTTTTCTTGGAAATTCGATTCGGATGAGCTAAGTAAGACTCAGATCAATGAATCCTCGAGATCTTAGCTTTAGTTCTACATGGCCACGCAGTGTGAACTTTTTTAAATAGGTGTTCCAAAAAATTGGATCTAGGTCCATTTGCTTGTAATAAGTTACTGGACACCTAGATCATTTATTTGCCTATATTACTTTTAACTTCAACTCTAGGGGCTTTAATGTTATCCCATACGACCAACTAGCAAGACCACAACCTTAAAGTGCGAGCTTTAGATATCTAGGAATCCATGTCTTTTCTTATGGTGCACACCTACTTAAGGTCTGGATGAACCAAAGGATAGATGCATTTCAATCCCTTCTATACGAAACCTTGACCACATAATGTTGACCAATCTACCTTCATAATTGAATATGGATCCAAGTATTATCATTAACAACAAACGTTGCCTTCCCATGGATACTTGGATCGCTATACATCCTTTTACCTCCATATGAAGCCTCCCTGGACTAAAACTTTGACTAGATCCTTCGTCTTCACTCGAATCCAGATTTGATCTTGCTTTTAACTAGCAAGCATTACTTACTTCAGATACCTAAATGGTCAAATAGCTAGATAAGGGCCCCATTGCTATTTTGGCACAATTTATTTATTCTTCACCTACTTTGGCCAAAACAAAATACACAAGAGACCTTTGCCAAACTAGTCCCTTGCGTGAATCCCGAGATTTCAAGAGCCACCACATTAAAACTTAAAGAACCAATCACAACTTGCCACATGGTTCTCTTCCCATGTCATCTCTACCATGTCGTCTGCCAAGTCAACACACTCCCACATGTAATTATTTGCTATTGCCATGTTATGTTTTTAGGTACCTACCATGTGTCATCTGCCACCTGTCCAATTGGCCACCCAAAAGTGCCAAAAATGATTGCCATGTGTCGTCACCTCCAATTGCCACGTTGAAAATTTCTATAACCTGCCATCCCACCTGCATTTCCATGTCACTTGGGGTCCACTTCCTACCTAAGGCAAGGAAATCCGGATTTGAGTCTTCCAGATTTCAGTCTTTTCTATGGTGCTAGTTTGGTGCAGCCCCATATATCCAGATGCTTGAGAACAAACAACTTGTCTGAATGTATTTGGTATAAGACTATTGAAGTCCCAGATTCCCATATATATTAAACATGTCTGGATACATTGATGAGGTCAAATACATATAAGATGGAACTTTGACTAGTTGGACCTATGCTTTGACTTCTTCACTTTAACTTCAATTTTCTCTTGATTCTTATGGAATTAGAAACTTTGACATCAATCAGACACTACAATTGATATCAACGACAACATATGTGGAACAATATCCCCCTTTGGCATTTATGTCAAACCATCAAAAATTTGCTAGTCATTGATGATCATGGACTAGACTCCCCCTTTCTGCTTATGTCTATTTATTCTCCACCTTTGACATCAATGACAAAGGGAAGATACCCCCCTATGTTGATGCATACTCTTTCCTTGAATTCCCCCTATCACCAGCATGCTTATGGCTGAAATCAATGGACAACTCCCCCTCGCGAGGAAGAAATTATACACATCTTTTGTCTAAGATATTCAAAACTTTCTATACATAGAGGTTTGGTAAATATATCTACAATTTTCTTTTTTGTTGGAACATATTCAAATTTAACATTTTGATTAGCAACTTGTTCTCTGAGAAAGTGGTATTTGATAGGAATGTGCTTTGTTTTTGTTAGAAATAATGATAGGGGGGATGAATCAATATTTTTTTAATCTTGAACAATTTTCATTTAGTTAATTTTGAAACTAAATTCATATCACATAATCAATCATCCATAATTTATGAACACAAAGATAATGCAACTCAAAATTTGAAGAAAAAATACTTGAAAACAATCTTTAATTTATTACAATCTCTTGTGAGGACACCAATCCTCTGTAAGCACTAACTTACAAAAATTGCAGGTTGCAACCTATTAAGAAGATGATGACACCAATCCTTAGTAAACATCAACTTACATTAATTACAGCCTCCAACTTGAAATCAACATTTAATACACCAAAACTTGGACTTCAAACCAAACCTGAACTTGGCCTTCAAGACACCATGACTTGGCCTTCAAACCAAGCTTGAAACTCAACCTTCAAACAACATAACTTATCGCTTGAAATCAAGAAAGAAAGATAGTTCCCCCAAATTATACATTTCAAATTACTTTTACATGTTAACTGCAGAGCTTTTACCAATATAGTCAACATCACTTCTAAAAATTATGTCATTTACATAGACAAGAATGATTAGCAAGTTATCATTTTTAGTCTTGATCTGAAGGTTATTATGTTTCCCCTCTCTTGAAGCTTTGATACTGAATTATTTATCCAATCTAGATCACCAAGCTCTAGGTGCCTTTTTTAAATTGTACAGAGATTTCTTCAATTTTCACACATAATCCTTGTCTTTTGATAGCTAAAATCCTTCAGACTGTTCAATATATACCTCTTATTGTAGTTCTCCATTTAGAAATGTTGATTTTACATCCATCTGATAAAATTTAAACCTCGAAAAGTTGCAAAGGCTAAGAATATTATTATTGCTTCAAGTCTGGCTCTTGGAGCAAATGTTTTTTCAAAGTCCACACCTTTGACTTGTGCATATCCTTTACATAAAAGTATTGTTTTGTTGCTTACTACTTGTTCATCTTCATTTAGCTTATTTTTGTATTTCCACTTGGTTCCAATCACATTTTTGTCCTTATGTCTTAGAACATATTCTCATGTCTCATTCTTCTCAGTTTGATCTAGTTCTTTACTCGCCTTAAGCTAATGTTCATCTTGATCGACTTGAGAAAAATTTTGAGGTTCCATCAGGGATACCAGAGATAAGATATCATGTATTATTATGCTAAGAAGCTTCCTTCTAGTTTGAACTCTTGATTCCTTATCTCCAATGATTTTACTATTTGGATGATTTTTTTGGACATATCTAGATGGAGTTTTTGGATACAATGGCTCACCTTATTCTTGTTCCTCATCATGCTCATCATTATGATTTTCTTCTTCCTATTCTTCTTGGTATTTATTTGGTTGTGGTTTGGTTCGAGGCAATGTTTCATCTATTCTTACATCAATACATTCAACAAATTTTCATGCCCTTTTGTTGTAACATCTATATCCCTTGTTTTTGTATGCATGTCCAAGGAAAATTCCTTCTTCAGTTCAAGAATCAATTTTTTATAAATTGTCTTCATTTATCTTAATATAGAATTTTCTTCCAAAATATTTGC
Organism: Pinus tabuliformis; assembly: GCA_031772625.1. Classification (NCBI taxonomy): domain Eukaryota; kingdom Viridiplantae; phylum Streptophyta; class Pinopsida; order Pinales; family Pinaceae; genus Pinus; species Pinus tabuliformis. Next base: position 353,531,361 of record CM062820.1, on the reverse strand, counting down.
AATGATTGATAGTGGCTAGTTTATTTTTCCATAATTCATAAGGTGTTTTAGTATCATTTACCCTTATTTGTGCTAGGTTCAATATATAAAATGATGTGTAAATTATTCTCCTAAAAAATTGTCTATCAATGATCTTTAATGAGCATGGTTTTGGCCCTTTCTTGCACTATTCAATTCTTTCTTTCAACCACTCCATTCTCCTATGGAGTTATTGCAACCGTTACTTGTTTTCTAATTCCATGGTTTTCAAAAAACACGTTGAATTCATTGGAAGTAAAATCACCTTCTCTACCAGTTCTTAGGCATTTGATTTTTAGATCGGTTTCATTTTCAATTAAAGCCTTGAAAGCTTTGAATTTCTCAAAAGCATTATATTTTTCTCTAAGGAAATTAACCTATTGCATTATTGTATAATCATCGATGAATAACATAAAATACCTTTCACCTTTCAATGTTCCAGTCATGGTTGGTCCATAAAGGTCTGTATGAATGAGATCCAGAGGCATGTATATTCTTTTGTTTTGAGGAAGACCTTGGTTTTTTTTCCATGGTGGCAATCTTTACAGATGGCATTGTTTGGTTTTGATATATTTGGCATGTTTTTCATGGCTTTTGTTTTCCTAGTCTTTACCAAATTATCAAAATTGACGTGTTCCAATATTTTGCGCCATAGCGAGCTTTAGTTTATCTTTCCCATACAACATTTTTATCTTTCTATTCCATTAAGAATGTACACATTTCCCAAAGTTATTTTAGCATTTTCCACTCTCTTTCCTATATAAACATTTCTAATTTCACATTTTTTGGAATTGATTGTGAAATCATACCCTTGATCACACATTTGACCGACACTCGAGAGATTTTGTTTCAATCATACTACATACAAATGTTTTGGGAGTTATTTCTTCCACTATCTATGTTGATTGTGACTTTCCTAGCTATTTTTGCAGATGCATTGTTACTAAGTATTACCTTGCCTCCATCATCTTCCTTTAGTTTAATGAACTTACCTTAATCTCCTATCATGTGTGTTGAACTTTTACTATCAATATAAAATTTATTTTCTTTTTTTTTGGGACATATAACATAAGATTGCACTCTTTCTACTTCTCTTGTTTCCTTTTCCATGCTATTGGATGTTGACTTTTGAGGGTACATTCTTCCTTGTCTTGGTTTTGGACTTGTTTAGATTGCTTCTGCAATATCGTGCTTTGTGCCCATATTTGTTGCATTTGTAGCATTTAACGTAATTTAATAGAGGAGAAAGTGAATTACCATTTTTAATACCACTTTCTTATGTACCTTTAGATTTGCCACTTAAATAGTTTCCCATTGGAGTTTAAAAAAAATATTTTCTTCCATAATCTTTTCTTGTATACACTCTACAATCAATTGCTCTATGACCAAGATTATTATATGAGTAGCAATATCCATAAAAGAAATTTTGTTACGTGAATATATATTTCTTGCTAAAAGGAGTAACTCTGCTGAACCTATTTTGCTTGCTTTTTTTGGCAGAATGTTGTTGATTTGTAGCTATATTGGTGCCTTTTATCATATTTTCATGGCTATCGTCTTCTCCTTTTTCGATTCCTTTGAATATCTCTTAGATTTTTCTAAATGAATCATCCCTATTTTGATGAAAGAAGATTCATAATTTTGTTGTGGCTTTAAATTGGTATTGAGTGCATCAACATAACTGGTAGGTTCCTTGCATTTCTTTTCTATCGTTGTTGAGCTTGACTCTCCCTTGTTTTTTTGTGGGTTCTCTTCATAACCAAGAGTTGTCTTTATCAATGGAGATCTATGACAGCTAAGGATGTGATATAACAATTAAGTACTTCTTATTAGCCTTAAATTTTGATTGAGTTAATCACTGAGACTTTTTCTAGTTCCTTTCTTAAAGAGACAATTCTTCTTCTAAATTCTCATGGTGTCCTTTCTTATATTTTAATTTTTTTGTAAGAATTTCCTTTATTCTTTTACTTTCTTCTAGTTTAATTTTCAAGAGAATAATTATATCTGCATCACATTTTTCATCCTTATATTCTCGCAGTTGTTGTTCTAATAAATTGAATTTTTTCCTTAGTCCTCTTATCTCTTCTAAGGGAACTTATGAGTTATCCCTCAAAATCCACGTATTCTTCAATCTCTTCTTCAATATTTTGATCATCCATGGTTATGAATAAGATTTCTCCTCTCTCATCATCACACATGCATTCATCACTTTAATAATTGCTATTTTCTTTGGAGTACAAACTTTTCCTTTTGATTAATCCAAGTGGATATTGGTGGCCACCTACCTATTCCATTTGGACCCCCACCATTGTTTCTTTTAGTTTCCTTAATTGTAGCACAATTTACTATTTTTGGTAGTTTTTCAGGTCATGAACTTCCGGGGCCATTTTGATGCCCTAAACAACGTCTTTTTGGAAAACGAGAAAACTTGTAGCTTGTGATAGGGGTTTGCAGTAAAAAATTGTATTCCTCAGATATATATTTCTAATGAGGTATCATACATGTCAGACAAAGATCACATTCTAAAGTTACAACCCCGAGAAATTGATGTACCAATTTACCCCAACAAGGCCCACAAACTTTTGGCACTTCATCTCGTAGGGTTAGGTTTTCAGATGTTTAGGTTTTTCCATTGTTTATCAATAATAAATAGGCTTTCGAACCTCATTGTAACACACTTGAGAAGGCATGTAGCCACCACATCTCATCTTAGAGATAAGCTACACCCGAGCTAATTTATTTCCATTTTGCATGTAAACATTTTTCAGTACTTTGTTATTAATGATTTGAAGTTATATTTGCATTGTATCTATATGTTTATGTTTATATCTGTACTTCATTTCGTTCCTTCATAAATCTGGATCATTGATATATCCTCTTCTTTTATGATCATGAAATTTGAATTTTTATTTATAATCATTATCATTTGATTTTGCATAGTGACACTTAAATGCAAAAGGACACTTAGATGCATAGTGACCTATTCTACCAAACTCGAAACACTTGAATGTAATCTTACCTTTGAACTTTTTAGTTCCCATTTTCAACTTTCTCATAATTTTTTCTTCCTCTTTGTCTAATTCATGACTATTCATCATGGATCTTTTGCTTGTTTATTTCTTTAGCTACTTTAATGTTGATTCTCTTAATCCAGTCTTCTCCTTCCTTTTTCTCATTTCATATGCAATGAAAATTACATGAAGAACATCCATCTTCATATTTTGAAGATCTGATAATTCCTCAATAGTTGAGACTTTTGGTTTGAATCTTGAAGGAAGGATGTTAATATTTTTTCATCAACTTTAGATTCCTTAACTATGTTACCAAGACCTCTGATAGTGTTGACTATGCCATCTACACAGAGAAATAATGCAACGACATTTTCATTTTCATCCATTTTCAGACTTTCGAACTTACTTTTGTAACTTTGTAGCTTGGCCTTCTTCACTTTGTCATCTCCTTCATAACTGCTTTGCAGTGTGTCCCAAATTTCATTTGCTGATTTGATGTGTATCACTTTGACAAATTATGTGCACTTTTCCATTTTCATAAATTGGAGGAGTTGTTAGCACCTAATAACCATTTTCAATAGCTATCCAGACATCAATACCTAAATACACAATGTAGGTACTCATTCTTACTCTCCAAAACACATAACTTGATCCATCAAACAATGGAGATTTGTTTGAGGAATATCCATTGGGTTTGGCCATGATCCCTTATGATCTACCTTCCAGTGGTTAACTGCTTCTTGAAAGAACTTGCTCTGATTCCAATGGTTGGAAATATGATTATACTTGGGGGGTGAATCAATACAATGGTTAATCTCAACCAGCCAAAACACTTAAATGCATATATATATATATACATATACATATACATATACATATACATATACATATACATATACATATACATATACATATACATATACATATACATATACATATACATATACATATACATATACATATATATATATACATATACATATACATATACATATATATATATATATATATATATATATATATATATATATATATATATATCTTTTTATTATTATTAAATGATCTTGTAGGCACCCACCCTCTAAAATGTTTTACTGGCACCAACTAGAAGGAGACACCAATCCCTTGAGATATACAAGCACCAACTTGAAATACTTTACCGACACCAACAAAAAGGAGATACCATTGCCTTGGGAAATGCATGCACCAACCGGAAATTTATTGATTTCTAATCCAATTTGTCTTTCTTTAATGGTCTCTGCTTCTGCATATCATGCTCAACTCTGTGTCTTCAACTCTTTTTTATCCAAGATCCTCATATGTTTCTCCTCTCTTCTGCACTTACAAATTCTAATCTCTTGGAGGCCACACTTTTTCATTCTTCTTTACAACTCAACATCCATACATATCTTTGCATAACAAACTCACATACTTATTAACCACATTCAAATTGAATGGATTCACACATCTTCCATAAACTTAATTTCCGAGAATTATTTTTCACTTCACACCATAAAACCACCATGGATGATTGCGTACAACAAGACAACTATAGTATCGATTTATCAAAAAATTACAACACTTCCAAACTTCTCTAGCTTATTTATATTACATTGGTATGACAAAATCCTTGTAGGGTCAATAAGCCATGTATGAGAATCCATAAAACTTGAAACATTACTTTAATTCTCCTACTAGAAATTCAACCTAAATGACCCAGATAAGACTATGATCAATGACTTCTTCGCTCCTCGAGGTCTAACCTTTAGTTCCATAGGACCATGCGACATTAATTTGTTTAAATAGGCATTCCAAAAAATTTGGATCCAGATCCACTTGCTTGTAACAAGTTACCAACATAGATCCATCTCAAATATAGATCTAACATGAGCCGAGAGGGATCCAATTTATTCAAGTGATTTTTTTTTTTTTTATAATTTTTTATGAACCAACATTATTTAAATATTTTGTATAGTTTTGTTTGTTTGTTTTGTTGTTTTTGTTTTTGTTTTGTTTTGTTTTGTTTGTTTGTTTTTTTTAATATTTGGGTCTACATGAGCAAAATTTCAACTTTGATGACCAACAGACAAAGTTACGCATCACACTGGACTATAGAATGAGCATCTTGGCTCAACTAGACACTCGAATCATTTATCTGTCTGAATTAATTTTGACTTCAGATCTAAGGGATTTAATGTTATCACATATGACCAATTGGCAAGTCCATATCCATAAAGTGAGATCTATGATATATGGGCATCTAGGTCTTTTATTATGGCGCACACTTGCTAAAGGCTTTCATGAACTAGAGGTCAGATGCATTTCAATTCCTTCTATACATAACCATGACCATGAAAGGTTGTCCAATCCACATTTGCAGCTAAATCTAGATTTAGGTATTATTGTTAGCAACGAATGTTGTGTTCCCCTATATACCCGAATGGCCAACTATCCTTTTACCTCCACACAAAAGCTCATTGGACAATAAATTTGACTAGATCCTTTGTCTTTGCTTGAATTCAGATTCAGGCTTACTTTTGATTGACAAGCATTACTTACCCTAGATATCTAGATGGTCAGTGTTATAGGTCATTTTTCACATTCAAATAAATGGCCTTGAACTTGGATCTATCATCATCCATTTACACCTTGCAATCATCCTTTACAAAGCCACAAGCATTCTCTCTCTAGAAGTTATGAAAATTAGACATTACACTACGTAAAACCCTAATTTAAGACCTCATCACACTTACTCCCTTGATAAACTATGATGGCGCAGGTTGCACACATGGAAATTGCGTTGGTCAACACAGGTTGCTCTTATAGAAAGCACAATGAGACCTGGAAATGAGTAAAAATAAAAAATAATTTCGAAGCTTCTCTCTAGAATATTCGAGAGTGGATTTAACCATTTATTGTTGGATCTGATCTAAAACTCCTAATAATGAGGTCTTATCTCTTATATCATAGAACTTACCTCCTTCTAAAGTGGATCTAAGACCTAGTATGGTAAATCCAAAACTACCTCATTTACCCTATAAATGCAACATCTACCTTAGAGTCTGGGTTGGATTTTGGAGACTCTAATTATGCCTTTATGTTGTCCATTTGTGTCTAGAGGTCCATGATCCATCCATGTGCTTTAGGTGTGATTGAAGGCTTACCATTGTGGCAAAGGAAGGACAAGAAAGTTGGGAGAGATTCACAAAGTCAAGGCCTACAAGGGTTGTAATATTTTCCTGCCATTATTAATACAAAAGTGCATTATTTCTCCTATAAATTATGTCTTGATTATGCATATGTATAACATGAATCCTTGAATTCTTGTTTAGAGTTGTTTGTATATTCTATCTTGTATATTTTGTTCTCTTGCTTGTTTTGGATGATTTGCAGGTTCCACTTTTAGAAATTGGAGTTGGAGTTGGAGCTAACAAGTAAGGAGAAGAAGGAAGCTTGCATTGGATTCCAAGTAGGTTTTCCTTTCATATTCCAAACATCTCTAAGGAAAAACATTGTAGTTTTGTCTTGGTTGTTTCTAGGCTAAGCCACTAGGTCTAGGAAGATCACTTTTGTTTGCAGAAGGAAATTATCCACAAAACAATCAGATAACCAAATAAGGGACCCACTATAACTTGGCGCAATTGCTTTGATCACTTCTGTCCACAGAAGGAAATTATCCACAAAATAGTCAGATAACCAAATAGGGGCCCCACTACTAATTTGGTGCAATTTCTTTATTCTTCACCTATTTTGGCAAAATGAAATACACATGAAACCTCTATCAAACAAATCCATAACACAAATCTCTAGATTTTAGGCGCTACCATATCATAGCTCCGAGAACTAATAAGAACTTTCCACATGGTTCTCTTGCCACATCATCTCTAACATGTCACTGCCACGTCATATGCCTATTGGAAGGATAATTTGTTATTGATGTCAAAGGATGGCTTGGTGAATGCCATAGGATTAAAGAGGACATTAAGCCCTTTCAAATGAGTATTTGCATGCCTCTTAAATCCTCTCCATTGAGGAGAAATTATTTTTTCAAGACAAAAATATTTGTTTTTGACCTCTGTCAAGTCGGCCTACTTAAGAACAGGTCAACCCCCTTCACAACATACATGTTGGTTCAATATGGTTTTGAATTCATAAAAATAAAGGTCATGCTCTTCCCCGATTCGACCAGAATATCTTGGTGCATACAAGACAATAAGAACTTGGGGTCTAAGGGAGAAGGAGTAGGTTCATAGCTCATGAACCTTAAGGCTAATTGAAGGATCAATTACTGGGGCTTGGTTTTCATTCTTGGGTAAATCTTATTAGTTGTATTTTGTACTGAACTTGGAGCAAATCTAGACCTCCTTTGTGTTGAATTTTAACTATGGTTGGTCTCCATAATGTAATTTTGGTCACTTGATGTAATGGTATTTATCATTGTAAAGAATAATTATAAATCCTTCAGCTAAAGGAAAATTTCTTTTGAGTCAAAATCCCATTATGAATTTTAAAAGATGCAAATTTTATTTTTTGTAATGAAATTTTAGGTTCCAAAAGTGACAAGTTGACTTCCCTCCAAGTCAAGTTGGCGTTAGCTAAGAGACACAGCCATTCATCCCAGACAAAATGTTATACAAAGGCAAATCGAGCTTCTCATTTAGGAAATTCGCATTCCATGCAAAGGATAATTTATGGGCAAGTGAGCGAAGGAAAAGAAGGGCAAAGAAGGACGTAAAATTTTCTATATCTTATTTGTTGATATTGGTAGTTTTGGAGGTACTCCAAGCCCTAGGGTTCAGGGTTTTGGAGGAATTGGCACCACAAATGGACTTGTGGGCTGAAAACCCAAGCATGAAGGTTTTTCACCCAAGCTTGTGGGTGTGAAACCACAAGGAGTTTTGGACATATAACCCTTGGAGATTGTAGAGGACCCTAAAAGGAGATAGGGGCCACAAAGAACACCAATAAAAGAGGTATACGAAAAAATAAAATAAAATTATATGTTTATGTGTGGTTATGTTAATGAATGTGACAAGTCGTCCTAGTGTAAGGAGTGCCCTCAAGGGCTAAATGTCACACCACAAAGAAGCATATAAAAAGAGGAGCTCATATGCCTCAAAGGAACATATCCAATGAGAAAAACATCACAAGTATATATTTGATCTAGCCACAGGTTGAAGGGACTCTAACAAAGGTGGAAAATAGTAGCCATTTAATTATATCTTTCCTTGACTATTTGGAGGTCTACGTTTTAGAGGCAGGAGGCCACAATATGGAAGGTGAGATCTAGACATGTTTTGTGCATGATTAAGGGTTGTTTCTATCTCTGTTTTGGGCTAGATAATTTCAGTGAGAATTGCAACTAGACAATCCATATTTTGGGAGGGCCTAGAGGCCTCGAAACAAGCCTAAGATAGGTCGCAACCTCAGAGAAGGACAACACAATTTGGGAGTCCTGAATAGAGCAAGGAAAACATGTTTTTGGAGATGTTTAGGAGGTCTAAGGTAACCCTATCTAGAATTTAGAGATTGCACAACAACCAAGGACATGGAGGGTATAAGGATTCTACATCATAAGGTATATTAGAATTCTTGTTGTGATGTCTTGTTACTAGTGGATGAGGTCCTAGTTTGGACAAATTGTTGTTGGGAATCTCAAGGCTGTTGGAGGCAGCAAGGAGGTGCCCAAATGTTGCCACTGCTACAAGACACTACAAAATTTTGGCCTACATTTAAATTTCAGAGCTTACTTTGACCTTGTGCGTTTTCGTTTCTAGTAGTAAGAGTCATCCCATGTATATCATCTAAGTTTTCTAATCCATTTGTGAAAAAAACTCAAGTGTCATATTTTAGCATGGGAAGTGTCACACATCGCAAAGTAGAGTTATGGTTAATTTCAAGGGGAAAATTTGGTGTCGATGGTTCCTATTTATCATATGGACATGTATTAGACTCATTCCCAAAGTTATATGCATTGTCGCATTAGTGTCGTCACTGTCGTCGCAAAGTGCATCTTAAGTAACACACTTGGAGGAGTATGTTGTTTTGCCATCATAATAAAGGGATCATGTTGTTTCTAAGTGTTGAGTTTTCCATGTAGTGCCATTGATGATTTTGAGTGTGTGATCATGTTAAAGTCCTTCCTTGGTTTCATATTTGCCTCACCAATCCCACACTTAACCAAATTCCAGAAAGTTTCCTACCTGACAAAATTGGCCTCATTCTGCCCCTTAGGAAATTCTCATTGCGCAATGGAAAGCATCAAGACTACATCCCTGACCCCTGAAACTACATAATACACAATCACTTCCTCCCAGAACTGCGCATTGCACAGTCACAATGCTCAATCTTGGCCTCCTGATCTCCACCATTGCACAATCAAGCCTCCATGTTAGTCTCCTCTTGCGCATTATGTAGTGGCAAGTAAGAAGTTGCCTCCCTGACTTGCTGAGCTGCAAAACTACGCAATCCTTTTGCCTCTCTCTCTCTTGAACTTCACATTGCGTAGTCTTAGTTGGCAAGCCTCCCTTACTGAGCTCCTCAACTGTGCATTCTTGCTACTCAAGCCTCCAGAACTGCATATCGCACAGTCACAAACACCAGTCCTCTGCTCCTAGTCTTTGGAACTGCGCACTGCGCAATCGCTGTCTTCCTCCTAGTTCTAGGTCCATCAATGATTTTTATGAAGCATGTTAGAATAGGAGTTTTTTGCACTGATGTCATCTTTTCATGAGTGATTTCTAGTTGTACTACATTTTCACATGACAGGTTGATGATCAAGGAGGAGGAGAAGGATACTATACTAGAGGACACTTATGAAGCTACAAGTACAAGTTAATCATTGAGTGAGAAGATGAAGGGACACTAGATTGCGACAAAAAATGAATATTAATATCATAGTGAAGACTCCCTACCTTCAAGCCTTACAGAGGAGGAAGAGGAATATTATGTACCATCTTTCAAGAAGGCACAGAGGTAAGAACAAAAGGAATGGCTCGATATTGCCACATCATCATTAAGTCCATGTTATCAATGTCATGTCATATATTTTCAAGGTGTCATATGAGTCATCATTTTCCACATCATTTGTGGATGTAATTATGTAATTTTCAATAATATGAGAAATGTAATGTAAAGTGGAAGTCCAAGAGTCACCTATAGAATGTGAAAAGTCATGTAGAAGTCAAAGGGTTGAATGGAAGCTCAAGAGTCATGAGGGGAGTCCAAGAGTCACAAGGGAGGTGGAAAGTCACCTCATTTGTAATATATACACCCTCATAGCTCAAGCAAAGGAAATTTCAGCTTGGCTCTGGTTCTCGTAAGGAAGAAGTCTGGGGATATACGCTTGTGCATTGATTTTCACAATTTGAATCGCGCCTTGGACAAGGATAATTACCCAGTTCCATAAATGTAAAAGAACTTGCAAATAGTATCGGGGTCTGAAATGTTCTCATTGTTGGACAGTTTCTCGGGATACAACCAGGTTCTGGTGGCAGAACCCAACACACAAAAAACCATGTTTAGAATAAAGTAGAGTACATTTTCCTTCAAAAGAATGCCTTTTAGAATTGTTAACACAGGTGCTACTTTTCAACCCACTATGGACATCACATTTTATGGTTTGATTGGACAAAGTGTTGTGGCTTACTTAGATTATGTGACATTATTTTCGAAAAGGAGATCCAATCACTTGCGTCATCTAAGGAAAATTTTCATAAGATGTTGCAAATACGGGATATATCTTAATCCTAAGAAGAGAATTTTTATAGCGTCCAAGGGAAACCTCTTGGGCCATATCATCGCAAAGAGTGGGATTAAAGTATACCCATAATGGATCAAATCTATCACTCAAATTCCCTTACCGGTAAACAAAAAATCTATGCAGTCCTTCTTAGGGAAGATCAATTTCCTTCACAAGTTCATCTTAGACTACCCACAAATAGCGAAACCGTTATAGGGGATGATAAATAAGGATGAAATATGTAAGTGGGATATTAAGGAAAAGGATGTCTTCACCTGTATTAAGCAAACAATTGCAAAATCTCCAACACTATACAATCCAAATTTCAGAAAAGATTTCCTATTTTATACTTTCACTTATGATGTAGCTTCTCTTGTTTCCGTTCTCATGAAAAAGGATGATCAAGGTAATGAACGACCTATATCATTCATGATTGTTGGCTTGCAGGGACCTGAATTAAACTACCCCGCCATTGATAAACAATATGGCAGTGAAACACTTCAGGCCTTATCTTCTAAAAAATCATGTTATCATCTTTGTGCCTCACCCAACGGTTATATCGTTGTTTGTTCAAAAAGAGATGGGTGAAAGAAGAGAGAACTAGATGATAAGCCGACAAGATTTTGATCTTGAGTTCAAGCTAGTTCACAATATAAAAGGCCATGGTATATGCCAGCTAGCAGCATAAGCATCCAATTCACCAGAAAATGAATCTTCTAGATTGGAGCAAGCTATCCAAGCTACCCAATATATGACTCTTCAGCATCCAATATAACATTGAATAAGCTACCCCCACTGACGCATCCACCTCTTGGTAAGCAGAAGTGTGACAATATCTTGAGTACGGTACCATACCCTCACACTTATTAGTGAGACAGAAGAGGGATACTCGACATAAATCTCTATCATATCAGTTGGTCCATGGAGTGCTTTTTCGAAAGAACCATAACGAGGTCCTGCTCATATGTATGGAAGCACCTAATTCAAAAAGGGTATTGCACGATCTTCACAACGATACAGCTACTAAACATTACACGGGTGACACTATTGCACTTAAGATTATGTGGGTAGGTTATTATTGGCCCACACTTTTCAAGGATGCTCAAGTTTACGCTTGCAAATGTCCAGTTTGTCAGAAATGCTCTGGACGAAATAGAAAGTTCATTGCCCCATTGTAGCCTATCACTGTAGAAGAGCCTTTCCAAATATTGTCACCTGTTATACCATTTTGTAATTGTGTCAAATGGTGTCTAAAGGAAAATCCAAAAGGGAGAGCCTAAGTCTGAAAGCCAAAAGGAAGACTGACCATTGGTACCTGATATCAGAACCTCAGAGCAGAAGGCATATCGGGATATCAGAGCTCGAAATAGAGTGGTTGCAGAGTTTTATTTAAAAGGGATTCGATATTGGAACCTCAGAGCAGAAGGCATATCAGGATATCAGAGGTCAGAATAGAGGGTTGAGAGTGTTTTATTTAAAAGGGACTCGAAATGGCATGTAGGAGCAAGGAATATCAGAGTAGGTAGTATGAAGGTTAGCTATATCAGAACCTCGATAGGATGAACCTCAGGGCAGGAATGAACCCCGAGACCTTAGAATATCGGAGGTCAGAACCTAGTAACTATTTATAAATTGAATTCTTTATAAATGCCAATGTTGTGGGGATAATAGAATTACAAAGGAAATCACATTAAAAAAAAATAACTGTGGGAAAATTTTTTCTCTCCTCTCGAAGGACACATGGCAGCAGGTGATTGGTGCTCGGGACCTAATAGGGAAGATGACATCGACATGACGTGGAAGTATGAATGACAAGTGGCGGTCAGTTTCAGAATTTTTGGGTGGCCTAGTGGGGAGAATCGGCATGACACATGTCATGACTAAGGAAATTCCATGTGGAGTGGATGACATCATCTCGGAGGCCAGAGTTTTGGACGCTGGAGTTTTCGTATCTCCTATCTAATTATTTTATGGGAATATTCCAATCCGATGAGCAGAGCTCCGATGAGACTGGCGTTTGGTCATGAGGACCCAAAAAAACAAGGGTGTAGACCAGGGTCGAGCACCCAAGTGCTATGGAGCTAATCAAGGAAGGAGATATTGAAACTCCGTTGTAAAAGAATTTTGAAAAAGTTATGATGCCTAGGGAGCTTCGATGTGGAGAGGCACTTGGTCACACATATTCAAAAGAACCAAGGGTGAGAGTAGATAACGCTAAGAGATAGGCCCCCATAAGGGTTCTAAGGGCCTTAACACCTAAGCACTAAGCCATTATTTACTACAATTGGTTCTGTGGCGGAAATGCGATAAGGTAGCCTAGAAAAAAGGAGATAAAGACATTGGAACTTTGTGGTTTCATAATATTTCTTTTAAATAAATTTACGATGGATGAAGATACTGCAACACATAAGTGCTATACTGGTGGTCATAGATGGTGGTCCTATGGTGGATAAACAAAAATGGTCTAACCATAAGGGGAGATAAAGGCATCAAAATTTTGTGTTTTCATAATGTCATTTTATATAAAGTTATGACGTGTTGCAGCTCCAAAGTCGCACTATGGTAATGTTACGAGATGTATTGGACCTTGATAGTGTAGCACAAAGGTAATAGAGGATGTATGAGTTAGTAGCTAAGTTGCAAAATGCCTCTAACGCCACCACACTCGATCATGTCCAACTCCAAAAAGGGGAGATTCAAGTATTTGAAAGGAGAAAATGACAGGCGAATTGGTTGGTAACCGTGGAGGAATACAATGGCATAGGCATGGCCTAATCAAGGGCAATCGAAGGAATATACATTGGATATATTTTACTGTGTCAATCATGACACCTCATGTTTTTCATGTTTTGTTAATTTTCCATTTTCAAGAAAAAAATAAAGTTTGTCATACAATCATTAGGACAACTAGGCTAATCACATGCTGAGACAACTGTGTAGTTCAGTAGCATATGAATATATTTTGTAAGTGGTTCTTATTTTGGTTCTCCCTATAAAGAGGGAGGAAAAATTCATTACATTGGTTCCCAATTATGTGATCAGAGGTTTCAAATGAATTTGTTTCAGTAGTTCTGAATTATGTTTTCAGAGAGAGGTTCCATGGATTTTATTTTCCTTTTCTAGAGGTTATAATAGTTTTGCAAATTTCTCTAGTTCAAACCTATGGAATGTATTTATTTCTTGAATATTAATGAAGAAATTTTAAAGTGATTCCAAGCATTAGAATATGTAGTATGTTTTATTCCTCCGTATTCCACTTCATGTGTGTTTTTCTTCTCCAGAAATTGTGTAATTTGTAGCTATTGGATTCGCTCTCAAGTCACAGATTTATCTATGTTATATTGTAGCAAAAGGTACTTGTGAGATTTTAGGTTTATCTATGTTATATAGTAGCAGAAGATACCTGCAATATTGCATATTTTACTGTGTTATGATATAACAGAAAGTACCTGTGAGATGTTGAGTTGAAAGCCTTAAAAGGGTCGCCATAATTTATGCACTTCATTTCCTTATTCTTTCATGACTCTACTGGGATTTACTACTTAGGATTTTGGGTCTATCCAACCCTCTGTACCGAATTCCTTCCTTATATTTATCCTTCCCATCTTTGCTGCAATGACCTATTAAGCTCCATTTACTGTGTGTAGGTCACCATACCTGAACATTTACTCTTGGGAATGATATATATTGTTTATGTGTATGTTTGAATTTGCCTATGAGAAAGGTAATTGAACCAAATTTAAGTAATTTGACATTTATCTCTTGAGAAACATTGAATTATCTTCAAGAGACACATAGATTTCATAGGCACTGACCTCTCCTCAACTTGGGGGTTGTCTCTAGGAGCTACAACATCTTCTGGCGTCGTTGTCGCTACTGGGGACGAAGAAAATATTTTCCCTAAGTACGACACTTTTACACTCCTTGGCTAGGTGAGAAAAAGGGGGTGTGGGTTGAAGACCTCTCACCTTGGTGACTCCACAGTTTAATTCTATGTTTCATCACCCTGGCTTTCAAAATGCCTCACACTTGTTTTGACACTTCTCCGCAGAAAAATTCCCATGTATTCTACCCTAAAAAAATCATATCCATAAGGGTTTGGAAAGAGAGGACCCCTATTACTCCAACTCCTATAATTTATTTTCCTAAAGTATCAACTTCTAGCTCTCAGGAAGCTAAGATAAACTACTTCGAGCCCTCTTTCAAAGCCTTGGAATATTCAAAAGAATGTTGTCAATTGTTTGGCTCATTTCCCTCTAAAGTTAAATATGAAAAAGATTCTGTTAGTTTTCCTCCTCTCATATTCCTTACCTGCCCAAAACTTGAAGAAGTCAAAGATATCCTCATAAATAGTCCCACTCAGAGCATTGCTAGCACTCCATCTCAACTCCATATAACCATAATCCATACAACTCCTCAACTAGGCCCCGTGGTAAATATTCTACCACCTCCATTGAAAAACATGGTTGTCCTTGGTTTTCTACTTAATAGATATGCTCCACTCAACTTTGAAAAACCTATGAATGGTATGCCACAAGATTACCTTAAACTCCTACCAAGGTTCACTGGAGAGGATGATGTTGCAGCCCAAAAGCATATAGAGACTTTTTGTGCATTTGTTGAGAATCTGAATGTAGAACATCTAGATGTAGTATTGAGACTCTTTGTTCAGTCCTTGGATGGAGAGGTCAGGAAATGGTTCAAGACTCTACCAAATTCTTCAATTAATACTTGGGAAGAGATGGAGAACTCTTTCATGCAGAAATGGGGGGAGAAAAGGGATTATGGCTATATTCTTAAATAATTTAATGCAATGAAGAAAAAACATAATGAAGATGTTTCAAAATTTATAAGGAGGTTTAATAAATTATATAATAGTCTTCCTGTTGAAATTAAACCTCCACAGGATGCTGCCAAATTGGTTTTTACTAGAGCCTTTGAACCAAAGTTTGGGTTTACCCTCAGAGAAATAAAGTCTTGTACTCTAGACCAAATCCAAATAGATGCCCTGGAAGTTGAAGAAAATTTCGCCTCCATTAGAAAGTGGAAAGGGAAAGTTGAATATGGTGACAGGAGGAGAGGAAAGGAAGAAGCCAACTCTTCAGGCCATGTAAAGGAAACTCAAGAACAAAAGTTAGAGGAGATGAACAAGCTAATAAGGAATTTGTCTAACAAACTGGTAAAATTAGAGTTGGAGAACAAAAATCCCCCTCGATAAAGTCAGTCAGCTCCTAACAAAAATTTTAATCCCTAATACAAGAGGCCACCTTTGCAACTATTGCAAAGGGAGAGAAAGGATCAACAAGATCATATTCAACCTCCTATGTACCTATAATATTATCATGAAGAGAATATTGAAGAAACCATAGAATTTCAAAAGAATTAGGTCTCTTCTCTCTTAGAGGGAGAAAATGAAATACAAGCCCATGAAGAAGAAGGGGATTATTTGGAGGCCCCACTGGATGATGATGAGATAGACATTTATTGTAAGAAATTTTCTGACTTCATGCAAGCCTAGTTGCACAGGAAATATGATCTTAGGTCATATAGGGAAAGGTATATGGGACAAGATCAAAATGAAGAAACTCTTCATCCAAGTTCCCCTAAGCTAGCAGATAAAGGGAAGAAACCACTCAACCCTGTCCCACCAACCAAGAAATAATCCTCCCATCCCATTCCAAATGAGTATGGAGCCTCCAAAACAGAGAAAATTCCCCCATCGATGAAGCCAGTATGTAATGAGGACAAATCACTTGTCAATTATGCTAAAATTGATAAGAATCCTCTGCCTTCAGTCTCCAAAAAGAGTTAGAGAAAGTCAAGATAGTTGTCCCTTTGATTGAATTATTGAAACAACCACAATACTCTCAGTTTATGAGTTCAACCACCACTACCCCCTACAAGATAGCCTTAACCTTCAAGAAGAGAGGCATATGGTTGTGTTTGGACCCCATGTGGAGGAGCATGACCCTTCCACTCCTCCATTCTGTCACCATGGTAATTTATGACCTGCTACTACATAATTGTATGCTTGAATTAGGAGCATCTCACAAATTAATTCCTTTATCTATGATGGAACAGTTGGGACTGAAAATAACGAAATCATACAAAGTTCTATACTCCTTTGATTCCAAAAGAGTAAAGTGCTTGCGTTTGATCAAGGATCTAGTGGTCAATTTAGCTCAAATTCCAATAAAAAGTGTAGTGATGGACATTGTAGTTGTTGACATCCCTACAAGATTTTGTATGCTTTTGTCTAGATCATGGGGAATGAAGGTTGAGGGGTCTATTAAATCGGATATAACATATGCTACCATTCTAGTGTTCAGTGGAGATGAGCGATGGTTATACAAGGAATCCATATTCGTGAAGACAATTACAAAAGCAGATTGTTCAAACAATGCTCCTGTGTATGGTAAAGAGAAGGATTTTACTTGTCTATTATTAGAAGAGAATGATCAAATCATGGGAGATACCTATGTGGAATGTTCCATTCAGTTGAGTAAAAAATAATTGGAACACGACAAGGTGTGGAAATTGTAGTTTGATGGTGCTTATTCTAGGGAAGGAAATAGGGCATATGTGTTATTGGTATCTCCAGAAGGCATCTTTATCCCTCTCTCTTTCAAGCTAGAGTTTCGAGCCACAAACAATGATGTTGAATATGAAGCTTTGTTGTTGGGGTTGCAAGCTACTAAAAAACTTAACATTGGTTTCTTTAATGTGTTTGGGGATTTAGAGCTGGTGGTGAAGTAAATAAAAAATTGATGTATGGGATTTGATTGAAAATTTTTCTTAGCTTTCAATATTTAGTTTCTGCCTAGGGAGCATAATAGGATATCATACTCCTTGGCCATCGCTGCTAGTAATTTTAAGCCTTCCCAAAATCGCTTGCTTAGATATGAAGTCTTGGTCAGGTACATGCCATCGGTACTAGACAATGTGAAGTGTTGGTAGGTGTTTGAGGATGAAGAACAGATAAAGCGCTTCATGGAGATCGTTGGGGAATTCTCAAACTCGGTGACTGATCAGGAGGATGAGGAGATGACATGTGAACAACATGTTGGTTGGGAGGAATCCATTGCTGGTCACAAAATCTTGCAGCTAAATGGGAACACCATCCCCAGAGGGTTGGTTCCATCAGAAAGGATTTTCAACTCAAATGATGTGGCTACTAATCCAACTGAGCAAGAGCTTGAGAAAGACATGGAAGATTGTAATATTGACACAAGAAGATCATAAAGTCATTAAGCTAGCAAAAGGAGTTCCCAAAGAATACAAACAAAGATACCTTGACCTTTTCAAAGAGTACATGGACGTGTTTGCTTGGTCATATAAGGATTTAAATGCTTTTGAAACCTCTTTCATATGACACAAAATTCCTTTAAAAATTGGGGTGAAGCCATATCAGCAAAAACTTAGGAAGAATAATCTTATGTTTCTCCTAGCAATTGAAAAGGAGGTGAAGAAACTGTTACAGGCTAAGATAATTGTGCATTTGAGGTACTCAGAATGGGTAGAAAATTTAGTCCCAGTGAAGAAGGAGAATGGGGAAATAAGGCTATGTGAAGATTTCAAAAATTTGAATAAGGCCTCGCAGAAAGATAACTATCCTTTGCCTAAAATTGATTACATTATGCAAAAAGTGGTAGGGTCTGCCCGAATATCCATGATTGACAATTTCTATGGATAGAACCAAGTCGTTGTACATCCTGAGGATAAGAAGAAAATAACTTTTACTACACCATGGAGCACGCTTATGTATGTCAGAATTCCATTCAACCTCATAACTGTTGGAACTACTTTCTAGAGAGCGATGAATATAGCATTTGTTGGAGAGTAGGATAAATTCATAGTGATCTACCTGGATGGCATAATTGTTTTCTCTGAATTAGATGAAGAGCACCTCACGCAATTGCAGCTCACTTTTGCAAAATGTAGAAGTTATGGTTTATCCTTAAACCCACAATTTGCTTTAAGTGAAGGGAAATTATTGGGCCACATTGTGGCAAAGGAAGGAGTAAAGATTGATCCCAAAAGGGTGGAGGCTATTAATAATATTCCATTACCAAGGAATAGAAAAGAAATTCAAGTTTTCTTGGGCATAATTAACTTCTTAAGAATATTTATACCAAACTATGCTGAAATTGTCAAAGAAATCACAGAAACATTGAAGAAAGTTAGGGAATTCAAGTGGAATATGGAAGCCCGAGAGTCATTCTCTATAATTAAAAAATATTTTGTAGAAGCTCCAATATTATCATAGGCCATTCCTACTTTTTCTTTTGCCTCTTCTAACATGACGACAACTGTATTATTGCAGAAAAATAGTGAAGGGCGTGAACAACCAATCACATTTTTGAGCCAGGTGTTGTGAGAGGCAGAACTAAAGTACAATATCTTAGAGAAACATGCCTATTCCTTGGTCAAATCTCTAAAGGCTTTTCGAATTTACATCTTGCAGCCAAATATAATAGAGTATGTTCCAACATCCATTGTGAAAGACATTCTCGTGCAGCGAGACAATAAAGGTAAGAGGGGCAAGTGAATTGACAAGATTCAAGAATATGACATGGATATCAAACCTACTGTTATCACAAAATCAACCCCTGAAAGGCTGCTAATCAGGTAGACCTTCTGTAACTCTTCCAAACCAACTTTTGGCTGAGGCTTAGCATCCTCAACCTGAGAGGGCTCTCTCACTGGATTAAAGATTTTACTTTGAAGATTGGATGGCTAACTCTATGGAAAATTCGAACAACAATGTATAAATGGTTGAAATACCAATTAACAAACTTCCATTGGGCTATGGAGTCAAAGTGTGTTTCAATACAACAACAAGATCAATTTCACATGGAAGTCAGGGCATAGAGGGTTTTAACATAAAGGCAAAACAAAGATATAATATAGAGAACACAACCTACAAACACATGAAGGAAGTTAGAGCATCATCAAATGAATTCTAAGTAACATGTGTCTATACCACTGCAAGTAAGTATATGAAGGAAGCCATGAGGAAAATCAAACATTGAAATCCTTTCTGAATCCTAAGTAGTGAAAGCAATTCTTTGTATTAACTTGAAAACATACAGTCACATACAGTAGCACAATGTGCTTGTTTCTTTGAAAATTGCCAACCCTTGGTGTATTACATCTTCTCCAATATATAGAGTTCATTACATGACTTAGATTCCTCCTCCAGCATGAGGGGAATTCGAATTCATCCTACTATGACACCTATTGATACTTAAAACTAACTATTAAATGCAAATGACAACTAACTAGCAGTCCTAGAGACCTAATACAACTAGGAGTGTAACTCCTTATTATGACTAAACCACCTCAACTAAACATTAAATGAATTATTTAACAACTGTAACCTCATGAAGTCAAATTTGATGAAGCCTCCCACGTTATCACCTGACTACTGATGACAAACCCTAGAAATTAGGGAACATGTTTCCCTGTTTTTAGGTTTGGGATCCTTGAAAGTGGGCACGTGGGAAAAAGCCTTTATCTCCTCATCCATGACACATTTTACGAAACTTAAGGAGGTTTTTGTATTCCATGTTGTCTAGAACAAAAACCTCTCCTGGTTTTTTAAAACACTTCTCCAGCTGTTCAGAATCTGTCCTTGAAAAACACGTGTAAAACAGGAAAAATCCGTTCTCTGAAATTTGGGTTTCAAAGAAAGCTTAGTATCTCCAAACTGGAAACACTTATGAAGAAAGTGAGATAGGTTATTGTAGCTGGGGGTTGATGAAGAAAAAAATCCTTCAAAATTCCAAAATACCTTTTCCTGTGACCAAAAACTGTCTTTGAATATCAGGTGCAAACTGGAAAATTCTGGTTTGTGAAAAACTGCACCTACAACAATTTCGTAGTGCAAGTTTAGCCATAAATTCCTCCCACCTTAGAACGAATTTGAATAAACTGAAAGATGTTTTTGTATTTTAGTATGTTAGGAAGAAAAGGATCTTTCAGTTTTTGAAATTGAGTTCTTAGTTTCTCAGGAGACCTTCTGGAAGTTGACTAGTAAAAGCTCTCAGGAGACCTTCTGGAAGTTGACTAGTAAAAGCAGAAAACAGAGATTTTTATGCTGAAATAGGTTGCTTCAGGGGTTTCGTAGCGCACTATGAAAACTCCTAGTTCAGAATCCCCGATTTCGTAGCGCAACTAGCGCAAATTCTGGGTTTTGCGCTACGAAAACACCTAGAGTGAGTTTTGCACTACGAAAACCTTGACACAAGTTTGACACATGGAATTTTAGGTGACGTGGGACTAGTGATGGGCAAGAACGGAGTGTTGACCCTATTTGACCATACCAACAAGACTCTTTTCTAAATCTTAGACACTAAAGCGACCATGGACATACTAGACCAAGACTAACACCAATCCTTTGGAATCTTAGTGATGTCAAAACACATGGTGAGGCTTTTAGGACATGGAATGAGGCTGTGAAACTTTTTTTTTGGAAAAGAGAATGACACTTATTGAGATGAGATGACTCAAAACTATAAGACTATGACTAGAAACAAGGCAAACTTTCCAAAGTTTAGAAACAAAAATTTTAGGGTGATAACACCCACTAAGTTGATCAAGGGGCAGGGATTAGCTAAAATATTGTCTGAGGCTAATTGTCAGACCTTGGGCATAAACTCGCTGACAAATAAGGAAGGAGAAAGTGGAGGAGAAGAAGAACTGAATAATATTAAGACCTCAACACAGAGAATTCAGATTAAGTACCTTGTCTCACAGTGGCATAATTATCTGGTTCATTATTTACTTTTTTGAAATGCCCATTGAACTTTGACAAAGTTAAATACAAGGCCTTGAGGCTAGAAGCTCAAAAGTTTGTTATCTCAAATGACCAACTGTATTGGAAGGAATGGGGATTTTGCTATTATGCATGGTAGAAGAGGATATTCACAAGGTGATTGATGAATTCCATAGTTGTGTTTGTGGGTGACATTAAAGTTAGAGAGCCACAACCCATAAAATCCTCAAATCTGGTTTCTATTGCCCCAAACTATTTGGTGAGGTGCATACATATGTTCAGGCCTATGAGAAATGTCAGATTTTTGCAGAGAAGCAGAAGTTGGCACCCCTCCCTTTGATCCCTGTTTTTGTGGAGGAGCCCTTCAGACAATGGGGGTTATACTTCATTTGAGAAATACACCCAACATCCAGTGGTCAAAACAAATGGATACTTACAACCACTAATTACTTCACAAAATGGGTGGAGTCCATCCCGGACAGAAATGAAACTGATGCAATGGTCATTAAGTTTACGGAGGAGAATATCCTTGCTAGATTTGGCTGTCCAAGGAAGATTATCACTGACAATGATCATGTGCTTAAGTCACCCAAGTTTCTTATTTTCTGCCAAAATTACAACATCATTGTGGGCTTCTCCACCACCTACTATCTGCAGGGGATGGACTGGTTGAATCTTCAAATAAAACTCTAGTGAGGATTTTGAAAAGACCATATCAGAAAATCATAAAAACTGGGACTCACAGCTAAAGTTTCCTCTATGGGCCAATAGAGTCACTACTAAGAGGTCAACTGGGAAGTCTCCTTTTGAGTTGGTATATGGAAAGGCTATAATTTTCCCCATGCAACTAGCCATGCAAGTTGCTAAAATTATATAGGATATTGAGGAGGAGCCAAATTATCTGACCAGGAGAATAAATTAGTTGGTAGAACTTCAAGAAACCAGAGGGGAGGTAAGTCAAAATTTGATTAAATATCAGGACAAGATGAAGGCTCTTTTTGATGAAAAGGTAAGGGACAGATCCTTACAACCAGGATATTTGGTGGTCAGATAGGATGTTAGGAGAGAGGACAAGGGAAAGCATGGGAACATCGATTCCTTGTGGTTTGGACCTTTCAATATATTTGAAGCAAAAGGAAACAACACCTTCTTACTGGAAAATTTGGACGGTGAGGTGCTTGAACTGCCTATGAATGGGAAGTTTCTCAAACTCTATTTTCAGCATTAAGGAGGTCCATTTTCACCCACTGTATATATCGATGAGCCATTGTACATGCCAGTAATGTTTTAAGTTCTTACTGCTTTTGTTTTTTCTTTTTATGTACTTGAATAAAATGACTCCATGCCCAATAGATAGAGGCACTAATCTATAGGTTCTCAATGCATTGCTTGCAATACATTGTCCCCAATTGGAGTCAATGTTGTCACCTGTTATACCATTTTGTAATTGTGTGAAATGGTGTCCAAAGGGAAAGCCAAAAGGTAGAGCCTAAGTTCAAAAGAAAAAAAGAAGGCCGATCGCCGGGACCTAATATTGGAACCTCAAAGCAGAAGGCATATAAGGATATCAGAGGTCGGAACAGAGGGGCCGCAACGTTTTAATTAAAAGGGACCCGATATCGAAACCTCAAAGCATAAGGCATATCAAGATATTGGAGGTTGGAACAGAGGGGCCACAACATTTTATTTAAAGGGGAACTGAAATGTCATGTAGGAGCAGGGAATGTTGGAGAAAGAAGTCCGAAGGTTAGCTATCTCAAAACCTCAACAGGATGAACCTTGTAGTAGGCATGAACCTCGGGACCTTGGAATATTGGAGGTCGAAACCTCATAACTCTTTATAGATTTAATTATTTATAAACACTGAAGTTGCAGGGAGAATATAATTAAAAAGGAAATCACAAGAAAAATCAAGAACCGAGGGACCCTTTCTCTCTCCTCTAGAAGGACACATGCTAACAGGTAATTGGCCCTCAAGAGTTGACAAGTCACATGATGTCGGCATGATGTGGCAGTATGGAGGAAATATGGCAGTTACTTTCAACATTTATGGGTGGCCTAGTGGGGTGAATCTGTGTGACACGTGTCACCACTAAGGAACACCACGTGGAGTTTATGTGCCAACATGACGTCATCTCGGAGGCCAAAGTTTCAGAGGATGGATTTTTCGTAACTCCTGTCTAATTTTTTTATCGGAATGTTTTGATTTGATGAGATTGACATTTGGTCCTGAGGACCCAATAAACCAAGGGCATAGACCAGGTCCGAGCACCCAAGTGCTATGGATCTAATTAAGGTGGAGATATTGGAACTCTATGGTAAAAACATTTTGAAAAAGTTATGATGCCTAGGGAGCTTTGACGTGGAGAGGCACTTGGTTGTAGGGATTCAAAAGAGTCAAGGGCGAGAGTGGATAAAACTAAGAGATAGCCGCCCCCACAAAAAGGAGTTAAAGAAATAGGAACTTTACGGTTTTGTAATGTTTCTTTTAAATAAAGTTTACTGCAACACCTAAGTGCTATACCGGTGTTCACAGGTAGTGGTCCTATGGTGGATAAACAAAAGGGGGTAAGCATAATTGGGGCTAAAGGCATCATAATTTTGTGTTTTCGTAATTTTGTTTTAAATAGAGTTACGATGTGTTGGGCTCCAAAGTCACACTATGGTAAGTTACAGGGTGTATTGGGCCCTGATAGTGTAGCACAAAGGTAATAAAGGATGGATGAGTAAACAACTAAGTTCCATAATGCCTCTAAAACCACCAAACTTAATGACATCCAACTCCAAAAAGGGGAGATTCAAGAAGTCAAAGGGAGAAAGTGACAAACGAATTGGTCGGTAACCGTGGAGGAATATAATGGCAGAGGCGTGGCATGATCAAAGGCAATCAGAGGAATCAACATTGGAGATGTTTTGTTGTGTCAATCATGAAACCTCATATTTTTCATGTTTTGTTAATTTTCCATTTTCAAGAAAAGAATCAAGTCCGTTATGAAATCATTCAGACAACTAGGCTAATCACATGTTGAGACAGCTGTGTAGTTTAGTAGCATAGGAAGATATTTTGTAAGTGGTCCTTATTTTGGTTATTCGTATAAATAGGGATGAAAAACTCATTACAATGGTTCCCAATTCTATGATCAAAGGTTCCAAATTTTGCATTCAGTAGTTCTAAATTATGTTTTCAGAGAGAGGTTCCATGGCTTTGAAGATTAATGAAGAAGTTTTCTGGTGATTCCAAGCATTAGAATATGTAGTATGTGTTCCTCCTATGTATACCACTTCATGTTTGTTTTTCTTCTCCAGAAATTGTGTAATATGTAGTAGCTAGATTCTCTCTTAAGTCACATATTTACCTATGTTATATTGTAACAAAAGGTACTTGTGAGATTGTAGATTTGTCTATGTTATATAGTAGCAAAAGATACCTATGAGATTCCAAATTTTCCTATGTCATGATATAGCAGAAAGTACCTGTGAGATGTTGAGTTGAAAACCTTAAAATGTGCTCCATACTTTATTCACTTCATTTCCTTATTCTTTCATGACTCTACTGGGATTTGCTACTTAGGATTCTAGGTCTGTCCATCCCTCTGTACTATGTTCCTTCCTTATATTTCTCCTTCCCATATTTGCTGCAATGACCTATTAAGCTACATTTACTATGTGTAGGCCACCATACCTAAACATTTACTCCTTGGAATGATATATATTGTTTATGTGTATGTTTGAATCTTCCTCTTAGAAGAGTAATTGAACCAAATTTAAGTCGTTTGACATTTATCTATTGAGAAACATTGAATTATCTTCAAGACACACCAAGATGTCATCGGCACTAACCTCTCCTCAACCCATGGGTTATCTCTAGGAGCTACAACAACAACAATGGGGATTGGACATCATCAGTGAAATATTTCCACACTCATCAAAGAAACACCGCTACATTCTCACTGCTACATATTATTTCGCATGGTGGATAGAAGTAGTTCCTCTCAAACAAGCAAATGATCAGGAAGTCATCAATTTCCTCAGACATAATATCATTACCAGTTTCAGCGTTCCTACATCACTTGTTTTTTATAATTCAACTTATTTCTCATTGCTTAAAATCTATGAATTTGCATTAGAAAATGGAATCGTATTGAAAAATCCATCTAAATATTATCCATGGGGTAAAGGTCTTCTTGAGTCAACCAATAAAAACCTAATCCGTATTATCAAGAAAATTGTTTACTCTGGACAAAGGAATTGACACAATGCTCTATGGGATCCCCATGTTATGCCTAAACCTTCTCTGAAAACTTCCCCTTACTTTCTAGTGTATGGAAAAGAATCCATCCTACCTCTGAACATATATCTCCCAACCCTTCAACTTTCTCAAGAGTCACGGGGTAAGCCTTGTCTTGTGGTTTAGAGTAGGATAAATACTCTCTTGAAGTTACAAGAAGAAAGGAGAAAATCAAAAGAAAATTTTTCCATTCATCAGAGTCATATCAAGTGATGGTTTGATAAGAAGTCTGTAGGGAAAAAGGAGTTCAATGTGGGATCCTTAGTATTGGAGTGGGATAAATCCCACAAAGAGAAAGGGAAACACACTAAATTATAGTCCCTATGGATCAAACCATTTTTCATTCATGATAAGCTTGGCCACCACACTTACCATCTCCATTCTTTGGATGGGAAGATGGACTCTCTTCCTGTTAGTGTCCAAGATTTGAAACATTATTTTCAATAGAAGTCTAGGGATATTCCCTACCCTGTGTATATATTCCTTAATCTTTGGTTGATTGCTTCTCATGTTTAGTCTTTTTCATTGTCTTTTCATTCTTGTGAATAAGCCTTGTGTGAAAGTGTTGTGTTTGGTTCCAATGCATGTGGATAAATGAAAGGGGCTACAACATTTGGCTAACCTTCAGTCCTTCTTCCTTATGTTGGTCCATATATTTTTGTCAATGATGTTTTATGGAAAATATGATCCTTCCATGAGGAGATCTTTGTGTAGAACCATGATACTCGTATCTATTATAGGAAACTCATTTCTAAGCTTAGGTCTGTAATCTTTTGGTTAACTTTGCTGGGGTACTGACCAGGCTCACTAGTAGTGAAGCAATGCTTGTGTTCCTATAGTGACTTCGACGAGGCATTGTTTAGGCCTGATGGAAGTGGAGCAACACCATAGATGAAAAATCATACTCTAATTATCTTAAACTCGTGAATTATATTACCCTTCTCCTGAGTTGAAAAAATTGTGATATAAATAGCTCTATGAATGTGTTTTAACTAAGAAATGGATGGAGGGGACTGTATCTATAATCAAGTTAAGTGGGAAAAATAGAGTAATCCACATGATGAATCGATATTTCCTAAAGAACTAAACCCTATATATAGAGTTAGACCAAGGAAGAGAAGTTGGAGTTCTACCAATGTGTCGCCAAGTGTTGTTGCTTGATCAGGTGATCAAATTTTAGCTCAAAATTCAAATTTCCCAAAAAGTCTTAAAATTGGCGTTAAGTTGAAATGTTCTTCATTCTGAATATAATGACGTTTGTTTCACCTCAATCTAACATTGTATGCTCACGTTATTGCGTTCTAATCATTTGGCCCAACAACAAAAAAATGAGCAAGTTTGCTAATTGGGCTATTGTACTATTGACATCATCTAGGGTGACTGTGCAGGTATGGACCAATGAGGTTCTGCCAAGTGGTAGTCTCGTATTGTTTGGATTTCTCATGTTTTGATTGGTTCATGTTTTTGTGTGGTGGACCAATTAGGGTGTGCGATGTTGCCCAACCATCGGTCTCCACGTGACACCCCACGGTTGGCAAAAATTTGGTTAATGGTTGGACAAGATGGGAAGGATTTGAACATAGGACCTTCGTTTACCAAGACAAGTGCCTTACCACTTCACGGTGTTTCTTAACACTATATGGCATGGGTGCTATTTTAATTTGCATTTGGTGTGTTTTGGGAGGAGGGACTGAGCGGTCAGCCCGACCCCCGGTCACCGCTACTACACATAACCCTAGGCGCATTGAAGTGGGGGGTGGGACCTAGCCAAGACTCTGGTCACCATACCTTCGACGGGACCATAGGTGGAACACTGGAAGGCACCAACAGAGGGGGGGCTTGGACCAACCCAACCCTTGGTCTTATCATTGTTCATGAGACTGAGCGTTGAATGTTTGGGAGCAACAATGAGAGTTTAGCCCTGGTTTTATTACGCCCACAAGATCTTGACGTAGTTTTGATAGGTGCTCTAGCGGCAGGGGTGGGTGATTAGCCCTGGCCCTCGACCATATTAACTCCAACATGACCACCAGACCAAAATTTAAGGGGCTAAGCCGACGAGGGTGGGTCGTTGGCCCTAGCCCGTAGTCGCATGACCCATGTGGCCAGATTATTCCGCATAAGGGTTATTGGGAAATTTAAGTATCCAAAATTTTGCCTTTGGAGGGTGAATTTTTCCCCTCCATAGAGGAAAATAGGAAGGATTTGTAGGACAGTTAGATTGTTGGTCCGATTTGTAGGAAAGATAACAACACAACTACATGGAGAGCTTGTAGAGCCATATCTTACTGATTTTTTGGCCTTTTAAAGCTCAAGAAGAGTCTACGTAGGGGTTTTTGGACATTCTGGATCCAATGGTGACCTCTATTTACTGATTTGAGCACATCTAAAGGAAATTTTTGCAGGTTCAAGTCCATGGGTGTATGGAACAATCAATGTTTTGGAATAGTTCTTGAAGGTGTTTGAGCATGGATATGACCTTCTAGGGGTTTTCTTAACTTCAGAAGTTTATTGCAACAATTGTTATTTGCAGGGTTCACCTCTTTTATACTTTTCTCACTATATCTTGAGAAAAAATTTCTTTTTGTCCTTTAATGTGGAATTGAAGTGCTTATATGCTCATGTATGCTCATTTTCAGATAGAGTACAAGGTATTTGTAGGAGACACCTTGTGTTGTTAATGTTTTCATGACTAAATGTAGGTTGTCATGATTTTTATGTGAGATTTATTTTCAGGAGAATATTTCCTTGAAGGGGAAATGTCCACATGTTTTATCAGCAAACTTTTATGTACTCCTTTTCCATTGAATATATGGAGTGGTCTAGCTATGTTGGCAAGCCCGAAGATATAACCTAGGAGGGGTGAACTTCATCACCAAATCCTTTGTTCTACTCTTCATGAATGTCTGTATGAGTTATGTGATTTTTTATTTATTATGCTTAAGTTTACATATGAAAACTAACTCATAACTTGAAGAGACCTTTTGGAAAACCTGTATTGTGTTAAGACCCATTTTTCCTTGCAAAGCATCAGAGAACGAACCCTATTTTTAGGAAGAGAAAATTGACCTCCTCCTCTATTTTTAGATCATTGCTGCTACAACGCACTCCAAAATTTTGGAGCCTACTTAGACCTTGCAAGTTTTCATTTCTAGTAGTAAGAGTCATCCCATGTATATTCTCTAAGTTTTCTAGTCCCTTTGTGAAGAAAACTCAAGTGTCATCTTTTGGCATGGGAAGTGTTGTACATTTCAAAGAAGAGTTATAGTTCACTTCAAGGGGAAACTTTGGTGTTGACGGCTCCTATTTATCATATAGACATGCATTAAACTCATTCCCAAAGTTTTATGCATTATCGCATTAATGCCGTCACCGTCATCGCAAAGTGTATCTTAAGTGTCACACTTGGAAGATTATGTTGTTTTGCCGTTGCAATAAACGGATCATGATGTTTCTAAGTGTTGAGTGTTACATGTTGTGTCATTGATGATTTTGAGTGTGTGATCATGTTCAAGTCCTACCTTGGTTTCATCTTTGCTTAACTAGCCCCACACTTAACCAAATTTCAGAAAGTTTCCTGCTTTACCAAATTGGCCTCATTCTGCCCCTCAGGGAATATGCATTATGCGGTGGCAAGAATAAACACTACATTCGTACCTCTTGGAACTGCACAATGCACAGTCACTGCCTCCCAAAACTGTGCATTACTCAGTCACAATTCTCAATCCTGGCCTCATGATCTCCACAATTGTGCAATCAAGCCTCCCTGTCAGTCTCATGCGCATTGCATAGTGGCAAGCAACAAGCTACCTCCCTGCCTTCCTGAGCTATGAAAATGCACAATCCCACAGCCTCTCTCTCTCCTGAAATGCGCATTGCACGGTCTCAAAGGGCAAGCCTTCCTCACTGAGATCCTCAACTGCGCAGTCTTCCTACCCAGGTCTCCAGAACTGCGCATTGCACAATCATAACCGCCAATCCTTTGCTCTTAGCCTTTGGAACTATGCACTGTGCAATCCCTTAGTCTTCCTCCCAGTCCAATACCTAGTTCCATTTCCATCAGTGATTTTCATGAAGCATGTTAGACTAGGAGTTTTTTGGGATGATGTCATATTGTCATGAGTGATTTCTAGTTGTAGGTACTACATTTTCACATGACAAGATGATGATCAAGGAGAAGTATAAGGAGACTATACTAGAGGACACTTATGAAGTTGCAAGTACAAGTTGATCATTGAGCGAGAAGATGAAGGGCCACTAGATTGCAACAACAAATAAAGATCAAGATCATAGTGAAGACTCCCTACCTTCAAGCCTTACAGGGGAGGAAGAGGAATAGAATGTACCATCTTTCAAGAAGACACAAATATAGTAGCATAAAGACTGGCTTGACATTTCCACATCATCATTAAGTCCATGTCATATCTTTTCAAGGTTTCATATGAGTCATCATTTGTGGATGTAATTATGTAATTTTAAGTAATATGAGAAATGTAATGTAAAGTGGAAGTCCAAGAGTCACCTATAGAATGTGAAAATTCATGTAGAAGTCAAATGGTTGAATGGAAGCTCAAGAGTCACGAGGGGAGTCCAAGAGTCACAAGGGAGGTGGAAAGTCACATCATTTGTTATATATAAACCCTCATAGCTCAAGCAAAGAAATTTTAACCTTGGCTCCTCTAACTGGGCATTAAAGAGGAAGATAGTTCTTTTGAGGAGCAAGTGGTAGCTCTAACGCTCCACTATTGGAGCTAGTGGTGTTCATTGTATCGATGTATCTTGGAACTTTCACTTAATACTCAAAGGTCATTGAGCCAACACATGTTCATGCATATTTCGCAAATGTTGTAAGACTGTTCTTTAAATGTTTGTGATATATGTTGTTTTCATTTACATAAATAAATTGAACTATTTTGGTGGCCTTGGTGCTTATCTTGTTGAAGGTTTGTTGTACTTGTTTTAACAATCGTTGCTTCTATGTGAACTATTTCTCTAGTTGATTAATGATTCTTTCATATATATATATTATGCTCGTGTGTATTTATTAGATTGGTACTATCACTCCTCTTCAAGATTCACTTTCATTTTCCGTCATGTGAAAGAACTTTGATACATTCTACAACTGAACATTCCATAAGGCATACTCACTTGTTCATTCAAAAGTACATGTACATTACTCTCTCAGGCTAGCCATCGTAGCTAAGGCAAATATCTAAGAAAAATGGTAGTCGAGCCTTATTTTCGAAAGGGATCCTATATCAAATTGGAGTGAAGTCTAATTGTGACTTTTCATCAGAAAGACTCCCTTGTATGTTGGTAGGTTCCAACACCGTCAACACCAAGGAGACCCTAAGTACAGTCTTCTTGGACGGAAAAGAGAGTTGTTAGAAGAGGCATAAAGTTAATCTCAATGACTGATATTTGAAGGACGAAATAAAGAGGTCAAAAGGTGCAGTTTGATGAGCCCAATTTCATTGTTGGAGAAGGACATATTGTCGTGATATGTGGCATCCATCCAACCTAAAGTTTGTCTTCATTGGAGCAGGCCAGGAAGGCAATAGAGGGAAGAAGTCTCAAAGGAGTTGAGGAGCAACAGTGGGTAGTCTAGAGTTGTTCACAAACAAAGTTGTGTACAACTCAACAGAAGACCCTATGTGTTGCTGCATTGATGGACGAATGATCAACTAAAGGGAAAAATTGTAAGCCGTATTTAGTGACCTAAAGGAGCATGACCATTGATAGAGGAAGAGCTGCAGATTGGGAGTAGAAAAACTAGTAGATGTTTTTAGGGTACAACCAAGAGGAACTGTGATTGTGCACTACATCAGCTAGACAATCAATGTATTTTGTTCTAGGAAGTTTGGTTGTCATAGTTGTTGACAACAAGCCCTATTTTGTATTCTTGTATCAGTGGATGTATGAGGGTGATTATCCTTGGTACGGGGGCCCTAGACAATTTTATTACAAATTGTTAATATAATGAAGTTGGGTTATTGCAAAAATTATAAAAAAATTCCTATTTTGTGCACTGGTTGATTTACTGTTACTTATATTATACTGTGCAAAGTAGTTTGTTGTGGTATTTCGATTGGTAGTGTTAATGGTTCTAAGACCCTAACCTAAATTCCAGTGTTATGGAAAAAAACATTCTCTCTCTAGAAAATCACAAGTGTGAAGAAGTCTCTCTCTTTGTGGTTTGCATTTTCTAGGGCAACTATTGCAGGGGGCCAAATTTTTCTGGGTTACTAGGGCAACTGCTACAGGGTTGAAATTCTGGGAAACTAGCTATTACAGGAGGGCCGAAATCCTGGAAGTGTAGGATCAAGAGAAAAGTGAAATATCATATTGGGTGACTTGACTTCGAGGAGAAGAACAAGTTTAACCATAGGTCTAGGCGTGTCTCTCATTGAATAAGAAGAATTTCCCTATTGAAAAGGTTGTTGGGTTTTTCCCCATAGTGGGTTTTCCCAGGGTAAATATCGTCTCCTTTTTTCGCATAGTGATCTCTACTGCTCTATTGTTATTTATTGTTGAATTTTTGAAGTATAATTGCTGAAAGATATATTGGAATATGCTAAAATAATATCTACATCAAAAGTAATTATGAAAATTTCAGAAATATTGTGCCAACCCTAATTGCATTAGAAAATAAACATCATAATAGAGATTTTGTGAAGGAAGGAAGGAACATTGATATCACCTTAACTGAAACCCTAGAGAGAGAATTTTGTTAAAGTCCTTGCACATTGGGATCTATGGATTCCTCCATAAAATCCTAAAACAAGTTACACGGAGCATCAAATTTTAGAGCTTGGAAAGTCATGATAGATCTTATTCTTGTGAAAAGCAAAGTATTCGATATTGTGACAAGAAAGAATACTGTACCAACAAATGTAGCTAGAAAGAAGAATTTCAAAGAGTATGACATCACGACCATTAGTATAGTAGTAGATTCCATTAGAGATCATCTCATCCCCTACACTACAAAGCATGATACCTCTTGTTGTAGCCCAAACCTGCATAATTAAAATGTCAAAAAAATATTACAGACAAAATCCTTCCAAAGGACGAAAGAGTCTATCTGGGCAGAGAAGTGAAAGCATATATCTATTTTATGTTTCAGAATTGAGTGGTTAAATTTTAAAATGGAAAAGATAAGAATAAATGAGGGTGATGCAACAATGGAAGTTTAAGAACATAATCAAAATAATCAGTTTGTATTTGTATATTCCTTTGTTGACGGAAAATCCTAGGAAACCAATCACTGCTATATTGCATAAAAAAGGCATATAATTTCAAATTGTGGTCATGGAGTTAATCCCTGTTAAAAGGCCCTATATTTAAATTGGCGAAGCCACTAGTTGCAAATGCTTTGCAATTGAGCAGTGTATTGAAGGGGAGAAAAGTGACTAAATTTTGAAAATTATAATGGTTCTAATGACGGAGAAAAATATAGATTTGGGTATATTTGAGGGAATTTCAATAGTTGTTCCTTGAAAGTCCATGACAACGCACACATGTCAATATGAGGGAATAATGAACAAATTCAAAAATTCCTCATAAGATTGGACTGATTTAACTTATAAATAAGTATAGTTATGTTTCTCAAGATCTAGATATGGTAAGGTTTTGCATAAACAAAAGCTTATTTTTCAAGTAGCATCAGTTCAATTTGACAACCAAATTCTCCCATATAGTATATCCAGTCACGGTCTGTAATGAAAATCATTATTATTCCAAGGGAAATTCAAAGAAAATAATCTCAAGTAGCAAAGGTTATGTGTGAGGCTTCACCTCATATTTCACCTCTGAATTAAAATGGCGACACATGACTACCTTTGTAATTTGTTTGGAGAGTATCACTGTAAAAGTAACACCTTTTGAACTTGAATTTGAGGAGTATATGATTTTTTAATTGGTGGAATTTATAAAAAATAATATTTTGGAAATTTTGGAAGGGAAGCACACAAACAACGAAAGAATTTTTGGCTCAGACGAAGTTCCCACACATGCCCACAATCAACGTAGGATCAAAATCAATGGAAACAAAATCTATTTGTGTATGGTTTAATATATTCTCTCACCGCTTTGTGGAATTTAGGCTTTATTTAAAAAAATTAAAATAAAAAACAATGCCAATACCACCCCATGAGGAACAACATGCAAAATACTTCAGGAGTAATTATTGATGCAATTCTGTCATATTTTTGTGGTCCTCGATGAACGCAGGTAGATAATGTAATTTGAAAACGAAGGTTGAAAAGAGTCAAGATTATAACTGTTGATAACGAAGGTTATAACTGTTTTTAAAATTAGTTTTGAAACTAATAAAAAACCGTTAGACTAGAGCAAAAAAACAGGTTGGAGATTAATATTTTGTAGGGGTTCAAAGACTCCAATTTTGGGAGATTTTTAACTGTGTAACACTAAATCTTCCCTGGGGTAAATGATAAATTTTGAAGCAGAACGATTCCAAACTTTTGGTGTTTTATAGTATGTGGGGTTTCTTTCTTATAGTGTATTTTTTACGAATTTGTTGTTCTTCATTGAAGTTTATGTATGATGTAATTGGTCACTTCCTACTATTGGTGCAAATTTATTGATGTTACATCTTATAGAAAAGAATACATGTTCCTTCTTCATGAGGCCTTAATGGGCACTCCAGTAACTTCAACATAATAATTCTCCTTAGTATACTTTGTTACATTCATTTCTTCATTCTCAGTGTTTGAATATTAGATTCCATTAGGCCCAAATTAAAATCAGGTTCATCCTTTAAATTCCTCTTTTTTTCCTACTCATTTCAGAAGTATGTAATCACGCTGGATGGTTTGAAATGTATCGATAAATGAATTTTGATGTGATTATCACCGAAAACATGTCTCAAAAGAATGTAATCATCAAGACAAGGCTAGTAAGATTTCATTAATATCCAAGACTAAGTAGGTATTTCACTCCAGAGTATTTGGTCTCTGGGAATTAAATCTTTTAAAAAGTTCTAAATATATTTTTGGATGTCCTGGGCATTGGTTCCCTTGTAGCCAAGAATTGTCTACAAGGTGAAAACATCATTTGGCATTGTTGTTGAGGAGCAATAGGATGAAATTTTTTTTCCCTTTGTGTTTAAATATATTTCTTGAAGGAGAACAAGATTTAGATTATTGGCTTATTAATCATTCATATGGTGATTTCACTATTGAAGGTTGCACAAAAACCGATGTAGAAGTAGCAGGGAAAGACTAGGTATCAAAGGATGATATTTTTCAAGGAATTCTTATTCTTTTTTTATCAGATCTATTATCTATTTTCTCGTACATGTCAAGATAATTTTTTCCTGTCTCATATACTCAAGCAATTCGAAACCCTCAACTGTGTTCTTTTCCCTGAAACAAGAATACTTATCTTCTTCCAGTATTGTAAATATTGATATTCCTTCCCCTGAATCAAAAATCCAAAATTATGTCTTCATTTCTATCCCTCTTGAAAATGATCGGTCATGTCAACTTGTAAAAAAAAACATTGATTTACCTTCTTTGACAATCCCTGATGTACCTTGTAAACAACCCACTAAAATTCAACTCAAGATCAGGAAATTTGTAAGCCCCTGAAGTTGCCCTCAATCCTTCATGATTATTTGCCAAAATGTTTCAAGTATCTACCTAAATTTAGTGGGGAAGACAGTGTTACAACAAAGCAACATATTTTGGCCTTTGAATGCTTTCTTGACAGACTTGATATTATGCATGAAGATGTATCCTAAGAACATTTTATGATTCGTTAGAAGGAGATGCTAAATAATGACTTCAATATTTAAGGCCAAACTCAATCAGTTCAAGGAAACAATTTCAAGACATTTTCCTGAGGTATTGGGGTGAACTCAAAACTCATGAGAAATATCTCTTAGACTCGTATGCTATGTAGAGGAAGAAGAATGGAACTGTTATTATATTCAATAGAATATTTTAGAGCTTTTATTTAAGCATGCTCAAAGAAATTCGACCCTCTGAAGCTACTTCTATGGTATATTATTCAACAATCTTTCATTTTGATCTAGATTTTAACCTTAGGGAGAGGATACCTATAGCCCTGGAGCATATGCTTATTGATGCCCACGGAATTCAAAATAACCTTTGGGCTTGTGGGAATCTTCCTTGTCAAAATTTGCAATGAAAATATGGAAAAAAACCAATAGGAGAAGGAATCTGAACAAAATTCATCATATTTGAGTTTGTATGTGTTTAAAAGGAAGATGCATCATCTTCAAACTTTTCCCGTTCTTCTAATATTATAGTTTACAAATCAGATTTTTCCAAGGAGTCAAACAATTTTGCCAACAAGATATTTTTACATGTGCAATAGATTTTTTTCCTTTCATGAAATGATGAATGGCTTTGATTTGGGATTTCTTGAAGATCCTATTGTTAAAGATGATGGTAGAAACCTACACTATACAATAGTTTTTTCTAGCAATGATGAAAATACTCTAATTTTTGATATTAAATTGCAACATCACCAATTTATTGCAAAGCAACATGTGTCATATTCTTTGAAATTTTCATCTCAAATTAATTTCACTCCACAAGGGTGGTGTGATAACTTGAACCAAGAGCTATCCAAACATATTTCAATTTTTTTCTCAAATTATGATAAGGAGATAGTTGTTATGGAGCCCAAATAAAATGTCAAAGTTATTGATCAAGAAGACATTGACACTCATAATTTTTATGATCTTATAACAATATATATGGAGGTTTTGAGCAATTTTGAGATGTCATATTTGTTGCAATAGGTACTTCCTTCTAAGTATGTCCTACTTCTTATTGAAGCTTTCTTATCCACTTTATTTTCTCTTTTAAAATCTCAACAAGGAGATAGAATAAGGGCAAGTAGTCAAATGCTAAAATGGTATCATTAGAAGGTTGATTATACTTGATTAAAGTCAGTATTGTATATAGGCAAGGCCCTTGTATATAAATAAGCTCAATAAATGAGCATTTGATTTATAGTTGCAGTAGTTTTAATTCAATATTTTAGTTTTACAAATTGGAGAATAAGGATGAAATGTCTAGGAGAAATAAGTTTAAGGGAGATTTCCAGATTTTATAGTTAAAAGGTTCAGTTTTTGTTTTTACTTCATACCCAATAAGGCTACTAGCATGTTGTTTCTAGTGTCTTGTAGGTCAAGACACTGTCCCTAGTTGGAGCCGATGTTGTAGCTCAAACCCGCATAATTAAAATATCAAGTAATTTATAGGAAAAATCCATCCAAAGGACGAGAAAGTCTGTTTGGGTAGAGAAGTGAAAGCATATATCTATTTTATGTTCCAAAATTGAGTGGTTAAAATTTAAAATGGAAAATATAAGAACTAATGTGGGTGATGCAAAAGCGGAAGCTGAAGAACATAATCAATCAATTTGTCTTTGCATATTCCTTGGTTGATGTAAAAGCCTAGGAGATTAGTCACTACTATATCACATAAAAAGGGAATATAATTTCAATTTGTGGTTGTGGAGTTAATCCACATTAAAAGGTCCTATATTTAAATTGGCAAAACCACTAGTTGCAAATGCTTTGCGATTGAGCGCTATATTGAAAGGAAGAAAAACAACTAAATTTTGAAAATTATAATATTCTAATGATGAAGAAAAATATAGATTTGGATGTATTTAAGAGTTTTTAAAGGGAATTTCAGTAGTTGGTCCTCCAAAGTCTGTGACAATGCATAAAAACAAATATGAGGGAATAGTGAACGAATTCAAAAATGCCTGATAAGATTGCACTGATTTAACTTATCAATAAGTCTAGTTATGTTTCTAAAGATCTAGATATGGTAAGGTTTTGCATAAACAAAATCTTATTTTTCAAGTAGCATCAGTTCAATTTGACAACCAGCTTCCCCCATCTAATATATCCAATCATGGTCTATAATTAAAATCATTATTATTCCAAGGGAAAGTCAAAGAAAATAATCTTGAAAGGGATACAAAGGTTATGTGTGAGGCTTCACCTCATATTATGTTTTTCACCTCTACAATAAAATGGCGACACATGGCTAACTTTGTAATTTGTTTTGAGAGTATCATTGTAAAAGTAGCACCTTTTGAACTTGAATTTGAGGAGTATATGATTTTGTACTTGGTGGAATTTATAAAAAAACTATCTTGGAAATTTTGGAAGGGAAGCACACAGACAACGAAAGAATTTTTGGCTCGGACGAAGTTCTCACATATGCCCACAATCGATGTAGACACCAAATTTATGATCTAAAGATCCACATGTCGCCATGAGTCCCCATATTTGTTAAATCTATCAAGAGCATACATATGAATAGCATAAACAAAACTATTGAACAAAAATAAGAGAAGTCTGATTCTCAATCCATGAGATGAACTCTTATTGGAATCTCAATCTATATAGGAGCAATGAATACATTATTATATAGTTTACATATTTCTAATTTGATTATCCATTACCTGACTAATATACTGTCCCTAATAATTTGCTGAATGATCACTGACTACATCTATTAATTTTTTGTCCTAATTCTGATAACTCAGAACACAAAATTTGCTGGCTAATTTGTCAACAATTACATAACTCAGTTTAGGCATTATCCTCAACACTCCCCCTTAATGCTTAATAAGGTGATTCCAAGCATATCCCTTGACATGTCTTCGAACTTCCCTTTAGGTAGTGCTTTGGTAAATATATTTGCAAGCTATTCATTTGTTGTACAAAACTTTATTTCAATTTCTCCTTTTGCCACATAGTCTCTTATGAAATGATATTTGATATAAATGTGTTTGGTGCGATTATGAAACACTGGATTTTTAGTTATGGAAATGGTAGAAAAGTTATCACTGTAAATAGTTGTGGCATATTTTGGTTCTTGTTTTAGATCTAACAATACTTTCTTCAACCAAATTGCTTCACATGTTGCTGTTGTTGCTGCAATATGCTCTGCCTCTATAGAAGACTATGACATAGTTGGTTGCTTATTTGAACACCATAATACTACACCTAATCAAAGGTTGAATACATAACTTGAAGTGATTTTCGTATCATCAAAAGATCCAGCCCAATCACTATTTGTATAACCAACCAACCCAAAATTATTTGATGAAGTATACCAAATTCCACAATTTCTTGTTCCACAGAGATACCTCAAAATTATTTTTGCTGCTCCAAAATGAATCTTACTTGGACTTTGCATGAATCTAGAAATCAAGCCTACTGCATGCATAATATTAGGCCTAGTGGTAGTAAGATACAAAAGGCTTCCTACCAAACTCCTATAGAATTGAGCATCTACCTTTTCAGCTCCATCTTCTACATAAATCTTTTCATTTGTATTCATGGGTGTGCTCATGGGTTTACAATTTCCCATTTTCCATTTTTTAAGAAGATTTGAAACATATTTTTCTTGCGAAATAAAAATTCCATCATTCATCTATGCCACTTCTATGCCAAGAAAATAATGGAGAAAACCCAAATCAATCATTTCAAATTCAGTCATCATAGCCTGCCTGAACTCTTCCACTAACAAATCACTTGAAGATGTGTATATCAAGTCATCTAAATATAAGCACACAATTACTATATCATTACCATTTGACTTGATATATAATGTGTGTTCATTTTCACTTCTATTAAACCCCTTTTCCAAAAAATAAGTGTCAATTCTACTGTACCATGCTCTTGGAGCTTGTTTAAGCCCATAAAGATCCTTTTTCAGTTTGTAGACTTTGTGTCCATTTCCTGCTTCTTCATATCCTTGGGGATGGTGAACATATACGTCTTCTTTCAACTCACCATTTAGAAAGGCTGATTTAACATCAAATTGATAAACTAACCATTTATATTGTGCTGCCAATGCAAAAATAGTTCCGATTGTATCAAATCTTGCAACAAGAGAATATGTTTTATTGTAGTCAATACCTGGTTTTTGAGCATATCCCTTTGCTACTAACCTTGCTTTGTGTCTTTATATTGATCCATCCGTTTCATACTTGGTTTTATACAACCATTTCACCCCAATGACTTCTTTTTCAGTAGGAGGATCCACAAGCTCCCATGTTTCATTCTTTTTAATTGCTACCATCTCTTCATCCATTGCTTTGCACCAAACTAACTCTTTTACTGCATCTTCAAAACATCTTGGCTCTGCTTCAATTTGAGACATCAAAGAAAAATTAGTATAACCATAAATTTCATTTAAAGATTTTATCTTTTTTCAGAGGAAGACTTGGACTTGAAACATGACTTGAAGTAGCAGAAGATGATGGAGTGGATGTGGCCTCTGAAGTATTTTGATTACTGGATGGATTTGCAGAAACAAAAGATTCATCTTCTTGTACAACAATACTTGGATTTTGTTGTTGCACATCATGATTCCACTGCCATTCTTCTTTCTCATCAAATAACACATCACAGCTAATCATTAATTTTCAGTTTCTGGATTGTACAATCTATAACCGTTGGTTTCCTCACAATATCCAATAAAAATTCATTTCACACTTTTATCGTCAAGCT
This sequence comes from Pinus tabuliformis, assembly GCA_031772625.1. NCBI lineage: Eukaryota > Viridiplantae > Streptophyta > Pinopsida > Pinales > Pinaceae > Pinus > Pinus tabuliformis. The sequence continues at coordinate 353,490,993 of CM062820.1, read as the reverse complement.
TTCTTCTCTTTTTAGTAGGAACATGAGCATAGGCAATGTAACCAAAGACCCTTAAATGAGAAATATTGGGTTTTCTTCCACACCATGCTTCATAAGGGGTGATATTTTGCACACTTCTTTTTGGGCATCTATTAAGAAAATAAACAGATGTATCTACAACTTCAGCCCAAAAAATGTTTGGAAGGTTTTTACCTTTCATCATGCTCCTTGCCATCTCAACAATTGTTATATTCTTACGTTCAACAATTCCATTATGTTGGGGAGTATAACTAGCTGTTAATTGCCTTTGAATTCAATTCATTTTATAATAAGAATCAAACTTATTAGAAGTGAATTATCCCCCTCTATTTGTGCGTAATGCTTTTAGACAATAACCACTTTGCTTTTCCACAAGAGATTTAAATTGTTGAAATATGACAAATGCATTATATTTTTCTTTAAGGAAATATACCCATGTTATTTTACTAAAATTACTAAAAGCATCCACAAAAATAATGAAATACTTATTTTTGTTGAGAGACAAAGTTTGCATAGGACCACATATATCTTCATGTGCTAGTTCCAATGGTTTACTTGCTCTCCATGACTTTCCCACTGGAAATTAATCTCTATGTTGCTTACCAAGAATACACCCTTCACAGACTTTATCAATAGAACCAATAAGTGGTAACCCTTTGACCATTTGCTTGTTATAAAACAATTTCAAGCCTTTCATATTCAAATGTCCATACCGTATGTGCCATAGTCAGGAACTATCATTAGAAGCAACATTTAATGTTGTACTTGCTTCACAAGGGAGATTGAAAGCAAAAATTCTATTTTGCAGCATATTAGTCTTAGCAATAATTTTACTATGATCACCTTGAAAACAAATAAATATCCCTTTTCAAGGAGTTTCCCCACACTCAACAAAATATGTGCTAGACCAGGAACATATAAAACATCATTAATGTGCTTTGGTTTTCCTTGTTTTGTCTTCACAACAATTGTTCCCTTACCTTTAGCTTCAACTAGCTTGTCATCTCCGAATAATACATCAGATTTTGTAGATTCATCTATCTCTACAAATCCATCTTTGTTTCTTGTCATGTGATTGTTGCAACCACTATCCATAAGCCACACCTCTTTGAAAACATTATTAGTTGAATCAAAAGCCAAGAATAAGGTGCCAACCTCTTATTTTTCTTCAGAAAAATTAGCTTGTTGTTTTTGTTTTTTCCACCACTTTCTTTCATAATGGCCAAATCTTTTACAATAAAAACACTGAACTTGGGATTTATTAAATATTTTACCTCCATCACTGTCATCATTACCTCTTCCTTTGTTGTATGTGGAAAAAAATCTTCCTCGACCTCTGCCTCCTTTGTATATTTGTCCTCTTCCTCTTCCTCTTCCAAAAGTGTTCTGGCTTTCCTCATGAGAGGAACCACTTTTGTCTTTGAAAATATTTCCTCTTGCTTGAAAAGCTTGTTCAATAGATTTTTCAGAAAATCTATTGATTCTTTTATCATGAGATTGAAGAGACCCCATTAGATCATTCACAGACAACTGAGTTAGATCCTTAGACTCCTCAATAGCAACAACAACCCCATTAAATTTTGTAGGCAAACTTCTTAAAATCTTCTCAACAATTTTTTGTTCTTTTAAATCTTCTCCATAAGACCTAATTTCATTCACTATACCCATAACTCCAATGAGAAAATCTTGAATAGATTCAGAGTTTTGCATGCACAAAGTTTCAAATTCTCTTCTTAAGGACTGCAACTTAACAATTTTCACCTTATGAGTTCCTTGATATGCTTGCTGCAAAGAATCCCATGCCTCCTTTGACTTTGTTACTCCAAATAGTCTTGGAAAAACAGGATCATGCGCTGTTTGTTGGATTAGGAAGTGAGCCTTTGAATCCTTCTTACAATTTTCCTTTAGTAGGTTTCTTTGGTCTTGAGTCCAGTGGGAAGTGTTTGAGAATATGGTTTTGTATATCCATTCTCTACGAAATCCCACAAATCTTGAGAGAGAAACAATGTTTTCATCTTAATGCTCCAAAAGCCAAAGTTCTCACCTTTAAACACTGGTATTTGTGGCTGAGAAATATTCATATTGTTGGCCATTGTTGCTAACTGCTGAGCACTCCCACCAATAACTTGAATCTGCACATACTTCACAAAATTATGAAAACTCTTGCTAATGGCTTTCACAAACTTTTGAAACCTCCTGCCAACAACAAACTTTTGAAACCTCCTGCCAACAACACACACTTTACATATAAATCATCTCTCTTAACTTAGCTCTAATACCATGTTAAATCTATGAAGAGCATACATATGAAAAACATAAACAAAACTAATGAACAAAAATAAGAGAAGTCTGATTCTCAATCCATGAGCTGAACTCTCATTAGAATCTCATATCTACATAGGAGCAATGAATATAATATTATATAGCTGACATATTTCTAATTTGATTATCCATTATCTGACAAATCTACTGTCCCTAATAATTCGCTGAATGATCATTGACTACATCTATTAATTTTCTGTCCTAATTCTAATAACTCAGAACACAAAATTTGCTGGCTAATTTATGAGCAATTACATAACTCAGTTTAAGCATTATCCTCAACAATATCATCAAAATCAATAGAAAATAAATCTATTTGTATATGGTTGAACATATTCTCTCACCATTTCTTTGGAATTTAGGATTTATTTAAAAATAAACAAAAGAAAATCAACAATGCCAATACTAGCCCACGAGGAACAACATGCAAAATACTTCTGTATTGCCACAATGTATGTTGTGTTGGTGTTGTCAAACTCGTCACTCCATTGACAATTATTGTCAACCAAAATCTCATTACCATGATATCACAAGGTATTTTTGGATAAGGTGCTACATGACATGTGGGCCTAACAGTTATATAACAACCATTTTTAAATGAAATTTTTTAACAATCTAAAGTTTATAATTATTTATGCATTTCTGTCATATTCTTGTGGTCTTTGATCATCCAGGTAGATATAGTGGATTATTTTGTTTTTTAACAACTCAAATCAATTATGAATAGAGTACCGACATGTCGACATGCTAGAAGATAAGCGATAGGGAACTATCGGGAAGCTGTATTTCAAAACCACCCATCTACAGATCGATGACCAGAACTTATCTCAACGATACACCTCATCATTTCCAGAAACTGCCAAAGGAAGTCTCCGGAGGTAGTTTATGATTTTCTCAAAACTATTCATGGATTTTTATGACGTATGCATGACGACAGCCGGGCCCAGCGTACCTCTCACCTCACTTCTAATATGGCTTTATATTCCCATTTAAGGTTGAAAGAAACCGTAATGTAATTTGAAAACAAAGGTTGAAAAGAGTCCAGATTTGTTTTGTAAGGGTGGATCGATTTCTATATATATATAATAAAAACTTATAAAAAGAATATTTTTATAACTATTTTTAAAATTAGTTTTCAAACTAATAAAAAATTGTTAGGCTAGGAGCAAAAACAAAGTCGAAGATTAATATTTTGTAGGGGTTCAGGGACTCCAATTTTGGGAGATTTTTAACTGTGTAACATTAAATCTTCTTTGCGGTAAATGATAAATTTTGAAGCAGAATGATTCCAAACTTTTGGTCTTTTATAGTGCGTGGTGTTTTTCTCTTGTAGCGTTCTTTTTCCAAATTTGTTTTTTTCATTGAAGTTTATGTTTGATGCAATAGGTCACTTCCTACGATTGGTGCAAATTTGTTGATGTTACATCTTGTAGCAAAGAATACATGTTCCTTCTTCATCCGGCCTTAATGGGCACTCCATTAACTTCAACACAATCATTTTTCTTTGTTTACTTTGTTACATTCATTTGTTCATTCTGATTGTTTGAAGATTGGATTCCATTAGGCCCAAATTAAAATCATGTTCATCCTTCAAATTCCTCTTCTTATCGTACTAATTTAAGAAGTATGTAATCATCAAGAAAAGGCTAGTTTGATGATATTTCATTAATCTCCAAGACTAAGTAGGTATTGCACTCCAGAGTATTTGGTCTCTGGGCATTAAATCTTCTAAAAAAATTTAAATATATTTGTAGATGTCCTGGACAATGGTTCCCTTGCAACCAAGAACTGTCTACAGGGTGACAACATCAATTGCCGTTGTTGTCGGGGAGCGAAGGAATGAAGAAATTTTTCCCGGGGTGTTTAAAAATTTTTGTTGAAGGAGAAAAATATTTAGATTATTGGCTATTAATCATTAATCTGGTGATTTCACTAGCGAAAACTGCATAAAAACCGATGAATAAGTAGTAGGGAAAGACTAGGTATCAGATGATGGTATTTTTCAAGGAATTCTTATTCTTTTTTATTGGTTCTATTATCTATTTTCTTGTACATGTCAAGATAAATTTTTCCTGTCTCATATACTCAAGCAATTCCAAACCCTCAACTGTGTTCTTTCCCCTAAAACAAGAAGATTTATCTTCTTCCTGTATTGCAAATATTGATCTTATTCCTTCCTCTGAATCAAAATTCCAAAATGATGTCTTCATTTCTATCCCTCTTGAAAATGATCGGTCCCCATGTCAACTTGTAAAAAAAAACATTGATTTACCTTCTTTGAAAATCTTTGATGTACCTTGAAAACAATGTTGAAAATGCAACAAGATGATGGAGCTTAGTGGAAAGGAGTCGCCTTCACTCAGTGGGCCTGCAGGCTATTTTTGGCGCAAAGTCTATTTTTAGACTATGTATTTTTTTAGACATATGGATCATGGTCTATGAGTTGCAGGATGCTATTTGTGGATGATTGGTCATGTTGGTAAAAATAGATGGACTTCTATTTTTAGACATATGGGCAGAGTCTATTTTTAGACTGCCAGGCTGAAAATAGAATAGTCAAATATTATTAGCTCATAATAATATTTGGACTATAAACATTATCTTATCCTCTTGGAGCACTTCAATTTGAGCTACAGATGTGGCACATGCAGCTGTCAGAAGGAAATATGCTTTTCTTGTGGGTTAGTTGAGCTATTGCATGGTGGACTTCAGTTAGAACTCATGTGGTTGAGTTTTGGTGGAGTTGATGGAGTTGTGTTCAGTTTGACTTGGTTAAACTAGTTGTATTTAGTCTAACTGCAAATACACTAGTGATGAGTGATGTGAATTAATTGTTAAATTAATTCACTAATTATTAACTTATAAAGCAACTAAAGCATACATCAGTTAACTCAGTCCATGGACAGTTCAGTGGAGACAGGTGTTAGAGGTTGAGATTGCTATCAGTTGTGACTATAGTTGTGCATGAGATCTTTCACAATCAGTGGGATTGAGTAATTCCAATGAGGATTGCGTGGTTCAACCAAGGAAATATGAGTTTTATTCAGCCATTCATCATTATTCTCATGCAGGATTGTGCAATGGAGGCAGGCAGACAATGGAAGAGATTTGAACCTGTGATTGATTCAGATTTGAGCTAGTTTGTGTGTAACAGGTGGAGATAGTACTGAGTACTTGTGAGGAGTATTGTACTATGTATTGTTACATGTTCTCAATCATTATAATATACAGATAGTGTGGGGTTTTCAGTTGTATGCTTTACCCGGGTTACATACTGTGTTAATGTGCGCATGCGATTGATGTTTCATTGTTTTTAATTCTGCAAAATTGGTGATCAACATAGAGGAGGTGATCAACATAGATGGACTTATATTATTCAGAAAGTGTTTACATTTTATTTCTTCAGGCAGAGTCTATAATCGGGCTAGGTAGCCTCTGGATTCATCCTTCCTTTGGAAGGTGAGATATAGGGTAAAAGCCCATACAGTCAATCTCTGTACGAGAAATACATTGTTCTCACGAATTTTAGATCAGAGGCAGTTGAGTTTTGAGCTGGTGGAATTCGAATTTGCAGCAGTGTTTTCTTGGTGTCAACGTTGCAATGTCTTTCAACGGATTGCGATTGGAGTATGCTCTTGAGGGCAGCTCGAAATATATTGCATGGAAGGACAAGATGGAGGCGGTGTTAGATAATAATGGGCTGAAGGAGTTCATAGAGGCTGAGGTCCCAAAGCCTACTGATACTGCGCAAGTTGATGCTTGGCAAAAGAAGACAACAAAGTGTCGAAGGATTCTGTTGGAGGGCGTGAAGGATCACATTGTGTCCAGCCTGCATGGAAAGGCTTCTCCATACTTGATGTGGAAAGCGTTGATAGATTTATTCCAAAGCAAGAGTGACCAGAGGAAGTTGGCGCTCAAGGATAAACTCAGAAACATTAAGTGTGAGAATGGAGACAGTATGCCCAGGTATCTCACGAAGTTCACTCAATGTCGGGATGAGATGGGAAGTGTGGGGGTGACTGTCGATGATGAGGACTTGGTGAGCTTGGCTCTCCTTGGTCTTCCAAAGAGTTTGCATTCCTATTAGGACTCTGTCAATGGTCGGGAGAAACTGCTAGGATGGGAGAGACTTTGGTCGGATCTTGTGCAAGAGGAGATCAGACGAAGCACCAGAGATAGTTCTTCATCCATGCATGATGAGGAGAACTGTGCCTTAGCAAGTAAGGTGAAGAAGGGCAAGGAGAAGGGTTCTCTTTTCGAATCCAGTTCTTCCAATGATGGGAAGAAGGTTGACAAATTGAAAATGCGATGCTTTCATTGTCATGAGGTGGGCCATTATGCCACAAATTGTCCACGGAGGAAATCCAAGAAGGGATCCAAGAAGGATCTGAAGGTGAGGCACTTGCTTCACAGTTTGAGTTGGATTTCACACTCTTTGCATGCATGGTTTCATCCATGGTGGGAAGTGGTTGGTTTCTTGATAGTGGAGCTTCTTTCCACATGACCGGAGACAAGAGTTTGTTCAGTACTTTGGAGGAGAAATATCTCCAGATACTCATAGTGATGGGTAATGATGAGAAGTATAGTGTCTCGGGTGTAAGCACGGTTATTTTTCAGAGGGAGCATGGAGCTCACCTTACCTTAACCGATGTAAAGTATGTACCAGGACTGAAGAGAAACTTGGTGTCGATCGCGATGCTGGAAGACAGAGGCTATGATGTAGTCTTCAGTAAGGGAAAGGTTTTCCTTAGACACATCATCACTAGACAGGTGAAGCAGATTGGTTCACGGGTCAAGAACCTGTATGCTCTTGAGGTTCAAGATGCATGCAAAACCTTGAGCAGCGAGGCAACTGATGGAGACTTGGTGGTTAAGAGGGATCGTATATTACCTCTCAACATGCAGAGCTAGAAGAAGTCTCAGACGATTGTGGAGGAGCCACGATTGGTGAAGCAGCTTCAGGAGGTTGTGGAGCAACCAAAATAAGGGAAGCTGAGAGGAGATCGAGTAGAGACATCTACTCATGTAGAGACCTCCAGTAGGGGGAAACTTCGAGCCAGGTGGGCTGAGGGATAACATGCAGCCATACCTCCAGGCAGGAGGTGGGGTGATGTGGATTGATCGTCCCAAGGAGGAGGGGCAGGATCTTTGAGGTACCCAACCTCTTGGATGAGACCTTGCTATGGGAGCCCCAATGTGGAGTAGTAGGAACTGACTGATTGGATAAAGACAGATGCGGATGGAGCAGCAGAGAGAGCGACAATGTAGGGAATCCCAGGACAGCGCATAACTAGCAGGCTGCAGCTATGCGAGAGGCACAAGTGTTTTGCACAGTGCTAGGTGGCACAGAGAAGTGTGCAATGGTGCGAGATGCATGGAGATGTTGCAGTAGCACAGATGTCAGAGAGGGAGCACTTAGAAGTAGGTAGAGCTTCAGCATCAGAGTATGTTCCTAGCCAAACAGAGTGGTCAGTTGGGAGTTTTTTTGTTCCAAGTGTTATTGGAGCAAGTGGACCGGGCAAATGTGTTGCATGTAGAACATTCCAGAGTTGCAGGATAGGGGTTGCAGATAATCCATATCTTGTTGAGAGGGAGTGTTGAAAATGCAACAAGATGATGGAGCTTAGTGGAAAGGAGTCGCCTTCACTAAGTGGGCCCATAGGCTATTTTTGGCGCAAAGTATATTTTTAGACTATGTTTATTTTTAGACATATGGATCATGGTCTATGAGTTGCAGGATGCTATTTGTGGATGATTGGTCATGTTGGTAAAAATAGATGGACTTCTATTTTTAGACATATGGGCGGAGTCTATTTTTAGACTGCCAGGCTAAAAATAGAATAGTCGAATATTATTAGCTCATAATAATATTTGGACTATAAACATTATCTTATCCTCTTGGAGCACTTCAGTTTGAGCTATGTGGCACATGCAGCTGTCAGAAGGAAATACGCTTTTCTTGTGGGTCAGTTGAGCTATTGCATGGTGGACTTCAGTTAGAACTCATGTGGTTGAGTTTTGGTGGAGTTGATTGTGGAGTTGATGGAGTTGTGTTCAGTTGTACTTGGTTAAACTAGTTGTATTTAGTCTAACTGAAAATACACTAGTGATGAGTGATGTGAATTAGTTGTTAAATTAATTCACTAATTATTAACTCATAAAGAAACTAAAGAATACATTAGTTAACTCAGTGCATGGACAATTCAGTGGAGACATGTGTTAGAGGTTGAGATTGCTATCAGTTGTGACTATAGTTGTGCATGAGATCTTGTACAATCAGTGGGATTGAGTAATGCCACTGAGGATTGCATGGTTCAGCCAAGGAAATACGAGTTTTCTTCAGCCATTCATCATTATTCTCATGCAGGATTGCGCAGTGGAGGCAGGCAGACAGTGGAAGAGATTTGAACCTGTGATTGATTCAGATCTGAGCTAGTTTGTGCGTAACAGGTGGAGATAGTACTGAGTACTTGTGAGGAGTATTGTACTATGTATTGTTACATGTTCTCAATCATTATAATATATAGATAGTGTGGGGTTTTCAGCTGTATGCTTTCCCCGGGTTACATACTGTGTTAATGTCTGCATGCGATTGATGTTTCATTGTTTTTAATTCTGCAAAATTGATGATCAACATAGAGGAGGTTATGTATTATGCATGTATTCCGCAATAGTGTATAATCAGGATAATCTATGTGAATAAGTGTCATATTATTCAAAATTTCTACAAACAACCCACTAAAATTCAACTGAAGATCAGGAAATTTGTAAGCCCCTGAAGTTTCCCTCAATCCTTCATCATTATCTGCCAAATTGTTTCAAGTATCTACCTAAATTTAGTGGGGAAGACAGTGTTACAACAGAACAACATATTTTGGCCTTTGAATGCTTTCTTGACAGACTTGATATTATGCATGAAGATGTATTCTAAGAACATTTTATCATTCGTTAAAAGGAGATGCTCAATAGTGACTTCAATATTTAAGGGCAAACTCAATCAGTTCATGGAAATAATTTCAAGACATTTTCCTGAGGTATTGGGGTGAACTCAAAACTCATGAGAAATATCTCTTAGAGTTGTATGATATGTAGAGGAAGAGAAATGTAACTATTACTATATTCAATAGAATATTTCAGAGCTTTTATTTAAGCATGCCCAAAGAAATTCGACCCTCTGAAGCTACTTCTATGGTATATTATTCAACAATCTTTCATTTTGATCTAGATTTTAACCTTAGGGAGAAGATACCTGCAACCCTGGAGCATATGTTTATTGATGCCCACGAAATTGAAAATAACCTCCGGGCTTGTGGGAATCTTCCATGTCAAAATTTGCATGCAAATATGGAAAAAAACCAATAGGAGAAGGAATCTTAACAAAAATCATCATATTTGAGTTTGTATGTGTTTAAAAGGAAGATGCATCATCTTCAAACTTTTCTCATTATTCTAACCTTACAGTTTGAAAATCAGATTTTTCCAAGGAGTCAAACAATTTTTCCAACAAGATGTTTTTACATGTGCAATAGATTATTTTTCCTTTCATGAAATGATGAATGGCTTTGATATGGGATTTCTTGAAGATCCTATTATTAAAGATGATGGTAGACACCTACACTATACAAGAGTTTTTTCTAACAATGATGGAAATACTCTAATTTTCGATATTAAATTGCCACATCACCAATTTATTGCAAAACAACATGTGTCATATTCTTTGAAATTTTTATCTCAGATTAATTTCACTTCACAAGAGGTGTGTGATAAATTGAACCAAGAGCTATCCAAATATATTTCAATTTTTTTCTCAAATTATGATAAAGAGACAGTTGTTATGGAGCCCAAAGAAAATGTTGAAGTTGTTGGTCAAGAAGACATTGACTCTCATATTTTATGATCTTATAGCAATATATATGGAGTTTTTGGGAAATTTTGAGATGTCATCTTTGTTGTAGCAGGTACTTCCTTTTGAGGTACTACTTATTATTGAAGCTTTCTTATCCACTTTATTTTCTCTTTTAAAATCTCAACAAGGAGATAGAATAAGGGCAAGTAGTCAAATTCTAAAATGGTATCATTGGAAGGTTGATTATACTTTATTAAAGTCAGTATTGTATACAGGCAAGGCCCTTGTATATAAATTTGCTCAATAAATGAGCATTTGATTTATAGTTGCAGTAGTTTTAATTCAATATTTCAGTTTTACAAATTGGAGAATAAGGATCAAATGTCTAGGAAAAATAAGTTTCAGGGAGATTTCTAGATTTTACAGTTAAAAGGTTCAGTTTTTGTTTTTACTTCATACCCAATAAGGCTACTAGCATGTTTTTCTTAGTGTCTTGCAGGTCAAGACACTGTCCCTAGTTGGAACCGATGTTGTAGCTCAAACCCGCATAATTAAAATATCAAATAATTTTACAGGAAAAATCCATCCAAAGGAAGAGGGAGTCTGTTTGGGTAGAGAAGTGAAAGCATATATCTATTTTATGTTCTAGAATTGAGTGGTTAAATATTAAAATGGAAAAGATAAGAACTAATGCGGCTGATGCAAAAGCGAAAGTTGAAGAACATAATCAATCAGTTTGTCTTTGCATATTCCTTTGTTCATGTAAAAGCCTAGGATATTAGTCACTACTATATCGCGTAAAAAAGGCATATAATTTCAATTTGTGGTTGTGGAGTTAATCCACGTTAAAAGGTCCTATATTTAAATTGGAAAAACCAATAGTTTCAAATGCTTTGCGATTGAGCGGTGTATTGAAGGGAAGAAAAACACTAAATTTTGAAAATTATAATGATTCTAATGATGAAGAAAAATATAGATTTGGATGTATTTAAGAGTTTTTAAAGGGAGTTTCAGTAGCTAGTCCTCCAAAGTCCGTGACAATGCATAAAAACCAAGATGAGGGAATAGTGAACGAATTCGAAAATGCTTGATAAGATTGAACTGATTTAACTTATAAATAAGTCTAGTTATGTTTCTCAAGATCTAGATATGGTAAGGTTTTGCATAAACAAAAGCTTATTTTTCAAGTAGCATTAGTTCAATTTGACAACCAAATTCCCCCATCTAATATATCCAGTCATGGTCTATAATGAAAATCATTATTATTCCAAGGGAAAGTAAAAAAAAATAATCTGAAAAGGGAGACAAAGGTTATGTGTGAGGCTTCACCTCATATTATGTTTTTCACCTCTAAAGTAAATGGCGACACATGGTTACCTTTGTAATTTGTTTTGAGAGTATCATTGTAAAATTAGCACCTTTTGAACTTGAATTTGAGGAGTATATGATTTTGTATTTGGTGGAATTTATTAAAAAACTATCTTGGAAAATTTGGAAGGGAAGCACATAGACAACGAAATAATTTTTGGCTAGGACGAAGTTCTCACACATGCCCACAATCAATGTAGACTCAAAATTTATGATTTAAAGATCCACATGTCACCAAGAGTCCCCATATCTATTAAATCTATCAAGAGCATACATATGAAAAACATAAACAAAACTAATGAACAAAAATAAGAGAAGTCTGATTCTCAATCCATGAGATGAACCCTCATTGTAATCTCATATCTGCATAGGAGCAATGAATACATTATTATATAACCAACATATTTCTAATTTGATTATCCATTATCTGACTAATCTACTGTCTCTAATAATTTGTTGAATGATCACTTATTAATTTGTTGTCCTAATTCTGATAACTTAGAACACAAAATTTGCTGGCTAATTTGTCAGCAATTACATAACTCAGTTTAAGAATTATCCTCAACACTCCCCCTTAATGCTTAATGAGGTGCTTCCAAGCATATCCCTCATATCTTCGAACTTCCCTTTAGTTAGTGCTTAGGTAAATATATCTGCAAGCTGTTCATTTGTTGTACACAACTTTATTTCAATTTCTCCTTTTGCCACATAGTGTTTTATTATGATATTTGATATCAATGTGTTTGGTGCGATTATGAAACACTGGATTTTTAGTTATGGCAATGGTAGACATGTTATCACAGTAAATAGTTGTGGCATATTTTGGTTCTTGTTTTAGATCTACCAATACTTTCTTCAACTAAATTTCTTCATATACTCTGCCTCTGTAGAAGACAATGAAATAGTTGGTTGCTTCTTTGAACACCATAATGTTGCACCTGATCCAAGGTTGAATACATAACCTGAAGTGATTTTTCTATCATCAAAAGATCCAGCCCAATCACTATCTGTATAACTAACCAACCCAAAATTATTTGATGAAGTATACCAAATTCCATAATTTCTTGTTCCATAGAGATACCTCAATTTTTTTTTTGCTGCTCCAAAATGAATGTTACTTGGACTTTGCATGAATATGGAAATCAAGCTTAGTGCATGCATAATATCAGGCCTAGTGGTAGTAAGATACAAAAGGCTTCCTACCAGACTCCTATAGAATTGAGCATCTACCTTTTCAACTCCATATTCTACAAAAATCTTTTCATTTGTATTCATGGGTGTGCTCATGGGTTTACAATTTCCCATTTTCCATTTTTAAAGAAGATTTGAAACATATTTTTCTTATGAAATAAAAATTCCATCATTCATCTATGTCACTTCTATGCCAAGAAAATAATGGAGCAAACCTAAATTAGTGATTTCAAATTCAGTCATCATAGCCTGCGTGAACTCTTCCACTAACAAATCACTTGAAGATGTGTATATCAAGTCATCTACATATAAGTACACAATTATTATATCATTACCATTTGACTTGATATATAATGTGTGTTCATTTTCACTTCTATTAAACCCCTTTTTGAAAAAATAAGTGTCAATTATACTGTACCATGCTCTTGGATCTTGTTTAAGCCCATAAAGATCCTTTTTCAGTTTGTAGACTTTGTGTCCATTTCCTACTTCTTCATATCCTTGGGGCTAGTGAACATACATCTTCTTTCAACTCACCATTTAGAAAGGTTGATTTAACATCAAATTGATAAACTAACCATTTATATTGTGCTGCCAATGCCAAAATAGTTATGATTGTATCAAATCTTGCAGCAGGAGCATATGTTTCATTGTAGTCAATACCTAGTTGTTGAGCATATCCCTTTGCTACTAACCTTGCTTTGTGCCTTTGTATTGATCCATCAGCTGCATACTTGGTTTTATACAACCATTTCACCCCAATTAATTCTTTTTCAGTAGGAGGATCCACAAGCTCCCATGTTTCATTCTTTTTAATCGCTACCATCTCTTCATCCATTGCTTTACACCAAACTAGATATTTTACCGCATCTTCAAAACATCTTGACTCTGCTTCAATCTGAGACATCAAAGAAAAATTGGTATAACCATAAATTTCATTTAAAGATTTCGTCTTTTTCGGAGGAGGACCTGGACTTGAAATAGGACTTGAAGTAGCAGAAGCTGATGGAGTGGTTGTGGCCTCTGAAGTATTTTGATTACTGGATGGATTTGTAGAAACAAAAGATTCATCTTCTTGTACAACAATACTTGGAGTTTGTTGTTTCACATCATGATTCCACTGCCATTCTTCTTTCTCATCAAATACAACATCACGACTAATCATTCATTTTTCAGTTTCTGGATTGTACAATCTATAACCTTTGGTTTCCTCACAATATCCAATAAAATTGCATTTCACACTTTTATCATCAAGATTTCTTCTCTTTTTCAGTAGGAACATGAGCATAGGCAATGCAACCAAAGACCCTTAAATGAGAAATATTGGGTTTCTTCCACACCATGCTTCATAAGGGGTAATATTTTGCACACTTCTTGTTGGGCATTTATTAAGAAAATAAACAGATGTAGCTAAAGCTTCAGCCCAAAAAAGGTTTGAAAGGTTTTTTTCCTTTCATCATGCTCCTAGCCATCTCAACAATTGTTCTATTTTTACGTTCAACAATGCCATTCTGTTGGGGAGTATAACTAGCTGTCAATTGCCTTTGAATTCCATTCATTTTACAATAAGAATCAAACTGATTAGAAGTGAATTCTCCCCCTCTATCTGTGCATAACGTTTTTAGACAATAACCACTTTGCTTTTCCACAAGAGCTTTAAATTGTTGAAATATGACAAATGCATCATATTTTTCTTTAAGGAAATATACCCATGTTCTTTTACTAAAATCATCCACAAAAATAATGAAATACTTATTTTTGTTGAGAGACAAAGTTTTCATAGGACCACATATATCTGCATGCCCTAGTTCCAATGGTTTACTTTCTCTCCATGACTTTCCTACTGGAAATGAATCTCTATGTTGCTTACCAAGAATACACCCTTCACAGACTTTATCAATAGAACCAATAGGTGGTAACCCTTTGACCATTTGCTTGTTAAACAATTTCAAGCCTTTAATATTCAAATGTCCATACCTTATGTGCAATAGCCAGGAACTATCAACATAAGAAACATTTAATGTTGTACTTGCTTCGCAAGGGAGATTGAAAGAAAAAATTCTATTTTGCAGCATATTAGTCTTAGCAATAATTATACTGTGATAATCTTTATCATAGATTATCCATTTCTTGTCCTTGAAAACAATTAAATATCCCTTTTCAAGGAGCTGCCCCACACTCAACAAATTATGTGCTAGACCAGGAACATATAAAACATCATTAATGTGCTTTGGTTTTCCTTGTTTTGTCTTCACAACAATTGTTCCCTTACCTTTATCTTCAACTAGCTGGTCATCTCCCAATAGTACATCAGATTTTGTAGATTCATCTATCTCTACAAATCCATCTTTGTTTCCTGTCATGTGATTGCTGCAATCACTATCCATAAGCCACACCTCTTTGGAAACATTATTAGTTGAATCAAAAGCCAAGAATAAAGTGCCAACCTCTTCTTTTTCTTCAGAAAAATTATCCTGTTGTTTTTGTTTTTTCCAACAATTTCTTTCATAATGGCCAAATATTTTACAATAAAAACACTGAAGTTGGGATTTATTAAATCTTTTACCTCCATCATTGTCACCATTACCTCTTCCTTTGTTGTATGCAGAAAAAAATCTTCCTCGACCTCTACCTCTTCTGTATATTTGTCTTCTTCTTCTTCCTCTTCCAAAAGTGTTCTGGCTTTCCTCATGAGAGGAACCACTTTTGGCTTTGAAAAATATTCCCTCTTGCTTGAAAAGCTTGCTCAGTAGATTTTTCAAAAAATCTATTGATTCTTTACTCATGAGATTGAAGAGACCCCATTAGCTCATTCACAAACAACTGAGTTAGATCCTTAGACTCCTCAATAGCAACAATAACCCCATCAAATTTTGCAGGAAAACTTCTTAAAATCTTAACAATTTTTTGATATTTTAAATCTTCTCCATAAGACCTAATTTCATTCACTATACCCATAACTCTAGTGAGAAAATCTTGAATAGATTCAGAGTTTTTCATGCAAAAAGTTTCAAATTCTCTTCTTAAGGGCTGCAACTTAACAATTTTTACCTTATCAGTCCCTTGAGGTGCTTACTGCAAAGCATCCCATGCCTCCTTTGATTTTGTTACTGCAACTAGTCTTGGAAAAATAGGATCATGCACTGCTTGCTGGATTAGGATTAGAGCCTTTGAATCTTTCTTACAATTTCCCTTTAGCTGGTTTCTTTGGTCTTGAGTCCAACGGGCAAGTGTTTGAGCATCTGGTTCTTTATATCCATTCTGTATGAAATCCAACAAATCTTGTGAGAGAAACAATGTTTTCATCTTAATGCTCCAAAAAATAAAGTTTTCACCTTTAAACACTGGTATTTGTGGCTAAGAATTATTCATATTGTTGGCCGTTGTTGCTAACTGCTGAGCACTCCCACCAATAACTTGAATCTCCCTAGGCTTGACAAAATTATGAAAACTCTTGCTAATGGATTTCACAAACTTTTGAAACCTCCTGCCAAAAACACACACTTTACATATAAATCATCTCTCTTAACCTAGCTCTGATAGCATGTTAAATCTATCAAGAGCATACATATCAAAAACATAAACAAAACTAATGAAAAAAAATAAGAAAAGTCCGATTCTCAATCCATGAGTTGAACTCTCATTGGAATCTCATATCTGCATAGGAGAAATGAATACATTATTATATCGTCGACATATTTCTAATTTGATTATCCATTATCTGACAAATCTATTGTCCCTAATAATTTACTACATGGTCACTGACTACATCTATTAATTTTCTCTCCTAATTCTGATAACTCAGAACACAAAATTTGCTGGCTAATTTGTCAGCAATCACATAACCTAGTTTAAGCATTATCCTCAACAATATCATCAAAATCAATGGAAAATAAATCTATTTGTATATGGTTGAATATATTCTCTCACCGTTTATATGGAATTTAGGTTTTATTTAAAAATAAATGAAAGAAAACCAACAATTCAAATACTAGCCCACGAGGAACAACATGCAAAATACTTCCTTATTGCCATAATGTATGTTGTGTTGGTTGTTGTCAAACTCGTAACTCCAATGACAATTATTTTCAACCAAAATCTCATTACCATGATATCACAAGGTATTTGTGGATAAGGCGCTACCAAACATGTGGGACTAACAGTTATATAACAACCATTTTTAAATGAATTTTTTTAACAATCTAAAGGTCATAATTATTTATGCAATTTTGTCATATTCTTGTGGTCCTCAATCATCCCAGGTAGATATAGTGGATTATTTAAAACACATTGATATTTATGAAAATGAATGACCTACTATTGTCCGACAAGCAATATATAATTAGCCTTCTTCACTGCCACATGCATAAGACAGGGAGGCTGACAACAATGCACTTGCTTGCTTGAACTGCGTAATTGACTTTCATGTGGGCGATTTTAGGAAATTACGAGCGGTTTTGGATATTTTGTAGGTTCTTCTGGAAGATACATGGCTAGCATCAAAAAATGACTGCACAAATTAATTTTGTTTTTTAACAACTCAAATCAATGGTGAATATTGGTTAACGTCAACTAATGAACGATGGATTATTTAAAACAAGTTGATGTTTATGAAAATGAATTACCTACTATTGTCCAACAAGTAATATATAATTGGCCTTCTTCACTGCCACATTGTTGGAGGGAATTTCTCCCCTAGGGCTTTTTGGGTTGAAAGCCTAGCAGACTGAAAGTTGTCTATTCAAAGAAAATGCATTCACACAACCATTATGCTATTATAAGCAAATTCTATGATAAGGGTACGTACCTTTGGTCCTACGTTTGAGAAGGCCCTTAGGGTCCAAACCCTTCCTGGAGTTCCCTTCTTCTCTTTTGTCCTGCAAAACAACCAATTCAAAGAACACAGCAGTGTATGGACAAAAACTTATAAAGAAACCATCTTCATGTTATAAAGAAAGGTAGTTAGTTATGAAATCCAAACAACCATTTGCATATGAATTCTAAACATGAGTATCATCAACATAAAGAAGATTCATTTCGGGAACCAAGACATGTGTTTCTTTTATTATAGACAAATAAAGTACATAAAAAAGGAATATTTTCACCTGAGTCACCTTCAGCAGGCTCCAAGCAAAGCTTCCTTCCGGATCCGTTCCAGCCTCAAGCCTCTAACAAACTCCTTCCATGACTCTCTCCATGATGTCATAAATGGTGGATGAACATCAACACACAAGGAAACAAAGGTTTCCAGTACAAAATGGGGGAAGTGCAGAAGGCACAAGGGACTTCAGACCTGGTCAAGGGAAAAATCTCAACATAATAACCTTTCTCTCTCTTCTCTCCCCCCCTTTTGTCCTTCCCTTTGAGGTCTTTTTATACCTCTCCCAAAGTAGTTTTTTAGTTGGGAGTTGGTTGGGAACAGTTGGGCCACGAGCACTAATAGGTGATCAGCAGGTAAAACCCGCGATCTCCGCCCGAAAATAAGGAATTTTATATATTTTTAAGTGTTTTAATACATACACGCGGGTTGGGTATACACAGACCCGCGTATACACGCGTTTAACTCAGGGCAATGTCGCTTATAAGGGATGAAACACTATTTTTTAAATTTTAGGACCAGGTCTGGAAGGAGGGGTTGCCCTAGGCCATGAGTACAACATCACAAACCATAGGAGTGAGATTTGGAGCTATAACAGATGCCCCCTAATATATGAGGTCAGAAGGGGTACATGATGGCCGAAATATATTATGCAAGTACATGGAAAGGAAGTCTGTCAAAAACCGAGGAGGACGTCACTAGAATTCAGCCTGCCAAGCCACCAAAGGAGATCAGAAAGAAACATTGTCTGAGGCGGGCATACCCATGCTTAGAAAAAGTAAAGCATGTCCGCATATCAAGTACAAGCGGATCCACTAAGTATACAAGTATAAATGATTGAAAAATACATAATGGATCATCTGATCATGATGAGCAAGTACATGTCTGAATATCACATATAAGACTGTCAATGATGCTGAAAGATCCAACGGATCACTGGTATCAAAGACTGATCCCAAAAGGTACCAACTGAACATGATGGAATAGGATGGTACTACACTGCAAAACTCAGGTGCCAACATATAGAATGTCTCCATGACTGACTGCAACATATAAAGTGGAGTGGTATCAACTAGCAGCAACAGGAGCAACTGTCAAGTGAACCAATGAATGCTGATACAACCTGAGGTCTTCACCGACCACCGTGGTACATTTCTACACCATGGGAATAAATGATCTGAAGTCGACCATGTGAGAAATCGTTTGATTACCAGTCATTGATGTATACCGTTAACAAACGTGAGACTACTCACCAATAATGATAATGAGTGTCAAGGTACCCAATACAATCTAACAAGTGTGAATAGATGAGTTGGAGTCGAACACCTGTAAGAATCTATCGATCAGGAGATAATGATGGTTTCCCTATGTCGATAGCGAAGGATCTGCCACTAATGACTGCAAACCCCAAGGTACTGCCAAATGGACTCTAGATCTTTGCCCCAGAGCAATGAGTCGGAGTCGATAGGGAAAGATCCACTAGAAGGAAGGCATTAAGGCATCCTTCATCAATCTAGCGCGAGTGTAACCTGTAGGCCAATAATGTGGAAGGAATCAGACGAAAAAGATGTAGTAACCCAACCGAAGTACGTTTCCGGCGTACACAAGATGTGGCTAGCGCACGACAGAAACCCTCTGAACCAACCAATAATGAAAGCTGACACAGAGGCGAGGTATCCACCAATAGGGTCAGGAAACCAAGGTACTGCATGAATCCCAATGTGTGATAATGTAAGCTGATGTCGAACACAAGGGAAACCACTCAGTCAAAGACCCATGATACTGATCGATGCTAAGCACAAGGTGACCTATCAATAATGAAAATAGGGCCAGGGTGCAGCTCTAGGCCTTTCCTCAGAGCAAGATGTCGTCATTGATAAGGACAAGACCCGCCAGCAAGAAGTCAATGGGGACCTTCTCAAACCGGCACGAGTAAAGGACCAATATAGCTGATGTGGTTATAGACATGACACTGACAACCAGGGATGGCCGACTGAAAAATGAGTCAAGAGACACCGCAGAAAGGCCGACTCAGGCTAACTTCTCTTGAACAAAAGCACGACTCAATGTGACTATGTGGCAGCATATGATGACTCTGTATAAGTTCGCCATGCAGGAGGCACGAACGAACCCTCCATATGAATGGAAGAGATAACCAATTGGGAGAGAACTGACTCAATAACAAGGTTATGGCGTACCTAAGTCAAACTAAATCCCACCCATGTGGAGGAGACTTTGTTTTGAGTGCTTTGTTCAAGGGCGACACGACTGACTCTAGCTGCCAACAATAAATGGAAATACTGTTCCGTTCCCACTCTTTTTTGGAATATTTAATTTTTTTGTCTTTTTTTGTTAAGCCAGAAAAAGAATAAAAGAATGCTATAGTACAGTGGAAAGAACGAGCATCGGTGAAACAGATGATCTAGTTCCTGGGAATGGAACATTCCTATGCTCAATGCAGGGAGGTGAAAACTGGTCAGTGACACTCAAAGGTGTGTTCCTTCCACGGGTCAAGGTGTGTCAAGCTGCGGAAGTCAAAGGTATGCAAGGTTGATTTTGCAGTCGTCATGGTCAAAAGTTGGCTTAAACACGAGTCCAAGTGAAGCCGGCTCTAGGCCAAAAGGTGCAAGTGGTCAACATGCAATGCAGTAGTACAACTCAACACAAAGGAGCCTCTAGGGTATAAGGCCAGAACAAAGCGGAGAAGCTAAGAGGAATGAGTCTTCAACGCATAAGTCATGGCGGGACTATAGAGGACTCCCGAGCCTACTCAATGGAGCAGCATGGGTAACAAATGTCAATGAGATGCTAACTACGATGCCCATGTAAAGGATGGCTCTACCATCGTGTCATGATTTAAAGAATCGGTGAGTGAAAATGGCTTAGGAACCATAAAACGATGGGATCGACCCTATGGCAGATGTATCGGCAAATGGAGGCTAGTATGCATAATGCAATGGAAAAAATGGTGTCCCTAACCTATATGCCAGTGAGAAAACGATACCTGCCATGACGGGTCAGCAGTCATGGAACCGTCTCGAAACTGAAAAACATCCAAAATGTCCTGAAAAACAAACCATTCTCGACATTCCAAGCTCCCAAGTTAAAAGTCACATGAGGCCAAACAAAATAAAAATTTGAAATTTTTTTACATTTTCGAAACTTATAAAAAGCATTTTGGACTCACCATTTTTACCATTTGAGTTTGAGAGCAAAGGTTTTGGAGCAAAAGGAGCAAACTTCCCACAGCCAGATTCAACCGTTAAAATTCGTCAAAATCCTCCAGGTAACTCTTATACTTAGCTTGCAATTGATTGTGACAGGTTTTAAGATTTTTGATTTATGTTTCACCGTTGAACTTTTGTCAAAAATTTCCTCACGGCATATACGCGGGTTGGTAATATTGAACCCGTGTACACGTGGGCCCTATACGCGACTGTGTGCACAGGGACCCGCGTATATGCTACAAACAATTTTTAAACAAAAACTAACGGTTTTAAATCGATTTTTCCTCAGGATGCCTGTCACGTGGCACGAAAGAGAGCACGCAGCAGTTGACAATGAAGTTATGAATAGTCCAGAAGCTTTAGATGCACTACGGGGATGCGGTTTGCTTAAATTTTTCAAATTGCCAAATATGAAAGTGAACACGCATCTGCTTGAGATGCTCATCGATTATTGGGACGTCGAGGAGGAAGCCTTTATGATCGATCAAATGCCGCTCAGGGTAGAAGTGGAGGATATCTATTTTATCACGGGCCTTTCTCAAAGGGGAGAGGTAGTACATTCCCGGGGCAGGACACGGAGTAGCCTCACAATAGAGGACTATGTACAGATCTACTGCACGGGACATCCCAAGAAGGTTGGGCGCCAGATTTCCATCACACGTGTGGCGAGTTTATCACTTAGGATTATCCTGTTCACCATGGCTCGAGTGAACGGATCATCCTCGCTGCATCAGGCGTCACGACTAAACATGAGCGTGGCAGTTGACTGTCTCACTACAGTGTTCGACTGGTGTACTCCTCTTCTGACCAACATGAAGAGCCAACTCACTTCTATCCGAAGGGGACAGACCAAGAACTTTGGATATGGGACTATCAGTTTCCATCAGCACCCCACGCGATCCATGCATGGGCTGGTGGGCTGATATGATGAAACGTCTAGGGGGTGGGGAGGTCCCAAGGACTGCCTTCGACAATGACTTCTTCACCTGGTGGGATCAAAAGATCATCGCCGTGGATGACTACCCCTATGCTGGGCTGGATTTCCGAGGAGATCCTGATCTAGCGTTACCATCGAATACAGCATGGGGAGAGATTGGTAAGATTTTTGATTTTATGATTTTTTTGGATTTTTCAAATATAATGATGAATTTTGAAAAATATTTTTTGATGAGATTCAAATGACTGATATGATGGTCATGTTCCAGACGTTGGGCCAGTACGACCAGATGGGTTCCCACGGCATGGACGGCGCGGCCGAGGAGCCGAAGAGGCGACTACTAATATAGAACGGACTCTAAACAACGTCCAGCGACACTTGGCGAGACTGAGCTGCCGAGTACCGATGGCCGTCATAGAGGACCTTCCTGAAGATATGCAGCGTCATGTGGTTGGCATGCCACGTGACTGGGTTCGCACTTTTCGGCGTGTGGCCACTGCAATAGTTGCATACTTAGACGCTCATCCTGAGCCGAGGCATTAGATATGTCGGACATGATTATGGGCATTTGAGTCCCAATTTTGTATATTTTTGGACACACATATGTACACTCGAGACACTTTACGATATATATATATATATATATATATATATATATATATATATACAGTTTAACTTTTTGATGCTTGATTTTATTATGATGAATGATTGATGTGCCAGTCTAATGCCTGATTAGCGATAAAATCAGCTAACCAATTATGAGATCTTGGAATGTGAAAATAATTAATATAAGTAAATGATCTTTGCAACAACCTCACCCTTAAATACTGGCGATATAAAGATGGATCCCGTACCTGATAAATGTTATTCAATTGAGACACTATCAATTGAGAATCAAGATACACTACCAACGAGTGGATCCCATGAGAGATTGCCTCGGATAATAAATTAATAATGGAAGTATATTTAGCCATATTATTTGTAGAAGGACTGATACATGCGCCTCTTGATGTCATCAACTGACCAATTAGATAATAGAGTACCCAAGCTGCGGAAGCGAGATTCCGAGTGTGCCGACTAGCACCATCGGCGAACCCAAAATAGACCAAGTCATCCATCAACACCTGCCACAGCAGACCAAAAAGTGCTGATATCAGAAAAGTATCGACGATATATGTACAAATATACATAAAGTACAAAGAAGCCATTGCCTGGCCAAAACTAAGCAAAGTACTTCTTTAAGTAGAGCCCGTTTCGGGGCTCCGCCAGCTTGTTTCCTTCAAAGTCGATTAACTCATACGACCCTTTTTCTAAAACTCGTTTAATAATGAAAGGACCGTACCACATACGCTTAAATTTTCCTATCCCCAAGGTGTCTTTATCTTGGTCATAGATCAAGACAAGGTCACCTTCAAAAAAGACTCGAGGACGGACATACTTATCATACTGCGTTTTAACTCTTTTCTTATGAGCCTCATTCATCGTGGCGACATCTCGACGTTGCTCATCGAGAAGTTCCAAGTGAACTAGGCGCTCTTCGAGACTCGAAGTCTCAGGGAGGAGCTCAACAGCTAACTTAAGAGATGGAATTTCACATTCAACCGGAAAGATAGATTCCATCCCAAAACCAACTGAAAAGGTGTAAAACCAGTAGCCGTTTTGACGGAGGTTTGGTATGCCCAAAGAGCCGAATACAACATAATGTGCCAATTGGACCGATTTTTATCGATTGTCCGTTGGAGTATCGTCTTAAGAGTTTTATTGACTGCCTCGACCTGTCCGTTGGCCTGAGGATAATAAGGAGACGAATGCTCTTGGAGGAAACCCAATTTAAGAGCCAATTTGGATATCAGTTGATTCTGGAAATGACTGCCATGGTCAGTGACAATCTCTCTCGGGATACCGAATCGTGAGATAACCTGATTGAAAAGAAACAATGCTGCCGTGTCACTATCGTTCTTATAAGTAGGCATGGCCTCAGCCCACTTCGTAAAGTAGTCGACAACCACGATAATGTACCTGTGATTTGTCGCTGAAGGCGGATTACAAGTCGTAAAATCAATACCCCACTTAGTAAAGGGACCGACTGTGACAACGGGAAAAAGAGGAGCTGGATGCGCGCGCATCTTCCGAGTAAAAATTTGACACGGGTGACAGCATTTAACTGCTTCCACACAGTATTTAAAGAGTGAAGGCCAGAAATAGCCGGCACATAAGATGCATTGGGCTGTAGCAAGCCCTGATAGATGACCACCACAAGCCCCACTGTGGCAGTCATTTAGCACTGACTCTGCCTCCTCTAAGGTTAAACAACGCCGAAGGATTGAATTAACCCCTCGACGGTATAATGTGTCACCAATGATAACATAGTTTTTAGCCAGGTGACATAATTTTCGACGTTCATCCTTGGAGAAAGTAGAGGGAAACTTCGAAGTCTGGAGATAGACAATGATATCTCCATACCAAGGTTCGAGTGAAGAAATGAGGAATAAATGTTCGTCGGGAAAACTTTCCTCATAAACAGTATCCTCTCCACAAGGTAGCTCAGAAATTAGCTCCGCGAAAACCATGGATTTCTTAGACTTGGCAGACAAGAACTCGAGATCGAATTCTTGCAAAATGACTATCCATCGATTATATTTGCCCCCAATCACTCGCCTACTGAGGACAAATTGAAATGGATTGACTACCGCTAAGACAAAAGTTTTGCGTAGCAAAATATAATGACGGAGTTGCTGGACAACATGGACAGCTGCCAAGGCCAACTTCTCAACCAGAGAATAGCGAAGTTCAGGACCTATTAAGCCTCTGCTCAAATAATAAATCACATGCTGGGTGAGAGCATCATCCTCTTGAACGAGAACCATACCAATGGTTGATTCTGCTGCCGCGAGATATAAAAGGAAGTCTCTACCATAATCCGGTGGACTCAAAAGCAGGGCGGAGACTAATGCCTTTTTCAAAGCATCAAACGACTGCTGCGCAAAGTCGTCCCACACAAATGGAACTCCTTTCTGTAGCAAACACATGAACCCTTTAGTGATCTCGGCATAGTTTGCTATAAACCGTCTTAAGAAATTAGCCTTCCCTTGAAGACTTTGAAGTTGACGAATCGAGGACGGGGGAGGAAACTGAACTATTGCCTCAACCTTGAAGGGATCAACCCGAATCCCTTCATTGGACATGATGAACCCTAACAACCGACCGGACGTAACTGCGAAAACACACTTGTTGGGATTAAACCGGATTTTATAAAAACAACATCGCTCGAAAACCAATCGAAGATGACTAGGGTGATCAATTCTCTTTCGAGAACGAGCAGCGAGATCATCCAAGTATGCTTCGATGACATGTTTTATGTCATGGAAAGCATATGACATGGCGCGCTGAAAAGTGGCTCCAGCATTTTTAAGACCAAAAGGCATCTTCCTATATGCAAAGGTACCCCAGGGACATATAAAGGCTGTCTTATGTTGATCTTCAGGACAGATAGAAATTTGATTATAACCCGAAAAACCATCCATGAAGGAAAAAATCTCATTACCGGCACACTCGTCGATAATCTGATCAATGAATGGCGTGGGTAATTATCTTTCGGACAAGCCTTGTTTAGGTCCCTAAAATCGATGCATACTCGGATTGTTCCTTGCTTTTTATCCACAGGGACTGGATTAGAAACCCAATCAGTAAGAGGAACAGGGTATATAAAACCTGCCTTTAGCAACTTCTCAACTTCAGCTTTGATAGCTGCTGCTTTCATAGGGTTAACCGGCCGAAGCCTTTGACGAACCGGTTTGGCGTTTTCATACGTCTTGATCTCATGCTAAACTATAGAAGGATCAATGCCAGGCATTTCCTCATAAGACCAAACAAATACATCTCGAAATTCCTTAAATAGGTCGGTGTAAATTTGAATTTCTTCAGGGGAACACTCAATTCCGATGAAGAGATTCTCGACGACATTAGGGTCCCTAGAGATGTTTATAGGTATCGTTTTTGAAATCATCGACATATTTCCTTTGGCACGAATGTGTGCTAGAGCCAAAGGGTTTGACACTGTACAAACATCACTAGTAAAGAGCTCGGAGAATCTAGATTCTACTTCCTGCAATGGAGGAAGAAAGTACGAACGATGGTGTAAGTCTTCCCAAGGTCGATCTATACCCATCATTGCTTCGAGGATTGCTTCTTCAGAAGGTAAAACTGTATCTAAGCAGTCCAAGGCAGAGGTAGAATCAAGGCTCCAAGCCGGGGCCACATCACCATCTAACTCCTCTTCGGAAAAAGGAGCAGGGTGGTTGTCTGCAGAGTCTACGATAGACTGATATCTAAGCTCAGCTGTAGATATAGGGAATGCCATTCCATTTACTTGTCCTTCAACTAATGTGGTTGTAGGTGAAGGCAAGGTCCAAGGGTCTGAAAAATAACGAGTTCAGAAGCACTCTTCTCGAGAGGACTCCTTAGATGATGAAATGGAATTGATTTTAGCGAAAGGAGAGGGAAGATCAAAAGTACCCATCAATGAGGAATACATTCCGACTCCTAAATTCTCAGTAGGCGGGCGAGGGTTATCCACTAAAGGAACAATAGAGTTAGAGATTGCTTGAGGATCGACTGGACAATAGTCCAATTGATCAACGTTAACGATTTTCCCCTCATGAGGAAAGCAAATGACACGAAATAGAGTCGAAACAATGGCATCCATTTCGTATACCCAGTTCCTTCCTAATAGGAGATTATAGTCTAGGTTAGCATCTATGACCTCTACTTCGATATTGACGACCTTCCCTCCAACACATACAGGAAAGGCCGAGATAATCCCATGCGGCTTATGAGAATGACCATCAAATGCAGTCAAGACAGTGGGTGAAGGAACAACTGAAGACGATCCAATGGCCTTCCAACATTACATCGACATGACGGATGTGGAAGCTCCTTCATCTATAACGGTGCGAAAAATATTGATTTTCTGGTATGTAGACTTTATTTGGAAAGCCATATGATGAGGGAGTCGCTTTTTGACATTTAACATGTCAAAAGTGAGCACTAAAGAGTTAGTTGGATCGACTGCCCCAATCGCGGAAAGTAAAGCACTCCTCTGAGCGAGACACGACTGGAGAACCTTTAAAGTGGACATGGCACATGGACTCTGAGCTAGATCCTCCACAATGGAGTAATTCTGGGTGGCCCTAGCATTAGGATTAATCGTCGCGCGTTTAGCGGAACCTTTCGGTATCCTTGGTATAGTCTCAACAGGGGGTCGCTCAATATGAAGGTCAGTACTTCCGAAAACAGTATTGTCCTTGGAAGTTTTAGCTGCACCATAATCACGTGAACGAGCAGTCACATGGACGTTAGAACCCATCATGAAAACATTCAATGATTTTTCCCCTTCCTGGTTGCCGCCTGCGGAGGTTCCAGGGTTTGAACTCGCGCCAGCAAGAAGTTGCTGCCCTTGGGGAAACGGGTTAGTTAATGCAACTTGAGAACTAGAAGTCCCTTGCTGTCCTAACAAGCGCTGAGCGTCTTCAATCTTTAGGCAGAGATGAGTTAAGTGGTCTCCACTGCACAACTTGCATGGAAACTTGACTTTCTTTCTCTGCTCATTTCTACCATCACCGGCGTTGTTGCCGGATTTATTTGCATCAGGCTTCCCATCCTGGTTCTTTTTCTTACCTCGTCCTTTCCTTTTCCCATTGGAATTTTGATTTCCTTTGGGGTATCAGATTGGACGACATTAATTGAAGAAGTTTGGGAAGCCGAGGGATTAGACAATGTGACTTGGTTGTTAAAAGCAATTTGTAAGGACAACTGCTGCAATTGATTCAACAAGTTCACAGTAGTTGTGTCTACTGACCCAACGATACCATCCACGTGCGGACCTGGCTTTGACTTAGCTACGTCAACCTTAGACCCATGAGCATCTGGCAAGTATTTTTGTAGGATCCCAGACTGAGAGTAGATCAATTCTAATTGTTGGGCCCTAAAAATGGCTTGCTCCTCAGAATAGAACCCAGACATGGAGACATCCTTGGAGATCTCGGGTTGTAAAGATTTAAAAAACCACTCGAGACGGTACTCCGGAGGGATTTCGGTTTTAATGAGCCTCTTTCTCCGTCTCCATTCCTGAATATGGTCAGAAATGTGGGTTGCCTTATCCTCACGAAAAGTAGCCAGAAGTTCAGTTCCGGCATCATAGTGGACAGACAACTGGAAATGATTTAAGAAAATATTGGCTAAGTCAGCGAAAGATGTGTTAGCCTCCTGTTGCAACAGGGTTTCATTTTTCATGATTGACATTTTTACATGCCAAATATGTCATACTTTGCAAGCTGCAGTGTTCCATATTTCCAGAAGAGACCAAAGAAGAAACCATGAGAGTGTGCTGATCCAAATGCACTACTGAGATTCCATTTTGTTTAGTTGTCCCAGTTTTGGAGAGTTTTCATTTAAGGGAGGTCCAAACAGTCTAATCTTGGTCTCCCTAGGTTTCAATTTCCTGCTTTAGAATATAGAGAATGCAATTGTCCAAACAGTTTAATCTTGGCAGATTTGTAGATAGGTAGAGAATCAAAGGGACCCAACTGTTTAATCTGGGCCCTGGCAGAAATAAGTGCAGATCTAGATAGGAAAATTCAAAAGAAAAATTTGTGAATCTGGGTCTGCAAGTCTAAGTGCACCCCAAAACAAAAAGAAGAAAAAATGTTAGGACAGTAGGTTGGGAAGGTAGCTGTTCGGTGGCAGAGTGATGACTGATGATCAATTTTGTATCTCACAATGTCTTATCTTTTCAGATCACAGTTATCATGCAGTATTGCATTCAAAGGAGGTACTCGAGCTGGAATTCACTAACCTCCCCTCTCCTCATTTCCCCCAAGTAACTTACTAACATCCCCAAGAGGTCAAGATCTACTTGAGCCTCTCAATTTCATCATTTCCATGACATTCGCCTTGGTGAGGATCTGCTTCACTCAAGGACTGCTCACTCATCATCTGTGAGCCTTCTATTCCCCAAAATGGCATAAGGTCTCACACCTTA
This sequence comes from Pinus tabuliformis, assembly GCA_031772625.1. Taxonomy (NCBI): domain Eukaryota; kingdom Viridiplantae; phylum Streptophyta; class Pinopsida; order Pinales; family Pinaceae; genus Pinus; species Pinus tabuliformis. The sequence goes on along the minus strand of CM062820.1, from coordinate 353,461,947 downwards.
GTGCCCTCTTTTCATCTCCATATTAACTATTAACTTTATTATATAACTCCCTATCAGTTTTCCACTTCCCCTGTTAAAATCATGTATATAAAACTCCCCTATGTAAATATCCCCTCCCTGGCATTATAGCCATAATTCTACTAAGTGCAGGAAATCACAGTCCATCTGGGGCTGTCTTTAGCCCATCCACGTCATTAAGGAGCTAGTCTGACATCTGGTCAGCTAGTAACCTCTTCCCTAACCCTAAAACCCCCAAAAAACCCATGTTTTCAACTTTTTTCCTTGTAAAATTTCACCCCAGCGCTGTAAAAAACCCATATTCTGCCCCTAACCCAAAGTTTCAGTGTGTAAATATTAAATCCGCGCCCGTAAAACCCACATAAACCCGTTTCCCTAAAGTTTTGAACCCACCCGTGCAAATATTAAAAAACGAATATACTCCGCATATACCCCGCACTAACCCGCCGTCACTTCGTGTCTGTCGCCAACCGTTAGATCCACCGCCCCACAGATCTACGGTGGGCGGGCTGTCCCATCTTCAAAGCGCCCGAGCTTTAGCGTCCGGGAGATGGGTGGTATTACCGCCGTACTCCCGCCACGCGTCAAGCGTTGGGCTGTGGCGGAGCCCCTTCCCCCGAAACCACCATCCCCAAAAAGCGGTGCGCCAAAATACCGCTTACCGCCCTGCTCGGTGACGTCACACCCCACGTCACCTGCCCAGTCACATGTCGCGTCACCTGCCTGTGTGGCCTCCTGCCACGTCACTGCCACGTGTCCCAGCCGCCGTACCTGCCACGTCATCATCCGTACAAGATGACATCATGCTGACATCATCCCACCACGTCGTCTTGCTGACGTCATGCTGACGTCATCCGCCGTACAATGTCACATCATGCTGATGTCATCAACACTTTTTTGGGCGCAAAGGCGCGAAAGTCGCACTTCGGAGCCTCGGAATCCAATTTTGAGGCAGTTTTTGATGAGCGATTTGCAGCGATTTTTTAGGCCGAAATGGAGAATCTTCAGGGAATCTTTAGGGAATCTTCTCATCATGCGACCCCAGGAAGCCCGAAAAGGCGCAAAAATGACCTGTTTTCTTCACAGAGCATACCGGAAGGAGCAGAAAACAATTCTAGTTGATACAGAGGCCGAACAACGGCCATTTACTGGTGATTAGACCCGCAACATATCAGATCAACAGTCCAGATTTTTTCAAAGAGTATCAGTGGAAGAAAAGACGCCAAAGAGTATCAGCTAAGATTTGTTTAGGGGCTCGAAGCACCTGAACATTGATGAAGCCCCCAGAAAGTCAAATCAATAAGCATCAGCCCATCCTTGCCTTCAAATCACCATTAAGGCATTCAAAGCACCAGGACAGTAAGGAAACAGGAACCCATGCATATTTATTTCAGAAGACACTGCCCCAAGGCACCCAGGACTACATCACTTATTCATTTCTGTTTACGGCCGCCCCAGCGCAACCCGAGTTATTTCATGCATTTATTTCTGGTAGAGTTAGGTCAGTTAATTATGACCTGATTAGGTCAAGATGTAATAAAATAATAGATAGAAAAGTTTTGCCCTATATATACCACCCTCTACATAGTTTTAAGGGCTGGTAAATTGAGAATTCTTCACTAGAGACTCGCTGTGTATACCTGGATTTTTCTGTGATCAAAGATTGCCGAAAGCTTGGAGAGAAAACTGTCTGTTGTTGATAAATGCTTTGGAGACTGAACATGGAATTCTTGTGCTGCGGCCTGAATCAATAAGTGCCTCTTATCCTTGTTTATGTGTTTTCCATTATCTAAATAGCAGGAAAAAATAATAGCCTAGAATTAGTTTAAATACTCTCTATGCTCGATTCCTGCTGTTTTTGATGTTTTCCTCTGAATGAATTGGTTATGAATATTGAATTCCTTCTGGCTCATGTTTACCCCAATTCACCTATGTTGGCCAATTATCTAGGGATTCTTAACTGCCCTTAGGTAGCGCCCTGTTATTTTCTCTGTTAATCTGTTGGAGAGATTCTTAACTGCCTCTCCTTCTTTAGCATTCATTCCAAGGATAATTTTAGGGGCGAATGTTCGCCCTTTGGCGAAATTAAGGGGTTTTAAATTTTTAGTGGGCGAATATTTTGTATCATAGTACATTTTTACAAATCACCTCAAATAGCCCACCTTATTTTAAGGGAGAGGGTAAAAAAGGTAAATTTAGCCCTTGAAATTAGGACTTACAACCTTCCATTCGCCCATTCTCAAGAATAGGTTTTATTTAAGTGAATCCATTCGCCCATTTTCAAGAATCGGTTTTATTTAAGTGAATCCTATGGGCCAAATACCATATTTATAAAAGAGGTAAATTAATAAAAATATAAATAAATGAGAGGTATGGTAAATAAATAAAACATTTTTTATATTTACTCCATAAGTCACCTTATATACATGTAACGGTGTAAACAAATAAAAATATAAGTAAAGTGGAGGTATGGTAAATAAATAAAACGTCTTTTTATACTTACTCAAATGGTATGGTAAATAAATAAAAATATAAATAAACTAGACGTATCGTAAATAAATAAAACCTCTTTTTATATTTAGTCCATAACCCTCGTTCTATTTATGAAGGCTCAAGAAAGAGGTTTTATTTAAGTGAATCCTATGGGCCAAATACCATATTTGTAAAAGAGGTATGGTAAATTAATAAAAATATAAATAAACGAGAGGTATGGTAAACAAATAAAACATTTTTTTATATTTACTCCATAAGTCACCTTATATGGGTTATATTTAGGTGAAACCTATGGCCAAAATACTATGGGACAAATACCATGGACTAGATTGTCATGAATACCATGCAAAAAACCATTATTAACCCTAATATTAGAATTAATAAAAATAAAAATGGCACATGGTATTGACCCATGGTATTCACCAAAACGGTACATGGTATTGACCCATGGTATTCACCTGGAATGTAGCCTATTTTAAATGGGGGAATTAAACCAGCATGTAGCCTATGCTAAGATTCACTAGGACTTTACAAAGTTTTATTATTTAGTGAAAGACTCGCCAAGATCTTACAAGGTTTTATAATTGAGTAAAATATTCGCCATGCCTGGTGAGAGATTCACCAAAAAATTATATATACATATTATATTATTGATAAAATCGCCTTCCATTTTTCCTATATACCATGGAGATTCGCCCATTTATTATATTTATAAATTTAGGGGGGGTTCTTAAAATTTTCCCTGATTCATTCCATCCTTTAAACCTGAAAATTGCTTCAACCTCAGTTATCTTGCTCCATGTTCCCTCACTGTTATTAAGGAGACGCACCTGCAGTTCCCCTCCTCGACTCCACGCCCAATGGTTTGAAATATTCAGGTTATACTATGCCTCTCTACCTGAAAGTGCCAATTTTCTCACCAAAACAAAACAAAGAACCCCCTGAACCCAAGACCTAGCCTAAAATCCTTTCAAACAAATCTAAATCTAAAAGAGAGAGCCCTCTCTAATTGCAGGTTGGCTGGAACCTGCAGTCCAAAGTTGGTTTGTGGTTACCTCGGCCATATCCCTTTCTTAACCTTCAGGGACAACCTGAGTGATAACATAATGGCGACTCCGCTGGGGACTTTCCTCAGTTAATTTTACAAAGTTTCACGAAGAAGGTTAAAAATCCCCCGTAGAAATCGATTTTCTGATTGCTGTATATTTCCTAAAAACTACAGATGAAGCCTGAATGTCAGCCAGGAAGCCTTTGAAACTGTTTTTGTCTTACATTAACAGGTTTAGATAAAAGATGCTTCAGTCAATCTTCATGCTAGTTTTAAGATATACACAGCCATTCCAAAATCTTATCTGGCCCTTGTAAATACAAAGAATATCCCAAAAAATAAAAATAAAAAACAATTCGGAAGCTGGCTCCCAAGAAAAGTTCACGATATACAAGGTCAAACCCAGACCCAGATCCTCCAGCTGTTTTTGAAAATCCTAACATAATCCCTAAAATCCTTAGGAAGCAACAAAGACAGGAAAATTTTGCTGATAAAACCCCTGAAACATCTTGCCCTAGCTGTATTCCAACTCCTGTCAAGGTTTTGTTCCGTTCCACCCCTATTTCCATTAGTTCATCATCTACGTCCCCTGGTACTCCTTCCACACCTTCATCCACTGCGCCTGCTAACACTACTGTTGTTTCCACTGTTCCAGTTACTCCTATTGTCCCTGTAATCCCTGTTGTTCCTGTTATCCCCACCAATATGGCTAATAGATATGCACCCCTGCAATTACCTGCTAACGTTGCGGCTTTACCTCAAGATTACCAATCAAAAATTTCATATTTTGATTCCACTGGTTCTTTCACAGCTATTCAGCATGCCAAGAAGATGCAAGACTATTTCGAGAACTATGAAATAGATGATGACAGCGTGAGAATGAGAATTTTCGTTCAGAGTCTAACAGGTGATGTAAGAACTTGGTTCAGATCACTTGCTGCAAATTCTATAACCACTCTTGATGAGCTTTACCTATCCTTTACCAACAGATGGGAGAAAAAGAAAGACCCCTTGCACATACTAGCTGAATATGATACAATTAAACGAGGTCCTCAAGAGACTATTTTGGAGTATTGTGCAAGATTCAATAACGTCTACAACGCAATACCACAGAATTTAAGGCCAACTTTCCTAATGGTTTTGACTCTGATATGGCATATCAGTTGAAAGAAAGAGCTCCTGAAACCCTTGAAGACGCGCAAAAGGTTGCGGTCACGGTAGAAGCTAACTTAATTGCCAAGAGAAACAGAGCGAGAATGGAAAAGAGAACCACCTTTAAGGAAGAACCCTCAGCCTTTGACCAGAAGCTTGATGCTATCATTAATGGCCTGCAAAGACTAGGAGAAAGAGTAGAAAATGTTGAGAGAAAAGCATCATGGGAAGGACAGCAGTCCAACACCATAAGAAACCTGAATTTTAGGAAAACACAGAACATAAATGCTGGTAGGCCTAACCAAGACCATGACATTAGACCCCCTTTTCAAGATAACTATGTAGAAGGATCTACTTCTAGTCAACCCATAGAAGACGATCACATGAATTTAATGGATCTAAAGGGTGAGCATCAAACTTTCCTAACACAAGAAGACCAAAATGAACATGATTGCAGTCAATTTTAGACTAAAATTGGCGAGTCTTTTGATTTCAAACAGGGTTATGATACTGCTGTGTATGAAGTACACAAACAGTATAAGCTCAGAACTAGGACCATTGACATCTCTGAGCCCAGCAAGACAAAGGAAAGTAAACAACCCAACAAGATTAAAAACAAAGCTGTTGTAACAGAACCAGCTGATATGACTGTCCCAAACTCAAATCAAGTGACTGTAGAGGACATAACAGACACGCTGCCTGCTGTTGAGCAGCCTCAGCCACCTCCTTTCTCAAAACAAAATTCAAACACCGTCCCAAGAAGTACTCCTGAAGTTGCCAAACCGCAAGCAAATATTTCCAGTAACACTGATAAGCAAGATCAAGTCGCTGAAAATTCAAATGAAAAGGAAAAAACTGCCAATGCCCATACTAAGACTCCATTGGAGAAGCCTTTTAATTTAGAAACAGAGATCGGAAAACTCAAGATAACCATTCCTCTTTCAGAATTGGCTAAACACGATGTATATAGGCAACATATTCAAAGGTCACTTCAACTCCCAGAAAACAAAGATGATGTAAATGTTTTGGATGATTCCCCTGAACTATTGTTTGGACCAGAAGTTAATGGAAAATCAACACAAGGACCTGTTCCACCCTTTTATGTCAGTCTGCATATACATGACAAAGTCTTACACAACGCTATGTTTGACTCAGGGGCATCGCACAATCTTATGCCCAAAGCAGTTATGGAAAAACTGAACCTCGACATCACAAGACCTTACAAAGATTTATACTCATTCGACTCAAGTCAAGTGAAATGTTTAGGCCTCATTAAATATCTATGTGTCTCCTTAGTCCAATATCCCAACAAAACCATCCTCATGGATGTAGTGGTGGCTGATATCCCACCAAAGTATGGTATGCTCCTCTCAAGATCATGGGGAGCAAAGCTCCAAGGATCCCTCCAATTAGACCTTTCCTATGCTACTATTTCAGTCTTTGGGCAACCAAAGAGATTGTACAGAGAAACGCTCATGAAGTATGTAGTAAGTAGTGAAAGCAAACCAGAAAATTTCCCCATTTATTCAATTCATTCCGATATGGATTCCTTCATTTTATTTAATGATGAAATAAATCTGCCCACTGATAATAAACCGCTGGTTTTAGAAACAAACACACCTATCAATGATGAATCGGTTACCAACATGAGAGAAATTGTCAAAATAGTAAATGCAACCAGCATATTGCAAGAACCTCCCCAAACAGAAATTTTAGATCTGCCCCGTCCTGTAACAGCTCAAACTCCTAGCATCGTCAACAAGCAAGAAATCACATGGTTCTTAGAGTTTGATGGTTCTGTTAACAAGTTATGAGCAGGGGCAGGTGTCTGGATTCATAACGCACACAATAACCATGAAGAAGGACATGCCTACAGACTGAACTTTAAATGCACAAATAACATGGCAGAGTATGAGGCTTTGCTTTTAGGCCTTAAACTGTTAAAAACTCTAGGAGCTGTTAAAATATCTATCCTGGGTGACTCTGATCTAGTTATACAACAGATGAAAGGTAATTTTGTTACCAATGACAATAGAACGAGAGCCTACAGAATTGCGGCTACTAACATACTCCAGTCATTCACTGAATTCAAGCTTGACAAGATTTCTAGAAATCACAACATCCATGCACACAGCCTAACCACCTTTGCTAGTACATGCAAGCTCCCTTTTGACCCCAGCCATCACTTCACGGCTGAAATAAAACATAGGCCCACTGTCCCAAATAATGTCAGAGATTGGCAAGTGTTCGAGAACGATGCCCAGATTAATAATTTCCTTACCCCTGCGCATGAATTTTCAAACATCAACATTGATATGGATGCTATGACAGATCCACAACAACAAACAGCTGAAAATCAGCAAACTCTAAACGCTGCAACAGCCAAACAGATCCTGAAACCAACTATTTTTGACAATGAAAACATTGAACAACTGAAATTAACACAGGTAGAAGAAATAGACAAAATAGAGGCAGAAATCATTGACCTGAAAGATAATTTTTTGCCTGCTGGTCTAACCCCGCTAGAAGACATGTTTGACTCTAATGAAGTTCCCAGAAAACCAAAACTGTAACCAATAAACACCGAAATAGAAGAACACAACATCGGGACAACAGAGAATCCAAAAATGATCAAACTGTCCAAAAATCTACCACCTGATCGAAAGCCCAAGTACATTGATCTATTCAAAGAATTCCAAGATGTATTTGCTTGGAGCTATGAGGATTTGAAATCCTACGACACATCGGTGATTCAGCACACCATTCCCTTAAAACCAAACCAGAAACCCTTCAAGCAGAAACTTAGAAGAATTAACCCCCTGCTTCTTCCCCCGATTGAGAAGGAAGTAAAAAGGATGTGGGAAGCAGGCATCATAACACCTATCAGATTTTCTGAGTGGGTGTCCAATCTCGTTCCTACAAGAAAAAAGACAGGTGAAATCAGACTTTGTGTAGATCTCAGAAACTTAAACCAAGTCTCCTTAAAAGACCACTATCCTTTGCCCAAAATGGACCACATATTGCAGAGAGTAGTGGGATCATCTAGAATCTCTTTACTAGGGATTTTCAGGTTTCAACCAAATACTTGTTCACCCAGATGACCAAGACAAAACAACTTTTACCACACCCTGGGGAACATTCAAGTATGTAAAGATGCCATTTGGGCTTAAAAACGCTGGTGCTACTTTTCAACGAGCAATGGACATTGCTTTCGCCAAAGAAATACATGACTTCCTGGTTGTGTACCTTGATGATTTAACCCCATTTTCCAAATCTGATGAAGAACATCTCAAGCACCTCAGGCAAATTTTTATGACATGCAGAAAATATGGAATCTCCTTGAATCCTAAGAAGTCCTTATTTGGCCTCGAAGAAGGAAAATTACTTGGCCACATTATATCAAAGGACGGGATCAGAATTGATCCTGTGAGAATACAAGCCATCCTCCAAATTCCATACCCTAGGAACATAAAAGAGCTACAAGCATTCCTTGGAAAAATCAACTTTTTGTGAAGATTCATTCCAAATCTGGCTGAATTAATAAGACTGTTAAGCAACATGTTAAAGAAGGATGCCAAGGTAAGATGGTCCCTTGAGGCCAAGCAGGCATTTGAGAGTATTAAATCTGCCTTAACCCAAACTCCTATTCTAACTAGTCCACAGTTCGATAAGGATTTTATCATATTTTCGTTTGCATCCGAGCATACAATAGCTGCTGTCCTGCTGCAGAAGGATGAACAGGGAGCTGAAAAGCCAATTGCTTTTTTCAGCCGAGCCTTAAGAGACGCCCCATTGAGGTACCCGATAATGGAAAAACATGCCTACGCACTTGTCAAGGCCATCAAGGATTTTAGAGTGTACATACTGTATTCACACGTGATTGCCTACGTCCCACACGCTGCTGTAAAAGACATACTGACTCAAGACGGATTAGAAGGCAAAAGAGGTAAGTGGATTGCAAGTATCCTCGAATATGACATTGAAATAAAACCAACCAAGCTGATAAAGGGACAAGGTTTAGCTAAATTGATGTCCGAAACAAACTTTCAGGCCTTAGACATTAACCAGCTGGACAATGAACCGGAGCTGGCGACTCCACAGATCAGTGAAATATTTTTGCAATGCCCCTGGTACACTGATATTTTCTTTGTATTGTTAAACCTGTGTGCTCCCCCAGGATTGTCCAGAACGAAGAAAAGATTTTTGAAAATGAAGGCTTTAAAGTTTTGTGTTATAGATGGTGCATTATTTTGGAGAAATCATGAAGGTATATTGTTAAATTGTTTAACCATGAATGAAACTAACAAGGTCATGAAAGAATTCCATGCAGGTGATTGTGGAGATCATCTCTACTGGAAGTCCACGACTGACAAGATTATGAGGGCTGGCTTCTACTGGCCCACTCTTTTTGCAGATGTAAAAAAGTTTTCCACGTCATGTCACAAATGCCAAATTTTTGAGGGAAAGAGAAAATTGTTGCCCCTGCCCCTTAAACCAATCTCCACCGAAAAACCTTTTCAACAATGGGGCCTTGACTTCATTGGAGAAATTCATCCCTCCTCCTTAGGCTAGCACAAATGGATCCTAACAGCCACCGAATATTTCACTAAGTGGGTTGAAGCCATTCCCTGTAGACAAGCTAATGATACCATCATTATCCAATTCCTTGAATGCAACATCCTTTCCAGATTTGGCTGCCCCGAGAAAATCATCACTGACAATGCCGCTGCCTTTAAGTCCAAAAAGCTGATCAATTTCTGCCACAGATTCCATATTACACTGGGCCACTCCACAGCGTATTACCCTCAAGGTAATGGATTGGCCGAATCATCTAACAAGAGCCTCATCAACATCATAAAGAAGGTACTAGAAGAAAACAAGAAGAACTGGCACAAGAAGCTAGTGAATGCCCTATGGGCAGACAGACTTTCAAACAAAAGATCCATTGGGATGAGCCCTTATGAGCTGGTATATGGCATGGAGGCTAGATTTCCTTCATCCCTGGGCATTCCTACTATCAAGCTGTTACAAGAGATTCAGGCTGAACCAAATGACATTCAAAGAAGGATTAATCAGACAATTCACCTTCAGCAAACCAGAGAACAAGTTTATGATAGAGCTCAAATCTTACAAGAAAAGCTCAAAAAGATGTTTGATAAGAGAGCTAAAGCTGAAGATTTCAGAATCGGTGACAAAGTTTTAAAGTGGGATTCACGAAGAGAAGACAAGGGCAAACATGCCAAGTTCGACTTTCTGTGGAAAGGTCCATTTGAAATTTCTGCTGTTCAAGGAAACAACACCTATTTTCTCAGATTTATGGAGGACAACACCTTGGAAGAAGGCCCTGTGAATGGCAGAATGTTGAAACATTATCATGATCCTTGTCGCTGAAACAATGCAAGTTCTGTAAATACCGTTTGTAGAATATTATTTGTATATATCAGCATTCAGTTTAATTTGTGTAAACAGGCCGATTGTTAAGGAATAGCAGTAAAATTGAAAGGGACGCAGCCAATGCAAATTCTTCAAATCTCAGAAGCATCAAAACAGAGCAAGAACTTTTAGTTTATATCAGCATAGTTTCTCAAGGATTGTACATAAAAATCAAGCACGCAGAAGAAAGCAGGCGGTGCTGTACAATTCACAGAAAGCTCAGTTGAGGAGGAGTTGTTCATATTTCCAAAGTTTCATACTTTAAAGGTCAGAACAAAAAGTTTTCAATCTACAGCAACTATAGAATATCAAGGCAATCTGACCTGTTGTTCTTGACTTTTCACCAGGAAAATCCATCCCCAAGTGGAGCCACTGTTAGCCTCCTGTTGCAACAGGGTTTCATTTTTCATGATTGACATTTTTACATGCCAAATATGTCATACTTTGCAAGCTGCAGTGTTCCATATTTCCAGAAGAGACCAAAGAAGAAACCATGAGAGTGTGCTGATCCAAATGCACTGCTGAGATTCCATTTTGTTGAGTTGTCCCAGTTTTGGAGAGTTTTCATTTAAGGGAGGTGCAAACAGTCTAATCTTGGTCTCCCTAGGTTTCAATTTCCTGCTTTAGAATATAGAGAATGCAATTGTCCAAACAGTTTAATCTTGGCAGATTTGTAGATAGGTAGAGAATCAAAGGGACCCAACTGTTTAATCTGGGCCCTGGCAGAAATAAGTGCAGATCTAGATAGGAAAATTCAAAAGAAAAATTTTTGAATCTGGGTCTGCAAGTCTAAGTGCACCCCAAAACAAAAAGAAGAAAAAATGTTAGGACATTAGGCTGGGTAGGTAGCTGTTCGGTGGCAGAGTGATGACTGATGATCAATTTTGTATCTCACAATGTCTTATCTTTTCAGATCACAGTTATCAGGCAGTCTTGCATTCAAAGGAGGTACTCGAGCTGGAATTCACTAACCTCCCCTCTCCTCATTTCCCCCAAGTCACTTACTAACATCCCCCAAGAGGTCAAGATCTGCTTGAGCCTCTCAGTTTCATCATTTCCATGACATTCGCCTTGGTGAGGATCTGCTTCACTCAAGGACTGCTCACTCATCATCTGTGAGCCTTCTATTCCCCAAAATGGCATAAGGTCTCACACCTTAGCGCCCTCCTTTCATCTCCATATTAACTATTAACTTTATTATATAACTCCCTATCAGTTTTCCACTTCCCCTGTTAAAATCATGTATATAAAACTCCCCTATGTAAATATCCCCTCCCTGGCATTATAGCCATAATTCTACTAAGTCCGGGAAATCACAGTCCATCTGGGGTTGTCTTTAGCCCATCCGCGTCATTAAGGAGCTAGTCTGACATCTGGTCAGCTAGTAACCTCTTCCCTAACCCTAAAACCCCCAAAAAACCCATGTTTTCACCTTTTTTCCTTGTAAAATTTCACCCCAGCGCTGTAAAAAACCCATATTCCGCCCCTAACCCAAAGTTTCGGTGTGTAAATATTAAATTCGCGCCCGTAAAACCCACATAAACCCGTTTCCCTAAAGTTTTAAACCCACCCGCGCAAATATTAAAAAACGAATATACTCCGCATATACCCCGCACTAACCCGCCGTCACTTCGCGTCCGCCGCCAACCGTTAGATCCCCCGCCCCACAGATCTACGGTGGGCGGGCCGTCCCATCTCCAAAGCGCCCGAGCTTTAGCGTCCGGGAGATGGGCGGTATTACCACCGTACTCCCGCCACGCGTCAAGCGTTGGGCTGTGGCGGAGCCCCATACCCCGAAACCACCATCCCCAAAAAGCGGTGCGCCAAAATACCGCTTACCGCCCTGCCCGGTGACGTCACACCCCACGTCACCTGCCCAGTCACATGTCGCGTCACCTGCCTGCGTGGCCTCCTACCACATCACTGCCACGTGTCCCAGCCGCCGTACCTGCCACGTCATCATCCGTACAGGATGACATCATGCTGACGTCATCCCGCCACGTCATCTTGCTGACGTCATCCGCCGTACAATGTCACATCATTCTGACATCATGCTGACGTCATCAACACTTTTTTGGGCGCAAAGGTGCGAAAGTCGCACTTCGGAGCCCCAGAATCCAATTCTGAGGCAGTTTTTGATGAGCGATTTGCGCTCATCGTAGGACTTTTTAGGCCGAAATGGAGAATCTTCAGGGAATCTTTAGGGAATCTTCTCATCATGCGGCCCCAGGAAGCCTGAAAAGGTGCAAAAATGACCCGTTTTCTTCACAGAACATACCGGAAGGAGCAGAAAACAATTCCAGTTGATACAGAGGCCGAACAATGGCCATTTACTGGTGATTAGACCAGCAGCATATCAGATCAGCAGTCCAGATTTTGTCAAAGAGTATCAGTGGAAGAAAAGACGCCAAAGAGTATCAGCAAAGATTTGTTTAGGGGCTCGAAGCACCTGCACATTGATGAAGCCCCCAGAAAGTCAAATCAATAAGCATCAGCCCATCCTTGCCTTCAAATCACCATTAAGGCATTCAAAGCACCAGGACAGTAAGGAAACAGGAACCCATGCATATTTATTTCAGAAGACACTGCCCCAAGGCACCCAGGACTACATCACTTATTCATTTCTGTTTACGGCCGCCCCAGCGCAGCCCGAGTTATTTCATGCATTTATTTCTGGTAGAGTTAGGTCAGTTAATTATGACCTGATTAGGTCAAGATGTAATAAAACAGTAGATAGAAAAGTTTTTCCCTATATATACCACCCTCTACATAGTTTTAAGGGTTGGTAAATTGAGAATTCTTCACTAGAGACTCGCTGTGTATACCTGGATTTTTCTGTAATCAAAGATTGTCGAAAGCTTGGAGAGCAAACTGTCTGTTGTTGATAAATGCTTTGGAGACTGAACATGGAATTCTTGTGCTGCGGCCTGAATCAATAAGTGCCTCTTATCCTTGTTTATGTGTTTGCATTATCTAAATAGCAGGAAAAAGGAATAGCCTAGAATTAGTTTAAATACTCTCTATGCTTGATTCCTGCTGTTTTTGATGTTTTCCTCTGAATGAATTGGTTATGAATATTGAATTCCTTCTGGCTCATTGTTTACCCCAATTCACCTGTGTTGGCCAATTATCTAGGGATTCTTAACTGCCCTTAGGTAGCGCCCTGTTATTTTCTCTGTTAATCTGTTGGAGAGATTCTTAACTGCCTCTCCTTCTTTAGCATTCATTCCATCCTTTAAACCTGAAAATTGCTTCAACCTCAGTTATCTTGCTCCATGTTCCCTCACTGTTATTAAGGAGACGCACCTGCAGTTCCCCTCCTTGACTCCACGCCCAATGGTTTGAAATATTCAGGTTATACTCTGCCTCTCTACCTGAAAGTGCCAATTTTCCCACCAAAACAAAACAAAGAACCCCCTGAACCCAAGACCTAGCCTAAAATCCTTTCAAACAAAGCTAAATCTAAAAGAGAGAGCCCTCTCTGATTGCAGGTTGGCTGGAACCTGTAGTCCAAAGTTGGTTTGTGGTTACCTCGGCCGTCAGAAGCGCAAGCCCTCCGGACCTTCGATTTTGCTTTGATTATTGTGACCTAGGTTGAATTCATCTATGGGTAAGTAAAGAGAAATATGGGGGGGTTATTGGAAACACTGAAGTAAAGGGAATGATATCAATGTAGGGTAAAGGGTTCATAGTCAAGGTTGTTCTAAGTGCTTGCTGTACCCCAAAAGTCTTAATTAAGCAAGTGTTTTCAAAAGCCTGTGAATGCTGTATCGCTAATCTAAGGCGTATAGGGGGTACGGAGTGAAGGTGTTATGTGGTGTGTGGTGGGGAGTAAGAAAGGGTAAGGTAAGGTTGTTTAATCCCATCCCATCCCGTAGAAGTCTGTAGCAGTACCCATTAAGCGATTCATTAAGCGAGTGGTTAGTAAGGGCAGGTATAGGTCTTCAGGTGGGTAAAGAGTTTGGAAACCAAGGTAAGGTAGGGGGTTCATAGCATGCCATGCCTATCCTCCTTTTCCTGGCTGAAGCAAGTGGTAGCACTCCATGCATTAACAAAGGTTGGTTGAAGCAGTAAGTAAAGTTTGGTAAACAGGTGGATAGAGCATGCACGTAAGTAAAGTCAAGTAGTATTAATAAAGTAAAGAGCAATCAATGTTCAGCCCACGCACGCACCCACTAAGCAAGTTTTTCTTAACCTTCAGGGACAACCTGAGTGATAACAAGATGTAAAGCTGCCCCCTGGCAACTCTATATACCATTTGGCCGCATTGCCAGTCAAGGTGCGTTGAAATAGCCTCAACCTAATCGAGTCGTCGATAGGGGAGTTAGATGAGCACCACAAATGAAATGTGGTTACATGGTCGCCTGGGTCTTCACCACTCTTCCCTTCGAATTTTGGAATGTCTGAAGGGAGTTTGGTTGGGACTGGAGGCCAGGCCGAATTGTACTTGATTGGGTCATTTGTTAACTTAGTGAGATCTGGCAAGTTCAACGTTGCCAGAAACGGAAGCCTAGGAGGACCTTGGGGATTCCACCCAGACTACGCAGAACTCCCAAAGTTCTGAAATGATTGTCCTGGAATTTGGGAGGCACCAGGCTGCCCGAAGTAACCAGTAGAACCGGCTGAACCAAAAGGCAAGCCTTGTGATCCAGCAAAATTCAGAGTTTGACCAACTCCGGCCGCATAGCCTCCATAACCAGCAAAGTTTCCTCCTAAAGGATTGTAAGGAGTTGATAACCCCTGATAAGGATTACAAGCCGAAGCTAGGGGAGGAATACTTTGAAATGAACTAACCGTGGAGTACGGCCTATTCCCTTGTTGGCCGAAAAACGGATTCCTAGTTCCCGCGCTACTAACCCCAGGGTTATTCCAACCTTGGAAAGGATTGCTGCTTTGTCCTACAGAAGAAAAGGCATGGATCCTATCGTCGGGTTGGAATGTGGTATATGACAACTTCCGAAAGGAAAACCCTGGAATGAAGCCGATCCGCCCATCATGGACATAGCGTCACTAAACGGAACTGATGGAATACCCTGTGAGTGGGTGCCAAATGGGAAGAATCCAGTACCAAAAGCATTGGTTTGGGCATTTCCACTCGTGGACGGAATGGAGGTAGACCCAACTAAAGATGTGCTAGCAAAAGATCCAAACAAGGAAGCAGAGGAGATGAAATCGTTCCTCCTCCTTGCACCGATGTTGGAGTTTGCATAGTCATAGCACTTGTAGAAGCCATGCTTCCAGTAGTGGTCATTGATGGTAAGCACGTAGCGTAACCATGACTTGACGGTCTATGCGTCGGAGTCCCAACGTATTGCAATACGTCCAGATGACTAGATGGAAGTGGAGAATTCGGAGCCACTAACGACTCTGAGAGTTCTTCTACCTCTATGCTATTCTCTGCTTGAAAGAGAACTCGAGAAAGGACTGGAGTGTCCCTCTCTTGTTCAGAAGTGCCAGGCCTTGCTTGGCCACTAATGCCCCCGAGAGGAGGATCAATCCCCGATGCGTCAACAGCTGTGGGACGAAACCCACCAGTAGTATTACCTCTGCGCCTTCTAAGAGAAGGCTCTAAACTTGGTGGTGAAAGACCACGAAGTCTTCGAGACCGTCTAGGAGATCGGTAAGCCACTTTGAATTTTTGTTATGATCTAACTAAAGACTCAAAAAATTGAAAGCTAGGCCAACTAAGAGCACAGAGCACACACTATAAAGTCCCTAAAGATACAGCCAGTCAAACAAATTTCAAGTATTTCCGCCCGGGTGATTAAGACCGGACACCAAAATACGAGAAAGTGAATTAAGGGGCCTTTCGAAGATAGTCTGGGATGATGAGGGCCCAGTCCTAGCAGCGAAGGTATCAGAGGAAGTTACGCTGGTGCAAGCCCCCAATCTTCGCAAGGGTGCCCTCCAGTAGTACTGTCGAGAGTGATGCAACGTCAACCTCAGATGCCACGGGATTCCCCTCCACAGCCACCTGTGTAGATCCCTAGGAGTAGAAACTATGGATACCAACTCGTCGCAGAAGCCAGGCAAAACAATTGTGAGGTAAGTTCGGACAAGTAGGAGAGGGGGTATCTCTCTTCCCTGTCTTCGCAGACCCTCGTGCTTAACTCCTAGATTTGGAGCTTTCCTGGTCTTCCTAACGCTATTGGATTTTCTCTCATTATTCAGACTCCTACGTTTGCCGTTTATATGGCCTTGGAGAGTTAACTCTCCACTCGCCTAATCCAAGGCCCTAAAATCCTAAACTTGTTGGTGTAACTGACTAAAACAAAAAAGTTCTAGTGAATTTTAGTTAGCGCTTGATTTTAAATTAGGCTGTTCTTTAAGTCACAAGGTAACATAAGTGAAACTAGTGGTGTTTTTTGACGCAAAAGAAATTAATAAAAACTTAACTACATGCACATGCACTTTTTCGTTTTTCGATGAAGAGCAATTTCTATAGGGTTCAGAGGAACTTCTAATAAAACAAAATTTTCTTTTCTTTTTGTTAATTCACGCTTCACACTCACAAAAGCTAAAAAAGCTATGTATGCCTAAAAAGATATGCAAATCTATCCTAATGCAACAAATATATGCGGATGCAAGATTTTAAAACTACTCTAAAAACAAAAAATGAAAGTTGCTTGCTTATCAATCTTTATCTTGCCACTTAAAATGTCTAGATGGAATATGAGATGCTACAATTCATTTCGTCTAAACACTAAAAACAAGTTCTAAGACAAACATAAAGCACTTTCACTCACTAAAATGAAACCAAATGAAAACCAAGTTCAAGAAAGCAAAACTAAGATTTTCACAAAGATTTTCTTCAAAAGCAACAACAAAAGGAGTCTTTTCAAAAAATGCTCTCAACAACACTGAAACTTGTGATTAAAAAATAGGCAATCAAACACTTTTGTGAATCGACACCACTCAATGGATAAAAACTCAACAAAAATAAATGTGTTTAAAATCGCTCTTAACAATCAAAAGAAGCAATGAAAGCTTTGGCAATGAAAACCAAAAAGATCAAAAAGACTAATTCCAAGAAAGTGTCAAACAACAACTTTCATGAAACAAAGAAGTGGATGGTCACAAAAAGCAATTTTTGTCAAGCAAACAAAAAGTCACCAAAAGCAAGGTTAACACAAAGATTGAGATCAATCTTCCTACTCTCATGAATCAGAGCAGCCAAGATTCCTAGCAAGAAATCTTGCGTGCTTTAGCAAAAAACGATGACGCTTGCAATCAACAAAAAAAAAGACCAATACTCGTTATAATCAGAGAGAATTCGGAACAAGATGCTCGCTGTAAAAACAAAGACTGATACTGGAAAGTGACTGTTTCAGACTGACTCAAACTACCAGACAAACCTTCAGAGACACAAAGATTTACAAATCTTGAAAATTGAAAGATATACGCGACTGTACTTATGTACAAAATGCGTGTATACGCTACTGTAACTAAGGAAACCTACGTATACGCGGGTTCACTTAAAGAAACATGCGTACATACGCCTCTGTAACTAAGAAAAATAGCGTATATGAAAAGATTCAAGAAAAATAAAAAACAAACTGAAGAAACTGGCAAAGCTTAAAGTTCAAGAACAGACCAGACAGTAACAACAAGCAAACAAGGCAGCTAAGCCCTGATTGGCTTGAAAAATACCCAAACTAGGAACAACAAGAGTGTTGTCCCCAGTGAAGTCGCCAATTCTGTTGGAGGGAATTGCTCCCCTAGGGATTTTTGGGTTGAAACCCTAGCAGACTGAAAGTTGTCTATTCAAAGAAACATGCATTCACAGAGCCATTATGCTATTATAAGCAAATTCTATGATAAGGGTACGTACCTTTGGTCCTACGTTTGAGAAGGCCCTTAGGGTCCAAACCCTTCTTGGAGTTCCCTTCTTCTCTTTTGTCCTGCAAAACAACCAATTCAAAGAACACAACAGTATATGGACAAAAACTTATAAAGAAACCATCTTCATCTTATAAAGAAAGGTAGTTAGTTATGAAATCCAAACAACCATTTACATATGAATTCTAAACATGAGTATCATCAACATAAAGAAGATTCATTTCGGGAACCAAGACATGTGTTTCTTTTATTATAGACAAATAAAGTACATAAAAAAGGAATATTTTCACCTGAGTCACCTTCAGCAGGCTCCAAGCAAAGCTTCCTTCTGGATCCGTTCCAGCCTCAAGCCTCTAACAAACTCCTTCCATGACTCTCTCCATGATGTCATAAATGGTGGATGAACATCAACACACAAGGAAACAAAGGTTTCCAGTACAAAATGGGGGAAGTGCAGAAGGCACAAGGGACTTCAGACTTGGTCAAGGGAAAAATCTCAGCATAATAACCTTTCTCTCTCTTCTCTCCCCCCCTTTTGGCCTTCCCTTTGAGGTCTTTTTATACCTCTCCAAAAGTAGTTTTTTAGTTGGGAGTTGGTTGGGAACAGTTGGGCCACGAGCACTAACAGGTGATCAGCAGGTAAAACCCGCGATCTCCGCCCGAAAATAAGGAATTTTATATTTTTTAAGTGTTTTAATACATACACGCGGGTTGGGTATACACAGACCCGCGTATACACACGTTTAATTCAGGGCAATGTCGCGTATAAGGGATAAAACATTGTTTTTTAAATTTTAGGACCAGGTCTGGAAGGAGGGGTTGCCCTAGGCCATGAGTACAACATCAAAAACCATATGAGTGAGATTTGGAGCTATAACACACATGCACAAGATAGGGAGACTAAAGTGGTACATACTTCCTTCTGAGTATGTACCATTTCTTATTGAAGCTTTCTTATCCACTTTATTTTCTCTTTTAAAATCTCAACAAGGAGATGGAATTAGGGAAAGTAATCAAATGCTAAAATGGAATCATTAAAAGGTTGATTATACTTTATTAAAGTCAGTATTGTATATAGGTATGGCCCTTGTATATAAATAATCTCAATAAATGAGCATTTGATTTATAGTTGCAGTAGTTTTAATTAAGTATTTCAATTTTATAAATTGGAGAATAAGGATTAGATGTCTAGGAGAAATAAGTTTTAGGGAGAATTCAAGATTTTATAGTTAAAAGGTTCAAAGAATTTTCTACTCCATGCCCAACAAGGCTATTGGCCTTCTATTCTTAGTGTCTTGTAGGTCAAGACATTATCCCCAATTGGAGCCGATGTTGTACCTCAAACCTACATAATTAAAATTTCAAAAAAAATAGCAGGCAAAATCCGTCCAAAGGACGAGAGAGTATATTTGGGAAAAGAAGTGAAAGCATATATCTATTTTATATCCGAGAATTGAGTGGTTAAATTTTAAAATGGAAAAGGTAAGAATCAATGAGGGTGATGCCAAAACAGAGGTTAAAGAACATAATCAAAATAATGAATTTTTCTTTGCATATTCCTTTGTTGATGCAAAAGCCTAGGTGATCAGTCACTACAATATCGCATAAAAAGGGCATATAATTTCAATTTGTGGTCATGGAGTTCATCCACGTTAAAATGTCCTATATTTAAATTGGAAAAGCCACTAGTTGCAAATGCTTTGCGATTAAGAGATGTATTGAAGGGGAGAAAAGCAACTCAATTTTGATAATTATAATGATTCTAATGACGAAGAAAAATATAAATTTGGATATATTTAAGAGGCTTTTAAGGAAATTTTAGCAGTTGGTCCTCCAAAGTTCGTGACAACACACAAATTTCAAGACGAGGGAATAATGAACGAATTCTAAAGTGCCTGATAAGATTGCATTGATTTAAATTATAAATAAGTCTAGTTATGCTTCTCAAGATTCATATATGGTAAGGTTTTGCATAAGCAAAAGCTTATTTTTCAAGAAACATCAGTTTAATTTGACAACGAGCTTTCCCCATCTAATATATCCAGTCATGGTATATAATGAAAATCATTATTCTTCCAAGGGAAAGTCAAAGAAAATAATATCAAAATGGCGACAAAGGTTTTGCGTGAGGGTTCATCTCATATTATGTTTTTCACCTCTACAATAAAATGGAGACACATGACTACCTTTGTAATATGCTTTGACAGCATCACTGTAAAATAACACCTTTTGAAATTAAATTTGAGGAGTATATAATTTTTTGTTTGGTGAATTTTATAAAAAATATCTCTTGGAAATTTTGTAACGGAAGCACACAAACAACAAAAATAATTTTTGGCTCGGATCTCACACATGCCCATAATCAACATAGACTCCAAATTTATGATTTAAAGATCCACATGATGCCGAGAGTCCCCATATCATCAAAAGCAATGGAAACAAAATCTATTAGTATATGGTTCAATATATTCTCTCACCGTTTGTGTGGAATTTAGGTTTTATTTAAAAAAGAAAAAGAAAATCAACAATGCCAATACCAATATGCAAGGAACAACATGCATAATACTTCCTTGCTGCCACAATGCACGCCATGTTGGTCATTGTCAAACTAGTAACTCCATTGATAATCCTGGTCAACCAAAATATCGTTACCATGATATCACAGGATATCCATGGACAAGGTGCTACCAGTCATACTTGTGGGCCTATCAGTTATATAACAACCATTTTTAAATGAAAATTTTTAATGATCTAAAGGCCATAGTTATTTTTGCAATTTTGTCATATTGTTGTGGTCCTTGATCAACCCAGGTAAGTATGATGGATTATTTAAAAAAAGTTGATGTTTATGAAAATGAATTACCTACTATTATCCAAAAAGCAATATATAATTGGCTTTCTTCGCTGCCACATGCACAAGATAGGGAGACTAAAGTGGTACATACTTCCTTCTGAGTATGTACCACTTCTTATTGAAGCTTTCTTATCCACTTTATTTTCTCTTTTAAAATCTCAACAAGGAGATGGAATAAGGGAAAGTAATCAAATGCTAAAATGGTATCATTGGAAGGTTGATTGTACTTTATTAAAGTTAGTATTGTATATAGGTAGGGTCCTCGTTGTGGAGCGATAAAAAGGTGTCTTTTAAACTCCTAATTACCTCACATTAATTGTCAACCCAGGGACGACTTTTTATTTCAAGAGTGTACTCAGTCTGAGGCGGCTATTTACTCAAGAGTAATGTTTAGTAGTACAGCGTTCAGAGAACACAAGAGTAGATGGATGCTAAACTATGACTAAATTACTTCAAAAAGACAAAATCACACAAGACAACTTATCAGTCAAGGGTGCGGAAGAGATAACCCATCCCTCTAGAAACTGATGGAAAAGAAATTAGAGCATGGACCAAAGTTCTGGGAGCTAGGCAACGATTGTTGAGGCTCACGACAGCCTTAGACCTTCTCTCACACCAAAACAACAAATGTAAGTAAATGGAACAACAGAAAGTAAATGGAACAACAATCCAATAAACTAAATCATTCATTCAAACAACCATCAATTGAGGATACAGTAGCAATAACTCATTCCTCTGGATATTGATGCAATTGAAATCAAACACACAACATTAAATAACCAATTGGAAAGTGCAAAGAATTAAATCAATCGTATTACTACAACTCGATGAAAATGAAACAATTGTGCTAATTAAAAGAATGTTGAAATGTAAGCTTAAATAATTGCAGAAAGTAAATAAATAACAACGCTAAGTATTAGAACTGAATAGCCAAACTTATATAACTGTAATGAACAGAACATTGTTAAATTACTGGAGTGATCAGTGCAGCTTTGAAGATGAAATGAACAGCGCAACAACATGCTGACAAAAAGCAGTGAGCTCTGTTAAGAAGGAAATGAACAGCAACACAATTTAAATATAGTATATAAAACATATCAGTTCATTTAGTCTGGAAATACCAATCAGTAAAATTACATAATTACGATAAGTAGAAATAAAATCAAACCATCACACAATAAAGATCATGAAATAATGGTACAAGAACGACAAGTGAATCCACTGGGGTTGGGCCCGTAACCACCAGCGATCACTGCCGGTAGTGCTTCAGAAGATGCGAAGGAATAATAACTCTGCTTATATATTGATCATTAAATTGAACAACATTATATTGAGTGGTGCCTTCTCAGCAGTGAGAGTCTGCAAATAAAATTACAGTTCAACATAATACTCGTTCCATCTCTCCCCCTATCCTATCACTCTTGAATCTCTAATTCTACATCCTCAATTCCATCATTCGAATCCCAAAAGTACTTCTGAAGTCATCCTGAAGCCATTCTCTCTCTGATCTTTGTTTTCATTTAAATAGAGAAAGATCAGAGAGCAGTTACAACATAGATAAGTACAACATGATTTCTTTTACAAAATTGGGTTGATTCTAACCAGATGATCAACAAGAAAATATATTTCCTTTCATCTCTCAACAAAAGCAAGACGAATTTGGGTTTGCAGCTAAAGTTTGGAGGATGGCCGCAACTGCAAATCTGAGAAAATCGTGCTCAAATAATCCTACGTTTCTCTCTGTACAAGCCGAATTTGGGCAAACCGTTCTTTACCAAAGTTAATTGGGCCCGTTTTGGACAAAACCCATGTTCCAGATTTCTCAAATTCGTCTTCATTTGCTCAGAATATCAACCGCAAAACTGTCACTCCTTAAACCAGCGAATTTCTGAGTTGGCAGATTTAAAAATCAATCTTCAATCTAGAAGTTACCTTGGAGGCTAAAAATGGTGAATAATGTTATAACCAACTTATTAGAACTATCATTGGTAAAATAATGCATAATCATCAATTTATTAGAAATAAAGGAGAATAAATAATGTAAGAGCATAAATCATCATAAAATGGATTTATATAATAAATTATAATAAATGACATGATGAAGAATGGTAGAAATGGGTGGAATAAATGTTCACAAGTGACAATAATAATGGCATATTAACGACCCAACATACCCCCACACTCAATATGTTGCATGTCCTCATGCAACGAAAACTGAATATATTGCATGTCCTCATGCAACCCAAAGACAAAAACCATGTGTTAACCAAGCAATAAAAATTTGAGAATAAATGAATGCTTCCTTAATTAATGAATATTCAATTTTAGCAATCTCGTGAAGGCATAACAATTTTTACATTGACATTCAACTATATGTATGAGGTTGCAGCAAAATATGACATAGATAACAACAAACTTCATTAACCATTTTCCCAAAAACTACAAACCAGATTTTGTTGAAATGTTGCAAGTAGATTTGTAATATATGAAGGCTTCTATGATCCAAAAATCAGATCATTTTGATGCATGGATCATGAGATATAAACAAAATGGCTGTAGGTGAGAGTGCATGATTTCCGAAATTTTATGAACCAATATTTCTTGAAATTGTGTGGATTTGTATTAATGATACGTATGTGTTTTCCAAAAATTACAAGGATTGAGTTCATAGTTTAAAAAAAATATGTGGAAATCAATTTCTGCACTGTGTAAAAATGAAATTGTATGCCTTAAATAAGGAAGAAAGTAGAAAACATCCATCATGCATAGCAATTCCTCCCCCTCTCTGAAAAATTAGCATGTCCTCATGCGATGCTAGAAAACAAATAGAGGTGGTTGCTACCAGCTGTTGAATTCTATGCTTGGTGTAAAACAACATGAAATAAGGAAGGTGTTGAGAGTGAATAAGAATAGCAATGGATGATAAAGAATATGAATGACGTGGTTATAAGAAAGAAATGAATAAAAGGAACACTCCCCCACACTCGAAAATGATATGCTGCTGAAAAAGGGGAAGTGGTAAAGATGTGGAATGAAAGATGACAAATAATGCTCAAAATAGCTTTTCATTAAATTCTCCTAAATTCATAATAAATTAGAAAACTATGCGATTTTACCTCAAGTTTTACCTCCAAAAAATGTGGAATGACATATATGGACTGGCAGTTGTTGAAGCTGATGTAGACAGAGTTGGTGCTGAAAGTGATGCAAAAGGTGGAATCCAGGTAAGCACATAATGTCTGAAGAGTTGTTCATGTTCACAAGTTGCTCGAGCCGCGTCTGTTAGTTGCAATAGTGTGGTCATGCTGTGAATAGAATTTCCCCTGCATACTGGTTGTTCTCCTGTAAACAAATCATACTTGTGCATACAATGTTCTTGAAGCCATAGTGTTGGTTTTGAATAGCAACAGATAAAATGCATGCAAAATTTCAATTAGAAAAACTTATCAAATCAACAAGTTATGGCAGAGTGTAGTAATCATAGCACATGCAATCCCATAATGCATACATTCCCCCCTCCAATTGGAAAATGGGTTCCATAACCATAAAGCATATGAAAGGGGTGGTGCTGACGGCAAGGCAATGGAATGAACAATATATCAGTGAAGCAGAGTACACTTATCAATGATAGGACGGTGAAAATTATGGTTATATTGAGAGCAAAGTGTGTAAAGATAGTTATGAATAAGAGATAGGACGCTTTGGATTGATGATAGTTTATACAAAACGAAAAAGGACAACAATATGCTAAAAAGATGCTTTGCTAACGGTATTCTAGCTGAAAATGATGTGATTGATCATAAAACAATTTCTCATGCATAAAGGTTCAAACAGGGAAAAAGTTAAGGAAATAACTTCTCTGATAAAAAGAAAATAAGAAAAGGGTATTATAATAATAATTGACGAAAAAATATAACTTCAATACCATAAGCAGAGCCGTTGCTGCCAGCAGGCGTCCATAGCCTCGGCAGGGTTGCTTTTTAACCCATATGAGCCAGGATCCTCAATTTATAAATGGAGAGTTTTAGTGCTCTTCTACAGAAGAGATCAGTGTGCTGGCGTGGTAACCAGATAACCACACTGCCATTCACTAGGAGGTAGCAAAAGTGATCAGGCCGACTCGTGATGAGACCTCCTGTTCCAAGGATAATTTGGCTATCCAATGGATCATAACCCTGGTGTGGTGGCCATAATGGGAATGTCACTTTGTTACAGCCTTATGAACATGGTAGGCTGGCTCGTAATGAGACCCCCTATCCTCCATCTGTGAACAAAATTTTGTTGTTATTACACATTTTTATGATAAAAAGAGGGAGGCTCAGTACTCCTTAAGAGCAGGGATGGCGGAAGAAGTTGAACATGTCAATATATAAAAAAAATATACCCATAATCTCATTTATTACAGACAGAGAAGATTATAACCAGGAAGGGTGGAACCAGCATGGTATTAAGATGATCAATCAGTATCATGTACAGCAGAAAACAATGCAGTAAAGTAATATATAAATAATTGTGTCCCTTTTTGAAAAGAATCTAACATCAAGGAGCTGTTCTGTTAAAGATCATAACGTAAATGATAATAACTTGCTTCAAAAGAATCCATAATTCCTGTCCTCATAAAAATAGTGTACTTCATGCCATGAAAGAGAATCAGGAGAATGTGGTTGAGCTGAACTATGAATAATCCCACAAGAGAAAGGAAAGGGTTGCCCTCAAAAATACTCTCAAAGTGTTGCTTTTTTGAAGGAACAACAAAAACACTCAAAAAGAAAGTGGTGTTCTGAGTAGGGAACAAAAATGCATACAAAAAAAAAAGCAAAAATACACACAAAAAACGCGAAAATGCAAATGTCGTTCCTTTTGAAAGAGAAGAATCCATGCAAGCAAATAGTTGGGATGTCGTTTTCCTAAGATCATGAGTGCTTGTAAAAAAAATGGCCAAACTGCTGTTCTTTTTGAAAAAGGAACAGCAAAAACACCAAGTGCTGTTCCTTTTGAAAAAGGAACAACAAAAACTCGAACTACTATTCCTTTTGAAAAAGGAACATCAAAAACACGCACTGCTGTTCCTTTTGAAAAAGGAACAACAAAAACTCGAACTACTAGATAACCGGTCAATGTTTTGGTTCTAACTTTTTCGTTTCAAATCCAAATTGAGTGGTTCAAATTGGGTTAGAAAGTAGACATCAAGGGCTACCTAGGGTAGAAACAGGTTTTAAAAATATGGTCATTTAGGCCTCCAAAAACTGACTGTCCCAACTCTGTTTCTGAGCTGCCTGCTAGACACCCTGTCAATGTTTTGGTTCTAACTTTTTCGTTTCAAATCCAAATTGAGTGATTCAAATTGGATTGGAAAGTAGAAACCAAGGGATACCTATGGTAGAAACAGGTTTTAAAAATATTCACTTTTGGTCCCTCAAAACATGACTGTCCCGACTGTTTTTTCAGAAATCTCATCAAGCCCGCAAGCCAAAAAAATGAAATTCAAACATTTTTTCAAATTGGTGATAAAAATGAAAATGAGTGTTTGTAGAACTTATTATTTCCATTATGATTCATCTACATACACAAATGAATTGGAACATTTATCATCGATATTGATTTCAATAGCATGTTGCAAAAAAAAAAAAAAAAAAACAACTAGTTTTACAAAAATAAATAAATAAAATGTGTTTTTTTATTTCTTTATTTATTTTATTTTCTCCACTATCCTACTCTTCTTTGAGAATTGATTATGTTTATGTATAAGAGTATTTCCAGTGGAACCATGTTAGAAATAAGGCCTCATGTATGCACATACCCAAATTCGAAAAATGCATGTTGATATAAATTAGGGTATGAGAAGCCAACTTCCCTTGAAAAGATGGTTTCAAAAATTGTTGAAGCATAGAGTGATGTTGCAAACAAGTGATGGAGTGAAACCAATCTTCAATGTATCCTTTATTTTCTTGATTTCGCATAGCCATCATATCATGAAGTTCTTGAGCTTTTAAAATAGTTTGTTGATGCATAGTAAAAGAAACCTCATTTTCTTCCACTGCTTCTACAATTTTTTCATTTGAAACATTCTGAATCTCATTGTAGGTTTTCTCTAATAACACATGTGAGATAGAATGGGTGGGAAGGGTGGGTAAATTTGCCAGCTCAACATTGTAAGCATGTTGTACTGGTTTATTATGGTGAGGGTGTGGAATTAGTTGAGCAGGAAAATGTGTATGGAATGGAGCATTTTGATGATGTGGCTGATTGGGTTGTGTGAATGGTTTTGATGGGCAAGCAAGGTGTTGTGAAAGAGCTGGTGGAGAATATGGAGAATGTGCTTGTGCTACAAGATGAGGGAGAGTAGTCATGCCATCATAAGATGAACCATGCCCAACTTGTAAACAAGATAGGTGGTTATATTGAAATTGACATGGCTGCCCTAACACATTAGCATTCCATAATGGATTATGCAAGTATGACAATGGAGAAAAAATGTTTTGAACCATACCTATAGGCCTTGTTGCAGCTTTCCCATATCTTTGATATGCTACTTCCATCGTAGATAAGGAAGAGTGAGTATCTATGAGATGCTCCTTTCGGTCATGAGAACAAAACACTTCATCCAATTCTTGATTTTTATGAACCTGCAAAACATCCAATTTTTCATTTAGAGAGCTAATAAAATCAACTTTAAAATTTTCAAATAACACATTGATTTCAGCTCTTATGTCTCCTATTCTTGTAGCAGATTTGGAAAATAAAGAAAAAACATCTCTAGAATTCTTACCAGCCTTGGAGATTCCTCTTGAATACCTTATGCACAACCCACAAACATCATCATATGATAACTGAAAAACATCACCTTTTCCTATCAGATTTAAGATTTCTAAACATTCATCTTTGATTCCTTTAAGAAGGAGTGTTTTTAAGATCTCTTTCTCCAAATGCTTATATTTTGATTTTTGAAGGTTGTATTGAAATCGATCTACATAGTCCTCCAAACTTTCATCTTCCCCTTGTATCATATAGAAAATATCTTCATTGGATTTGCAATAGTCTTGGTACTTCTTCAAGAATATGTTCTTCATGTCCTCCCATGATTGGATGCAATTCCCACCTAGGCTCATGAACCATCGGAGAGCTGCTCCTTTTAGAGTAAGAGGAAACACTTTCAATCTTTGATCATTAGTACAATAATCATATCCTCTACAAAGTATTTCGAACTCAAATAAAAATGTATCTGGATCTTCATTTGCTAAACCATGAAAATTTGGTAAAGATGGGGGAATTATGTGCATTTGTGTCACTCCTAGATCTTTGATAGGAAATTCAAAAGTAGAAACGTGAGCCATTTCTTACCATAATAGAAGATGTTCTTCATGTGTTTCTTCAAGGCTCCTTCTTCAAATGTTCCTGTCAATTAGTTAGTGAAATGGGTGGTGCTTACATCACCACTTGCGTGAGATCATGTGATTCATTTTTTTTTAAAATTTCTATCTTTTTCCTAATAATTCACACAAAAATTCAAACATCTATTTCTACTCTAGGTTCTTTAACAGTCCTGCTGGAAAGCGGACGGGGGAGCAGGGCTTTTACATGCTCCGTACGCAGGTTCTTACCTTCCGTTTTTAAGATCCAACTCTTCCCTAGCAGGCACTCATCAGATTCACACTACTCTTTAGAAATGGCTACACTCTCCCCGGCAACGGCGCCAAAATGTGGAGCGATAAAAAGGTGTCTTTTAAACTCCTAATTACCTCACATTAATTGTCAACCCAGGGACGAATTTTTATTTCAAGAGTGTGCTTAGTCTGAGGCGGCTATTTACTCAAGAGTAATGTTTAGTAGTACAGCGTTCAGAGAACACAAGAGTAGACGGATGCTAAACTATGACTAAGTTACTTCAAAAGGACAAAATCACACAAGACAGCTTATCAGTCAAGGGTGCGGAAGCGATAACCCATCCCTCTAGAAACTGATGGAAAAGAAATTAGAGCATGGACCAAAGTTCTGGGAGCTAGGCAGCGATTGCTGAGGCTCACGACAGCCTTAGACCTTCTCTCACACCAAAACAGCAAATGTAAGTAAATGGAACAACAGAAAGTAAATGGAACAGCAATCCAATAAACTAAATCATTCATTCAAACAACCATCAATTGAGGATACAGTAGCAATAACTCATTCCTCTGGATATTGATGCAATTGAAATCAAACACACAACATTAAATAACCAATTGGAAAGTGCAAAGAATTAAATCAATCGTATTACTACAACTCGATGAAAATGAAACAATTGTGCTAATTAAAAGAATGCTAAAAGGTAAGCTTAAATAATTGCAGAAAGTAAATAAATAACAACGCTAAGTATTAGAACTGAATAGCCAAACTTATATAACTGTAATGAACAGAACATTGTTAAATTACTGGAGTGATCAGCGCAACTTTGAAGATGAAATGAACAGCGCAACAACATGCTGACAAAAAGCAGTGAGCTCTGTTAAGAAGGAAATGAACAGCAACGCAATTTAAGTATAGTATATAAAACATATCAGTTCATTCAGTCTGGAAATACCAATCAGTAAAATTACATGATTACGATAAGTAGAAATAAAATCAAACCATCACACAATAAATATCATGAAATAATGGTACAAGAACGGCAAGTGAATCCACTGGGGTTGGGCCCGTAACCACCAGCGATCACTGCCGGTAGTGCTTCAGAAGATGCGAAGGAATAATAACTCTGCTTATATATTGATCATTAAATTGAACAGCATTATATTGAGTGGTGCCTTCTCAGCAGTGAGAGTCTGCAAATAAAATTACAGTTCAACATAATACTCGTTCCATCTCTCCCCCTATCCTATCACTCTTGAATCTCTAATTCTACATCCTCAATTCCATCATTCGAATCCCAAAAGTCCTTCTGAAGTCATCCTGAAGCCATTCTCTCTTTGATCTTTGTTTTCATTTAAATAGAGAAAGATCAGAGAGCAGTTACAACATAGATAAGTACAACATGATTTCTTTTACAAAATTGGGTTGATTCTAACCAGATGATCAACAAGAAAATATATTTCCTTTCATCTCTCAACAAAAGCAAGACGAATTTGGGTTTGCAGCTAAAGTTTGGAGGACGGCCGCAACTGCAAATCTGAGAAAATCGTGCTCAAAGAATCCTACGTTTCTCTCTGTACAAGTCGAATTTGGGCAAACCGTTGACAAAGTTAATTGGGCCCGTTCTGGACAAAACCCATGTTGCAGATTTCTCAAATTCGTCTTCATTTGCTCAGAATCTCAACCGCAAAATTGTCACTCCTTAAACCAGCGAATTTCTGAGTTGGCAGATTTAAAAATCAAATCTTCAATCTGGAAGTTACCTTGGAGGCTAAAAATGGTGAATAATGTTATAACCAACTTATTAGAACTATCATTGGTAAAATAATGCATAATCATCAATTTATTAGAAATAAAGGAGAATAAATAATGTAAGAGCATAAATCATCATAAAATGGATTTATATAATAAATTATAATAAATGACATGATGAAGAATGGTAGAAATGGGTGGAATAAACGTTTACAAGTGACAATAATAATGGCATATTAACGACCCAACACTCGTATATAAATAAGCTCAATAAATGAGCATTTGTTTTATAGTTGCAGTAGCTTTAATTCAATATTTCAGTTTTATAAATTGGAGAATAAGGATCAAATGTCTAGGAGAAATAAGTTTTAGGGAGATTTCAAGATTTTACAGTTAAAAGGTTCAAAGAATTTTCTACTCCATACCCAACAAGGCTATTGGCCTTCTATTCTTAGTGTCTTTTAGTTCAATACATTGTCCCCAATTGGAGCCAATGTTGTAGCTCAAACCTACATAATTAAAATGTCAAAACAATTTGCAGTCAAAATCCATCCAAAGGATAAGAGAGTATATCTGGGCAAAGAAGTGAAAGCATATATCTATTTTATGTTCGAGAATTGAGTGGTCAAATTTTAAAATGGAAAAGATAAGAATCAATGAGGGTGATGCAAAAACAGAGGTTAAAGAACATAATCAAAATAATGAGTTTGTCTTTGCATATTCCTTTGTTGATGCAAAAGCCTAGGGGATCAATCACTACTATATCACATAAAAAGGGCATATAATTTCAATTTGTGGTCGTGGAGTTAATCCACGTTAAAAGGTCTTATATTTAAATTGGAAAAGCCACTAGTTGCAAATGCTTTTTGATTAAGCAATGTATTGAAGGGGAGAAAAACGACTCAATTTTTAAAATTATAATGACTCTAATGACGAAGAAAAATATAAATTTGGATATATTTAAGAGGTTTTTAAGGGAATATCAGTAGTTGGTCCTCCAAAGTTCGTGACAACAAACAAATGTCAAGACAAGGGAATAGTGAACAAATTCAAAAGTGCCTGATAAGATTGCACTAATTTAAATTATAAATAAGTCTAGTTATGCTTCTCAAGATCCATATATGGTAAGGTTTTGCATAAACAAAAGCTTATTTTTCAAGAAACATCAGTTCAATTTGATAATGAGCTTTCCCCATATAATATATTCAGTCATGGTATATAATGAACATCATTATTATTCCAAGGGAAATTCAAAGAAAATAATCTCGAAATGCCGACAAAGGTTTTTTCCCCTTGGAAAAATCGTAAGTTTCATTAATATTAAGATAAATTACATGTTGTAAATGCTGTGGGCATATGCAATTTTAAAAGGTTGTCAGCTTGTCAAAATATAGAAGCAACTATATA
Source organism: Pinus tabuliformis (assembly GCA_031772625.1). NCBI lineage: Eukaryota > Viridiplantae > Streptophyta > Pinopsida > Pinales > Pinaceae > Pinus > Pinus tabuliformis. The sequence goes on along the minus strand of CM062820.1, from coordinate 353,430,352 downwards.
TATGTTCTCCACACAGGGAGACATTTCCTTAGATATGTATTGTTTAGTTATCCAAATTTAGATTACTCTACGCAAAGAGTATTTTTCTGTAACATGTAGCTGTAGGTATATATATATATATATATATATATATATATATATATATATATATATATATATATAGGAAAAAAATCGCATATCATATAATATCAGGCTCCTGGTGAGCCTGTGCAACATGGTCCATATAAGGGTGGTGATAATATTAGTAGTGCTCCCCATCTCTATGTTCCTATATCATCCAAATGTCGCGTGGTTGGATCACTGCCTCTTTGGAAAGTTGGTCAGCGAGTGACTTTCGTTCCCTGTAGATATGATGACATGAAAGACTGTCAAAAGATGATATATGTCTATGGACCTCATCCAAAATGTGTCTTAGAGTGTAAGCATGACATATTTATGTTTTGTTTATCCAGTTGCATACAATTTTTGAGTCCCCAAACACTTGTAGATTCCTACAGTTTTTTTCAATAGCAAAATGAATGAGATGTTTAGCTGTGATGAATTCTGCATAGTTGTTTGCACCTACTCCAAGTCCCATTTGCTTCTTGCGCTGATCCATCAAAATAAGCCAAAGGATGGGAGTGATCTATGGATTCTGGAATGATATGTCTGGGGGGTGTGTTATCATCATCTTAAGGAATAATACTATAATCGGCTAGGATTCGGGATGTGATGGAGGGCCAGTGAGGGGCAATATCCAGAAAGGTGAGGCGGTTCTGAGCAATCCAAATTTCCTAGCTATTGAGAAGGGGGCAGTGCCTTTCTTTTGGCGGGGATGTTGTTGTCCACCAATTGGCCCAAACCTCCCTGATAGCTTGATCTCTCGATGAGTTAGGTGTAGGGGAATGTGAGAGCATAGTATTCCAGAGATCAATAGTGATGGGGTAGGTAAGAAATAGGTGATCCACTATTTCTAAACTGTCTTTACATAATCAACACCAAAAGGGCCCATGTTGACCTCTCTTGATCAGGTTGTCTCCAGTCGGGATTTTGTTTATCAAAATTGACCACATGAGCAGTCTTGTTCTAGGGGGGGCGCTATGAGCTTCCACATACCTTTCCACCATATATCAATATGTTGTGGTCTATGTCTATTGGCAAGGTGAAGATATCCCTCTTTGGGAGAGTACCGACCATTTTTTGCAATTGCTCATATAATCTCATCCTCCCCTTCCAAGATTCGAATATGAGATTCAGTTAGAGTCGCTGTGTAAGTTTTCCAATGGCGACAAAGGTTTTGTCTGAGAGTTCACCTCATATTATGTTTTTCACATCTATAGTAAAATGGCGACACATGACTACCTTTGAAATCTGTTTTGAGAGCATCACTGTAAAATAACACCTTTTGAACTTGAATTTGAGGAATATATAATTTTTTTTTTGGTGAACTTTATAAAAAACACCTCTTGGAAATTTTGGAATGGAAGCACACAAACAACAAAATAATTTTTGGCTTGGATCTCGCACATGCCCATAATCAACGTAGATTCCAAATTTATGATTTAAAGATCTGCATGATGTCAAGAGTCCCCATATCATTAAAAGCAATGGAAACAAAATCTATTGGAATATGGTTCAATATATTCTCTCACCATTTGAGTGGAATGTAGGTTTTATTTAAAAAAGAAAAAGAAAATTAACAATGCCAATACCAACCTGCAAGGAACAACATGCATAATACTTCCTTGCTGCCACAATGCATATCGTGTTGGTTATTGTCAAACTCGTAACTCCATTGATAATCCTGGTAAACCAAAATATCATTACCATGATATCACAGGATATCCATGGACAAGGTGCTACCAATCATACTTGTGGGCTTGTCAGTTATATAACGACCATTTTTAAATGAAAATTTTTAATGATCTAAAGGCCATAATTATTTTTGCAATTTTGTCATATTGTTGTGGTCCTTGATCAACCCAGGTAAGTACGGTGGATTATTTAAAACAATTTGATGTTTATAAAAATGAATTACCTACTATTTACAAGTAATATATAATTGGCCTTCTTCACTGCCACATGCACAAGATAGGGAGACTGAAGTGGTACATACTTCCTTCTAAGTATGTACCACTTCTTATTGAAGCTTTCTTATCCACTTTATTTTCTCTTTTAAAATCTCAAAAAGGAGATGGAATAAGGGGAAGTAATCAAATGCTAAAATGGTATCATTGGAAGGTTGATTATACTTGATTAAAGTTAGTATTGTTTATAGGTAGGGCCCTTGTATATAAATAAGCTCAATCAATGAGCATTTGATTTATAGTTGTAGTAGTTTTAATTCAGTATTTCAGTTTTATAAATTGGAGAATAAGGATTAGATGTCTAGGAGAAATATGTTTTAGGGAGATTTCAAGATTTTACAGTTAAAAGGTTCAAAGAATTTTCTACTCCATGCCAACAAGGCTTTTGGCCTGCTATTCTTAGTGTCTTGTAGGTTAAGACACTGTCCCCAATTGGAGCCGATGTTGTAGCTCAAACCTACATAATTAAAATGTCAAAAAATTTTGCAGGAAAAATCCATCCAAAGGACGAGAGAGTATATCTAGGACAAGAAGTGAAGCATACATCTATTTTATTTTCGAGAATTGAGTGGTTAAATTTTAAAGTGGAAAAGATAAGAATCAATGAGGATGATGCAAAAGTAGAGTTTAAAGAACATAATCAAAATAATGAGTTTGTCTTTGCATATTCCTTTGTTGATGCAAAAGCCTAGGGGGTCAGTCACTACTATATCGCATAAAAAGGGCATATAATTTCAATCTGTGGTCGTGGACTTAATCCACGTTAAAATGTCCTATATTTAAATTGGAAAAGCCATTAGTTGCAAGTGCTTTGCGATTAAGCGATGGATTGAAGGGGAGAAAAGTGACTCAATTTTGAAAATTATAATGATTATAATGACGAAGAAAAATATAAATTTGGATATATTTATGAGGTTTTAAAGGGAATTTCAGTAGTTGGTTCTTCAAAGTTCGTGACAACACACAAATTTCAAGACGAGGGAATAGTGAACAAATTCAAAAGTGCCTGATATGATTGCACTGATTTAAATTATAAATAAGTCTAGTTATGCTTCTCAATATCCCTATATGGTAAGGTTTTGCATAAACAAAAGCTTAATTTTCAATAAACATTGGTTCAATTTGATAATGACCTTTTCCCATCTAATATATCCAATCATGTTATATAATGAAAATTATTATTATTCCATGGGAAAGTTAAAGAAAATAATCTCGAAATGGCGACAAGTTTTGCTTGAGGGTTCACCTCATATTATGTTTTTCACCTTTACGGTAAAATGGCGACACATGACTACCTTTGTAATCTGTTTTGAGAGCATCACTGTAAAATAACACCTTTTGAACTTGAATTTGAGGAGTATATAATTTTTTGTTTGGTGAATTTTATAAAAAATATCTCTTGGAAATTTTGGAACGGAAGCACACAAATAACAAAATAATTTTAGGCTCGGATCTCACACATGCCCATAATCAACGTAGACTCCAAGTTTATGATTTAAAGATCCGCATGATGCCAAGAGTCCCCATATCATCAAAAGAAATAGAAAGAAAATCTATTGGTATATGGTTCCATATATTCTCTCATAGTTTGTGTGGAATTTAGGTGTTATTTTAAAAAGAAAAATAAAATCAAAAATGCCAATACCAACATGCATAATGCTTCCTTGCTGCCACAATGCACACCAAGTTGGTAACTGTAAAACTCGTAACTCCATTGATAATCCTGGTCAACCAAAATATCATTACCATGATATCATAGGATATCCATGGACAAGGTGCTACCAGTCATACTTGTTGGCCTATCAATTTTATGACAACCATTTTTAAATGAAAATTTTTAATGATCTAAAGGCCATAATTTTTTTTTTCAATTTTGTCATATTCTTGTGGTCCTTGATCAACCCAGGTAAGTACGGTGGATTATTTAAAACAAGTTTATGTTTATGAAAATGAATTACCTACTATTGTCCAACAAATAATATATAATTGGCCTTCTTCACTGCCACATGCACAAGATAGGGAGACTGAAGTGGAACGTACTTCCTTCTAAGTATGTACCACTTCTTATTGAAGCTTTCTTATCCACTTTATTTTCTCTTTTAAAATATCAACAAGGAGATGGAATAGGGGAAAGTAATCAAATGCTAAATTGGTATCATTGGAAGGTTGATTATACTTGATTAAAGTCAGTATTGTATATAGGTAGGGCCCTTATATATAAATAAGCTCAATAAATGAGCATTTATTTTATAGTTGTAGTAGTTTTAATTCAGTATTTCAGTTTTATAAATTGGAGAATAAGGATCAGATGTCTAGGAGAAATAAGTTTTAGGGAGATTTCAAGATTTTATAGTTAAAAGGTTCAAAGAATTTTATACTCCATGCCCAATAAGGCTATTTGCATGCTATTCTTAGTGCCTTGTAGGTCAAGACTTTGTCCCCAATTGGAGTTGATGTTGTAGCTCAAACCTACATAATTAAAATGCCAAAACAATTTGCAAGCAAAATCCATCCAAAGGACAAGAGAGTATATTTGGCCAAAGAAGTGAAAGCATATATCTATTTTATGTTCGAGAATTGAGTGGTTAAATTTTAAAATGGAAAAGATAAGAATCAATGAGGGTGATGCAAAAGCAGAGGTTAAAGAACATAATCAAAATAATGAGTTTGTCTTTGCATATTCCTTTGTTGATGCGAAAGGCTAGGGGATCAGTCACTGTTATATCACATAAAAAGGGCATATAATTTCAATTTGTGGTCGTGGACTTAATTCACGTTAAAAGGTCCTATATTTAAATTCGAAAAGACACTAATTGCAAATGATTTGCAATTAAGCGATGTATTGAAGGGAAGAAAAGCGACTCAATTTTGAAAATTATAATGATTCTAATGATGAAGAAAAATATAAATTTGGATATATTTAAGAGGTTTTTAAGGGAATTTCAGTTGTTGGTCCTCCAAAGTTTGTGACAACACACAAATGTCATGATGTGGGAGTAGTGAATGAATTCGAAAGTGTGTGATAAGATTCCACTGATTTAAATTATAAATAACTCTAGTTATGCTTCTCAGATCCATATATCGTAATGTTTTGCATAAATAAAAACTTATTTTTCAAGAAACATCGGTTCAATTTGACAACAAGCTTTCCCCATCTAATATATCCAGTCATGGTATATAATGAAAATAATTATTATTCCAAGGGAAATTCAAAGAAAATAATCTCAAAATTGTGGCAAAGGTTTTGTGTGAGGGTTCACCTCATATTATGTTTTTCACCTCTACAGTAAAATGGCGACACATGACTACCTTTGTAATCTGTTTTGAGAGCATCACTGTAAAATAACACCTTTTGAACTTGAATTTGAGGAGTATATAATTTTTGTTTGGTGAATTTTATAAAAAATATCTCTTGGAAATTTTGGAATGGAAGCACACAAACAACAAAATAATTTTTGGCATGGATCTCACACATTCCCATAATCAACATAGACTCCAAATTTATGATTTAAAGATCCGCATGATCCCAAGAGTGCCCATATCATCAAAAGCAATGGAAACAAAATCTATTGGTATATGGTTCAATATATTCTCTCGCCGTTTGTGTGGAATTTAGGTTTTATTTAAAAAAGAAAAATAAAATCAACAATGCCAATACCAACTTGCAAGGAACAACATGCATAATACTTCCTTGCTGCCACAATGCATGCCATGTTGGTTATTGTCAAACTCGTAACTCCATTGATAATCATGGTCTACCAAAATATCATTACCATGATATCACAGGATATCCATGGACAAGGTGCTACGAGTCATGCTTGTGGGCTTATCAGTTATATAACAACCATTTTTGAATGAAAACTTTTAATGATATAAAGGCCATAACTATTTTTGCAATTTTTTCATATTCTTATGGTCCTTGATCAACCCAGGTAAGTACGGTGGATTATTTAAAACAAGTTGATGTTTATGAAGATTAATTACCTACTTTTGTCCAACAAGTAATATATAATTGGCCTTCTTCAATGCCACATGCATAAGATAGGGATACTGAAGTGGTACATACTTCCTTTTGAGTATGTACCAATTATAATTGAATCTTTCTTATCCAATTTATTTTCTCTTTTAAAATCTCAACAAGGAGATGGAGTAAGGGAAAGTAATCAAATGCTAAAATGGTATCTTCGGAAGGTTGATTATACTTGATTAAAGTCAGTATTGTATATAGGTATGGCCCTTGTATATAAATAAGCTTAATAAATGAGAATTTGATTTATAGTTGCAGTAGTTTTAATTTAGTATTTTATCTTTATAAATTAGAGAATAAGGATTAGATGTCTAGGAGAAATAAGCTTTAGGGAGATTTCAATATTTTACAGGTAAAAGGTTCAAAGAAATTTCTACACAATGCCCAATAATGCTATTGGCCTGCTATTTTTAGTGTCTTGTAGGTCAAGACACTGTCCCCAATTGGAGCTGATGTTGTAGCTCAAACCTACATAATTAAAATGTCAAAAAAAATTGCAGGAAAAATCCATCCAAAGGACAAGAGATTATATTTGGGCAAAGAAGTGAAAGCATATATCTATTTTATGTTCGATAATTGAGTAGTTAAATTTTAATATGGAAAACATAAGGATCAATGAGGGTGATGCAAAAGTAGAGGTTAAAGAACATAATCAAAATAATGAGTTTGTCTTTGCATATTCCTTTGTTGATGCAAAATCCTAGGGGATCAGTCACTGCTATACCGCATAAAAAGGGCATATAATTTCAATTTGTGGTCATGGAGTTAATCCACGTTAAAAGGTCCTATATTTAAATTGGAAAAGCCACTAGTTGCAAATGCTTTGTGATTAAGCGATGTATTGAAGGGGAGAAAAGCGACTCAATTTTGAAAATTATAATGATTCTAATGACGAAGAAAAATATAAATTTGGATATATTTAAGAGGTTTTTAAGGGAATTTCAGGAGTTGGACCTCCAAACTTCGTGACAACACACAAATGCCAAGACAAAGGAATACTGAACAAATTCGAAAGTTCCTGATAACATTGCACTGATTTAAATTATAAATAAGTCTAGTTATGCTTTGCAAGATCCATATACAGTAAGGTTTTGCGTAAACAAAAGCTTATTTTTCAGGAAACATCTTTTCAATTTGACAACGAGCTTTCCCCATATAATATATCTAGTCATGGTATATAATGAAAGTCATTATTATTCCAAGGGAAAGTCAAAGAAAATAATCTCGAAATGGCGACAAAGGTTTTGTGTGAGGGTTCACCTCATATTATGTTTTTCACCTCTACTGTAAAATGGAAACACATGACTACCTTTGTAATCTGTTTTGAGAGCATAACTGTAAAATAACTCCTTTTGAACTTAAATTTGAGGAGTATATAATTTTTTGTTTAGTGAACTTTATAAAAAATATCTCTTGGAATTTTGGAACGTAAGTGCACAAACAACAAAATAATTTTTTGCTCGGATCTCACACATGCCCATAATCAACGTAGACTCCAAATTTATGATTTAAAGTTCCGCATGTTGCCAAGAGTCCCCATATCATCAAAAGCAATGGAAACAAAATCTATTGGTATATGGTTCAATATATTATCTCATTGTTTGTGTGGAATTTGGGTTTTATTTAAAAAACAAAAAGAAAATCAACAATGCCAATACCAACTTGCAAGTAACAACATGCATAATACTTCCTTGCTGCCACAATGCACGCCGTGTTAGTTATTGTCAAAGTCGTAACTCCATTGATAATCTTGGTCAACAAAAATATCATTACCATGATATCACAGGATATCCATGGACAAGGTGCTACCAGTCATACTTGTGGGCCTATTAGTTATATAACAACCATTTTTAAATGAAAATTTTTAATGATCTAAAGGCCATAATTATTTTTGCAATTTTGTCATATTTTGTGGTCCTTGATCAACCCAAGTAAGTAAGGTGGATTATTTAAAACAAGTTGATCTTTATGAAAATGAATTACATAATACTGTCCAACAAGTAATATTGCCACATGCACAAGATAGGGAGGCTGAAGTGGTACATACTTCCTTCTCATTATGTACCACTTGTTATTGAAGCTTTATTATCCACTTTATTTCCTCTTTTAAAATCTCAACAAGGAGATGTAGTATGGGAAAGTAATCAAATGCTAAAATGGTATCTTTGGAAGGTTGATTATCCTTGATTAAAAGTCAGTATTGTATATAGGTAGGGCCTTTGTATATAAATAAACTTAATAAATGAGCATTTGATTTATAGTTGCAATAGATTTAATTCAGTATTTTACTTTTATAAATTGGAAAATAAGGATCAGATGTCTAGGAGAAATAAGTTTTAGGGAGATTTCAAGATTTTACAGTTAAAAGGTTCAGAGAATTTTCTACTCCATGCCCAACAAGGCTATTGGCCTGCCATTCTTATAAAAAAAATTGTTTGGTGAACTTTATAAAAAATATCTCTTGGAAATTTTGGAACGGAAGCACACAAACAACAAAATAATTTTTCGCTGTGATCTCACACATGCCCATAATCAACGTAGACTCCAAATTTATGATTTAAAGATCCGCATGTTGCCAAGAGTCCCCATATCATCAAAAGAAATGGAAACAAAATATTTTTGTATATGGTTCAATATATTCTCTCCCCATTTGAGTGGAATTTAGGTTTTATTTAAAAAAGGAAAAGAAAATCAACAATGCCAATAACAACCTGCAAGGAACAACATGCATAATACTTCCTTGCTGCCACAATGCACGTCGTGTTGGTTATTGTCAAACTCGTAACTCCATTAATAATTCTAGTCAACCAAAATATCATTACCATGATATCACAGGATATCCATGGACAAGGTGCTACCAATCATACTTGTGGGCCTATCAGTTATATAACAACCATTTTTAAATGAAAATTTTTAATGATCTAAACACCATATTATTTTTTCAATTTTGTCATATTCTTGTGGTCCTTAATCAACCCAGGTAAGTACGGTGGATTATTTAAAACAAGTTGATGTTTATGAAAATGAATTACCTACTATTGTCCAACAAGTAATATATAATTGGCCTTCTTCACTGCCACATGCACAAGATAGGGAGACTGAAGTGGTACATACTTCCTTCTAAGTATGTACCACTTCTTATTGAAGCTTCCTTATCTACTTTATCTTCTCTTTTAAAATATCAACAAGGAGATGGAATAAGGGAAAGTAATCAAATGCTAAAATGGTATCATGGGAAGGTTGATTATACTTGATTAAATTCAGTGTTGTATATAGGTAGGGCCCTTGTATATAAATAAGCTCCATAAATGAGCATTTGATTTCTAGTTGCAGTAGTTTTAATTCAATATTTTAGTTTAATAAATTGGAGAATAGGGATCAAATGTCTAAGAGAAATATGTTTTAGGGAGATTTCAAGATTTTACAATTAAAAGTTTCTAAGAATTTTCTACTCCATGCCCAACAAGGCTATTAGCCTGCTATTCTTAGTGTCTTGTAGGTCAAGACACTGTCCCCAATTGGAGCCGATGTTGTAGCTCAAACCGACATGATTAAAATGTCAAAAAAAATTGTAGGCAAAATCCATCCAAAGGATAAGAGAGTATATCTGGGCAAATAAGTGAAAGAATATCTCTATTTTATGTTCGAAAATTGAGTGGTTAAATTTTAAAATGGAAAAGATAAGAATCAATGAGGGTGATGCAAAAGCAGAGGTTAAAGAACATAATCAAAATAATGAGTTTGTCTTTGCATATTCCTTTGTTTATGCAAGAGCATAGGGGATCAATCACTGCTATATCACATAAAAAGGGCATATAATTTCAATTTTTGGCCATGGAGTTTTTCTGATGTATGCATGCCAATAACTAGGCCTAGTGCACCTTTCACCTCACTTCTAATATGGTTTTTATACTCCCATTTAAGGTTCAAAAAACCTATAATGTAATTTGAAAACAAATGTTGAAGAGTCACGATTTGCTTTGTAAATGATTATATATATATATATATATATATATATATATATATATATCATTTGGAATCTTTATTTTTATAAACCTTTATCAAAAACAAACAATTTTATAATTATTTTTAAAGTCAATTTTGAAACTAATAAAAAATGGTTAGATTGAGAGAAAAATAAAATAAACTTGGAGATGGATATTTTCTAGGGTTTCAAAGACTCCAATTTTGGGAGATTGTTAATTGTGCAATATTGAATCTTTCTTGGGGAAATGATAAATTTTGAAGCAGAATGATTCTAAACTTTGGGTGTTTTACAATATGTAGTGTTTGTCTCTTGCAATGTTCTTTTTTCGAATTTGTTTTTACTAATTGAATTTTATGTATGATGCAACAAGTCACTTCTTAAGATTGGTGTAGATTTATTGATGTTAGAGCTTGTAGTAGAGAAATCTTGTTCCATCTTCAGAAGGCCTTAATGGGCGCTCCATTAACTTCAACACTATCATTTTCCAGAAGGCCTTTATGGGTACTCCACTAACTTCAACACTATCATTTTCCTTTGTTTACTCTGTTACTTTCATTTGTTCCTTATCAAGGTTTGAAGATTGGATTCCACTAGGGCCAAATTAAAACCTTGTTCATCCTTCAAATTCCTCTTCTTATCCTACTCATTTAAGAAGCCTATAATCATCAAGAAAAATCCAGTCTATTGAGCTTTCATTAATCTCCAAGACTAAGTTGGTATTGCACTATAGAGTATTTGGTCTCCAAGCATTAAATATTTTAAACAATTTTAAACAGATTTGTGGATGTCTTGGCCACTAGTTCCCTTGCAGCGAGAAACGGTCTCCATGGTGACAACACCTCCAAGAAGATGTATGATGTCCTATTAAATCTCCACACTATCAGGAATGTTGGTTAACCCATGAGTTTGAAGAATGCACTTTGAAATACAAATATGAATAATGATGATACTGTGGCCTCATACTTCACAAGGATTTCACAAATAAGAGATCAAATTCAAGCTATTGGAGAATCTATTCCCAATCAAGATCTTGTGACTACAACACTAAATGGTCTCCCTATATCATGGGATGCATTTGCAGTAGGCATAAACAATTGGAAAGAACTTCATTCATTTGAAACATTGAATCTAATCAAATGGGTACTGAACTGAGTTCTCACTTTTTAAAGGTAGCAAAAAATCATCTAATTTTGAAAAGTGTTGAATAAAAATATGCCTTTTTTTCGGAGGATATTTTTTAGACTTTAAATTTTCTTATGTGTTAAATATGTACATTTTTTGAATGTTAGTGATTTTCATGCTAATTTGAAAAGTGTTTATGCAACATCAACCCCCTTTTTTTGGATTATTTTTGATACTTCAAATTTTTTGATATATGAAGTATAGATAAAAAAAATTAAATGTCTGTGATTTTCATGTGAACTCTGAAAACCATCAACTTTTTTTTAGGCATATTTTTAACACTTCAAGTTTTCTTATGTCCTAAGTATGCACATTTTTTTTTAATGTTAATTGTTTAACCATTTTTCAAGTTGTCTTATTCCTCTTCTTGTTTTTCGTCCTAAGATGTTTGTTTTTAAGGGTTTCCAAACTTGTGTTTTTTGTTTTTCTTTTCCAATGTTTTTTTATAATGAAACTTTTTTTTTTTTGCAAGGTTTAAAAAACAATAATAAAATTAACATTTCAAAGTTATGATTTTTATATTGTTAATTAATACTTCAATACACATAAAATAATTATCACTAAAAAATAATAATTTTAAACACTCACAAAAAATACACATTTTCATATAGATATAATTAAAAAATACCTATTTCAGAACATTTTTGCTAAAAATAATATGTTATATATATATATATATATATATATATATATATATATATTAATGAAAATTTTGAATAAAACAAATTGAAAAAATAGCAGATTTTATGAAATTTTATATCTAAAAATGATGATTTTTTTTAAAAGTAAAAGTAACAAACATAAAAATAAAACATACAATTAAATAATAATAATAATAATAACATAAAAATTTAAAAATAATAATAATAATAACATACAAAATTAAAAAATAACATATATATTGTTTTTGTATGTTTTAATATATATATATATATATATATATATATTTTTTTTTTTTATTAATTTTTTTTTAAGTACTTTTCATTTTTATTTTATTATTATTATTATTTTCTGTAGGGTCCGTGTTGATCCTCGACTAACAACCCGACCCCATTATATGTTAATTTGATAATTGATTTTAAGTTTGAGTCTGCCCCCATAGTGTGTCAATTTCATGGTTTTTTTTCAAGTTTTCATTGCAATGGTTCGAGTTCGCCAATACTTTGTGTCAATTTAAAGTTTGATTTTTAAATTTTTGTTGCAATGTGTCAAGTTGTTTTAGATTGAGATTTTAAAATAGATATACTTTTAGCATTTAAAAAATAAATTACTCTTGGCATAATGACTTTCATTCATGTATTCATTTTAAAAAAAAGTCATAATATTTTGTTTTAAATCCATGGTTAAAAATTTGTCAATATTTTAAAGTTTTTGTGAGTCATGATATTTTATCTTTAATGTTATGATTGAAAACAATTATAAGTATTTTATCTTTAACACCATGGCTTAAAATTGTTGGAATTTAAGGGTTTTAAGAAATGTGATATTTTATCTTTAATATCATGCCTAAAAATCGTTAAAATTTTAAGGTTTTTTGAAGTCATAATAATTTATCTTTAACACCATTAATAAAAAAATATTGAAAATTTACCTTGGATGAAAAAAAAACGTTACTCTAGTATCAATATTTCGTTTTTAGGATGTTTTTTGCACAAAAAAATGGTTTTCACTACCATTTTTAAAAAATGATGAAATTTTATCCCAAAAAAACGTTTTCGGGCTGTTTTTTTCTTGATTTTTGGTGGTTTTTTTGGCTAGAGTTCTTGTTTTGAGGAAATAGTTCATGTTTGATTATATCCTATGTTTTGAACAATTATGGACATCATGTGCTTAAGAAGAAGCAATATTAATGACTAAATCATCAAGAAGAAGAAGTTAAAGCCATTGCAACTCACATCAAGAACAAGGGAAAGAATAAGTTAGGAAAGGGATCTTCTTCCTCTAAGAGGAAGAAAGTCTTATCAAAGAGACAATGCTATGGTTGTTAAGAATATGGACATTTCAAGAGAGATTGTCCTAATATGGCTAAAAAGAAAATAAAAGGGAAATAACATGCTTTTGAAGCAGAAGTTGAAGAACAAGAAAAAGCAAAGAAGAGCAAAGGTGAAAAGGTTTCTTCTACTACTCTACTTTGGAGGGTTCCTTTGCAGAAGATGATGACATGTGGTTGGTAGATAATGAAACATAAAGACACATGTCTGAAGAGCATGGGAATCTTTCAAGCATGACAAAAAAGTTGTCTCAAAGGGTTGAATTAGGAGATAATAACAATATGCAATCAAAGGAGTTGGAAAGGAATCCATAGAGATGGAATCTGGTAACAACGTTCATCTCAACAATGTCCTTTATGTACTAGATTTGAAAAAGAATCTTATCTCTATTTCTTGTTTAGAAGATAAAGGAGATAGGGTTTTTTTTTGGTGAATGGAAAAGTACTTGTATGGTCAATGAGCTCTGGTATAGATGATGCTATGGTTATTGGGATTTGTGATGGAAAATTGTATAGACTTGTGAGTCACCCAAATAAAGTACTGGTACATGGTGAAATAGATCCAAGTGAGTTATGCCATCGAAGGTATAAACATCTTCATTTTAAAGTATTACCTAAATTAAGTGAAATAATGTCAGGGGTTCCTAAACTATAGATAAAGAACAATGATGTACACAAAGTCTATGCTCTTAGACAAAACACCGAGAAACCATTTCCAAATAGTGACAACATATCTAAGGAAGCTTTGGATTTGATTCAATCTAATGTATGTGATCCAATTCCTGTAAAATCACTTGATGGTTCATTGTACTATGTGACATTTATTGATGACTTCTCTCGTAAGACATGGATATATCTCTTGAATGCGAATGATGAAGTATTCCACAAGTTTTAGGAATTCGAATATGAAGCGGAAAACTTGACAGGTACAAGGATCAAGATACTAAGATTTGACAATCGAGGAGAATACACCTAAAAGGAGTTTGTTGCTTTTTGCAAGCAGGTTGGGATTAAGAGGGAGCTAATTGTTCCCTATAATCCACAACATAATGGTGTAGCAGAATGAAAGAACATGTCCATTGAAGAATCTATCAAGGCCATACACATGATTTGGAATTGTCGTAATTTTTATGGGGTGAAACATCATGAACAAATTTGTAAATTCAAAATCGAAGTCCACATAGAGTTCTGGAAGGTGTGACTCTTGAATAAGATTTCAGGTTAAAAGGAAGCTATAGGATAGACATATGATAATATTTGGTTGTCCTATATATATTCATATTAATAAGGATAAGAGGAACAAGCTTGAGACTTCAAGAAATAAAGGAATATTTGTTGGATATAGTGAATATTCAAAAGCCTACAGAATATACATTCTTGAACAACGAAGAATTGAGGTGAAACGAGATGTCACCTTCAATGAGAAAGTGGCATATTGGAGATCTAAGGACATCTCCATAGATTCATTAGATGAAGTAAAACAAGAGGCCTCAAGAGTGGAATATTTGAGTTCTACAAATTGTAATAGAAGGCCAAAAGGGCCTCAAGATCCAAGAGAACCATTCATAGTTCCAGAGATCAAGAAGAACAACCATGGCTTAGATCCACATTGGAAGAGGGAAGACATGTAGCTCCTGATGGCACATCTTGAGAGGTGAAGAAACCCAAAAGGTTTTTCAGTGATGTAACTCACATGACAAAACTCACTAATGAATATCCTTCCATGTATGAAGAAGCAACTAGTCAACAGGTATGGGAGGAATCAATGAATGAAGAAAACCAATCAATCATGAAGAATGATGTTTGGGAAGTCATGCCAAGGCCTGAAGAGAAGTCAATGGTGACTTCCAAGTGGATATACAAGATTATGCATGCTACAGATGGGAGTATTGAAAAATACAAGGAACAATTTGTGGCTAGAGGATTCTCCCATAAAGAGGGAGAATACTAGCAGATGAAACTTTTGCTCCAGTTATCAGGTACACCTCCATTAGATCCATCATCTCACCACTACTTCTATGGGATGGGAACTACACCAAATGGATGTAAATACTGCTTTCCTCAATGGCGTGATTTAGGAAGAGGTATTCATAGAGAAACCCCACGAATTTGAGCTAAATGGAAAGGAATCTCATGTTTGCAAGTTGAAAAAGGTCTTGTATGGACTCAAGCAAGTTCCAAGAGCTTGGTATTCTCCTATTGACAACTATCTGAGAAGACTAAGATTTAACAAAAGCGATGTCGATCTAAACCTTTACTTTAAGTTAGTGAAGAATGAACGTGTGATCTTATTATTATATTTTTATGATTTGTTTTTTACAAGTGCAAAGTTTCTTATTATTCAGTGTAAGAAGCAGTTGGCTTCGGAGTTCGATACGAAGTATGGCGGAAACCTGGCACTGTCTTCCTTGGTCAAGGAAAGTTTGTAATAAAGATCCTTCAAATATTATGTATGATGGATTGCAAATCCATGGCAACTCATGTGGTAACTAACTTGAAGAAGTTAAGAGGATCTGTCTCCATATTGGTAGATCTATCTATGTACTAGCGGTTGATTGGTACGTTGATGTATTTGGTTAACACGAGGTCGTATATATGCTTTGTTGTGAACACCTTGAGCTAGTTCCAGGTAGAAATGAGACAAAAACATTGGATTGCAGCAAAGCACATTTTGAGATATTTACGTGGTACAATGAACTATGGCTTGAGGTATGTTGCAAACAAGGACATACAACTTTAGGGATATACAAACGTTGATGGGGAAAGAAGTGCTGAAAACAGGAAGAGTAACCCAAGAGTATGCTTGAGCTTGGGATCCATTATGATATTGTGGATAACCAAGAAGTAGAGGTTGATTGCACTCAACACTGCTAAAGTAGAGTACATTGCAGCCAATGAGGCTTCTACTGAAGCAATATGGCTCCAAAAGTTGTTTGCAGGATTGTTTGGCCAAGAGTTGGAACCGACGGTGATACACTATGATAATCAAAGTCAAATCTTATTGAGATAAAGTACCACTACATCTATGACATGGTGCAGAGGAGAGTGATAACGCTTGAATACATCTCCATCGATGAGCACATAGTTGGCATTCTGACAAAGCCATTTCCAAAGGACAAGTTCATGCACTTCATAGACAACCTAGGGTTCGTGGAGATCACCCCTCTCGTTGAAAGGGAGTGTTGATTCATTTGAAACATGGATGGACATTCTCCCAAAAGGGAGAAAGGGTCCAAGAGACCAAGAGGGCTCAACAGGCAGTGTTGAATGATTTTCTCTTGGATGAGGACCTTGATCACACATCAGAAGGGTGGAGTGAGGTCATGGACCTTAATCACACACTAGGAATGGTGGAGTGAGTTCCTTCAACATATGGATCATGATCACACATTGGAAGGGTAGAGTGACGTCTTGGACCCTGATCACACATCAGGTATGGTGGAGTTAGGTCCTTCAACATTTGGGACCTGATCACACACTAGAAGGGTGGAGTGAAGTCTTGGACCCTGATCACACACTAGGCATGGTGGATTGAGGTCCCTCAAAATCTAGAACCTGATCACACACCAAAAGGATGGAGTGAGGTATTGAACACTAATCACACACCAGTAGGGTGGAGTGAGGTCTTGTTAAACATATAAAATCGATCACCAACCAGATAGGGGTTGAATGAGGTCTTGGCCAAAGTGTTCACTAGGAGTAAGTGTTTGCTAGTTAAGGGTATCAACATTTTTTGCCTAGGTAGTGGTTATGGGATTTGAGGACTGATCACTCTAGAGGAGTGAGTCTTGATATGTTGATAACATTTCCATGGGCTTGGTATCACCTCGAATATGGCCACCAGCATACATTGATAATAGGCAATGGTGTTGTTAATGATGAATGACCTTTTCTTTAAAGAAATTTGTTCAATTTGAGAACCTCCCTCCCTAGGTAAGAGGGAGTGTTTAATTTGTAACTATGGCCATTCTTCATAATGTACTTTTGGTCACTTGATGTAATGATATTTATCATTATAAATCATATTTATAAATGATCGAGCCAAAAGAAAACTTATTTTGAGTCAAATTCCCATTGTGACTTTTAAAATATGTAAATTTGAATTTTTTAAATGAATTTTTTGGCTCCAAAAGTGACAAGTCAACTTCCATCCAAGTCAAGTCAGCCCTAGCAAAGAGACACATCCATTCACCCTATACAAACTACTATATAAAGGCAACTCGATCTCCTCATTTGTGAAATTCACATTCCACACACAAGATAGTTTCTGCATAAGTGAGAAAAGGACAAGAAGGGAAAGAAGGATGAAGAAGAAGGCCAAATTTGCTCTCTCTCTTCTCTCTCTAGAAACTCATACATGTGAAGAAGTCTCTCTCTTGGTGGTTCACATTTTTTGGGGAAACTATTGCTGGGGGTCGAAATTTTATGGGTTACTGGGGCAACTGTTGTAGGGCTGAAATTATGGGAAATTGGCTATTACAGGAGAGCTGGAATTCTTGAAGTGTAGGATCAGTTGAGGTGACTTCACTTGGAGGAGAATACCAAGTTAACCATAGGTTTAGGTGTGTCTCTCCTTGAACAAGAATAATTTCTCTATTGAATTTTTTTTTGGGTTTTTCCCTGTAGTGGGTTTTCCCAGGTTAAATATTGTCCCTCTTTTGTACATTGTGTTCTCTATCATTCTATTGTTCTTTATTATTAAATTTATGAAGTATAATTAATAAATGATATATTGGAATAAGCTGAAAGAAGATCTACATCAAAAGTAATTATTAGAATTTCAAAAATATTGTGCTAACCCTGCTTGAACTAGCAAATCAACACTTTTAAGGACATACATCGATCTAAATATCAACTCGAGAAAGCAACAAAAGAAGACCTAATTCGACCTATGATGAGACCCTCATTCTACTTGGAAAAATGATGAAATTAGACCTTAAATTAAACAAAGTCTAGTTTGGAAAGTATGCAACTTCAAATTGTAGTGAGGCAAATTTCAACCTCCTATAGCAGGCTTGGAACTAGGCCTTGAGGCCCTTGTAATTCGGTCTCCCTTTTGGTATAATACTTTGGCCCTACAAATAAATCTCGACCTTTCAATTCAGATATTTCTAAGGTCTAATACAGTGTTACAATTTGGCCCCTTGAAGACAATTTTTTGTTCCATGTTTCAACCATATTTTTGAAGACGTTTGAGGGAATATTTTTTAAGTATTCTTGAGCACACTTGGAGATCTTCTTGAAGGCATTCCTGTGCAAATTTGGAGACATTTTTTTAGCAAAATTTTGATCAAAATATTGAAGAATCCTATGAAGAATTTGGAGCAGACTATTGAAGAATTTTGAACAACGCTTTTGAAGCATATTCGAAAAACTTTGGAGTAGACCATTTGGAGCACTTTTGAAGATTTTTGAAGCACTTTTTTGAAGCATCCTTGAACAAATTTGAAGACATTCTTGAGCAAGTGTTTTGAAGAAACTTTGGAGAAGTCTTTTGGATGGCATTTTTTAGTAGTTAAAGGTTGGAGCCTGATTTTATAATAGAGGATTAAAGTCCTCACACAAGGTTGGAGTTTTGTGAGAAACTAGGTTGGAGCCTGAATCTATAATTGAGGATTGGAGTCCTTATTCAAGGCTAAAGCCTTGAAGGAGTTGGAAATTTCGTTGTATAATTTGGAGCCTAAAATTTCGTAAAAGAGGATTGGATTCCTCACTATCTTCATCAATACAATTATCTTTTGTTCTATTTCTTGTATTTTGGTTTAACTTGTGATAAAAATATTAACTGGCATAAAATAACTATTGTAAGAAATACTGATTCACCAACCGCTCTCAGTATTTCCAACAATGCCAAGTCAACAAATTGCCATGTATCATTTTTTTCTATTGCCACATTTCTAGGTACTTGCTATGCGACATCTACCACTTGTTCAATTAGCCAACTAAAAGTGATAGAAAATGAGTCCTACGTGTCGTCACCTCTGACTACCACGTTGAAAACCTCTACTCCTTGACACCACCTTCCATCTCCCTTGTACTAACATGTCAAAGGGTCCACTTGCTCACTAAGGCAAGGAAATCTAGATCCGAGTTTTTTTTATGGATCTACTTTGGTGCACCCCGTGGATATCTAGATACCTGTAAGTAAACAACTTACATAAAGATATTTGGTATTTGACTATTCAGCCAACGTGATGCATGGAAAATGGTCCAAATTCTCGGATACATTGATAAGGCCTAATATATATAAGATGGAACTTTGATCAGTTGGACTAGTGCTTTGACTTATTCACTTCGACTTCAATTTTCTCTTGAATACTATATAAATATAAAATTTGACATCAATGACACTATAGTTAACATCAATGACAACATATATGCAACAATCCATAATAGCCTCTTTCTATCTCGAGTGTGAATGCACTTAACAGTGAGGAAATAATATTTCCTTCTTTTACAAGTTTGAATTCAGTACACCTTTATAAAATAAGCAATAAAATTATTGCATGAAGGGGGTCTTTTTTCACACAAACAAAGGGGCCTTATTCATTAATGTCATCTCTAGTTAGCCTATGACCTGAAAATCATATTTTTGTTATTTTGGTAAAGCATTTAAAATAACTATTACTCCTTTTGGTGGGCATCATTTAAAGCTTTTTAAAATCATATGTGGGGCCATGTCTCCCTTATAGCAACAATATATCTATCAATTTAACTTTTTGATCTTTACGTCGTTCCATGAGGTTCGATTCTTCCCCGTATTTGTGTCATAAGTCATAAGATTTTATCTAAGAAATGATATATGGGTTTAAAAAAGCTTAAGGATAAATTTGCCTTAATCAAGTCCTTCAAACAAAATCTTCTTTTTAGTAGTAAGCATAACATCCCCAAGATGACCCCTTCTACATATTCATATATTTTACTACTATATTGGTGAGTTAGCTTGTCTTGGGCTTGAATGCCCATGTATATTAATTATTGGTTTGTTTTGGGGCTCACATGCCTATGAATATCTATTTTGGGGCTTGCATGCCTATGATTATCTATTTTGAGGCCAATAAGCCTAATGTTGTAAAATGTAATGACATACATGATAATAAAAATTCCATTACGAGAGTTTTGAGGTCTAAAATGGGCCTCCTAAGGAAATTATAAAATAATAGTGGAGATAATAAAATAATATTAGATTAGATCATCAAATTTTAAAGGGAAAAAAGGAAAAAATATTTGTTCAACTCATATTTTTAACTTATCTCCTTATGGGTTTACTCAAATTTCAAGCGAAAACACTCATTGGATGCATAATTTGATTCTTCATCCAAGGAGTACCCATGTTGCATACTTTCGATGGACCCTGTTACACGAAAAATGAGAATACATGAAAAATTTGATTGCAATCACATTTTTTCATTTTTCATGTAGCAGGATCCATCGAAAGTATGCAACATGGGTACTCCTTGTTGAAAATAGCAACAAGAAATGCTAAAATAAGAATTGCTAAAAATAGCACTACTATAAATAGCAGTTCAACCAGTGTTGATATTAGCAACAATGGATGGAAAAATGGAAGTGCTAAAAATAGCATTCTATAAATAGCATTTCTGGATACCTTACTATTTTAGTCAGTCCCTATACTAAAATAGTGAAGTAAAATTTGAATTTGATCTTAGCAGCAGTTTTTAAATTAATTAATTAATTCATCTTGAGTTAATTAGTTAAGGAAAATCAAACATGAAGTCTATGTGGGGACATGCAACAGTTTCTCCATTAATTGAGGAATTTATCCATCAGTTAAAGAGATAAGAGTGAGTTGTAATATTGAGTTGTAATTAGTTGAATTAGTTAATTGAGTCAAGTCCAGTTAGATTAACTCAAACAGTTTGTTGAATTAATGTAATTTTAGTTAGTTAATGCTTGCATGCATGTAACTACTGCACTTCAAATAACTGAGTATTTTCTCATAAATAACTCATGCATGTTAGTTCAAACAGAGACCCAATTGAGATCAGATGGAGGGGAAGTGTACTATCAGTTGCTAGAATATTCCATTGTGAATATTCCTTGCATGTAGAAGGAATTATTTCCTTGAGGATTGCGTAGTTAGATAAGAGGTTTTAGTGAGTGTGATGAGGCCAATTCACACATGTGGCTTCACTGGACCCCAAGAAAAACCGTGCAAGGAAATAAGAGGCTTGGAGGGCTTGAGGAGGACATATACTATTTCTATTCAGTCTATGAGCTGTATTGTTTGATTGCAGAGAGAGCAAGATAGCTTGAACGCTGATTCTTTTTGTAACTTGAACAAGATTTCCACTTGTATGATAATACAGAGTTGGAGTTTTAGGTTGAGGATTTCCCTGTGATATTTCTTCTATGTTATATGTGATTGCTTTCTCATTCTCAGTTATATGTGTTCTCTTGATCTTGCTCAATTCGATTAAGCTTCCGCAAAGTGTTGTAGAAGTAGATCTTGTATTGTGTTTTAGTATATTGCATAATCGGTTGATCTATAATGGGAACTTCTACATGGTATCGGAGCAAAGGTGATCAAGGCAAATAATTTTATACAAGAAGGAGAAGTTCAAAGTTTGTGTTCCTGAATATATAAATCGAGTTCTTATCACATCTCAGTTTCACCTATGGCATTTAGTGGTTTAAGACTCAAGTATGCCCTTGATGGCAGCTCAAATTATATAGCCTGGAAGGATTACATGGAGGCTGTATTAGAGGATAATGATCTAAAGGATTTCATGGATCAAGAAGTCCCCAAGCTGACTGATGCTACTCAACTGTCGGAATGGAAGAAATGTGTGGCTAGAGCAAGGAGAATCCTCCTGGAGGGAGTTCGAGACCACATTGTCTCGAGCCTCCATGGGAAGGAGACTCCGTTTTCGATGTGGAAAACATTGAAAGATCTATATCAGAACAACAGTGATCAGAGGAAGTTAGTGCTGAAAGACAAGCTTCGTAAGATCAAGTGTGAAAAGGGCAACATGATCTCTACAAATCTGAACAAGCTTACCACCTACAGGGATGAGCTTGGAAGTGTAGGGATCATAACCGCTGATGATGACATGGTGAGTCTTGCACTCCTCAGTCTTCCTAAGAGCTGGCATAGCTACCAAGACTCGATTAATGGAAGAGAAAAACTGCCAGATTAGGAACGACTTTGGTTGGATCTGATGCGGGAGGAAATAAGAAGAAGCACCAGAGATGGATCCTCATCAAAGAAAGAAGATGAGGAAAATCTAGCCTTAGCGAGTAAGGCGAGGAAAGGGAAAGGGAAGACGTCCCATCCCAAATCCGATTCTTCCCATGGTGGGAAGAAGATTGACAAATCAAAGTGCGATGCTTTCATTGTCGTGAAGTGGGCCATTATGCTACGAATTGTCCACGGAAGAAATCCAAGAAAGGTTCCTCGAAGGGATCTGATGGTGAGGCACTGGCCTCATAGTTTGAACTCGATTTCTCACTTATCACATGCATGGTTTCATCCATGGTGGGATGTGTGTGGTACCTGGACAGTGGAGCTTCATTCCACATGTTAGGTGACAAGAATCTTTTCAGTACCTTGGAGGAGAAGGATCTCCAGATGCAGATCGATATGAGCAATGATGGAAAGTACCATGTTTCAGGTGAAGGTACGGTTGTGTTTCATAGGGAGCATGGAGCTCCCCTCACCCTGATTGATGTAAAGTATGTTCCAGGTCTGAAGAAGAATCTTGTGTCTGTCGCTATGATAGAAGATAAAGGCTATGATGTAGTCTTTAGTCAAGGAAAGGTATTCCTAAGGCATATTGGTACTGGACAGACAAAGCAAATAGGGATTCGAGTCAAGAATCTCTACAAGCTGAAGGTAGACAATTGTGCTGCTTTGAGTTCCAAAGCTAAGATGGTGCAGAGCCAAGATGTTGGCAATCTATGGCATAGAAGATTGGGCCACTTTCACCATGGAGCCCTGAAGATCATGCATCAGATTTCTACCAGATTACCCAAGGGAAAACCTGAGCAGATGACTACTTGCAAAGGTTGTACCTTGGGTAAATATGTGGAATCTTCCTTTCCGGATTGAGATAATAGAGCTGGAGCAATCCTGGAGTGAGTTCACTCAGATGTTTGTGGGCCCTTCTCTACATCCTCCACCGCTAAACAAAGGTACTATGTTATTTTTATTGATGATTTTTCTCGTAGATGCTGGATCTACTTTATGCAAAAGAAGGATCAGAACTTCTTGAGGTTTTGTGAGTTTAAAGCCTTGGCAAAGAAAGAATTAGGAAAGAAAATAAAAGCCTCGCGCAATGACAATGGTGGAGAGTATGTCTCCCAACAGTTTAAAGACTTCTGTGCTACAAAAGGTATTAAACGGGAATTGATGGCACCCCATAACCCACAGTAGAATGGGGTGGCCAAAAGGAAGAATAGATCGATTGTGGGAGCAACTTAAGCAACATTGCATGACCAAAGCCTACCACTGCATTTGTGGGCTAAGGCATGCAATACAACAGTATACTTGCAGAACAGAAGCCCACACTATATACTGGGGATGAAGACATCTATGGAGGCCTATTCTGAGAAGTGACCTGATGTAAGTCACTTTCGAATATTTGGATCATCAATTTACTGTCATGTGACTAAAGATGCCAGGAAGAAGCTAGACCCAACAGCTAAGTTGGTAATACTTGTGGGGTACATGGATACACCCCACAACTATCGGGTGTACCTGCCTTCCACTCAAAGGACTGTGGTACGTAGGGATCCAAAGTTCGACAAGCAGAAAGCCATGCACTTATCACTTGAGAGGGAGCTCGAATTTCATGCAGATGAGGAAATTTCAGTTCCTAAGGAGGAGGAGCCTTAGATTGATGCGGAGCAGCCACAGGTAGAGAATCGGGGAGTGGAGACATCCACTCATGCCGATACTTCTAGAGATGGGTGGAAACTTTCAAGGGAAGCTGACAGGTTGATGTTGGATGCACGGGAGAATGTGGGACAACCATCTTCTCAGCATAGATAGAGGAGGTCACCTGAGCGATACACTGGGTACATGGCCCTGGTTGGGGAGTGTGTAGATACTGAACCTTCTTCATTCAAGGAGGTAGTGCAGCAACCAGTCTGGGTTGATGCAATGGTAGAGGAGTATGACTCTATCATTCAGAACAGTGTGTGGGATGTTATCCCAAGGCCTCAGGGCAAGTCAGTGGTGAGTTCCAGATGGCTTTGCAAGGTAAAGTAGACAGTTGATGGTAGTGTTGAGAAACATAAGGCAAGGTTTGTTGCCCGGGGTTTCTCACAGGTCGAGGGGATCAACTACGATGAGACTTTTTCTCTCGTAGCAAGGTACTCATCGATTAGATCAATATTGGCACTATCAGCTCAGATGGGGTGGAATATCCACCAAATGGATGTGAAGACAACATTCGTAAATGGGAAGATTGAGGAGGAGGTGTACATTGAGCAGCCAGAGGGTTTCGAGACCTTCGATCGTGAGTCACATGTGTGCAGACTCAAGAGCGCTTTGTATGGGCTGAAGCAAGCACCCTGTGCTTGGTACACCAGGATCGACAACTATTTCACCGATTTGGGCTTCACCAAGAGTGAAGAAGATGCAAACCTTTACCACATCATGGTAGAAGGTAAACCATTGATCATTTTTCTTTATGTCAATGATCTGATTTTGACAAGTGATGATCAACTGATACAGTCTTGCAAGGAGGACCTTGCAAGAGAGTTCGAGATGAAGGACATGGGCCTTATGCACTACTTTCTAGGCATGGAGGTGTGGCAAAAAGATGGGGAAGTATTTGTGTCTCAAGGCAAGTATGCCAATGAGATAATCAGGCGCTTTCACATGGAGAAATGCAAGCCCATGCAGACTCCTCTAGCTGGGAACTGGAGGAAGGAGGATGATACTTTAGGTGAGGTAGTAGCTACTACTGTTTATCGACAGCTGGTGGGTTCACTTATGTATCAGGTGAACACATGACCCAACTTATGCTTTGCAGTGAACCAGCTGAGTCAAGCTATGGTTCAGCCTACCAAGTTGTTTTGGAAGGCAGCGAAGCATGTGTTGAGATAGCTTAGAGGCACATATCAGTTTGGATTATGGTACAGAAGGACAGAGGGAGTGAATTAGTAAGGAAAATCAAACTTGAAGTCTATGTGGGGACATGCAACAATTTATCCATTAATTGAGGAATTTATCCATCAGTTAAAGAGATAAGAATGAGTTGTAATATTGAGTTGTAATTAGTTGACTTAGTTAACTGAGTCAAGTCCAGTTAGATTAATTCAAACAATTTGTTGAATTAATGTAAGTTCAGTTAGTTAATGCTTGCATGCATGTAACTACTGCACTTCAGATAACTGAGTATTCTCTCATAAACAACTCACGCATGTCAGTTCAGACAAAGACCCAATTGAGATCAGATGGAGGGGAAGTGTACTATCAATTGCTAGAATATTCCATTGTGAATATTCCTTGCATGCAGAAGGAATTATTTCCTTGAGGATTGCGTAGTTAGATAAGAGGTTTTAGTGAGTGTGATGAGGCCAATTCACACATGTGGCTTCACTGGACCCCAAGAAAAACTGCGCGAGGAAATAGGAGACTTGGATGGCTTGAGGAGGACACATACTATTTCTATTAAGTCTGTGAGATGTATTATTTGATTGCAGAGAGAGCATGATAGCTCAAGAGCTGATTCTTTTTTTAACTTGAACAAGATTTCCACTTGTATGATAATACAAAGTTGAGGTTTTAGGCTGAGGCTTTCCCCATGATATTTCTTCTGTTTTATGTGTGATTTCTTTCTCATTCTCAGTTATATGTGTTCTCTTGATATTGCTCAATTAAATTAAGCTTCAGCAAAGTGTTGTAGAAGTAGATCTTGTATTGTGTTTTAGTATATTGCATAATCTATTGATCTATAGTGGGAATTTATACACTCCTTGGACAAACTAAATTTTGCATCCAATGAGTATTCCTGCTTGAAATTTGAGTAAAATATTAGGGAGATAAGTTGAAAATACGATTTGAACAAGTAGTTTTATTATTTTTTAATCGTTTTACTTTTTTACTCCAAAAATGGTGAATGATCCCCCATGGTTGACATCATCATCTTGAATCCTATTGGTTCTTATAAAGTTTATTTTGGTTGTACATTTTTATTAGGAGGTTCATTTTAGACCTCAAAATTCCCTTAATGCATCACAATTATAGACCACCCAACATAAAGAGTATCAGGTGTGAGAACTCCACAAGAGGGAAAGTTGAGAGGATAGAAACATAACATGGTTCCTAAGCATAGTCAATGACAAAACCCTTGTAAAGTCACTTTATGAATGACTCCTATAGTCATGAAAATATACTATATCCTAAGAACAAGTAGGAGGAGTTAGTTCCTCATGCGACACTTAATAGCAAGTACCTTGTGCTGGGATCCTTGGTTCATTTTATAGTTTGTAGGCTGGATATGTGGATTTGGAGTTGAGATGTAAGCTCAGACAAACCTCAAACCCCTATGATTGAAACAATCGTTAACCCTGTGACCTGACTTAGCCATTAACCTATGACCTGAGTTAGTCCCTACCTTGTGACATGAGTCAACCATTAACCTATAACCTTGGACAACCATTTAACCCAATCACTGGTAAATTATTGTGAGGTTGGAGTTGAGAGGGTGAATTGATTGGCCAAATTTCCTTGCTCATCTCAGGTGAGGATAGAGCATAGAGGGGAAATTGATCAGGCTACCTAGGGAAAGGATAAAGCTTGGAGGAAAAATTGGTTAAACTAGTATACCAAACTGAGGCCACGTGCCTAAATGGTACTAGACTATGTGTCCAAAGTTGGGTCGAGGAGAGCTGTTACCCTTGTGCAGTTAAACCTGTGGTTTAGGGGTGACCCATGATTGAGAGGTAATAAATAGTGAATTATTGACCTTTTAGGAGATAAATGTACCTATCCTATATCTAAATGCTTAATGTACATATAATTTTGTATTTCCATGTTTGAATGACTTCTATGGGTATTTATGTTGAATACTGTGTGTAGTTATGCACACCTGTAACGATTTTCTAACCATGTTATTTGCTACATAATTATGCAAACTGCATGGGAGTTGTGTTAACTTCTCATAAGAAAGGTATGCCTTAATTTTGTTTCCTATGAGCATAGGGTTTCATTGATAAAGTGACCCCAAAAGCTTGAGTAAAAGGGGCCTAAAATTTAGAGTGAAGACTCAGTGCAAAGAGTCTTCATAGAACATTTGACTATTGTCATCGAATGTTGGAGTCTTTCCCCGTCACTTGATAAAATATGAAAATCTTAAACTTCCTGAAAATACCCCTTTCTTAGAAAATTTATATCTGAATTCCAGCAGGTTAGATAATGCATCAACTCACATGGCATATGACATGGTCTTGTTTCCTAACAAAATCTGAATGGAAAGAGATCCAAAATCTATTAGATCACCTTTCCATCAATCATCGAAGTCTTTCCAATCGTCAAATAGAATTTAGATAACAAAAGATAAAAAATCTAATAGTTCACCCTTCCATCTATTGTCATAAAGCTTTTCAACTGCCTAAAAATTCACATGGATTCAGAAGATTTAGAATCATTTAGTTGCCATTTCCATTAAAGTTTCATCATCACATAACAAAATCCAAATCTAGAATACGTTATCTAGAACTTATGAAAGTGCACCTTTTAGATCCCTTAGGAGAATTTTGACGTGAAAAATGAACCTCAAAACAAAATTGTACTAAGAAAATCAACTTTAAAAAACTAATAATATTCAATGTAATGATGTTATCCACGAGGGTAAATAATTTGGAGGGAAAAGAAGAAAACCATTTTTTTAATTGCAGTTTTCTTATCTCCTTATAGGTTTACTCAAATTTCAAATCTAGACACTCATATGCATAATTAAATTCCACATCAAACGAGTACACATTATACATACTTTTGATTATACCCACATCGAATAAAATTGAAAATACATGAAAACAAAATTTTCATATGTTTTCATTTTTTTTCAATGTGGTTTTAGTCAAAAGTATATAGAGTGGGTTCTCATTGGATGTAGACTTTAATTTTTCATCCAAGGGGTATCTACACTTGACATTTGAATAAACCTATAAGAAGATAAGTTGAAAATACAATTAAAAAAAAGCATTTTTCTTTCTTTTCTATTAAAAATCATTTTTTATTTTATTAATTTAACTATTATTTTATTATTTTCCTTAAGAGGCTCACTTTAGACCTCAAATTTTCCTTAATGTGGATGTTAATGGGACACACAAAGTCACAATCAACATGGCTACTAATGTGTCATTGGTGACATGGAAATATGAACAAAGGTGGATGAGATGGAATTTTGACATGGCACAAGTGGTATGAAGGACCTAATGTGGAAACCGGTGTGGCACATGCATTGCAAAGGATGATGGGGAGGTGATGAAGTGGGGTGTAAGATCTGAAAACACAACTCTTTGTAAAAAGGGGGCCTTTTTTAAAAACCCAGATATGGATGTTGACAAACTCCAATGGATGCCATACCCATCGAGGTTTTTGTCTACTAACGGAATTTGGATTCGAATGTATGGAATTCCAAAACCTTTGGAAAACACCCTTGTCTTGAGAAAATATGGATCCAAATGGTTAATTGTTGACCAAGCGTGGGATTGAATCCAAATGTATCCAAAATACTAGGGATCCAAAACTTTTATAAATGAGGTTTTTATTGAAAAACCCAAATCTAGATATGACTTGACAATGACATTATTTGTGGCAGTGATGATGACAAGTTCAACGATATGTTTGCGTCAATGAAAAATGAGTTTGAGATGTCATTACTTGGTGAATTGAACTTCTTGGGAATTTATATATCTCAAGAAGACAAGGGCATATTTACATGTAAAATCAAGTATACCGAAGAAATGTTGAAAATATTTCAGATGGAAGATTGCAAACCGATTAGCACCCCGATGATGACTGGTTGCAATTTGAGCATAAATTATCTATCCAAGGATCCATACCAAAGGATATATAGATCCATGATTGAAATTATCCTATATGTAACAACTTCCATGCCAGATGTGATGCAAGTAGTTGGACAGGTAGCACGTCTCCAAGCACCACCAAAAGAATCCCATGTTGTTGTAATGTTAGGTCTCTATAATACTAGTGATTCCCCCATTACTATTGTCGTTGTATCCCTTATTGTTATTTTTGCCCCCCTATTGTCCCCATTTTTATTATTGTGCCCCATGGAATTCCCCTATTGTTATTTTTGTTCCTTTATATTATTATTGTTAGGTCGGCTTGGTCATATTGTGACCCCTTAGACTCCTATATATAGAAATGAGGTTTTTTCATTTGAATCATCCAAGAATTGTTCATTTGTGTAATGTAAAGGAGGTTTCCCCCTCGAAGAGGTTTATTTGTAAGGCGTTTATCTATCTTTTCTATCTTTTTGTGAGCTAGTTTCATAACATTTGGTATCAGAGCTTTGGATTCTAGGGTTTTGCTACTCCAAACAGGTCATCGTGGAATTTTCGCTATAACTTTTTTTCTCTAATGTTTCAGAAGCTAACAAAAAAACCCATTTGAGAACAAGTCTCTTTGAACCTTGGAGTTGAATTTCATATCTTGTCTTGCTATATTTTCAGAGATATGATATGAGGAAGTTAGGGCTTTTGTAAGCTCCATAATTTCATCTAAAAAAGGTCATTGTAGAATTTGCACTATAACTCTTTCACTACAAAGTTTCAGAAGCTAAAACAAAAACCCATTTAAGAAGAAATCGGTATGAACCGCGGCTCCAAATTTTAGATCGTGTCTCGCTATATTTTCGGAGATTCGATCCGAGGAAGTTAGGGTCTTTGAAGACCCTCAAATTACATTCCAAACAGGTCACCTTGGGAAAATCATCATAACTTTTTCTTTGAGCATCAGATTGAATTTTCGTAAGAAGTTATAGAAAGAGGACGGACTATAGTTTTTTGGTTACTATTTTTAGATCCTAAGGTTGAAAAATTGACCCGCAGCACATCGTACAAGTTCACTCTACTGAACAAGTCTATACTCAGGTCATCGTGGGAGATTTGGCATAACTCTTCATTGGAGAATCCAATCTTGATCATACTTGCGGAGTTAGAAATATTACTCAGAGGGTTACTACAAGAGGAAATTTCAGACCTTGGAGATCTAAAATTACAAAAATACATCAGATTCAATATCAAGCTCCTACAAAGTGAAAAAAAAGGTGTGTAGTTTTTTTTTTTTAATTTTTTTGCGTAAGCTTGGTTTGAAAAATTAGTTTGAAGGAATTCAAAGGGCATAGTGAAGCATTATTATCGGTAATTAATGCCCCAAAGAAATAAAATGGAAACACCTAGTAAGCAACTTGAAAGCTCTAGCATGAATCATGAAGAAGAGGAAGAAATGCAACATGATATATCAAAATTACAAGACCAAGTGCAACAAATGTTACTCACATAAAAAGTAACAGAATCTAAGATGGATGGTTTAAAGAAAGACATAGAAGCTAAGATGGATGGTTTAAAGAAACGCATGGAGGCTAAGATGGATGGTTTAAAGAAAGGTGTAGAAGCTAAGATGAATGGCGTGGAAGCTAAGATGGGAGGTGTGGAAGCTAAGATGGACAATTTGAAGACAGATTTGAATACAGGCATGGAAGATTTGAAGATAGATTTGAAGATAAATTTGACAAAGTTTCTACAAGAAATTCTTACTAATGACGAAAGGGTAGTAAAGGAAACTCATGATGAGAACAAAATAAATGCTAATCATGATTTCATAGACTCTAACGTTGGATCAAAGAGCCACCATGTTCCAAAGATCGATATGAGGAATTTTGATGGCAAGGATCCCAAAACATGGATACTACAGATGGAGCAATTTTTCAATCTCCATAATGTGCAAAACACACAAAAGGTACACATTGCAACTTTATATTTGGAACCAAATCAATTTGTATATTATCGATGGCTTTTCTCTCATAAACAAATTGTCACTTGGGCTATTTTTACGGATGAAATGATAACACATTATGAGGATACAAAAAGCAACACTTTTTTTAGCCAACTGATAAATATCAAACAAAAGGGTTCAATGATGGAGCACATTGAGGACTTTCAAAAATTGAATATAAGGGTAAGAGATATTCTAAAGGAGCATAGGATTGATGTGTTCATAGGAACTTTAAAAGATAACATCCAACATGAGGTTCGCCTTTGGGAACTAGATTCATTGGAGAAGGCATTCAGGTTGGCAAGAAAAATGGAAAACAAAATTATGGCAACAAGGAAGCCTACTACTCACAATCATAAAGATGGAAGTGTTACTGCCCCTAGCCATCCACAACCTACAAGGTTGACACCACAACAATTGGAAGAAAAAAGAGCAAAAGGGCTTTGTTACAGTTGTGATAGCAAATACACTAAAGGTCATAAGTGTGCCGAGAAGAAATTATTTTGCATAGATTGTGAAGATGAGGAAGAAAAGAAACAAGAAATTTCAAAAGAAGAGGATATACACCAAGAACAAACCTTTTAAAAAGAAGAAATGAATCCAACCATATCTTGTAATGCATTGGCTAGAATTACTACTCCTCAAACTATCAATATAGAAGGACATATCAAGAAGAAAAAGGTAATAGTGTTGATTGATTCGGGAAGTACCCATAATTTTATTCATTGTAAGATAGCCAAGGAATTGAACTGCTTCCTATATCCAACACCAGAGTGTCAAGTGATGGTTGCAAGTGGAGGAACCATAAATTGCTCAGGAAAGTGCCATAATATTAAGCTATCCATGGGAGAATATGTATTGAATAGCCCAATGATTTCCATTCCAATGGGTGGCGCTGATGTTGTATTAGGAGTCCAATGGCTACAATCCTTGGGTACAATAGCTTTTAATTTTCAAGAAATTTTCATGAAATTCTCTTCAGAAGGAAAGGAAGTTGAACTAAGGGGTATTGCAGGGAAACCAGGAAAGATAATTGGTTCTAATGGAATGACAAAGCTTCTAAAGAAAGAACAACGAGGCATAATTGCAAAATTATGTTCACTAGAGGTTCCCACATCGAAATCATCCATTTCTCCAGATCTCCAAAAGTCTTGGACAATCATTCCAAGGTATTTGAGACTCCCAAATGCCTCCCACCTATTCATGATCATGATCATGCTATTAATTTGATTCCAATAAGTGTTCCTCCAAACATTAGGCCTTACAGATATCCCTATGTCCAAAAGAGTGAAATTGAACGTATGGTTGCATAAATGCTAGAGGTTGGTATAATTCAACCTAGTCAAAGTTCTTTCTCTGCTCTAGTAGTATTGCTCAACAAGCTCACTATTAAAGATAAATTTCCCATTCCTGTCATTGATGCATTATTGGATGAATTGCATGGATCAATTTACTTCACCAAGTTGGATCTTTGTTCAGGATATCATCAAATCAGAATGAAGATTGAAGACATTCCAAAAACAACATTTAGAACTCATGAGGGTCATTATGATTTTTTGGCCATGCCTTTTGGCCTTACTAATGCACCTTCTACATTTCAAGGTTTGATGAATTCCATTTTAAAACCCTTCCTTAGAAAATTTGTGTTAGTATTTTTTGATGATATACTAATATACAATGAGTCTTGGAAAGATCATGTCCAACATGTTGACATGGTGCTCAAACTATTGGAGGAGAAACAATTATATGCAAAAATCTCCAAATGTTTCTTTGGAGTACAAGAGGTGGAATATCTGGGTCATATTGTATCTCACGAAGGTGTTAAGGTAGACCCTAGCAAAATTAAAACCATTAAGGAATGGAAAATCCCCACATCCATAAAACATCTACGAGGATTTCTTGGGTTGACAGGGTATTATTATCACAAGTTTATTAAGAATTATGGGAGAATAACAACACCTCTAACAACATTATTGAAGAAAGATGCATTTTCATGGACTCCAGAAGCAATGAAGGCCTTTGAACACCTTAAAGAGGCAATGTGCCAAGCACCAGTCTTAGCTACACCGGACTTCACAAAAACCTTTGTTGTGGAATGTGATGCCTTAGGAAATGGAATTGGTGCTATTTTAATGCAAGAATAAAGACCCATTTCTTTTGAAAGTCGTCCAATTAAAGGAAAGTATTTACACAAAGCTATTTATGAGAAGGAAATTCTGACAATACTACATGCACTTAAGAAATGACGACCCTACCTAATGGGAAGACACTTCAAGGTAAAAACAAATCATGATAGTCTTAAATACTTTTTAGAACAAATATTATCTTCAAAAGAGCAACAAAAAAGGGTCACAAAGATGTTGGGTTATGACTTTGAAATCGTCTACAAAAAAGGGAAGCAAAATGTTGTGGCAAATGCACTCTCACTAAAGGATGAGGATGTGGAAGCATTTCTTTGCTCCATTTCTATTATCCAACCAGATTGGATAAATGAAGCAAGGGATGAATGGAAGAATGATGAGGAAGTGTGGGCACTCATTCAAAATATACAACAAGATCCTAGTACATCTGATACATTTAGTTGGAAAAATGATTCGTTATGGTACAAGGATCGGTTATACCTATGTAAGAATTCCCAACTCAAACAAAAGATTCTTAGGGAATTGCACACCTCTCCCTTAAGAGGGAACTCAAGATTTCTAAAAACCTACCACAGGGTTAAAAAGGATTTTTTTTGGGATGGCCTTAAATCAGATATTCAAAAGTTTGTGGTGAAATGTTTGGTTTTCCAACAAAATAAAGTTGAAACAATTAAGACCCCAAGACTATTACAACCTTTATCCATTCCAAGCCAACGTTGGGAGGAGGTTTCAATGGATTTTATCACAGGTTTACCCATGTCCGAAGGAAAGAGTGTTCTCATGGTGGTAGTTGAAAGACTTACCAATTATGTACACTTTTGTGCATTATCTCATCTATTCAAAGCGAGTACAGTCTCTACTGCATTTATGGAAACAATTCAAAAGCTACATGGAAACCCAAAGATTATTGTAAGTGACAGAGATTCCATTTTCAATGAAATTTTTGGACAAAATTATTTTCTTGTCTTGGTACTCATTTAGCTCATAGCTCATCTTATCATCCTCAATCTGATGGGCAATCTGAGATAGTAAACAAATGTTTGGAAAGATATCTTCGTTTCTTTGTATCAGATAAACAGACACAATGGGTCAAATGGTTTCCTTTGGCTGAATAGTGGTATAACACTTCCTTCCATACTGTAACAAAATGACGCCATTTATGGCACTTTATGGATATCATCCACCATCCATCACATCATATTTAAGAGAAAATTCTAAGGTTCAAGCAGTCGAAGAACACATCGAGCATCAACAACAAGTTCTCCAAATCTTAAAGGATAACCTCACCTTAGTGCAGAGTATAATGAAACAACAGGCAGATCAACATCGCAGTGAAAGAAGTTTTGATGTAGGTGATTGGGTATTCCTATGACTATAACCATATAAAAAAATGTCCCTCAAGCAAGCCAAGAAGGATAATAAATTATCACCAAATTATTATGGTCCGTACAAGGTGTTGCAAAATATATGTACTATGGTGTACAAATTGGAGCTTCCTACATCTTCCCGAGTGCACCCAGTTTTCCATGTTTCATGCTTAAAGAAGGTTATAGGTGACAAGCTTCCAGTTCAAACAATATTGCCAGAACTTGATGAGGAGGAAAAATCATATTGGAACCTGAATAAGTCAAACAAAAAAGAACTCGACAGCTACGAAATCGATCAATTTCAGAATATCTCATCAAGTGGAAGAACTTACCCGTTGAAGATTCCACATGGGAGGATGAGAATTTTATACAGAAGCATCCAAAACTACTCAAGCGTTGAGGAAATTTTTTTTTTGAAGGAGAGGGGCATGTTAGGTCCCTATAATATTAGTGATTCCCCCATTACTATTGTCATTGTATCCCTTATTGTTATTGTTGTACCCCTATTGTCCCCATATTGTTATTATTGTGCCCCATAAAATCCCTCTTTGTTATTTTTGTGCCTTTATATTATTATTGTTAGGTCGGCTTGGTTATGTTGTGACCCCTTAGACTCATATATACGGAAAGGAGGTTTTGTCATTTGAATCATCCAAGAATTGTTCATTTGTGTAATGTAAAGGAGGTTGCCCCCTCGAAGAGGCTTATTTCTAAGGCGTTGATCTATCTTTTCTATCTTTCTGTGAGCTGGTTTCATAACATGAAATGAAGAGAATCTTTTAATATCTAAAGGGAATAATAGATTTTGGCTTATGATATCCAAAAGGAAATTACTTAACCATCACAATTTATACAAATACAGTTTGGTCAGGCAACATTGATGATCGTAAAAGCACTAGTGGAGCAACTTTCTATCTAGGTTGTTGTCTTGTTTCATTGTTGAGTAAGAAGAAATTTTCAGTTTCCTTATCCAGAGAGGAAATAGAATATACAACAATAACAACTTGTTGTACTCATGTCCTCTAGATGAAACAAATGTTGCAGGATCTTCAAGTGTGCTAATTTGGCAACTCATTGACAAATTCCAACCATGGGACTAGATTCCTCTTTTCGAGAGGACCAATTTTGACTATTTAAGTGCTCAATTTGGGCAAGGGAAAGTGTATTTTTGAATTAAAAGCCCACATTTACATATTTGATCCGCTCATCCCTAAAGAAAATTGGACGCCCTTGGAAGGCTATAAATATAAGTGACCTCAACCTCATTTGGACATCATCATGAGGCATTCTTCTATTCTCTTCCTTGCTTTGGCTTATACTAGTTTGAGGTAAGTTCGTGTAAATTGGTTGGCACAGGTCCAAGATTACTGGGTCCGAAGCTCGCACATGTTTCTAGGGTTTTGGGTTACAGACATAGGCTTGTCAAAGGCAATTTTTGACTATAGTCATGGGCTTGCAGGCTCAAGGTATCGACTGGAAGCTCTCAGTTGCATGCATGTCTCTTCCTCCATGCGACTAGAACCTAAAGGCTAAATTTTTAGTTGACCAATTTTTTCACCCATTGACCACAGAGTTTAGCAGTTGACTACAGACAGTGACAATTGATTACAGACTCTTGAATATGGGTTTTGATTATTGGCATGGTTGGGTTCATCTCATGGATATTTTTTAGTTGATTTTTTGCTGGATAGGTGTATGATTGAAGATATGGATCATTGTACTCTCTCTTTGCTGAATCATTTTATGATGATATAATATAAAGAAGAATTTGAAATGGTTTTCCCCATAGTGGGTTTTTCCCTGGTCTCGAACCAATCCTAGTGTCTCTATGTGTGAATTTTTTTCTTCTATTTTTCCTTTATGTTCTATTGTGTTAATGATGATATTGATATTTCTACATAGTTGCATATGATGTTGAATAATGATGTAAATTTGAATAATGATATGATTCCACGAGGTGAATTTAAATATGGAAATAATGAAATGCAATTATCAAAGCGAAGAACAATATATCCCTAAGAAACATGGTATTAGATCTAGGTTGAAGAAAAGTCATTGAAGATCACCCCTATGAAGACACCATTGATGGAAGCAAGAGAAGATGGTGGAGACCTAAAATGATACTAGGGTTTGAAGGTAACCCTAGGCAATTTGTGTATTAGTGTTTGATTGATATTATGAAGTTAAGGTTTGTAAGAAACCCTAGATTAAGACAAAATTTGAGATATGCAATCTAGAAACCCTAGCATGACTTATGTGAAGATATAAAATCACTTGTGACAGATTTGATGTAGTCCTAGATGGGATAGCATCTATTAGGCTTGGTTGTTGATGAAGTTGGTTGAAATGTTGAAGGCAACATTGTCATATGGACAATGAATAGTGACGACTCTTGAAGGTTGGTTCAAGGAGGATATGATCACCTCTCATTAAAGATAAGTATTTGTAGATTTATGTCTTTGCTTTTGTTTAGATTTATTGATTTAATTGTTGATTATACTTTCTGTATGTATATGTGAGTATTTGTATACCTATAAATTCTTCATGAGATGTGATAAGGGGATCCTTCTTGAGGATCATCTGAGATGCAAGAAAATATGGCCAGTGTAGGAAGAGAAGAGCTACAGTTTCCCATGAAAAAGAAGTTGACAAAGTCTTCCATTGCCAATGTGAAATAAGAAGGTGCACATGTATCTGAGTATGACAAGGTAACTATGGTGTAATTTTGTGAATGAAATATTGGATGGCAAGG
This sequence comes from Pinus tabuliformis, assembly GCA_031772625.1. Classification (NCBI taxonomy): domain Eukaryota; kingdom Viridiplantae; phylum Streptophyta; class Pinopsida; order Pinales; family Pinaceae; genus Pinus; species Pinus tabuliformis. The sequence continues at coordinate 353,392,841 of CM062820.1, read as the reverse complement.
TAAGCCCTAAGGTATGGTGAGGATATCACTTCACAAATGGCTCATGCATGTATATGAAAGTAAGTAGTCACAACACTTATGATGAGATGGTGCACTTGGTATTGGATAGGTATCTTACATTGTAGTCATGGTAAAGCTACATTGATCTATTGATATATTGGTAAACTTGATATTTGGCATGCATGTTTCATTAGAGATATGATGGATTTCATATAGAAGGCTATCTCATTGATTCTCATATATGGTAGCCTAATACTATTGATCATGCTTGTGATAAGCATGACAACTTTGATGATAGAAGTGTAACAATAAGATTAATATTCAAGATCTTCTTGTTGACCTTGGTTAGCTTGGTAATTATGACATGTGGTAAAATTGGATGCCCTAACTTAATGGTTAATCATAAAAAAGTGATGAAGTGATCATAATCCTTGAAGTATGATAATACACTTGTCAGCTGCCCTAATCATATAACTCTAACCCTTGATGAAAGTTTGATGTGATGATGAAGTAGATGATGCTGACATGCTATGACCATGATGGATATATGTTTTAGAATATGATATAGCTTGATTTTATGATCTAACAGTTTGGATACATGACAATATTATAGATAGGTTGATGAATTGAATAATAATGGTTGAAGGGGTTGCTCATTTAGAGGAAGAATCTCTCCATAAGATCCCTACACCTATTATCATTTTATTTTTTGACGTGAATAGACTAAATATCTGATGTTGATAGTCTGTAACAAGTTCTAGTTTGAGAAGAGAGGGTTTTCCTTAGTTTAAACCCCAACCACATGGAAGAAATCTTATCAGTGCCACTATAAGACTCACAACCGCACAAAAAAAATCATATGGGTGCTGTTATGCATGTAGGTGACAAAATCTAAAGCTTTATGCATTAAATCGGGAATGCACCAAGAATATGACAATGTTACAGATATGGAACAAATAACAAAAATTTCTATGAGCAGGGAAGTTTGAATGTTTGATTTACTATAATGTGAATATGTTGACTAAATTTGTGCTTGCAAGTGACCAAAATATCCATATCAATATGTCATTATGATTTAACCATTGAGGCTAGTGTATGACAGTATTTGATAATAGTTGCAAGGGTTTGACTAGATTTGGTTGATTGATATAGATAAGAAATGTTTGGAGTTTGACATGATTCTTGATAATTCATAGAGATGCTTTAGAACTTTGACTTGATATGTTTTGGGTTATGTACTAATTGAACTCACTATGATAAAAAATTAGGATTTTGATTTGATAATTGATGGTTTGCCTTGATGATAGTGTTATGTGGGCATAATGACTTTAAGAGACTAATATTGGTATTCAATAATGATTTTGTATTGGCTTCATTGGCTTTGGCTCATTGGTTGAAGTATATACAATTGTGATTCAATATGATAAATGGATGAAACTTATATGACTTGTCCCTAACTTATGCATTCATATTTAGTGACAGAAATGATTCATGTTATGATCATAAGGATGGCTTGATAAAGGTTGATTAGATAGTACTTGGTAAATAAAAGGTTTTCGTAACTTGGTATTTGGATGTAAGCTCTACTTGACATTTGGTCCAAATATTTTGTCACAATGGTACTGGCAGAAACTTTTATGACTTTTATATTAACTTTGATTTTACATCTAAGGCTTGATAAATTGACTTAGCTGATTTGATTGCACAATGTTGATTTCTGTAAGGCCGAGCATATTGGTTTGGTCAAGTGTTATGTTTGTAGAAAGCATTACATGAAGCAAGCTTCTCGAGCCTGCAATGTCCGTATTGATAGTCACCTGGTGATCCAAACCTCTACTTCAAAAGTGGTCCAAGGTATGACTTTGATTTTGGTTTTATATGTTGATGACCTATTCTTGATAGGTAATGAGGCTATGATGATCAAAGTAAGAGGCAGATGGCATCTAAAGTTCAAAATGAAGAATCATGGCATGACAAATTACTTTCTGAAGTTTGGAAAAGAAAAACCGTCATGAATCTATTGAAGAGTTTGTGGAAAGTGGAAATGCAAATCCTTGGACACTCTGATTGAATTTCAAGAAGTTATGAAGAAATACAGTTGAACCTAACTTGGCAACCGACAATTGATTGAAGCATTTATGTTTTGTGAGAACACCCATCCATATATATGTATGTTTTGCATAGAATTTGAGTAATTCATGACTGAGCCTCTTCATACACATTGAGTTGTCACCGAGCACACTTCGAGATATTTACATGGGATGATCAATTTTTGGTCTAAGATATTCTTCCTATGATATGTGATTACATGGATGTATTGGTGTTTTTGTTGATAAGATGAACACATATGGGTGTTGCCTTAGTATGAAATTTGGAATGATATTTTTGGATGAGAAATATGTAGTTGCAAGCACGACAATTCTTGAGTATGATGTTGCTAGCATGGCTAGTTTTGAGGCAGGATGAAGAGGCTCTTCAAAGAGCTGTTTGGGCAGGTTCTGAATATGACAGGGATACATTGTGATAATAATGAGTGGGATCTGATTGGCCAAGAATCTCGTATATTTTTGAGATTTAGATGTCTTCATATATTGAGACAATGCTGCTATATGAAACAAGCTTAGGCTTGTGGTTGGAACCTTCGTGCAAGGGAGGATGAATAAGGTACCCATTTTGTGATATATAAGTTTTCTAATATAATATTTAATTTGACATCTTGTATGAACATGAGGTTATTGCTATTGAGACATGATGATTACCACATATGCGCACGATGATATGTTTCTGAACTATAGAGAATGGGACTGATAGAGAATACTGAGCAACCTCTCCCCCCCCTGTCTGAGCTCCCAATGTGAGGAATTGAGATGGAGGGCTCTTAGGGTTGAGGGATCTCAAGAAAATATGGTTGTAGATGTTGCTCCCTATTTGTTACCCATAGGCTTGGAAATGTTTCTCCCATATCTAGGTCTTTACAGAGTATACCCTAGTTGGAATCATACACACAAGTTGGGCTTGTTGGGAATATCGCTCCCTATATGGCCAATGGGTTGAGAGTGTACTTCGGGGTGTACAACCCAACCTGATTATGATGTAGGTGTTCAAACACATGACTCTTGAGGGTCATTATTGGAAGATCAATAGGAAATGAGATGGGTTGAGATGTGATCACCTATATCACCTATTTCTCAATATGGGGTTGTAGATTTTTATCTCCCCCATGACATTCTGGGTTGAGACATACTCCCCAATGTGATTTTTGGGTTCAGATTTTCTCCCTTATTTAGTTCAGGGTTGAGACTAAGCTCTCCGACATGGTTTCAGGTTGAGATGTGCTCCCTGATGTTGTTCTGGATTGAGCTAGGCTCTCTGATGTTGATGCGGTTTGTAGAATTGGTTCCCCACTGATGTTTACCAGGTAGTAACATTGGGATCCCCACTGGCAGTGATTTTGGGTGGTAGCAATGTCTCCCTCGATGAATAGAGGGTTGTAAAATGAGCTCCCCCTCGATATCAAATTATTCTTCTTTTAGATTCGAGCATGTTCAACATATGAGTAGGGACAATCAGGAAATCAATAGGAATAAGTAAGAGATGAGCATAGATGAACAACAATGACATTTAAATACATGAGATTGGATATGATTTGATAACAAGATATTTGTGATGATTACATGCTACAGTTGGAATTTCTCCCTAGCTGAGACAGAGTGCTAATTTGGTAGCTTAGTGACAAATTCCAACCATGGGACTAGATTCCTCTTTTCGAGAGGACCAATTTTGACTATTGAAGCACTCAATTTGGACAAGGGAAAGTGTATTTTTGAATTAAAAGCCCACATGTGCATATTTGATCAGGTCGGCCCTAAAGAAAATTGGACACCCTTGGAAGGTTATAAATACAAGTGACCTTAACCTCATTTGGACATCATCATGAGACATTCTTCTATTATCTTCCTTGGTTTGGCTTGCATAGGTCTGAGGCAAGTTCACGGAAATTGGTTCGCACAGGTCTGAGATTACATGGTCTAAAGCTTGTGTGTGTTTCCAGGGTTTTGGGTTACAGTGGTAGGCTTGTCAAAGGAAATTTTTTACTGTAGTCACATGATTGTAAGCTCAAGGTAGCAATTGGAATATCTCAGTCGCATGCATCCCACTTCCTCCATGCGATTGGAACCTAAAGGCTAAATTTCAGTTGATCGCAGAGTTCGGTAGTTGACTACAAATAGTGACAGCTGATTACAAACTCCTGAATTAGGGTTTTGATTATTGGCATGGTTGGGTTCATCTCATGGATAGTGTTTAATTGATTTTTGCTGAATAGGTGTGTGATTGAAGATATGGATCATTTTACTCTCTCTTTTCTGAATCATTCTATGACAATCTAATAAGAAGAATAATTTGAAAGGGTTTTCCCCATAATGGGTTTTGCCCTGGTCTCTGACCAAACTTGGTGTCTCTATGTGTGAATGTTTTTCTTCTATTGTTCCTTTATTTTACGCTTCATTGATGATGATATTGTTCTTTCTACATAGTTCCATATGTTGTTGAATAATGATGTAAATTTGAATAATGATATGATGCCATGGGTGAATTTAAATATGGAAATAATGAAACGCAATTATCAAAACAAAGAACAATATAGCCCTAATAAAAATTAAGTAAAATTTGATGAGCCCATCCTGATGTTCTGTGAAAACACATCGTAAGCATCTCCAAAAATCCTGTCATGCATTCCAAAAGAAAAACATATTCCTACCAAGTATCACTTTATTCAAGAACAAGTTACAAAAAGAAGCATTCCGGTGGAACATATTGGGACAAAGGAACAAATAGTTTTCAAGTTCACCAAACCTTTACCATGTCATATGTTTGAAAATCTTCGACAAAAGCTAGGGATTATCCCAAGTTCACATTGAAATACTTTTTATCCAGCTAAGAAGACAAGGGAGAAGAGGCAAGTTACAGGTACACAAAAACATGCAGATTTTCAGGGGGAGTCACCCTTTATCATTGATGTCAAAAGGGGAGAGAAAGCAGGACAAGGAGATTAGAGGCATGATGTCAAGGGGAGCAATGATCGCAGTGGGAGTACGTGTGTTGTCATCAATGCCGAAGGGGTATATTGTTGATATTTGGTTGTCATTGGTGTCAACCCATGAAACACCGGGGGATGCCCTGCCTTTGTCGACCAAAATGACATGGAAAATCATGGTTTTTCGAGTTTGGATCATCTATGTTGGTTTGTCGGTGGTATATGGCACGCCACGAGAGCCTTCACGGTTTGTGAGTTATGCTTGTTTGATGATGAAGGACCCAACTAGTGGGCAAAAACCCCAAATGGTGATGATGTGGTTACTTTCCCTTGGCTAACACAAATTCTCATATCATAAGGCTCTTCACCAAAAATACAATAATATATCTTGAGGAAAAAGTTTTAATTTTGGATAGTTTCTCTTGTAATCAATGGCATGTGAGGGTTTTGTTTTTAAAAGACCAATTAAAATTCAATTTTAAAAACCCAAAAAGGGGTTTTTCCCTCAAATGCAATTGAATTTCAATGTCAATCTCACTTCAAAATGGGGAATTCGAGTGCCTTCTATGAATCCCCTTCAAAATATATAAATTGGAGTTATATTTCACCTCCAAAAGTATGAATTAAATTCATATCTTTAGCATTTGATCTCTGGAATCTATTTGGCCCTATGGAGTAATGATCAAATTATAAGAGAGGCTAAATTAAAGGGGATTGAATCTTGGTTTATGGTTTCATATTTATGAAAGGTTCAATTTGACGGAGTAACACACCTATTCGGCCCTCATTAGGGCATCAAATTTTTGTGTTTATACAGTGAAACCTAATCATTTTTGCGGCTTGGTTACCTAATTTTACTTGCATATCCATGTTGATGTTTAAGAAATGAAGTCCATTGAAACAAATCAAGAGCTAATCTATGGAACATTGTTGGCTTGAGGGGACCTGACCGAGGTTCAATGTTATTTAGCCAAACAAATCCCTACACTATTGAACCTTTTGGCATTAGCCCGCGGAGCGCGGAGTGAAGTCTCACCTGAAGCCATATGGAAGGACGCTAGAACGAAGTTTCTGCACCCTTGAGATGGTTGTGGTGTTGATTTATCTTGGCTATACCTACCTTCGCACAGGTTGCTTAGTCCTTTGTTCCACCCTTTGATACCTTCGCTAAAGGGTACACTTGGTTTTTGCATAGCCCTAACTTGTGGCTCAGGGACTTTCATGTTGCTAAGGCAACGATCTCCAATATCTCTCAAACTAGGATAAGTGTCTTACTTATCTTATTAACTGATCTTAGTTAGCTTTGCGTAAACATATGTTCTTACTTGCGTTCACCAACACATTTACATACATTCGCGCATTATATAAGCATTATAAGTGAACTTCATACCCAACATAACAAGATGCATAAACATGAAATAAAGACGCAAAAATTGTAGAATACTTCTCTTTATTGATAATTCCGGATGATTACAGACTCGACCTACCCTGCGCACTCAGCTACAATGGTCCGCACACTAAATTGCGGACTTCTAGGCCTCGCGCACTCAGCTACAGAGTCTCTACCTACGCTACGACCCAAACTTAGACTTCCTTATCTAAAGCTATCTCTCTTACATGTCGATCATTGATTCTTTCTAGCTATTTAGAGCTTAGATCTATTTATACAATCCCATGGTCTGCGGACCATGGGTAGATCTTTTACAACCGAAATTACATTTCCAAAATAAGGGAAGAAAACCCTATGACTCTTTAACACCTACACGCTCTGCGACTACAAAATGCAGAGTCTTTACACTTGGATTACAAAATTTGATCAAAATATGGGCTTTTAGCCCCAAAACTACCCTTGGGGGATCCCGCGCCCAACATGCCCCCAACACAAACATCGTGACTCGCCCTCGAGTCACTTTGCAGGGGTGGAGATATTAGCATAGAGACCTCCTAGCTCCATTTGGATGACCACAACCTCGATAGTGCACTGAGTGGCCGCTTGCTGGACTTCTTCCACTCGCTGCTCGATCACTGCTGATGAACTTCTACTCGGAATCTTCTGCTGAGTTGCCTGCAGTGTCGCGAGCTTTCCTTTGATAGAAGCTATGATCGTATATGCCTCGTCTATCCATGGCTGTAGGCGCGCTTTTAGGACTGCCTCTTTGTGATGAGTGGCATCCACCTGTTCCTTAAGCACCTTTTCCTCCTGCATCCTTGCAAGCCTCTATGTAAGGGAGACCGTTTTCATGCTCCCTTTCACCTCGTCATATCTTTGTTGTAGCTCGCACACCTCTGTCTCTAGGTGCTCTACATTTGGGTGCTCCTGCAGGGTGGTTAGGACCTCGAATGATTGTTCAAAAAGTTGCGTGCAGTCTGCTACTGGACTGTCGACCGCCACCGCCACTATTATTGTTGTAACAGCGGTGGCACATTGTTCCCTGACTTTCAGCGGAGTCGAAGGCTGAGTCCTCAACTACAATTATGTGATCTACAGGTTCAGCTCTAATTGAACCTTGGCCATCCCTATCAGAGCGTCGCACACCCATGTGGCCAAATTGCGGACACGCACCTCAACTGGTTCTTCCGACTAAATTTCCAACTCTGAGACCATCTGACAAGATTCATCCATTACCTGCATGATTTTCTTATTCTTTTCTACTGCCTCGTTGCACTACATGCCCAACTGCTCGATATTGATGCATTGCTCACTCATCACTTGCAAAGCGCGACTCTCCTGGGCCCTAAGTTCCACAGTGAATCCATCCTGCAAGAGGTGGAGCGTCTCTCGAGGTAGCGCCACCATACTCAATCCCACCCCTTTCAGGCTGTTGATCGTAGGCCTGTCGGCCTCATTTTTTGTTGTAAGCGCCCCATCTGGTAGTAGGATCGCGTTGGTCACCCTCGTGCGCAACATCTCTGCAACGGTTGAAGTGCCGATTGCGAGGCTAGTGGACACTGTGCCAACCTGCGAAGTGCAAACCTGCAACTCCTGCATCTCTGTCTGGAGAGCCCATAATACAAATTTCTGCTGCTCTTCGAACTATTGGAGGGCCTCCGCGATGACATCCCTCACCGTTTCTCCAATATCGTGCAAATCCCCCTCAGTGAGGGTGATTGGGTCAAAGGTGTCTTTGACGCGTTGTTTTTCTTTTGTGGCACTACCTTCTCTTATGGTCATTGACGCTTGAGTTGGGTGGATGTTGCCTACCGGTTTGCCCCACCTTTTTCTGTCAGCTCCTGTGTTTCTGCCTTAGCCCCAGGCGAAGGTGGCTTCTACCCTTTGCGCTCTTCTCCTCCTGTCTTCTGTTGTTCCGCCAATTTCACAGCATTTTGAGCTGCTTGGGCCTTAGCCTTCACTTCCTCTTTTATGCGCTTCTCAGCCAGCTGCGCCATTCTGAGATTCATTTCTTCCTTCTTACGCTATGCGGCACACTTTTCCATTTCCACCACGGAGCCTGTTGGAGAGCACCACTCTGGCGGTAAAGACTCGAGGACTGTGAAGATAACATCATCTGTTGCCAGATATGGCAATTTATGCCATGTCTTCGTGGGGTCCTTCCATGCCCTAATAAAGACATGGTGAAAATCCGCTTTGAACTCTGCAAAGCCCTGCAAACTAGCATATACTAAGGGTGACAACTGCAGCTTACGATTAATCCCCATCCGTATACTCATCTCCATCAAGATCCAAAAGATCTTTCTTTCTTTTATGCACTGCTCATCCTTGGTCACCCGCAGGGAAGCATACTTCGCTACCTCTAGAAGGTATGACGTGACCAAAGGGAATTGGCTGTCTTTTGGAAGCTGCCATGCCACCAGTACAATCGATAGCGAGAGCCATGCACAGTGAAATGCCTTGCCTTGCTCCTGTGCCTTGCGATAGTTCACAAGGAACTTGCCAAATAGATAATTTTCCCAGTTGAACTAGACTCCTTCAGCGCATTGGGATGTTAGTGCAATCACATGCGTAGGAACCTCATCCGCGCGACACTTCCGTATCACCTTCCCTGCTAATATTTGTGTCACTACCTTGATTGCAGGGTTGTTAATTCTGGAGATGGCATATCCCCACTTCTTCTTCTCCAACTTGAATTTCTTCTTCATAGCTTCCACGAGGGCCGTGTGCTCCGATGGATCAAGTGATTTGTGATGGGAATGCGCTCCTCCAGCCAAAAACACCCATCATGCACAAGTTGAGCAACTGCCTGATGATGAAGGCAGTCACTAGGGCACGGTGGTAATGCAATACCCAGAGCAGGTTGAGCAGCCCAACTTTCTCTACACCCCTGAGCCATGTCCGCGGATGTAATTCAATTGTTCCAGCAGTCATGTCAATCTATTGGCGCATCAGCTTCTCAGTCGCTAAATGCGGGAATTTCTCATGATCTGCGAGGTCCTAATCTTCAAACTTTAGCACAGGGACCCGCCCTAAGTGCGTCCCCTCAAAAAAAATGTCATCCAGGAGAAATGAAGTTTGCAGGGAGCTCTTGCTCTCATCTATGTCCTTTGGCACCTTGGCTCTGCCCTTGCATGGAGGAACATATTTTGGTAACCTGATAATAGGGTTCACACTTTGGGTTTCAACTTCCATTTCCAAATCCTCCTCATCTGCCAGGATTTCTTCAGATTCTTCCTTGTCTGCCTCTAGATTAATGGCCTTCCCCTTTTCCTTCAAAGTGAGCTTTGTCCTCTATGGGTTTCTTGGTGAGACGCTCACCGGGAGCATAGTTTGCTTGTCCATATTTGGTCTTGATGTTCTGGGTGATTTAGGGACTTCGACTATCACTCCGACACTCTCTGGGGCAGGTTCTACCACCTCAATTTCCTGTGTAGCTTCTTCGAGTTTCAACATCATTCTAGTCAAGAGGTCTTGTGTCTCCTTTAGCAATGTCTCAAACATTGAACTTGCTCTCAAAGCCTCAAAATTTGCAAGGTCCATACACATTTGATAGTGCAACAACAGAATTCTCAAAATGCTAAGTGTTTTTCGCTGGATAGCTACTTGTAATTTATAGGGCCTTTTGAATTCAAATCCGGCCGTTCCCCCCACATTCGACCCATTAATGCTAGATTTACGACGGATTTTCAAGAATCTAATCCATAAATTTTGGCTTAAACGCCTACCGCCCGCTCCATTTGGCCACAAACCGACCATCAAATCATGAACAGTGACTTTAACGGTCACTTTCCAGTGGACATGCACACTATTTTCACGAGTAGCGCAGTTGCATTCACGTTGTCGCGGACCCTGTGACACTCTCTTGCTTTGCGCAGTCTTGAAATCATGCAGCTCCCCAACTCGAGTAGTGTAGTTTATAGTCCCGCGCCTCCTTTCAACTGCTTGGAGCACTAAGATTGTGCTACTTTCATTTAGTCACATGGTCGAACTGCCGGTGTATGGCTTCAAGTGACTGCCATTCACCTTTCCTGGGCAGGGTTCTCCATTTAACTTAACCAGTTGTACCATGCCTCTATCGGTAATCTCCTTAATAACATAAGGCCCTAACTAGTGCATCCTGAATTTTCCAGGGAATTTATCAAACTTACTATCATACAATAAAACTAGATCATTTACCTTGAATGTGCGCAACTTTATGTGTCAATCGTGCCATGCCTTTTCTCGCTGCTTTTGGACCTGCTGGTGAAATCCAGCCAAAAATCTTTCTTCTTCGAGCTCATCCAGCTACGCGAGCCTCTCTTCCAGGGCTCCGTGATCCGTCATAACTATGAGCGCTGCTATACACAGACTAGGAACAATTTATTCCATAGGCATTATGGCTTCCACACCATATACAAGCCTAAACGGGGTTTGTCCCATCAACTTCTTGCATGTCGTTCGAAAATCCCACAATATTGTAGGTGTGCGTAGGTGTTAACGGGAAAACTAATGTCTATTTAGAGCTGCTAGTCCCACTAAGATGGGTAGCTATCTTAGAAACAAACAAACTAAAGTCACTTGTGTTTTCCTTTATGAGGGATAGATGAGAGAGAAGTAGAGAGTACCAACCTCAGTCTTTCGCTAGTCTCCTTGCTTGTTTTCTCTCTCCTTCGATAGATCTTTTGCCACTCCTTTCTCACTTGTCCCACTTCAAAGAACACCTGTAGAGTCAAGGCAAAAAAATACCATCAAAGCATAGAGATCTATAACCATAAACAATGTAGGATCAGATGTACATTAACCATATAAATGCATATACAAATACAAGATTCAGAGATATACAAGCATAAGGAGGAAAAATCAAATAGCTTTATTGATAGAAGTAGTAGAAGAGAGGATTACAACCAAGCTGTCTGATCCAGCATCATCCTCCCAGCATGAATGCCCTCTTCACCTCATATAAAGCAAGATCACCCAACAGTGTCTTCAAAGAGAAACCAACATCACTTCCTTGCAAATTACAAAATTCCAGCCTCTGGATCTCTTGGATGAGGGATCCATATATAGATGTTTACAGGAGAGTGAGTTAGCTTTTGGGATTTTGATTAGTGTCATTTCACTAATATTCCTTGGTTCCACTTGGATATTTCAGATCTCTTACTCATCTCTGGGTGAATTCAGAGAGGCAAGTGTGATATGAGTAGTTTCTAAAAGATTCTTTGGGTTTCCACCTAGCAAACTGCTTCTTCCATTTGTCTGCTCTCACTCATCGCACCCTACAAAAAGGCTTTCTAGTATGCATCGCACCCCCCGTGTGTAATAGGTGAGATGCATCGCACCATATGCATGGAGCAGTCTGTATGGTCCAGTTTTGACCAATTCTGAGTAGTTTTTCATGGAGAATTTCTGGGAGATGATGTAATCAGCTGACCTTGTTCCTTTAGGGTATGAAACAACACTTTTAGGGGTTTAGAAGCCCTTGGTTTATGAACATATGTGATTTGGGTTGCAGTGCCCAAATATGTCTATAACAGTTGCCCCTTAAAGCATGAAGTCGTAAATCTTTTGATGTCGGGTGAAATGATTTATAATGAGGATCCGGGGTTTTTTAAATTGGAAGGTGACTTGTAATAAGATACAATACAATACGTTTTCTTCACAATATTTTCATGATCTAGCTGAGGCGTGCATTCCCATGCTTAGCTTTATAAATTCATATTCATGTACATATGATAGACAATCGTCTGTGTGGCAGACCGATGATTCTGGTAGAGCCATCATCCTTTAGTTTGGATGATTATCTGTGTAGCTTTGATGTACATTTGATGTCTTTATTTTCCTTAATATATCGCAACTTGAATGGATGAAACTAGATTTGGGGTCTTCAAACTCGTTCAATCTTCACCCGAAGTACAAGTCAATCCATGTGAAAAGATGTTCTGATGTCGAACATGGAAAGACATCGCCTGATTACCAGCCAATGATGTAAGCTGTTAACAGGCGCGAGAGGAATCACCGATAATGATAATTACCCTCAAGGTATTCCAGTATAATTCACGTGGTGTGAATGCATGAGTTGATGTCGAACACCATGTAAAATATTTCAGTCGAAGGCCATTGATGTAAACCTGTCACCGGAAGTGAGAAACTTGCCATTGAGGCATGCGAGCTTCAAAGTACTGAAAGGGTTGTCCCTAAGTCAACTTCTTGGATAATGATCTGATGTTGACAAGAAGTGACCCGTCATAGGAGGGCCTTAATGAATCCCACATCTACGACACAGAACAGAGAAAATGATTTTTGTGGAGGTGAAAACGATCTGATGATACAAGGTTCAGGGTGGCGGTCATGAAAAATAGAGAGTGAAGGTATTGCAGCGGATGAGGTGTTAGCTAGGTTGGTGAATTCTATGAGAAACTTCTCTTGAACATACCGGCGACACTGAAATGGATTGGTAGCGTTAACCCCAAGGTGGATGGTACAATGGACCAATGGTGATATGACTGGTGAATGGAATAACCCAACCCGACTCAATCATGGTGATGGAGTGAAAGTATCATGTTCAAGAGCGACCTGCTACCAATGAAGCTATTCAAGTTTTCTTTCCTTTTTCCCAGTCATTGCTGACCAGTACCTCTTTATTTTTGTCAAGCTTGAGGAGGATAACATATGTTGGTTCTGTAATTTTCTCTTCGGGCAAACCTGTCACTATGTTTTAACGAGCCTAATGACAGTGAAACTCGCTCTTGTCTGCATGGACAAGTTTGTCACTATTGTTTTAACGAGTTTAACGACAAAGATAACTCGGTCCTTTTAAATTTTAGAGAGTCTAGAAAGAGACGTAAAGGCAACTCCAGTGGTCCTTTTCTATAATGTAATACCTTAAGTCCAAAAAAGTATAAAATAACATGAAAGGGATGACTTTTCGATAGTTTTAACGAGCCGAACAAGATAAGCACTCGATATTTTTGTGTAATGATCCCTTAGTTCCAAAAAGATTAAAATCTGAAAGAGGGATGGCACTTCTGATCGCTTTAACGAGCTGGAGAGGCCAATTGCTTGGCAATATTTTCATAGTTTACAAGTCAGATGAAAAGAGCTTAAAGGAGACTCATTTTTTGAGGAACGAGTGATGTTTTTGGATAGCAACTGGTTCCAGGTAAGGTTTGGAACTTTTCAATCATGGCAGTGTAAATAAGGTGGCTAATAGAATCACTCGTCGCAGCTATTCCTCAAAAGGGTAAACAATCAAATGGAGGCATATGATCGGTTAAAAAGATTGGAGGTGATGGTAAGAACACGACCAAGGTTCAAACGCTGATAATTATGTGATCGCAATGGTTATTTACCAAAGGTGGGGTTCATTTTTTAATGAGCTTGAACTCTATGGGAACACTTGCTCATTGCTAGGCTTATTTTTTAACTAACTTGAACTTCGCGTAAAACTACTCATGGCTAGGTTTATTTTTTAACGAGCTTGAACTTCGCATAAAACTACTCATGCCAGTCGTATAATAAGGATGTCTCATTGATAGGTTCATTTTTTAGGGAGCTTGCCCCATTCGAAACTTTGCTCCTGGAGCCTTTCATTATGCAAGCTAAGAACGACCAACCTACGAGTTTAAAGGGTTAATAGCCTACAAACTAAGAAAATAAATGGTCGCTTTTCACTTGCATGCAAAAAGGTTTGCATGCCCCCAAGTATAATGAAATAGAGTTTCCAGGTTACCATACGGAAGTTCTTGCATTAGCAAGATTGTTTCATCCACATTTGCAGACAAAACACTTCCTTGGATCTGCCCATCGAAATGGACGAAGGTGATTCTAGCTCCAATCACCTAACCTTTGACGGAGGAATCCTTTTCTAGACTGATCCATTATCCTAAACGGACAGGATTGTCAGACTAGTCACATCCCTGTGCAGAAACCTACCTTATATCTGGGGTTTTCCTGCCGAAGCAGACCAGGGCGCATGCCTCCTAGGTTTCGGTCACAATCACCAAATCACCGATCATCAGGTGGACGGACTAGAGATTGATGAGACATTCCTTGTGCAAAAAGACCAGTTAGGGATGGCATTTGACTAATAGTTGTGTTTGAACCGAGGAATGAAAGCTGGTTAACTAGGTGGACCACTCTTCCTTCATGTGGAAAACACATCACTCGAAAGAGTGAGGAAACAATAGCTCCCATGCTATAAATGTAGTCATGCCCAAGGAGTAGATTGTAATCTAGAGGTCCTTGGACCACCATCACGTTTAGATGAATGGTTTTCCTTCTCAAAGTTATAGGCAAATTTGGAAGGATCCCTAACGGTCGACAGGTTCCTTTGTTGAAGCCTGTCAGATTTCTAATCTCAGGCAGAAGTGATGGCAAACTAAGCACTTCCCAAGCAGTTGAGGAAATGATACTCACAGAAGCCCCATCATCTATGATAGTACCAACCATGATCATTCTGTAAGCTTGTACTATGATTTAGAATGGTACATTAGATGGTAGGCGGGGTCTGCCTAGTAGATTCCATTTAAAGGAAATGACTAGATTGCTTGGAGGTGGGACCGAATAAATGTCCGGATAAACCTTTGAAAAACTTCCTTCTTGCGGTAAAGGAATGGGTAGATTTCCCCCATGTTCATCGAAGTCTGTGTTTACGAAGAGAATTTGAATGGTGTCATTCTCATTCTCTTTGGTGACAGTATCATCTGAAGGTGGACCCTCTAAAGACAAGATTGAGTCGGCTGCCATCTCGACCTGTTGACTTTGGTCTGGTGCGGACTCAGAGGGTTCATCTTCAATGATAGGCGCTTCGACCGACAACAACGGTGTGTCAGTCAGATTTTCAACTAGCGATGGACTCGACAAGAGTTTCTTGTATCTAGGAGGAAGTCGTTGTGGTGACGCAGGACGGTTATCCAAGCCTCTTTTAGCTTCGTCTAGGAAAGGACAACGGTGGAGGACATGATCACCTTCACATAGTCT
Organism: Pinus tabuliformis; assembly: GCA_031772625.1. Classification (NCBI taxonomy): domain Eukaryota; kingdom Viridiplantae; phylum Streptophyta; class Pinopsida; order Pinales; family Pinaceae; genus Pinus; species Pinus tabuliformis. The sequence continues at coordinate 353,377,455 of CM062820.1, read as the reverse complement.
ACAAGGAAATTTAGATCTTCCTTTCTTTCCGTTGGCTTCGTTTTCACTAGTTGATGGTGTGCTCTCAATGCGATTGTCAAAGGTTGAAGACACTGGATTGTGCAAGCGGGGAGACCAGTCCCTCAAGATCCATGGGATGCAGGGACAATGTCATTGATAGTGGTCTCCCTTGCAAATGACACATGGAGATTTAGGTTTGGAAGGTGCAGTGTGTGGATTTTCACCAGATGATGTATAGTTGCCCCCTTTTGCTGTTGGATTCTTCTTCTTATTCTCCTTCCCTTTCTTCTTCTTCTCAGTTACTTGGTTTTTAGCGTGACTAGCTTCACCAAGCAAAGGGGAAGAAGGAGAGGGAAAAACAAACGAAGTAGAAGTTTGGGGAGAAACTTCATCTGGTTGCTGATTGGATTGCTGAGGAATTGCGGTGTTTTGAACGACAGAGGTCGAGAAGAGACATACTGGCAGGCCAATTGTGAGTCCTGGAAGGGACAATGTGGCCATGTGTGGAGCACCAACATCCCTCCAAGAGGAGAAGGGACTAGGATTTCCCCCAGGGGGAAATCCTTGATTGGTAGACTCCATTTTCTCAACCTAAGACCAACTAGGGAACAGTGACGCTATTCCGATTAAAATAAATTTTATGACGCTTTGACACAACTTGCTTTTTCAATTTTTAAGAGTCGAGAAAAAGCTAAAGATGACTCTAGTCGCCTTTGATTTTTAATGAGCCTGAAGTGACAAGTGTTCGGATGGACCTTTTCTTTTAAGGATTCTGAAAAGGAACGAAAGTGACTACTCAGGAAATCTAGACAGAGGGGTTTACCAAACCAATTGCAAAACAGTAGAATACTTTTTACGGTACAATAGTCAATCTTCCCGAATGCTATGTTCAATGCATTGCGTTCGATAGGGCGGCAGACACGGCTTCCTAAGGATAAAGGATGTAGCCTATTGTGGTCTCCCAATATATACTCGACGGTACATGGGAGCACAAGTGCGTACTGGCACTTATCATCTCAAAGAGGAGGAATCACCCAACCTACGATGAAAGCGATAGTTACCAGGCTTTACGACGTCGAAATACATCTCTAGCCTAGACTTCTAAATGTTGTGCGTTAGGTTCCAAAGCGTTTTTATGTTCATTGAAATTTATTTTAAAGTTGATCTTTCTTAAGAAATTTTCCTTTAAGGTTAACCGCGTGATTTAGATATACAATTCCTAAATATGAAATCTAAGATGATAAACAATCGTTTACTTTCCTTTTGCAATGAAAATCCTAGCTACTAAGGAAAGAAAGATGAAATTATTTCAACATAGAGCAGAGAGCACACACTAGATGCAATTTTCCTAAATCAACTCCAGCATGCAGTCTTAATGGAAATGCACATGCATGTATTGTTTTTTCAGTTTCCTTAATGTGAGAATGAAAAAAAGAAAACTAAGTATAGATCTAAAATATCTTCTTTCAAAGAGATAGTACTAACAATTTTCTTTTCAAAAAAAACGAAAGTAAGGCTAAGATGACACTTTGTGACTTTGAATTTAAAATTTCTTTCGACACTTGAAATACTATGAATTCAAATCAAATGCAATGGCAAAAGTGTAATCAACTATCTAAAAGAGGAATTCTTTGCGTCACTCTTTTTCTTGACTGAAAACGACGCTTCCGACACTTTCAAATCAAAATACGACAGTTCGATTAAGCTACTATTTGTGAAGGAGAACTGTAAATGATGAAAAATACATAAAAAAAACATTCACAATTCCTTCTGATGGAGGCTGAATAATGCAAAGGAAGATGGTTTCAACATAGATATACTGATCATAGATAGCAAAACTATTGAATAAAGCTGAAGACAATGAAGAAAAAACGAAAATCTGGAGGCAGAAACAGTTTCATTCAATCATCGCACCTGTAACACAGGGAAACATGGATGCATCTCACCTACAACACACGGGAGGTGCGATGCATCCAGGTTGCTAAGAAGAGACAGTGCGATGGTCCAGAGATGAGACTGTGCTTGGTTTTCACTCACAGTTTGCAGATAAGTTCAGGGATTTAGGTTGAGCTAAAGATTGTCAGTAAACACAAAGTATAGGGGTCGATCTAATGAGGTTATTTGAGCTACCACCAAGGCACTTAGGATGTTTGCAAGCTAGATGTTCTTTTCATAAACCAACCCAGAGATTGACTGAGGCAACGTTGATCTACTTGTCAGTTGCATAGTAAAAGCAGTTCGAAGGCTAGCTGGCTTGACTTCAGGCTCCGTCTGTGGTTTATAAAGAAAACAACAGTAACAAAACAAACAAAGTATTCGTTCCCCAGCAGAGTCGCCGTTTTGTTATCGGGAAAACTAGTGTCCATTTAGAGCTGCTAGTCCCACTAAGACAGGTAGCTATCTTAGAAACAAACAAACTAAAGTCACTTCTGTTTTCCTTTATGAGAGATAGATGAGAGAGAAGCAGAGAGTACCAACCTCAATCTTTCGCTAGTCTCCTTGCTTGTTTCCTCTCTCCTTCAATAGATCTTTCACCACTCCTTCTCACTTGTCCCGCTTCAAAGAACACCTGTAGAGTCAAGGAAGCAAAATACCATCAAAGCATAGAGATCTATAACCATAAACAATGTAGGATCAGATGTACATTAACCATATAAATGCATATACAAATACAAGATTCAGAGATATACAAGCATATGGAGGAAAACTCAAATAGCTTTATTGATAGAAGTAGTAGAAGAGAGGATTACAACCAAGCTTTCTAATCCAGCATCATCCTCCCAGCATGAAAGCCCTCTTCACCTCATATAAAGCAAGATCACCCAACAGTGTCTTCAAAGAGAAACCAACAACACTTCCTTGCAAATTACAAAATTCCAGCCTCTACATCTCTTGGATGGGGGATCCATATATAGATGTTTATAGGAGAGTGAGTCAGCTTCTGGGATTTTGATTATTGTCATTTCACTGATAGTTCTTGGTTCCACTTGGAGATTTCAGATCTCTTACTCATCCCTGGGCGAATTCAAAGAGGCAAGTGTCATATGAGCAGTTTCTAGAAGATTCTCTGGGTTTCCACCTAGGAAACTGCTTCTGCCATTTGTCTACTCTCGCTCATCACACCCTACAGAAGGGCTTTCCAGTATGCATCACACCCCCCATGTGTAATAGGTGAGATGCATCGCACCTTATGCATGGAGCAGTCTGTATGGTCTAATTTTGACCAGTTATGAGTAGTTTTTCATGGAGAACTTCTGGGAGACGATGTAATCAGCTGACCTTTTTTCTTTAGGGTATGAAACAACACTTTTAAGGGTTTAGATTCCCTTGGTTTATGGACATATGTGATTGGGTTTGCAGTGCCCAAAAATGTCTATAACAGTAGGTCCCAATCACTTCGCTAAGAATTTCAAACCTTGGTTAGTGCATTTATAAGCACTTTATTGAATGCCTCCACTATCTCGTTAGCCTATGGGTGATAAGGTGTGATCTACTGGTGATACACATGAAATTCCTCCGTTAGTGCGCTGATTGTCTCATTTAGGAAGTGCGTACCATGATCACTCACCAAGATCCTTGGACATCCAAATCACGTTAGTACATGTTCAAATAGGAACTTCATGGCAGTCGCACCCGTGCAATCCTTCACTGGCTGCGCTTCTGCCCAACTAGTCAAGTACTCCGTCGCAATGATAATGTACCTCGCTCCTATCTTCCCTTGTGGCTAAATGGGTCCTACAAAATATATTGCCAACTTTTTGAAGGGTTTCAATGTCATTTGTGGATTCAAAGGCATTTCATCCCTCCATGATGGCCTGCCTGTTCTTTGACATGCATCACATGCCTTGTAATATGCTTTTGAATCCTGATGAAGGGTTGGCCACCACAACCCGGTGCGTAGAATCTTCTACGCAGTTTCTCTCCCTACATAATGTCCTCCTGTAGCACCACCATGAGCATTCGCGAGGATGCTGCTTTGTTCAAACTTAGGTACATGCCTTCACAATATCTCATTAGTCCCCATATTGTATAGATGCCCATCAATGATAGAGAAATCTACCGCACACACCAATAATTACTTCTTTTGTTGGACATAGTATCCTTCCAATGTAGTTCTTGTTGTTAGGAAGTGTATTATATCCTCAAAATGACCATCCGCGACACACATTGCAAATAGTTGTGCGTCGGGCAATCCTTCTTCCAAGTTAGTAGGTTCCTCCCCTATTTCGATGTGCAATAGATGATTTGGTCCCACATTCAAGTGTCCAGGCTTCTCAACAACTTCAAAATCGTACTCTTGGAACAATAAGAGACATCTGCAGTTTCACCCCCCCAACACAGGCTTATTGACTAGGTACTTCAACATGGAGTGATTTGTATACATCTTAAAGTGGCTTCCTAGCAAGTAGTGTCAGTACTTCTAGAGCGCATACACCATAGCTAGCCCCTCACATTCAGTGGTAGAATAGTTTTTCTATGCTTTGGCCAACTATGCGTGCGGATCATTCCGTCCATCGTACTTGTTTGTTAGTCGCATCTTAGGCTTCCTGAATCGTGCTCTCATCATCCTCCTACATTTGCGCCAATCATCAAAGCTTCCCTTGTGCGTATCCCACCATCTTGTGGGCGTAGCATGCAATGCCCAGTCCAAGGCCTAGAAGCTTTGCTTTTCTGGCACCTCCCGTTCAAATGCATCCAAAAATACATCTACCTCATTTAGACCATCATAAATAGGCAGATTTCTTACCTCTGACGACACACAATGCAGTGACTAGGTCATCATGTTGCAATTCAGCGTAATTACTTCATGTAATCGATTTTGCCAACGTTCTATTTCTTCATCAGAGTCTAAAGTGCAAGAACTCTCGCGATCCCATGTAATCCATCCAACCACGGTGGGATTCACCCAATCTTGGTCTCGCGTTGTTATCTTATAAAAGTCTAGATCATCATCACTCTCATAATCACGGACTGGTTCTGTATAGCGCGATCCTTCAGTAGGATTCAAGGGTATTATTACGTGCAATGGTTTCTTCTCAAATATCATCTTTCGCTTCTTCAAATTGATTACCCCGTTCATATCAGTAGCTCGGTCAATTCCCAGGAGGGTAGGGTAGATATTTCTGTCATCCAAAATCTCTATTACTTCAAAATCCTCTAGCGTGCTCTCTCCCTCAATATCCACGGTCACCCCCTACAGTTGCCCCATGGGGAAGATTTTCTACTGATTCGCCATCCTTAGCTGAATCGGAGACCATTGTAGCACAGGTCTTCCCATTCACTCCCAAGTCTACTTTGGTAAGACATTCACATTTGACCCTAGGTCCAAAATGACTTGATTCATTTCATACTTTTCTATTTGTGCGGTCAGTCTCATCTCCCGTCCCGTCCTTGTTTTATGCTTGCCAATCTTTTGCACTACATGCGGCTCACTTGGCGTGGTCCCAACACATCTATTGATTAGTTCTTGTAACTCTTTCACAGCCTTATTGTCGCGCAATAACTTCATACAGGTTTCCAGGAAACTCGTGAGTATAGAGGGGTCCATCTCTAGCTCAGGCTTATCCTTGCTTTCTGAAGTGGAGGCCTCGACGAAGCTCTTCTTAGCTTCCATGAAGGCTTCATGAGCGTGCTCCAAATCGAACTCATCCTCTTTTGTCGGGGCTTTGCAAACCCATGTACTGTCTTTTGGCTATTTCCCCTTGTCATCTCCTGTCACGATTACACTCCGAAGCATTATATTTACATTTGGATCTTCCTCTCGTGGATTAGACCTCATCATCTGTAGGTTCTAAGTTGGGGGAGGTGGTAGTTCCCCTTTTTCATGTATCCTAGCTATCAGCGTAGGTCAGTCTTCCATTTCATGATCAAACAACGTGAAATACTTGCATGACGGACGCGTTGGATTAGTGCAATTGCGGGCATAATGTCCTAGTCCTCCGCAATTGTAGCAAATCATCTGTCCATGACCTCTACCAGGTCCTCCTCCTCCTCGACCTCACATATTTTCCATGCCATCCCTGCATTCTGGTCAAGGGGTCGTGTTTTGGCCTGAACCCTGTAGGTAGGAGTTCTATCCATCATTAATTCATATCTCCTGCAAATATGATCATCATGTCCTACCGACCTACAAAAGTTGCAGAACAAAAGTTGTGGTGCTTGTACATACTTTTGTAACAAGTGGCAGTTATCTGTGGCATGTTTTTCGGCTACCTGACAGATAGCGCACCGTAAAGAAGGTGTTGTGCTAGGTCCTACTTGAGCTTCTGGCCTTAAAGGCATCGGTCCTCCTCCTGCAAGGTAATTTGCAAAGACTGGGAAATGGTCTTTGTCATGACCCTGACTCTTGCATTTCAAGCACCATACCTTCTCGCGTATCTCTAGCCGAACTGTCCTGTCCTGCTTCAAACTTTGCATCTCAAGGCACAGATTCTCTAGCTGCGCATGGATCTGTTGGACACCTAGATTAGGATCCTACATCAGAGTCTCATGTAGTCTCATGGAAATCTCCAAGGCCTCTGCCTGAGTTGTTATCTTCTGCTGCGATAACACACTCCTTAAGTGGGTAGTAGCGAAGCCACAAACCACTCTTGATGCTACCCATTTGTTAAATTCATGTTGCCTTCATGGATTGTACATTTCAGCCTCTGATCTAGTTCCCAAGCCATCTCACCTGGTTGCATCGCAATCTCTTTGAATCCCACAATCGACTGCGCCTCAGATTTAGGCCTGCTAAATTCTCTATTAAGTGCTGCTTGGATGTCTGCTACTCTAGCCTTTGGGTTATCGTTAGAGTACTTTATATACTAGGTTAGCGCGCAATCCTACAGAGCGCTAACCAATGTCGCTTTCTTTATATGATCATCTATAACACCTTGAGCTTCCCATACAATCCTCAAGACGAACCAGAATTGGTTCAGGTCCTCATTTCCAAGCCTTTGAACAAAGGCAGCTTCACTGTATTTTCCACCCTGAACTGCAGTGGAGGTGGAGGTGGTACAGTTCAAGTTGGAGGCGATGGTGGTGAAGTCAGAGGTGATGTGGGCAAAGGTGGTATTCGAGGGAATCCTTGTCTTATTAACTGAATAGTGCTTCGTGGAGAGACCTTCGCTATTCCTTCTTTGTCTCTTCTTGGAGGTGAAATCAAGGGGCTATTCTCTAGACCCTTATTTCCTTCGTTTCTATAAAATTTTCCACTTCACGTAGTCCCAAACATCAAGGTGGCTACATAACCTGTTTTTCACACAACAACATTTTAATCCAAGTATTCAAAGACTTTACGTAATTATCTCGCAGTCCTTTGAAAAAGCGTCGCTCCGCCTCGCTATAGCTGACTGAGGTGTCGACCGCAAATTCAATCACAAATAATCCTATGACGCGATCGAGCCAATGATCAACAACGTAGGTGATCCTATCCTCCGATGCTTCCAACCTTCGCACTAGCTCTGGGGTCCACACAATAGGACCTTCAAGTTTCCACCTTCCTTGGATATCTACTAGTTTCACGATCCACTCGATAACTCAGTAGGAAAGGAGGCGAAAAAGATTTTGTGGATCTTCGTATACATGTACCTGTCTAGCCATTATTCTTTTGTTAGTTGCAGATTTCTATTTTCCTGTGCTGTGAACTCATGGATCCTTCTGTCCAAGCAACCTTCAATTTCTTTCTTAGTTGGATTCCAGTGATATGACATCACACATCTCTTATGCAGATTCTGGTCCTGACAATGGAACCATTTTTTGGCTTGAGGGGGTCTGACCCAAGTTCAACGTTATTTAGCCAAAAAAATCCCTACACGAGCAGACTGAAGTCTCACCCGAAGCAATATGGGGGGATGTTGGAACAAAGTTTCCACACCCTTGAGATGGTTGTGATGTCAGTTTATTCTGGCTATACCTGCCTTCATGCAGGTTGCTTAGTCATATGTTCCACCCTTTGATACCTTCATGAAAGGGTACGCTTGGTTTTTGCGCAGCCCTAACCTGTGGCTCAAGGACTTTTGCGCTGCGAAGGCATCGATATGTGATATCTCTCAAACTAGGCTAAGTGTCTTACTTATCTTATTAACCGATCTTAGTTAACTTCACATAAACAGATGTTCTTACTTGCGTTCACCAACACATTTACATACATTCGCGCATTATATAAGCATTATAAGTTAACTTCATACCCAACATAATAAGATGCATAAACAGGAAATAAAGATGCAGAAATTTTAGAATACTTCTCTTTATTGATAATTTCGGATGATTACAGACTCAACCCACCCTATGCACTCAGCTGCAGGGGTTCGCGGACTCAACTGCGGACTTCTAGGCCTCTGCACACTCAATTGCAGAGCCTCTACCTACGCTACGACCCAAACTTAGACTTCCTTCTCTAAAGCTATCTCTTTTGCATTTCGATCATTGATTCTTTCTAGATGTTTAGAGCTTAGCTCTATTTATACAATCCCATGGTCCGTGAACCATGGGTAGATCTTTTACAGCCGACATTACATTTCCAAAATAAGGGCAAACAACCCTATGACTCTTTAACACCTACGTGCTCCGCAGCCACAAAATGCGAAGTCTTTACACTTGGATTACAAAATTTGACCAAAATATGGGCTTTTAGCCCCAAAACTACCCTTGGGGGATCCCGAACCCAACAAGCATGTTGACTTAGAATTTTGACAAGGCTATTCATGTGGAAAAATTACACCAAGGACCAATGAGATCAAGCTTGTGTTTGGGCATAAAAGCAAATTATTTGTGGATTGAATGGTTGGTTTTTAGCACTAATCTTACAAACATGAAGTAACATTACCTTGCTGAAACAATGTTACCCCCATTAGCATCTTAATGCAGACCTAAATGTTGAAGAAGGTTTTATACACAAGTTTGGCAAGTTTAAAACCCTAAAGTTGAATTTTTGGATTGCTGAAGTACTTGTATACCTCACCAGGTTTGAAATTAAAATTTTTCTTTGTCTTCTATTACAAATTTTTTTAAGTTTTTTAGTATATCTTCATTATCTTGTTAAAGAACATAAATACCCTATTTCTTGATGTCATTTATGAACAAGGAACTAAGACAGAGATAAGAGGTATTTGATCAATATGGTAGCATTGTTCAAACAGTCATCAAGTCTGCAATAAGGGTTTCAAGTTAGGGTTTCTACTTTTGTGGTACTGTATTATTAAAGCAGTCTGTGGGTAGGGATTTCACATATTCAACAGTAAGCAACTTGAACTCCATCATCATCTTGGCTACAGAAATGTCGTCATGGTTATATCATCCTTGTAGTGATGCTTTATTATTCGTAGCAAGCAATAAGGGTCTCATATTTAGTCATTATGCAATAGTGGGGGTTTCTTCCAGTTACCATCATACATCAATATCACAACAAAGTTTATTGTGTCCAACAATTCCAGTTAGGGCTTCAATGATCTACACACTCAAGTTCAACATAATAAAAAATAATTTTAACTTAGTTTGTAAGTGCATCAAACCGTAGAGATTTTATCATTGACAATTTCTATGTACAATTGGGGTATGTTTATAAGAAGGGTTTCACAATTCAGTTGTAAGGGCATCATTGTCTAAAATTATTGTACATTTGAAGGGTATTTGCAAAAGCGGTTTTGTTGGAAATCATTGTCAGTGGGTCATTGTCCCTAGTACAAGAGCCCACATAAAATTGCAGAATTTGACTCATTGTAAGTGGGCCATTGTCTCTGGTACGAGAGCCCACAATAGTTGATTTGATTGATTATCAATTTTCAAGTAGGTTAGGTGGTGCTAGGTAGGTGATTGAAGTCACCTTCAGTTTGGATCCTAAAAAAACTTTCGGGTGGTAGGGTGGTGCTAGGGAAAGTTGGAGGAACTTGCTAGGGTGTTGGAGCATCCTTTTAGTCGCTGCTAATCAAACCAGGGTGTTGGGGCATCCTTCCAATTGGAGTTGGAAAATTGAACTATTTTTTATAGTACTAGGTAGTTGGGGCTTCCCTTTTCAGTTGAAGTGAAGCATTTGATGTACTCACAAAATTATTAGAAAAGTGTTTGGTGGTTTTTGTCCCAGAGGGACTTTCCACCTATAAATTTTGGTGTCTATTCTTCATTTCTTATTTATGATTTGAATTAATGTTGAATATTAATTAATGCCCTGAAAAGATTAACAAGTTACTAATTGCTAAGAAATATTGATTCACCCCCATCTTAGTATCTGGTGGGCTCCAGTATTGTAGCAATAATGCTACAACTCTTGGAGCTTCCTATCTCTAATTTTATCAACCCGGTAGTTCGTACAAACTTGGAAGCGACGGTGTTGTATGCACAAGTACTAGCTCTTGTCGCAGCTATCACTTGGTCAGCTGGCACAAGTCCGCTAGGGCTCAAGCCAACTTCTATATGTTCTCAGAAGAATCTTTCTAAATGATGGACGAAGGCTATCTCAAAGGAAAGTAATCTACTTTGCAAAAATGATCTGAAAGCCAACCAAAACATGGAAACCCTAGTAAACCCTAATCTGACTAGCTTAATCTCAATGATGCAATGGTGGGAGTGCAAATGTCTAAGAATGATGCCATTACTGCTAGTGATATGAAATGCATGAACTTAAACTACTTCCATTAAAAAGAACATTGTTTTTGTATTTTTGTTTAAGTGGTTGGAGTGATTATGGTTTTGTTTCTTATTAGGGTTTGGCTGTGCAGAGGTGGTGCGAAGGGAGAGAAAGCTTGGGAAAGGTCAGGAGGGCTAGGAGAGGTCCCAGAGGATCCCTAGCATCAGTCCATAGAAGTCCACAACGTTCAGGTGCTCGACAACCAAGTTTGCAGGCTTCTACAGGATGTCTGCAGGGAATCCTATAGGAAACTCAGGGATTCTACAGGAAGTCTGCTAACTTCTACAGGATGTTCTACCGTGAGAGTTTTTGGTGATGGTGAAGTGATGGAGCGGTATGGGTGGGTAGGTAAGATGGAGATGGAGCTTGTGATGGCTCAGGGGTAGAGAAATAAGATGGAGAAAGAGTGCACGGAGTTGGTTGGTGGATAGAAGGATGGAAGCAACGAAGGGTCAAGAAAATGGAGCTACGTGGGCAATGGAAGAGTTGGAAGGTAAACGAGCTGAACAGAGGTCGAGTAGGTGGCTTTAGGCGTGGTTAAGAAGAAGAAGAAGGAAGTGGAATGATACTGAGCAGTGTAAATAAAACAAATTGCTTATGTCTTGCACCAAAAAACTAGAATCCATTAACCTGTGCTACCTGTGCTATTAAACCAATGAACAGCAATGTAAATCGTGAAGAGAAGTCGTGCATGGAGTTGTAATGAAGAAGTATGGCTCAAGATCAAAGTGCATGGATGGTTCTATGATTAAAATGACTGTGTTGCAGCTTGCATAAAAGTAGAAAAAGACTGCGTTTTTTGGTGGTTGGTACAGACTACACCCCAATCTCTAAACAGAGATGGCAGTGAAGGCACTATCAACCTTTTCTTGGAGCTCCAATGAATTACAATCCTTCTATTCTAATCTAAGCAACTGAAAGCGATTTAACCATAAGCTAATCCTACTCAATCTCATTAAAGAAATCAAATCAGCAGACTGTGTTCTTGAAATGCATGTCAAAACAAAGAAACAAAGTGCTGAAAAGAAAGGCAAATAACACTACAAAGAAGAGGAGGTCTATTGCTCTCAGGTTGGGCCCTAACCTGAGAGCTATAGCTCCCTTAAAAGCTCAGAATTAGATCCAAATCTGCTTGCCTTTATTCATAATCAAGAGTCTAATGTCATGCCAAAACTGGCTAACAAAAACAAACACCGAGCTGTAGCTCGTGCTCAGAAATTACAATATCAGTTCAAAAGTTCAAAAAGCCCCTATCAAAGGCTACGACCTTCATATTTATACACAATGAAGATCAAGCTGGCTTCCTCCATTCGTGGAGCTTGGCTGTCCAACTGAAAGTCAAACTGCTGATCCTGTAGAATCTGTTGGTTGCCTTTAAGCTCGGTGGGGAGAGCTGTTGGAGCTCGGAGTTAAGGTGAAAATCACGAGGAAGGTCATCAAGACTATGGACAACCTCCCTATGAACCCGCAATGTCACCTTTGCTGTCTCCTTGTCTCCATTTGCGTGGTCTTTTGCTTTCTTTAATGCCAAAAACCTGAAATCATCATGTATTAGTCACATAGATATAATGCCTGCCCTTCTTCCTACAAATAACACGAATATACTAAGAAATGAATGCATAAGTGATAAAAGATGAATGGTTGAGCAAGGTAAGTAGGCCAAATGAGCCCAATTTGTACCAAAAATTGGGGCTCATCATCACCCCCCAGCTAAAATATTTGCTCATCCTTGAGCAACTTTGCTCCAGCTCCTTGTCCTCGGCCGAGAACTAGGGCCCGGCACATGCTCTTCCTTTCCTGTTCTTGGTGGCCCTGCCTCTTCTGCCCCTGGCGGTGACGAGGGTGGCGCTTCTTCCCTCTTTCCTGTTTCCTTGAGCCGGGCTTCGGAAGCCGATTGGCCTATCCTTCGTGTCTAGGAAGTTATTTTTGGGCTTCCCCTCTCGGGGGTGGCCGATGTTTTAGAGGGGGATCTTTCACTGGGTGAAGTAGGGACACCCCCTAACATGGTTTGGCTGCTGGGTGGAGGCTGCGGCTTGCCCGTGTTTATTCTCTTACTTCTCCTGGCTTCAAAAGGTAGAGGGATCTCCTTCTCTCTCTTCTCCTTTGGCTTTGGAGGTGTATTGAGGGCGGCCATCGCAGCTGCTGCCTCCTTTTCAAGAATTCCAGCCTTCTTTTTCTTGCGTTTTGCTTTCTCAGGGCTCCCTGTAGAGGGCCCCTTCTTTTCTGATTTCGGGCTTCCTGTAGAAGACCCTGCTTTACCCACTTTCGGGCCTTCTGTAGAAGACCCTTTCTTTACCAATTTTGGGCTTCCTGTAGAAGACCCTGTTTTAGCCAATTTCGGGCTTCCTGTAGAAGCCCCTGTTTTGGTAATTTTCGGGCTTCCTGTAGAAGCCCCTTTTTCAATGATTTTCGGGCTTCCTGTAGAAGGCCCTTTTACTGTTTTCGGGCTTCCTGTAGAAGCCTGTTTCTACTTTCCTGTAGACACAGGTGTCGCCACCTTGGCTTGCTTTGCTGCATGGGTTTTGATTTTTGGTTGGGTTGCGGGTGCTGATGAGGTACTTGGGTTGATGTGGACCATCTTAGCTTTGTCCGTTCTGCTCTGCAACCTCTTTTCTCTTGCTGACAAGATGGGTGTGTCACCTTTTTATTTGTCATCCTTTTTCTCCTGATTCTTCTTTTGTTCTTTCTTCTGCACTGTGGTCGGGGTCTTCTGGCCTGTTTCCTTCTTTCCCTCGGCCATTGATTCTTTTTCTCACTGCTAGAGGAACCACTTTCTTCAGCCAGCATCCTTATGTCTCCATCTCTTGTCAAATTTCTGAATGATTCCAATGAGAGGGGAACCTTATATGAATGAAGCGCATCCTCCACAAGAAGTTTGATCAACCCATGGTGGGCTACCTGATCTGGTATGCCTTCTTTTAACTTTGTGGCACACTCAATTAGAGACTGTAGCAGGAAATAAGGAATGCTCAGTTTCTCTTCTACAGGAAGATCAATCCGGTGCCTCAATTCAGTGAGCAACCGAAAGTGATACGCGTACACGATGCTAAAATGGCCTTCACAGGTTATATACTTCATGATTTGCAGGCTAACTTCATTCCATGGTGGCAGCAAGCTGGTTCTTCGCACCCCATTTTTGTCCTCCGAGAATTCCTCCTCAGGTGGAAAGAATTCTTTCTTGGCCTGCTGGCTCAACTTCCTTTCTTCCTTATCCCATGGCAAACCCATTGGAAGTTCAGTAATTCGACTGATATATTGCGGGGTGAGCTTGAGGCTTAGGCCCCTGAAGTTCACTGTGGCCAGTGTCTTGGATTTCGGCCTCAGAGTATGCAAAAATTCTTCTGCCACTTCATCGTCGTAACCCTGCAATTTGTCACAAAAAGATATCCATTGAACCCGTGTGAAGAGCTCCACCACCTCCTGTTTTTCCCTTAACTTGGTTGAATCAGTGGGTTCTCGTCTAATAAACCCACCCGGCATGATAAAACAGTTTCCTTAACCAGAGGTGGTGATTGTGGAAGAAATTTGGTCTGCTGAGACAGAGCGTAGAATGTCATGCACATAATCCACAAAACTTATCCCTGAGGAACTCAACACAGTTTAATTACCCTGACATCCTTTTTAATTTGCCACCCTTTTACGTGAGGCACCCGCTTTCCTGTAGAAACTGCGTTCCTGTAGAAACAGCGTTCCTGTAGAAGCAGCGCGCGATTTTCGGGAAAGGCTACAGTTGGTCTGCGCTCTGGGTGTGCTTCACAAGCGTTCTAATAGCCAAAGGCTCGGTGTATCGAACTGCAGAAAGATCAGGATAGCCACTCGAGTTCAAAATGGTGGTTGATAAATTCATGAGTGCAATCTAGCCGATTAGATTTTGAATCGGCGGAATCCGTGGTGCGGGGGTGAGTTGTCCCCGCCGGACCGTTGGGCGACGTCATCCCATCATTCAACTGCGCGTTCACTTGTTGCCACATTAATTCCCGCAGATTTGCCGCCGCCTCTTCTGTTAAACTCGTTTTTTTTCCCGACGGGATTGCTCTCACGTGCGTGCTGCCCATTCTTTTTGTCATGGCCGCCACCCAAACATCCAACTAGACCATTAACTGGCCGACGTGGCCGGCCAAATGGCCATACGGCCGCTCAACCCATTCACCTTTACACTGTGCAATCAATTCAAAGTAAAATTCATGCAATCTGATGGAAGGAAGGGTCGAGACACTTACCTGCGCGGCTGCACACGATGTTTCGAGTTTTTTTGGACGTTGATGAGTGGATTTACCTACTGCTGGCGAACTTACACAGGCCCGTAGGTCCATGTTTACAGGCTGCCGACGATGGATTGGATGCTTTGGTTGCATGCGCCCATGTTTCATTGCCTATGGCCGGCGCTGTGAATGGTATCCACTCTAGCGGGCTTAACTGTTACAGGACTCCCGCGGGATGTCTTGTAACAGTTCTTCCTCCTTGGGTGCATGCTGCACGACGAAGGATCTGGCCTCACGATCACGCTCCCAGAGCTTCTGGATGACTGGGATGAATATGGTGTGAGATCTCCAGCGTTTTTTCATTTAAAATTTGCTTTTTCTTGAGAACTCATTGATCTGCTTTGCTGGTGCAGGTAACTTTATTGCATGTCGACAAGGATGGTGGAACAAGATAATAGCAATGTGCAAGGGTGACAACAGTGGCTTGCATGCGTCCAAACCGATCCTTAGCCGTTAGATCTTCTCATAACATGGATTCTGGACCGTCCTGGGCTTCTACAGGAAGTTTCCTGTAGAAATACAGAGCTTCCTGTAGAAAGGTTGCGTTTCCTATAGAGAGTCTGTACCTCCCTGTAGAAAATCTGCATCTTCCTGTAGAAAATCTGCGTCTTCCTGTAGAAAATCTGCGTCTTCCTGTAAAAGATCTCAATCTGTAATAAAATTGCACATACCTTGGAGAAAATGAGTATTCTTGGAGGAGGTGCTGGTGAGGTCTCCTGACAGCATGATAAGGATCCTGAGCTCTGAGTTGAGAGGCTTCCTCTCCTCCATAGAACACCTGCATGCAATTTTACATAATGAATCTGCTGACCTTGTTTTTTCTTTTTCTTTTTTTGTTTTTTTTTCTTTTTTCTCTTTTTTCTCTCTTTTTTTTTTGAAAGATAACAGGGGCGCCTCATTGAGGTTTTCACCCTTGCCATCTGCCTTAAGCGCCTCAAATAAGTTTTCACTCAAGGATCTTTTTCCAATCTCTTTTTTTTTTTTTTTGGAAAAGACAATAGGGGCGCCTCAATGAGGTTTTCACCCCTACCACCTGCCTTGGGCGCCTCAGAAAGGTTTTCACCCAAGGATCTTTATTATTTCTTTATTTTATTTTTTTTTAGATTCTTCAGGGTATGCCCAAAGTAGAGGCAGAACCATTCTCTATGACCAACACTGCCTTCTCCATAGTTTTGATGAACTCTTGTCTTGAGAGAGGCTTCCTGTAGATCTTCAATCGATGCCCATTGACAAGCATGGGGATGGCTTCCTCATCAATGGTACGAATAATAACAGATCCATTGTCATGACATTTTTCCACTGAATATGGCCCTAGCCATCTGGTTCTCAGCTTCCCCTTGAAATCTTTGTATCTGGAGTCATACAACAAAGCCCAATCTCCCTGCTGAAATTGCTTGTCATGGAGATGTTGGTCATGCCACACCTTTCTCTGAAGTTGAACCACTTCTGAGTGAAGGAGGGCCTACATTCGGTGCTCATCCAGTCCATTCAGCTGCAATAACCTTTCTTGTTGTGCATGGCTGAGATCTAGGTCCAGCTGAGCTACCATCCTCAACGTGTTGTATTCAAATTCTATGGACAGCAAAGCTTTCTTCCCATAGACCAGCTCATAAGGTGTGAAGCCGGTGGCGGTCTTCCAAGTGGTGTTGTAAGCCCATGTGTCTTCAACCAGGCGATATGCCCAGTCCTTTCTGCTGCTGCTCACCACCTTAGTCAAGATCCCTTCTAATGCTCTATTGGTGACTTCCACCTGCCCATTTGCTTGAGGGTGATAGGGGGTGGAAGTCCTATGCTTGATCTTGTGATGAGCTAGTAGATCTTCAACCAGGTTGGAGGTGAACTGGCTCCCTTGATCGATGACCAGTTCTCTTGGATAGCCAAACTTATAGAAGATGTTTTCTCTTAGGAACTCGGCCACCTTTTCTTCTATTGTTGCTTTGATTGCTTTGGTCTCTGCCCACTTTGTCAGGTAGTCAGTGCACACAATGATGTAAGACCTCTGCCTCGAAGGAGGGTTGATTGGGCCCACAAAGTCCATACCCCACTTCTCAAATGGCTCAAGAGTCACCTGAGGTTGGAGAGGCATCTCATCCCTTTGGGTCGGTTTCCCCATTCTTTGGCATTGGTCGCACTGGCTGACATATCTTCTGACATCTTGATGAAGTGTGGGCCAATAGTAGCCTGCCTGCAGGATTTTGAAGGCAATTCTCTTTGCTGCAAAATGTCCTCCACAAGGCCCATCATGATAGGTGAGGAGGATATCAAAGACTTCCTCCTCACTTACACAATGCCTTAAGATCTGATCGGGGCCAAGCTTGAATAGATTGCCCCCGATCCAAGTAAATAAGGCACTTTTTCTGATGATTCTGCTCTTCTCTCTTGAAGATAGGTGCGGAGGGAACTGTGCTGAAACAAGGTAGTTTGCTATATCAGCAAACCATGGAGAGAGTACTGAAATAGCAAACAGATGTTCATCGGGCATCTGGTCATCCACTGTTCCATCCTCATCTGCACACAAATCCAATCTAGATAAAAAGTCATCAACAACATTTTCTCTACCTGGTTTGTCAACAATGGTCAAATCAAACTGCTGCAATAAAAGTAACCATATAATAATACGAGCATTCACATCTGGTTTATTCATTAAATATCTAATTGCAGCATGGTCTGTATGTACAAAGGTTTGATAGCCAGTAATATAATGTCGTAACTTGTTCAGTGCATGGACCACCGCCAAGAATTCTTTCTCGGTTACAGTGTAATTCAGCTCAGCTTTGGACAAGTTTTTCCTAACAAAGTAAATGGCATATGGAAGTTTTTGCTCAACTTGTCCTAAAGCTGCACCTATGGCTTTGTTCGAGGCATCAGTGTGGATGTGGAAAGGTAGGGCCCAGTTTGGACCTCTCAGGATTGGGGCTGACACCAACTTGTCCTTCAATTCATTCAAAGCCCTCTGACAATCGTCAGTCCATTTAAACTCCACATCTTTTGCCAACAGGCCAAACAATGGCGAGGCTAGCTTGCTGAAGTCTTTAATGAATCTCCGGTAATATCCTGCTAATCCCAAGAAACTCCGAACATCCCTTACCTTTTGAGGAGGTGGAACCTTCTTGATGAGAGCAATTTTGTTAGGATCCACCTGTAACCCTTGGCAAGAAATGGTATGGCCTAGCACGGTCCCTTCAGTCATTAGGAATTCACATTTTTCAGGACTAAGGGACAAGTTCATCTCAATGCATTTGGTTAGGACTTTTCCCAGATTGGACAATGCTTCCTGGAAGTTGGCCCCATAAGGAGTAAAGTCATCCATATAGATTTCCACTGCATCATGGACCAGCTCCGAGAAGATGCTTAAGAAAGCTCTCTGGAAGGTAGCAGGAGCATTGCATAGCCCAAAGGGAAGGACTCGGTAGGCAAAGGTGCCCCAAGGACAAGTGAAGGTGGTCTTATCTTGGTCTTCCGGGCTGATTTGGATTTGGTTGTACCCGCTAAACCCATCCAGGAAAGAGAAGAACTTCTTTCCTGCCAGTCCATCCAACACTTGATCAATGAAGGGTAGAGGGAAATGGTCTTTCTTGGTGGCTTTGTTCAGTTCTCGGTAGTCCACACAGATTCTCCATTTCCCATTTTTCTTGGGAGCCAACACCAGAGGGGACACCCATTCACTATCTGAGATGGGGTAGATGAATCCGGCATCCAACTATTTTTGCAATTCTTCCTTGACAATGTCCTTAAGGGCTGGATTCATTCTCCTCTGGGGTTGCCTAACCGGCTTACAATCCTCTTTGATGTATATGTGATGGGTACAGACCGAAGGATGGACTCCTTTCATCTCCTTATAGCTCCAAGCAAAAGCATCTAGGTGACTGGCCAACAGGCTACACAGCTCCTTTTCCTGGGAAGGAGATAGGGAGGAGCTGATCTTTAACGTTCTCTCAGGGCCGAACTCCATAGTCTTGACTCTAGGAGTGACAGGGTTGGTTGTACAAAGATCCACTAAGGTGCTAGCTTGGGCATCCTCCACCAATTTCTCTAAGGATAGTGCACTGGAAGGTGGATTATGGATCAAGGTCTCGATCAAGTCATCCTCGGTTGGGGGGTCTCTTCTAGTGGTATCTAGGGTGCACAGAGGTGCTGAGTACACCTCGTCTTCCTCTCCTTCCTCCAACCAAAGTGGTAAGTCATGCTCTAAGAAGGGTTGGGCAGGAGGGTATAGGACTAGCTGTTTGGACATAGGACCATTTTTGATGGTCATATTTCCTGCATGGCAACTTATGTAAGCATCTGCAGTGGCTAACCAAGGCCTTCCCAAAATGAGAGGATATCCAGTAAGCTTTGCCTTGGGTTGCAGAACCAAGAAATCTGCAGGGTATTCCCAAGAGTCGATAGAGACCAAGACATCCTCCACAATCCCTTCGGGAGTCACAGTGGAGCGATCTGCTAATTGCAGTACTGTCGAGGTCTTCCTCAAGGAACCCTGAAGATTGAGTTTGAGCATGGTATCCCTGGTCATCACATTAATGGCAGCCCCCAGATCAATCAAGGTGTGTGGTATGATGGTGCCATTGATGTGGACATCTACTACAGGACTTCCAGGATCTAGGTACTTTGGGCAGATGACTTGTCCTAACATAAGGTCAGACAGTTGTCCTATGACATTGATGGTTGAAGCATCTTTCTTCCGCCTGCCTGGGTGTTTGAAACACTTTTCCTTAACCAGTTTGTTGTATATTGGCACATCCTTGATGGCTTGGAGAAGTGGTATTTTTACACACAACTGCTTGAGCTCACCCAGAAGTTCATCCTCCTCTGGGTTGGGTTGTGTGGTGGCTGTTAGTCTCTCAGGAAAGGGTGGAATAGCCTTTGGTTCACTTTCCTGTTTATCTTCCTCATCCTTTGGGGGAGGAGGTTGGCGATCTGGTAGAGTCTTTCCAGATCGAAGATTGATCTCCTGGATCTCCACAGCATAGGTAGGGCATGAGGTTTCCCCAGTGTATACCTGCTGGGCCTGTCTATTTTTGGGGTTTGGGTTCGGTTGAGCAGGCATTTGAGGTTTCCTTGGAGGAGCAGGAGGTAATGGCTGAGGTTGAACTGGTGGTGGAGGCAAAATGGCGGGAGGAGTATTGTACTGGGGCCTCCACCCCGACTGAGGTGCATTCCACTGAGGCTGTGGCTGGACATGTGAATGATATGAATGAGAAGTAGGTTGAGTAGGGTACTGAGGTGGATAAGACCATGGAGGAGGCATGGACCAGGAAGGATGAGCAGGGGGACCCCAGGAAGGCATAGGAGTCGATTGGTTGGGGCTGTAATAAGCTTGAGGTGCCCCTTGCATTCCCTGCTGATAAGGTCTAGATCCTTGTGGCCTCCTTTGGTTGAGGTAATAGAGAGGTTCAGTGGGAGCTTCTGTCCCTTGGTACATGGCTTTAAACCCAGGTAAGGTTGGACACTTATTTGTGGGATGGTCCTCCTCACAAACGAAACATACTTCAACCGAATGCAATGGGCATTCGTTCTTAGGGTGTCTCCTTGTGCACCTAGGGCAGAAGACAGCCAAGGCTCTCTCAGCTTCTTCTTTCTTCTGCTGGATCCTGAATGTGTCCAGCTGCATGGTAATGGTCTGTCTCACCTCACTCTTAAGATCTTCTAATTGATTTGCAAGCTCATGTTTGGAGAAAGGGACACTAGTTGAGAGGAGGTTTCCTCTACCTCGTTTCCATGCTACCCTGGAGTGGTTTCTAAACACAGTCTTGATGTCCTCATAAGGCAGTTGGTAAATGTCCCCCCCAGCTAACATGTGAAGGGTATCTAAGAGGTCTTCAGGGACTCCTCGGAGCAGGACCAACTTGAGGGATTCAGGGTCAAGTGTGCACCTGGCCCGCTTATAGCTAAGTTGGAACCTCTCCTCATAATCCTCTAAGGACTCATCATTTCCCATGGTCATCCAAAAGATTTCTCCCTTGGTTTCCTTAGACCTACAATAATCCCTGTACTTGGTATTGAAAGCTTGCTGCATCTGAGCCCAAGTGGTGATACTATTCCCAGGTAAGCCCATGAACCAGCGTAATGCTGCATCCTTAAGAGTTGAAGGGAAGAGTTTCAGCTTTTGCTCATCTTCAGTATAGTCATAGGTTCTACAAAGGACGACAAACTCAAACAGGAAGGTATCAGGATCTTCAGTAGTCAGTCCATGGAAGTGAGGTAAGGCGGAGGGGCTAATGTTCTTCATTTTCATCTCTCCATTGGTCTCTCGGATGGGGAAGACACCTTCTATTCTCTCATCTTCTCTTCTATTGTCAGCCATAGCTTCAGATGGGATGGTTTCTAATTCTTCTTCTACTATAGGATCTTCGTATATCTCAGGAGGTTCACCTATAGGTTCTTCTGGATCACTGTCACCGAAGAAGAGAGAAGGGTGACTCAGTGATGTGGTGGGGGTGTTGGGTAAGAATTTGCCTGTTTTATCTCGATTCCTACGAGGCATGAAATGGAAAGACTTTTTTGATTGCTTTTGTTTTTTTGTGGTACCTGCAAAACTGAAACAGATTGATCTACAACTAACTATAAAGATGCAGAATTAAACTGAAAGCAGGAAAGAACTAATCTACTTTGCTCAAATGAAATTGCAGGAATGGAAATGCTAGTCTACGCTTGCAGAATTGAAACACTAATCTACGCTTGCAGAAATGAAATGTTAGTCTATGAAAGCAAGAAATGCTAATCTATGAAAGCAGGAAATGCTAATCTATGAAAGCAGGAAATGTCTATGCTACTTTTGCAGAATGGAAATGAAATAAACTACTTAGCAGAAGGCAAGAGTAAGAAAATAGAAGAAAAGCAACAATTACTAATACTCTGACGCTTCCCCGGCAACGGCGCCAAAAAGATGGTGGGCTCCAGTATTGTAGCAATAATGCTACAACTTCTGGAGCTTCCTATCTCTAATTTTATCAACCCGGTAGTTCGTACAAACTTGGAAGCGACGGTGCTATATGCACAAGTACTAGCTCTTGTCGCAGCTGTCACTTGGTCAGCTGGCACAAGTCCGCTAGGGCTCAAGCCAACTTCTATATGTTCTCAGAAGAAGCTTTCTAAATGATGGACGAAGGCTATCTCAAAGGAAAGTAATCTACTTTGCAAAAATGAGCTGAAAGCCAACCAAAACATGGAAACCCTAGTAAACCCTAATCTGACTAGCTTAATCTCTATGATGCAATGGTGGGAGTGCAAATGTCTAAGAATGATGCCATTACTGCTAGTGATATGAAATGCATGAACTTAAACTACTTCCATTAAAAAGAACATTGTTTTTGTATTTTTTCTTAAGTGGTTGGAGTGATTATGGTTTTGTTTCTTATTAGGGTTTGGCTGTGCAGAGGTGGTGCGAAGGGAGAGAAAGCTTGGGAAAGGTCAGGAGGGCTAGGAGAGGTCCCAGAGGATCCCTAGCATCAGTCCACAGAAGTCCACAATGTTCAGGTGCTCGGCAACCAAGTTTGCAGGCTTTTACAGGATGTCTGCAAGGGATCCTACAGGAAACTCAGGGATTTTACAGGAAGTCTGCTAACTTCTACAGGATGTTCTACCGTGGGAGATTTGGGTGATGGTGAAGTGATGGAGCGGTATGGGTGGGTAGGTAAGATGGAGATGGAGCTTTTGATGGCTCAGGGGTAGAGAAATAAGATGGAGAAAGGGTGCACGGAGTTGGTTGGTGGATAGAAGGATGGAAGCAACGAAGGGTCAAGAAAATGGAGCTACGTTGGCAATGGAAGAGTTGGAAGGTAAACGAGCTGAACAGAGGTTGAGTAGGTGGCTTTAGGTGTGGTTAAGAAGAAGAAGAAGGAAGTGGAATGATACTGAGCAGTGTAAATAAAACAAATTGCTTATGTCTTGCACCAAAAAACGAGAATCCATTAACCTGTGCTACCTGTGCTATTAAACCAATGAACAGCAATGTAAATCGTGAAGAGAAGTCGTGCATGGAGTTGTAATGAAGAAGTATGGCTCAAGATCAGAGTGCATGGATGGTTCTATGATTAAAATGACTGTGTTGCAGCTTGCATAAAAGTAGAAAAAGACTGCGTTTTTTGGTGGTTGGTACAGACTGCACCCCAATCTCTAAACAGAGATGGCAGTGAAGGCACTATCAACCTTTTCTTGGAGCTCCAATGAATTACAATCCTCCTATTCTAATCTAAGCAACTGAAAGTGATTTAACCATAAGCTAATCCTACTCAATCTCATTAAAGAAATCAAATCAGCATACTGTGTTCTTGAAATGCATGTCAAAACAAAGAAACAAAGTGCTGAAAAGAAAGGCAAATAACACTACAAAGAAGAGGAGGTCTATTGCTCTCAGGTTGGGCCCTAACCTGAGAGCTATAGCTCCCTTAAAAGCTCAGAATTAGATCCAAATCTGCTTGCCTTTATTCATAATAAAGAGTCTAATGTCATGCCAAAACTGGCTTACAAAAACAAACACCGAGCTGTAGCTCGTGCTCAGAAATTACAATATCAGTTCAAAAGTTCAAAAAGCCCCTATCAAAGGCTACGGCCTTCATATTTATACACAATGAAGATCAAGCTGGCTTCCTCCATTCGTGGAGCTTGGCTGTCCAACTGAAAGTCAAACTGCTGATCCTGTAGAATCTGTTGGCTGCCTTTAAGCTCGGTGGGGAGAGTTGTTGGAGCTCGCAGTTAAGGTGAAAATCACGAGGAAGGTCATCAAGACTGTGGACAACCTCCCTATGAACCTGCAATGTCACCTTTGTTGTCTCCTTGTCTCCATTTGCGTGGTCTTTTGCTTTCTTTAATGCCAAAAACCTGAAATCATCATGTATTAGTCACATAGATATAATGCCTGCCCTTCTTCCTACAAATAACACGAATATACTAAGAAATGAATGCATAAGTGATAAAAGATGAATGGTTGAGCAAGGTAAGTAGGCCAAATGAGCCCAATTTGTACCAAAAATTGGGGCTCATCAGTATCTCCAACATTTGGTATCAGAGCATGTTCCTTCACTAGCAGTTTAACGACTGGAAGGAGATCATGGAGTGGAATAAGTCAGGAATTCTAGTACTTAATGGGAACAACTATGCATTTTGGACTAGAAAGATGAAGGAATATCTTCAAACACAAGGATTTAATGTTTGGAATGTAGTGTTGACCGAATGCAAGGAACCTGTGACTCCTGCTTTAGATGATAATTATCGAAGGATTTACGAAAGCCATGCTAAAGATAACAATCCCCTCATGACTGGTGTGTCAGATTCTATATATGTCAAAATAATGCACTGCAAATCAACAAAAGAAATATGGGACAAGCTTCAAAATATATATGACGGAGACACGAAGGTAAAGGCGGCCAATCTCCAGACCCACCGAGGTCAATTTGAGCAGTTGAAATTGAAAGAAAAGGAAAATATTGCAGCTTACTTTCTCCATGTTGACGAAATAGTGAATGTTATAGAAGCATGGGGAGAACCAATGGCAAGCAAGGTAGTTGTACGAAAAGTTCTAAGATCTCTTAGAGATTCAATGCTAGAGTCTTTGTGTTAGAAGAAATAGATGATTTGAAAAATCTCAGCATGGACCAATTACATAGACTACTTATGACATACAAAATGAGGAAAGAACAAGAAAGTCCATCAAACAGAGAAAAAACATTCACAACATCCAGAAAGATCAGGAAAATCAAATAGGAATCAAGACCAAGCTCTAGTTGTTGCAAAGAAGAAGAATAATTGGATGAAGAAATTTCTAAATATGTGAGAAAGTTCAAAAGAGTAACATGTAAGTTCAAAGGAAAACTTCCATTATGAAGAAATTGTTAACTATGTGAGAAAGTTCAAAAGAGGAACAAGTAGCTTCAAAGGAAAACTTCCATTAATATGTTTCAATTGTGGTGATATTGGTCACTTTGCAACTAAATGTTCTCATAAGAACCCTCGTAACAAAGATGAAGCACCCAGGAAAGGGAAGAAGAGTCGGAGAAGATTCAACAAGCGAGGTAAAAGAAAATGCTTTAAGAATTTTTTTTCTCTAAAGAAGAAAACTCCTCATATGAAGAAGAAGGTGACAGTGATGAAGAAAATGACTCAAGAAGAGCGTTATCCATGGCTAGAGACAACAGGAAGGAAGATCCTAAAGAAGAACAAGAAGGTGAAGAATTCATATACAAGATATAATTTCAAAATGAGATGGTCAGAGTTATAAAGGATCTTAAGGTTGAAAGAGGAAACGTCAAATATATGGAAGTTGAATTAAAGGAAGTAAAAGAACTTGCTAGAAGCCCCAACAATAAGAATGAAGAATCAAATGAAATCATGATCAACCTTAAAGTACAGTTGGAGGAAGCTAGAAAAATTGAAGATTCACTCAAGAGAATTGGAAGAAATTAATAAGGCAAGAGAAGATATATAAGGTTGCGGAGAAATCTAGGGCATTGATTAAATGATTTCCCTTCATTAGATAACTGCTTGTGAATGATTTTTACTTTCTTATATTAGGATCTTATTTTACTTAGGTTATTAGTGTTCTTCTTCATCAAACAA
Source organism: Pinus tabuliformis (assembly GCA_031772625.1). Lineage (NCBI taxonomy): Eukaryota > Viridiplantae > Streptophyta > Pinopsida > Pinales > Pinaceae > Pinus > Pinus tabuliformis. The sequence continues at coordinate 353,352,033 of CM062820.1, read as the reverse complement.
ATACCAATGCATAAACCATAAAGAGACAAGAGACATAAAATGTAGGCTATTATCCAGGGTCAAAATGTCTCCCACTTGAGAGGAAAACCAGAACAAAATTCTTCTTCTTATAGAGACTTCAATTGATGAATACCAAGACCAAGACCCTTGACTTATTTGCTACTCCAAGTCCAAGACAAAAATCTTAATCTTATGCTCCTTCTTCCTTCTCAGTTACCATTCAATTTTGGCTTACTTATGCTTCAGACCTAAACCTTATTTCGGATCTAATTGCAACATGTGAGAAGTATGATGAACAAATTCTACACCTTGTCACCACTTCACTTGGAGGGGAGACTCTCTCATATACTTCATCTTAATGAATTCATCTTCTCAAGTGACCTTACTAACCTTGGATCCTCCATCAATATTCTTGGCTTCTTTTGCAACATATGTTGCCTCCTTACTTCACACGTGTAACAAGTTAGAGCCCAAAATAGATATGAAATAGTTCGATCTTCTTCTTCTTTTGCTTGCTGGATATTAGGCTGCCTTCCTTGACATTTTCCACACTTCTTCCGACTGCAGACCATGGAAAAATTTTCTTGCTTTGAAATGAGGCCGAGTGGCCTATTTATAGTTGTTTCCCATGATAATGAATCGAACCGACAATGATCTAGGCCGACGTGTCATTTGGAGATGTATTATTCTTCTTCTTGAAGTTGACTTGAAGTCGGTGTCTTTTCTTGGTCTTGGGGGACCTTCCTATATATTTAATGACTCATACAAAAATTCAACATGCCCAAGAAGGGTCCTTCATACACGACATTGACTCATATTGAATTTTATGACTAGATGACAAAACCCAAAGGTTCACAATGGGAACCTTAACTAAGATCATGAAACCCGCGATTCAAGTACTTACAAAATAATTTTATTTTCTTCTTTACATCAATTACATGAAATCAAAATTACACATGTCATTATGAATACCAAACCTAGTTACACTTTTCAACACTCCCTCTTAACTAGGGAGGTATTCATATTGGTACTTGGTCATTTTCAATCTGAATAATTTCTCATCAGAAGAGTCAGATTGGTAACCCATTTGTATAACATCATATCAACCATCATTGTAACATATAAATTCATTGAATAAGGGATCTATCTCTCCACGAGATGTGAACTCAATGTTGGTGAGACCAATGATGTATACACACCCTCATCATTGTCTCTCTCGGAACATACCCCAGCCGAGTTCTCAAGGTGTCTTCCACCAGGACTATTCTTATCTTGGATTCACAGTCCTCAAAGAATATCGGTCCTCTACGTCTACTCTTATCTTGGATGCCCTAAATCATCCTAAAAAAGTATTAGATGTTATATGTTTACCCAATCCTCTATTGTGTCTCCCCAAGTGAAGACAAGAATGATGTTTCTATCTCTCCCTCTTAATTTGGGAGGACATATCTATTCCAGTGAAGGAATTTACTCATTCTTACGAAAGTAATGTACCTAAGATCCCTCTTGGCTTAGGAATTTTGCTTCCAAGTTTCATCCAAGTAAGAAACTTGTTTCCAAGCTCCCTCTTAATTAGGAACCTACAATAGGTCCTCGGGTGGAGATGATGGGACAACCAACTGCTTGAAGAACTCCTCTTCATGATGTCATGAACTTCTTTTTCATTATTTAGGAGTCTTCATGTTTTGGGACTTCTCCATAGGGCACAAACTATCCATCACTTTCATCCATGAGTTAGTCATGTCATCATCAGAAAGTGATCCATCAGTCCATATATGGCCTCCCTTCATGCCATGATGCCTTCTTTCATCCCATGTTTCCTTAAGGATATTTCATCCTACTACATGGGCATCGGTGGTGGAAGATATCCACAGATATTTTCCTCAGCAACCCTGCATAAGCCCATCCAGATATTGTTCAAAAATAAAGTAATGAACATTAATTAAAAATTACCTTTGTGATGGTATTTCATCATGACATCTTCTAATTTGTATCATCAATCTGCATACATATTGACACATCTCCCAAATATATATATTGTCGAGGGTCTCTTTCTTTTTTAGACTTCATCAGAGCCTTCATATCTTTCATGGATATAACCTAGTCAAATATTCTTGGTCTTTGGATATTGATTGCCTTTTTCCATGATTTCATATCCCACAATCTCTTCCTTCCTTTCTTCACACATTTCATTCCCAGGAATTTCCAATCAGAATTCCTTCATTTGTTGTCAACCACCTCATATTACATATGAGGACATATTATGTTGATTTCATCTAGACAATGTGTGATTCATGTTTTCTTGCATCCTTCCAGAGGAGGAGATATTTTTCTTTTGATCATGCTCTCAAGATAGAGCATTGATCCATGTTACTTGCAACCATATGACATGAATCTTCAATACTGAATATAAGCATACATACGTTATTTTCCTTTGGGTCATCCATACTTCCTGCAACAACTTCCTTGATTGAAAGAGCTTCAATCCATTGATTTGCTTCACCTTTTATGTCATCATACCATCATCCCATGAATTCCACACGTTTAGAATTTTTTATGAAGCACTTGCTTCTTTCTTTTCCATAAGTACCACCTATGTTACTAGCGAGGTTTCCAAGAGTTATATCCTTCAATCACAGACTTCAACTTTAACCATTTTCATGCTTCTCTATGATGATGTTATGAGCTCTTTCTTTAAAGGCTTTGATGATGCCATGATGCATCCCATCATTTTCTTAGTGAATCGTAATAGTCATATCTTATAACAGAAGATGTAGGAACTTTAAATGAGGAAGAATATCTCAGTCATAATAGAGATCTCTTACTTCCTCTTTATTGTACTTCTTCTTTTCAGCTTCCTCCACTTCTTCGGTAATATGGGATTCTTCTCTTCCTCTTTTATCATTGTCCTTCTTCATCTTAGGACAATCTCTTTTATAGTATCCATATTATTGACACACATAACATTGAATCTTGGCCATGTCCCTTTTCTTTTTCAGAGAACCTGACTTTCCAAAATTCCCTTTCTTCTTGTCGTTGTAGCATACACTTGATTCTACTCACCTACTCCCACATCAGATTTGGCCTTTAGTCTAGATTCTTCAATCTTTCACAGTGACTATAGGTCTTGGAATGGAGTAGCTTCTTTCTTCCCATAAATACTTGAAGTAAAGTTACCCCACCCCTTCAATAGTGAATTTAGTACAACTGTAGTCATTTATCTATTAGACATGACTTCTCCCAGATTTTGAAGTTGACCCCAGATCTTAGATATCCTCATAAAGTATGAGGCTATTCCATCTTCCCTTGACATATTTAGCTTGTAGAATTCTTGCCTTAATTAGATGACTTCTCCAGCAGTGCTTATGGAATACAACTCTACCAGTTTGTAATAGATTTCTTTTGAAGTTTCAAGTTTAGATACATATGGGCTGAGGGGAACCTTGATGGATTGTATGAGAATCCTTTGCGCCCTAACTTCCCCTTTAATATAATTTGCAAGAGCTTGAACATATTCCTTTCCTAGTTTAGTGATAGATCCTTTGACATGTTCCATAACCTGATTCTAAATGAGATTCAAATCTATCCTTTTCTTCCATGCAAGATAGTTTGAAGCCCCAACCAATTTGTTGCTTTTCTTGAAAAACAAAATTTTGATAGATTCGGATGTGGACATAAATATACTTACTTGATAAGATGCGCCTTCTCATTGTTTCTTCCTTGATGTCGATGATGATATGGAGAATAGAAAAACTTCTCCTTGATGAATATAATTTACTTCAATAATTATCCTTGATCCCATAGAGAGGGAGATCCCTTAGGATCCTTTGATGGTGGAGTCTTTGTTGATGAAGATCGATTATGAATTCTTGATGATGTCTCCAATAGTAGGGATCTTCCTTGAGAGAGAGATCGCCTAAGAATATTGATAACGCCTTTTGATCTAGCTTCCTTTGGATGAATAGTATTCAAGACACTTCAAATTCAAAATGATTGAGAGTGAATCCCAAGAATGCTTCTTTGATTGATGATGATATGATCTTGATCTTGAAGTGTTTTTCTTGGATAAATAAACTTCAAGCTTACCTTTATTCATAGATCTCTTCAACTTGAGTAGATGTAGGGTTTTGGCCTTTTTTTCTTGATGATAATCCCAATACTTCTTTGTAGATTTCTTCTTTAATATAGGGTAAGGATGCTTCCTTTCTAGATCTTGAATTCAAGATGATATTAAGAAGGCTTCCTAGTTTTTGGGAATGGTTCTTGGTTGTATAAATCTTCACTATTAAGAAGGAGAATATATTATGTCTTACCCAATACTCTTCGCGCCCCATCCCCCAAGAGGAGTTGAGGGGGAATATTGGGAAGAACATATTAGTATATTATGTTTTACCCAATACTCCCCCAACCCCCCCTGCCCCCCACCCTCAGGGGTCAAGGGGAGTATTCAGTAAAACATTTTATATCGGTTGTTCATATAAATTGATTTTAATCTAATGTCATCCTTGATTCTATTATCATCTTCATCATGCACTGTCATCTTGTGGATTGGGAGAAGAGACACTTGGCAATAGTGTGAGTATGGGATTGAAGTTCTTTAAATCATTTTATTTCCCTTCTTTGTTTGCTTACATTCTAGGTGCTGTAATGGAATGGGTTTCCCTTATATTTAATCTTGGACATTAAAGTTGTTCATTTATTCACCAAAATGAGTGAGTGAATATTGTTGTGATTTTATGGTAGGGGCAAAGTGCCCATACTATTGAAAATTATTAAATATTTTATGCCTTGGGTGGTAGAAGGAGGCATATCTATGTATTCTATGTGGACTTGTTGATGGTGTTGGAACTTCATCAACCAAGGGGGTCTCCTCAATTTGAAGTCCCAATTAGACCTCAAATCGGATGGAAGAGGAGCCCCATCCAAGATATCAGCTCAGATGCTATATATTCATGAAGATTTTCCTTGACTCTAACTGTCAACGAGAAATAGGAATGCAGATGTGTCTTCGAAAAGCAAGTGTGCCTAGTAAGTGTTCGGTTGTAAGTGTGTTAAGGTTCTTCTTTTGCGGAGGGAGAGAAAGAAGTGAGCTTCTAAGAGAGAGGTTATAGTACCACCCTAATAGAGACACACACAACCAAGAAGGATTCGTCTAACATCCAGCAGAATAGTCCATAAAAGATGATGGTCATTACAACCAATCAATGAGAAAGATTTGTCTAGTATCCTGTAGAATAGTCTACAAGGATGGAACATCGATAGCAACCATTACAACACATTCTCAATATGTTAAGTACTAAAATAACCAAAATAGTCCAACTAATTTAACATAAATGAAAGAAAACATGAACTACAAACATCCACATAATAATCTTACAAATATTCATAATCCATGCATGAAGAATGTGTTGGTCATGAGGCTTTTGATATTAAGTAAAAGTCCCAAGGTACATGTATAAAATGAACACCACTAGCTCCAATAGTGGAACGTTGGAGCCACTCTTTGCTCCCCAAAAGAGCTAGCTTGTCTCTCTAATGTCTTGCAGGAGGAGTCAAGGTCAAAAGTAATTTTCTCATACAATTAAGGTGTATATATAACCAATGGGGATGTGATGCTTCATTGTCCTTGTGACTCTTTGACTACCCTCATGATTGTTTGACTTCCCACAACTTTTTGACTTTGCATGACTCTTCATATTTTGTACATGTCCTTTGGACTTTCAGTTTACAATAAATTTCTCCAATATTGAATTACATATTCCACAAAATGATGTGGCACATGATGACCCATGACATGACACTGATGACATGGCAATGTCAAGCCATTCTTTGTTGTTGCTTTCTTTGTGTCTTCTCAAAAATATGGTGTATGTTCTTCTTCTTCCTCCTCCTTATGACTTGAAGATTAGGAGTCTTTGATGTGATCTTTATATTTCATCTTCTGTTATAGTTTGGTGTTTCTTCGTCTTCTCATCTGGTGATCATCTTATCTCTTCAACTCCATATGTGTTTTCTAGCATGTCCTCCTTCTCCATCCTCTTATTCATCATCTTTCCATAGCATGATAGAGTACATGCATATGCAATCCATTCACGACAAGACCACATTAGTCTGATAAACCCATAATCTACGATGGTGGATATTGGTTCACTAATTGAGCCAGAATCGAGTGACAGGCTGGGAAATAGGCTCAACAATTGCGCAACTCAGGCAGTCAGGGGTGAAGCTTGAGCCTTGAGACTGCGCAATGCGCAGTTCAGGCTAGATTGAGGAAGAAAATTGTGTAATTTGGGAGCTCAATGTGACAGGCTGAGGGGATGGGCACTGGATTAGCCTATTGAGTAGTTCTGTAGGACAAAGGAGACTCAAGAGATTTCACAATTCAAGAGCTCAAGGCTGAGGCTTGATCCTTGATACTGTGCAATGTGCAATACTAACTAGCCATGAGAGAGAAATTACACAATTTTGGGAGTCAGTGAGCCAGGCTGAAGGGATTTTTCATTGTTTCAATCAAATGCAAAGTTCTAGGGGGCAAAGTAAGCCTAGTGATTGTGCAGTTACACAGTTCAAAAGCTCATATTTTGAGCTTGAGCTTAGAGATTGCGCAATGCACAGTTGGGGCCAAGTTGGAGGGCTGAATTATGCAATTTTTGAGGTCACGGCTCGGGCTTGAGCACTGAAACTGCGCAATGCACAATCCTGGGAGGAAGGAATTATGCATTTTGCAGTGTCAAGAGGCAAGATTACAACTTGAGGGCTGGGACTGCGCAGTTCAGGAAGGCCAAATGAGGCTAAGCTGCTAAGAATTTTCAGGAATTTGGCTAAGTGTGGGATCAATGAAATTGATGTGAACAATGATAGGACTTGACTGTGATCACAGAATTAGAAATTTGACAACACATCATAGATCATCCATAACACATAACACATACTTCCCTTAATGCAACAACCATTGTGACAACTTACGACAAGTGTGACATTAAATATACACTGTGACGACACTTGTGCGACAATGCTTAAAAATTTGGAAATGAGTGCAACAAATGTCTACATGGTAAGATCAACTCATTTGCACAAAGATAACCTCTTAAAACCACCAAAACTAGCTTGTGCGACACTTAGCATGTGAAAACATTAGGGAATTTCGAGGTCTAAAATGGGCCTCCTAAGGAAACTATAAAATAATAGTCGAAATAATAAAATAAAATTAGATTACATCATCAAGTTTTAGAGGGAAAAAAGAAAAAAATATTTTTTCAACTCTTATTTTCAACTTATCTCCCTATGGGTTTACTCAAATTTCGAGGGGAACACTCGTTGGATGCAGAATTTGATTCCTCATCCAAGGAGTACCCATGTTGCATAATTTCGATGGACCCTACTACATGAAAAATGAGAAATACATGAAAAACGTGATTGCAATCATGTTTTTTCATGTATTTCTCATTTTTCATGTAGCAGAATCCATTAAAAGCATGTAGCATGGGTACTCTTTGGATGAGGAATTAAATTTTGCATCCAACGAGTAGTATCGCTCGAAATTTGAGTAAAACATTAGGGAGATAAGTTGAAAATATGAGTTGAAAAGTAGTTTTATTATTTTATTATTTTTTTATCTTTACTTGTTTACTCCAAAAATTGTGAATCACCCCCCATGGTTGAAATCATCATCTTGAATCCTATTGGTTCTTATAAATTTTATTTTGGTTGTACATTTTTCTTAGGAGACCCATTTTAGACATCAAAATTCCCCTAATGGATGATGATTTCTACAGTGTGAATGACACTTGCGATATGTGAACACTAGTGAAAGTAACACACATCAAAGCAAAGATAACATGAAAACGACAGTAATTAGAGTAAAATCAAGTGAACGTGAAAGCGAAAAACATGAAAACAACATTGACGAAAACAAACGTGCGCGGAAGTGATAGATTGAAAAACTCACCAAAATAGAAATGCAAAAGCAACTAGAAGTGAAAAATTTCCAATTCATGTGCACTTGTGTCTGTTGACATGGATTGGATATTGCAACATGAAAAATCTTTATGGACCGTGCTATGCTCACTCAAGCTTGCGTAAAAGAATTTTCTCATGCACTTGTTGTAGACCAAGGATGTGTGAGCAAGTGACTTTGACACTTCCAATCCAAGAAGGGATCCTAAAAGCATCACTGATCAAGAATTGACTATAGAACGACCAATCACAAGATCCACAGTAGGCTCCAAAATTCAAGTGTAGGCAAATTTTGGAGGGTGTTTGTTGCAGCGATAACAAGACCATAATTTTAATCTTTATGAAAAGCCTTGGGTGTCTTCCACATATTCTCTTTCATATTATAATTGTGGATTGAGTATGATTGCTTGCTTTGGACACTAAATTTCTTACTTTGTCCCCTAGCCCTAGAAGCAATGCAATGTTTATGACCTTGCACCTCTTATATATGGAATCCTTTGATGCACTCAAAATGAACTGCATGTGTTATGAATAGTTATTGATGGGGTGGATTCCCATATTACTTTATATTAAAAAATGAAATGAGTCACTGGGATGGAGCTTCATATTGCTTTGATAAATGTTTATATAGTATTGTTTTAATAATTTTCAATGAAAGGTAATAGAGACAACCATTTATTGTTATATGCTTTGGAATTTTATTAGTTTATCCCCTAGTGGTGCATTGAATGGTAACAAAGTAAATCTTCCTTGGTAAAATGACAAATTTTAAATGAAACTAGACATTCTTCCAATTGAACTAATGTTTTGGACCCAATGTCTTCGACATAATGGTCTCTTGGATTTTTGGTTCTCTAAAATAATTATTTTATTGGATTAATGTCTCTTAATCTCTTGGAAAGTAAGGGTCTCTTGGTTACTATTTTGAACTCTTAACTTTTCACGCTTGCATAACTTCTTCGCAACTTTGATTGTACTTAACTTTGTTCTTTTAATGTGTATTGTGTCATATCTATTTCATCTTATTTTCCCTTTGCAACACCATTTTGTTGTTGTTTTTCTTTGGAAAACCTCATAAGGAAACCCTTGGGCACTTCCCCAAGTTTCATGGATGGTACCCAATGTAGGCCTAACAAAATTGATTGCAACCCAATAGAGGTAGTTAATAATGAGAATTGACTTTAAGACCACTTACAAGAAGCTCAAGTCACTCAACCACTCTCGCTAACCTATTAAACTACCACCATTTTGTTCGTGTGTGTAGGAGGTTGGTTGTTTGCAAATCCATTATTTCTAGAAGTGTAGGAACTTGTTTTCCATGTACTCCCTACCTTTGTTAGGTCTAACAGTTATAATTTTCATCGCATTATCACATTATACTAACACTTTAAAGTTTTTTTGGCATTCAAAAGTTTGTAATTAAAAAAATACACCTCATTTTTCTTAAATAATCATCTATAACATAATAACAAATATTCCCCCCTTCTAAGGATGTTATAGTCATGGGACAACGAGATCATTATAAAGAGTCCAAGAACCTCACTTGTTCAAGTTGCATTATGTTAAAATACACCTCACTCTTCTAGAATTTTTGGCAAACTTTTAACCATGCTCTTTTTTTCAACAAATTGAGAGTTATACCAAAACATACACACAAATATTTCTTATGTTGTAGCTGATTTTCAAACTTCTTAGTTGAAAGGAAAAAAAAATTATTTTTTCTTTTTTTCCCTTCAAATTTGTATAATTTGTTTGTTAAGGGAGATATTTGATAGTTACTTTGTGTGTGTGTGTGTGTATATATATATATATATATATATATATATATATATATACACACACACACACACAAAGTAACTATCAAATATATATATATATATATATATATATATATATATAACCCTACTCCCATCTTCATCCAAAAACATCAAATTCAAGATATCTACTTCTCCGTCTAGGAAAACAAAACAAGAAGAAAAAATCCTTAAAACCTTATTTCTCCTATGTTATTTCAAGTTTTAACCATTACTAGGCATGAGAGATAGTATTGTATTATCTACAAGCATCTAAATGTCCATACACATTATTGTTTTCTTACTATGAGGTGACTAAGTTACAATGTCTTTGGTTTCCTGCACACTTAATCCCTAATGTCTAATATAATGATGTCTTGTTGTGTAATGTTTGTTGTAAAGTGTAACAAGGTTTAGTTTTCATAACGACATGTAATTATGATTTTATGTAAGAGATGTAAAGACGAAAAATAAAATTATTGTAATGCTTGCATCATGGGTTTCATGAGGAAGAGATTTTATTTTTAGTATAGGCTCCCATTGAGAGCACTTAGGAATTTTGTCATCTAGTCATAAAAGTATAGAGATTCATTGTCATGTAATGAAGACATGTTACACTTTGTAAAGAGTCACACTTGTCTATGTAAAGTCATCTTCCAAGACCTTGTCACTAGCCCTCTTCAAGTCAGCCTACAACGAAGGAAGAAAATCAAGAGATGATGTTGGCCCTCCTCCAAGAGATCATGTTGGCCTAACTGCCATGGACAAACACCTATATATACTACTGCTCTACCTCATTTGGAGGCAAGCAAGTTTTATCAAGAAAGTCTACAAAGAAGTGCCAAAATCATTCTAGAAAGAGCATCTATCTCAACGAAGCAAAATGGAAGGAGAGTGAAGTCAATTTGTGGACTATTTTGGGTAATACATCCTCCCATGTGCGAAGGAAAAAGATACGAAGGTTCCAAAAGAAGGTCGAAGTCTTGCAGCTACATCAAGGTGATCTTATTTGGGTAGAAGACTTCACTAGAAGGAGTCGAGTAGAAGTGAAATAGGTCTCTCGCTTGAGACCGAGATTCTCAAGGAAGCCGAGAAGAGGAAGATCAGGGTTCTAAAGGAAGTAGAGAAGAGGAAGAGAAGAAGCAGTGTCAGAAAAGAGGCTAGTGACTTGGTCTTGGGAGGACTCTAGTGTCAAGGGTCATTGTCATGGTCTTGGTGTTCGTCAATTGAAGATCTATAAGAAGAATTTCATTTGGGTTTTCCTCTCAAAGAGTGAGAGGTTTTGGCCCTGGCTGAAAAGCCTATATACTGTGTCTCTTGTCTCTCTATTTGTTCATGATATGGTAATTGTCTTAATGAGAAGAACATAATAATAATTACAAGAAAGAGAAGATCATAATCAAGAAATAAAAGTATATCACAAGCAATTATCATAAGCAGAGAAAGCACCTAACCGTTGATGCCCTATATTTCTCAACATGGTATTAGAGCTAAGGTGCTAAAGTCAAGAAGGGGCATCTAATTAAGAATACACACAAAGATCAAGTTTCAAGGAAGGATCAAAGAGAGACAAAAGAATATAGAGCAAGAGATCAAGATCTTCATCTTACCGAAACCCTAGATCAAAGAAATCCACTTCAGCAAAAAGTCTTGGAATCATCATCAAGGAGGAAGCAAAAAGAAACACTAAAACCCTAGTAGCATCTTCAAGATCACCATTTGCCCATCATCTAGGGAGTGGAAGATTTCTAAAGACTAAAGAAGGATTAGATCGAAAGGTGTTGTCATAAAAAGGGAAATCTTCTCTTTATTAAAGCAAAGACTTCACTTGGAAAAAGATCATCCAAAATAAGGACCTTCTTATCCTTAAAAGAATCATCTGAGAAGCATCAATTTCATCACCACCAAAGAAATCTAATTGAAGATTCTATCTTCACAAGTAAGTACCTTTTCTCTTATAATCTATTAAAATGACTTCATGTTTCAAGGAAAGTCAAAATTTGGTTGGGATATCAAACTTCCTTGCATGGAAAGGAAGGATAAACATAGTTCCTCGAAGTAAATGAAGTCATCGATCATGTCCATGGAAATATCTCCAAGCCATCCGAAGATCAATATCTATTTGAATACATGGAAAAATATCTAAAGGCTCAAAATATCCTTAAGGAATCTATCAAAGATTCCCTCATTCGTCATATAGCCGAGCTGGAGACATCAAAAGAGATATATGACAAGCTGATAGAACTATTCTCTAAAAGTACAATAAGAAAGATCATATCACTTAGATCTGATCTATATAAACCAAAGGTATCAAAGGATGAAGGGATATCTTCATGACTTTCAAAAGAATCTCAAATAAAAATTTAATTGCAAGACCTAGGAGAGATGGTATCTAATAAGGAAATGATCTCCATCATTCTAAATGCACTAACTGATGAAAAAGGTAACATTGTGTCCAATGAGGAAGAGGAAGCTACCTCATTCAACAATTTATGGACTCTATGCAAGATAAAAGAAAACAAGTTGAAGGGACAAATTATGAAGAACCTAGAAAAAGGAGTCAAACAATTACTAAAGGAAAAAGGAAGTTCGATATATTTGGTCCTCAGGAGAAAAAGAAGAAAATGGCTAAGGCTCAGTGTTATAGATGTCAAGAATATGGGCACCATAAAAGAGATTGTCCTCAAAGGGACAATAACAAAAGAAATCAAGAAGAAGCCCATATTACCGAAGAAGTGGAAGAACCTGAAACAAAGAAGCTTAAAGTGAGAGATATCTACTATTACTGAGATGATCACCTTCAAATATTCTTTTATTCTGTAAATTATAGGTATAAATCTTTGTAAATAAGATAGGATGCATCATATTAAAGAATGACATCATGGTAGAAGCATTAGAAACTCATGATATAGGTAACATGTAAATTGTCTGGGACAAAAATCTATAGTTATATGGGGTATAGCTCTTGTAAACCTCATTGAAAGATACTTATCGAGAAGGAAGAAGTCATCTAGCGCAAGGCTTACCATACATTTGCATAATAATATATGTTGTTTCGTCCACATTCTCTAATGGAATCTTCATTGTAAGGTTCACCGATCATGAAGAAAGGCAAGTGGTTCTAAACTAATGAAATTCATAGGATGATGACATGATGACATAACAAGGGAGCAGGTCAATAGAATAAGGCTCCTTCACTCAAAAGAAGTTGCTGCAAAAAGTCTGAGGAAAGATGAGGTATGTATATTCACAGGTGATGGTTACAAACATCATGAATCAATGTTCTATCTTAAGAAGAATGATCAAAGAAAGGATCTACTCCTAGGTTGCAGGAATGCATAGATCACATATTGTCTAGATGAAATCAACATAACATGTGCTCATATGAAAAATGAGGTAATTGTCTACAATTGAGGAACTCTAATTGGAAGTTCCCAGGAATGAAAGATGTGAGTAAATAAAGGAAGAGATCGTGGAATGGGCAACAATGGTAAAGGCAATCAACATCTGAGAGACCAAGCAGATTCGAATATGATATATCCCAGAAAGATATGAAGACTCTGATCAAAGTCTGGAAAAGATAAAGACCCTTGACAACACATATCTCTAGGAGATGTGTGAACCTGTACGTTGGATGTTGATGCCTACAAAAAGATGTCATGGTGAAAAACCTTCACAAAGTTAATTATTATTTGGGTGTTCATTACTTATTTATAGTATATGGATGGGCTTATGCAGAAATACTAAAGGGAAGAACTATGTATATCTTCCAATAAGGATGAAAGACCCTTCTAAATAAGAAAGCATGATGAAGGTAGCATAACATGATGCAATGTCAGATGTAGACTGATAGCTCACTTTTTGATGAGAGGGATGATGACATGACTAACTCGTGAATGAAAGAGATGGATGGTTTGTTCCCTATGAAGAAGTCCCCAAAAGAAGAAGAATCCTTGACAAAGAAAATACATGACATCAAAGGAAGGAGCTCTTCTAGCAGCTAGTTGTTCCATCATCTCCACCTGAGGAGCTGCTATAGGTTCCTAATTAAGAGGAAGCTCAGAAATAAGTTTCTTACTCGGAAGAAACTTGGAAATTCCTAAGCCAAGAGGGAGATTACGTACATTCCTTCTGTAGGAATGAGTAAATTTGTGCTCCCTTATTGAGAGGGAGAGATAGACACATTATTCTTGTCTTCACTTGGGAAGACAGAATAGAGGATTGGGTAATCATTTGGCATCTGATACTCTTTGAGGATGAGATAGGGCATCCAAAATAAGAGGAGTCGTGGAGGACCGATATTCTTTGAGGGTTAGGGAGACCAAGATAAGAATAGTTCTCATGGAGCACACCATGAAAACCAGTTGAGGTATGTTCCACGAGAAATAATGATGAGGGTGTCTATAAATCATTGGTCTCACCAACATTGAGCTCAGATCTTGTGGAGAGTTAGAGTTTTTAGTCAATGCCTTTCTATATAACAATGTTGGTTAATATGATGCTAAACAAATGGGTTACCAATCCGATTTTTCTTATGAGAAATTCTTCAGATTGAGAATGACCAAGTACCTCCCTAGTTAAGAGGGAGTCTTGTAAAGTGTAACTAGGTCCGGTATTCATAATGACATGTAATTATGATTTTATGTAAGAGATGTAAAGAAGAAAAATAAAATTATTGTAATGCTTGCATCATGGGTTTCATGAGCAAGAGATTTTATTTTTAGTATAGGCTCCCATTGAGAGCCCTTAGGAATTTTGTCATCTAGTCATAAAAGTATAGAGAGTCATTGTTATGTAATGAAGACATGTTACACATTGTCTATGTAAAGTCACACTTGTCTATGTAAAGTCATCCTCCAAGACCTTATCACTGGCTCCCTCTTCAAGTTGGCCTACAACGAAGGAAGAAAATCAAGAGATGATGTTGGCCCTCCTCCACAAGATCATGGCAGTCTAATTGCCATGGATAAACACCTATAAATATTAGTGCTCAGCCTCATTTGGAGGCAAGCAAGTTCAATCAAGCAAGTCTACAAAGAAGTGTGAAAAACATACTAGAAAGAGAATCTATCTTAGTGAAGAAAAAGGGAAGGAGAGTGAAGTTAGTTTGTGCATTGTTTTGGGTAATACATCCGCCCACGTGCGAAGGAAAAAGATACGAAGGTGCCAGAAGATGGTCGAATTCTTGCAGCTAAATCAAGGTGATCTTATTTTGGTAGAAGAACTTGTTAATATAGGTTGTCATTGATGTGAATATGGCACTAGATGAGATGGAAAATGTTGTTGAGATGCCTAGTTCCAAATGATGATGTCATAACTATTGTTTCATAAGAATGTCATTAATTAATATGTCAAGTCACTAATGAAGAAGTCTTAAGAAGTGCCAAGTTCAAAGTATTTAGAGGCCCTTGATGACATATGGAGGACTACATTTGATGATGTCATATTCTTGATGAATGACCACAATTGATGATGGCACTTGATGAGGTCTTGATAACATGGTTGGAGATCATTTGATGATTGGAAGATTATTTTGGAGTTATCCTAATGATGTTGCACTATGACTGCACTAGTATATGATGAAATTGTTCATGCGTCATGCTACATGGATGTTGCATTCATAAATATTGACTCTATGATCCTATGATTACATTGATAACAATGAAGAAGCCACGTTGTCCCAAGCATTCCTCATGTTGTACAAAACTGTTTATGCATAAAATTTAAGTATAGTCACAAAGAAAAAAATATTTTGGACACCTTGGAGGCATCATTTCAAAATGGATCCTAAACCATCTTAAAGATGATTTTTTCCTCTTTCTAACGAGCCTTTATTTGCCCCGAAACTCCTAATAGTTTGTGAGATATTGAATTTTTAAGTTAAGGAAATTATTCCTGGCATTGAACAGACCTACACTAAGTGATACAAGTCGGCCTCACTTCAAATAGACATGTCCCTTCAGTTATAAATGAAATCTCTATAAATAGATGTCTAAACACTTCAATTTTATCACCAATTTGGGCAAGAATTCAGAGATACAAAGTACAGAAGAAGAAAGAAGGCCAAGGAGAACAAGGAGACTATTGTTTAGGAAGAAAAAAGGATAATTTTGTTTGGGCATAAAATCTTGGTCAAAGCTGCCATAATTGTCGAGGTCAAAGTTGTCGTAGTTTCCATGGTAGAAGTTGCCATAGTTGCCATAGTCGAAGCTACTGTAGTTACCGTGGTTGAAACTGATGTAGTTGCCATGGTTGAAGCTGCCATAGTTGTCGTGGTCGAAGTTATCGTCGCCGTAGAGCCACCGTAGTTGCCGTGGTAGAAGCAACCATAGTTTCCGTAGTCGAAGCTACGATAGTTTCCATGGTCGAAATTGTCGTAGTTGTCATGGTCGAAGCTGCCATAGTTCCATGATTGAAGCTGTCGTAGTTTCCATGGTTGAAGCTACCATAGTTGTCGTGGTCGAAGCTGCCGTAGTTGTCGTGGTTGAAGCTGTCATAGTTGTCATGGTTGAAGTTGTCATGGTCAAAGTTGTCATAGTTGTCGTGGTCAAAGTGTTGATTTATTGGAATTGGAAAAATAGAGCTTGTTGAAGTCTTCCCTTGAGAACATAATAGGGCAAAGTTGGAGAACTTTGTGAAGTATCATATGGAAGATTTGTGGAGATCATTGAATACCATGATGCATTGAAGCCATTATGAGGTGACCTTGAAGAATTTTTGTTTGGGTAACATGAAGAGCAATGGTGACACCTTCATGTGAAGAACAAGGTAGTCATTGATGATGTGACGTGGAGACTAAGTGAAGGCGTAGTTGAAGACTGATAAGGCTTTTTGAAGAAAACATTGGGAGCTGTGAAGTATAAACAAATGTACCTTGACAAAGTGAAGCTATAGGGTTGGATACCTTGGGATTGGTGCCTCCAAATTGACAAGGTTGGTGCCTTGGAAAGTCCAAGTTGGTGCTTGGAAAATATAGGATTGGTTTCCTTGGAGTTGGTGCTACTAAACTCAAGGTTGGTGCCTTGGATAAGATAGGGTTGTAGCCCTAGAGGATTGGAGTCCTCAAGAAACCAAGTCGGAGCCTGAACTAGATATAGGGTTGGATACCTTGAGGTTGGTGCCTCAAAATTGACAAGGTTGGAGCCTTGGAAGTCCAAGTCGATGCTTGGAAAATACAGGTTGGAGCCTAGGAGATTGAAGATCGGTGTCTTCACCTAGGGTTCAAGCCCTACATATATTGTACTTGATTTATTGAAGAAATTGATAAAAGCATTTATTCTTATTGTTCATTTTGTGTTCTAAGTATGAGTGATCTAACTGGTAAAAGTAACAATTGAAAAGAAATACTGATTCACCCCCCTCTCAGTATTTCCAACAATTGGTATCAGAGCTAGTACCTTCACTCAAGGCCTAACAGCTTGAAGTTTGATCATTAGAACACAAATGGCGAAGCCAAGGAAGAAAGTCTCCAATCCTCCTAAAGATGCGTCTCCCTCAACCATCGAAATTGAAGTCAATCAATTTATGAAGGCTCTATTGTTCAATGGAAACTTTGATATATGGGAGGCAAGAATGAGGAATTTCTTAAAGACTCAAGGCATTGAAGTTTGGAAATCGGTTATTGTCGATAGCATGATGGATGGAGAATCCAAGGAACATAATACAAGAGCAATGAAAGCAATCTTGAATGGGCTACCTGATTCTATAAAGGCCAATTTTGAAAAATGTTCGTCAACAAAATGCATATGGGATAAAATTCATGATCTTCACTCAAAAGGAGCATTGACAATGATCTCTAGTCAAGCAAATGATGGAAAACAAGAATGAAATTCAGAGCCCATCAAGGAAGGTGAAGATAAGAGTGATAACATCAAGGCTAAAGAAGACCTAGAAGATGAAGAGAATGAAAAGTTTTGAAGAAGATCTCCTCACTAAACTTATGGCTACCATGGAAGAGATTAAAAATTTGAAAAAGGAAAATGAGGAACTTAAGAAGAAAGTGCAAGTTGGTGACCGAGACAAGACAAGGAAGGAAGTTGACCTTGTCAAGCTTCAAGTACAAGAAAGAGATGAGGAGCTCGCCAAGATTAAGGAACAATTTCATTAAAACAAGAGAAAGCATCATGAATAAGTCATATCCATGACAAATCAATTGGATAAAGCAAAGAAACGGGAAAATACCTTGTCAAGCCACCTTGAACAAAGGCACAAAAGCTTGAGAAAACTTGAAGTAGAGATTGGTCAATATAAGGAAGAGGTATCCTTGCTTAGATCTCAACTAGAAGAAGCAAGGAAACAAGCACAAGGAGATGAGAAGGTTATGGAAGATTTGAAATTCATAGAAGGACAAGTTGATGAAGCAAAAAAGGAGAGAAACACCATGATATCCCAACTAGAAGAAAAGGATGATGACATCACCAAGTTAAAATCAGAAATTACTTCTCTTAAGGCCCAATCGTGTGAAGCAACCAAGATGATGGAAGAAATGAAGAAGAAACTAGTTATGAAAGATGAAGATTGTGAAAAGTTGAAAGGAGAAATTGTCTTTCTTAAAAAGGAAGTTGAATTGCTGAATAAGAACTTGAAAAGCTCTCAAACCCTAGATGACATCTTAAATCATCAAAGGTCTCCCCTTGATAAATCAGGTCTTGGCTATGCAGGTGAATCCTCAAGCAAGAATGATTCAAACCCTAATTCTTCAAAAAACAAGGATGTGAGGAAGCCTAGAAGAAATGTTGATGCTCCCAGTTCCAACAAAGGCAAGGAGAAGAGTCAAGACAACTATGGAAGAAACCTTCTTCCAAGAAGAAATGTAGATGGTGTCAAGGATGCAAGAAGAAATGGTCATCATCAAAGGATCCCAAGGCAAAAAGACTTCAGAAGTACATCAAGGAAACCTTCTTCTCCCAAGTACGAAATTATATTTCTTGTTTATTCCTATTCTTGTACAAACTTTGGGCACATGGAAAAAGATTGCATGGCATATCACAAAGACAATTATAATGTTCCCTGTCAATATCCGAGAAGCAATTTTGTGAGAAGTTGTGAATTATTATTCATGAACAACATAAAGTACCTCAAGTGTCATAACATTGGACACATGGCACGTAATTGTAACTTGACTTGGGCACCTACTCAAGATAGAACTATGCCAGAAAAGAAATTTACACAAGTATGGAGAAGGAAGAAAATACAATCTGAAAATCTCTTGAACTCTCTAACCAACAACACATGTTGTTGACTTGATCTTAGAAAATCTAAGCATTTGATGGGGAAACTATGCAAAAAGGAAGACCATGCATACAGTTAGGGGGAGCTTATGATTATTAGGCATTCTTACAGAAGCCATCCATGAATGAGTCTTATGAAATCCTTGATGAGCTATATGGACAATCATTCTTTGATAGATAATCTCTCAGGAACACTCCTTGAAGAATATAATCCTTATTCATCCGATGGATTATTATTGAATATCTCTTCCACTTGATCATTAGCAGGTAATCTTTCATGAGGGGGAGTTGGTTCATCACATGAATGAATTTAAGCACATCTATCATGGACCACATTTTCAGAAAGAAGAGCACCATGACAGGAGGAGTAACATACCTATGAAGAAATAATATTCGTAAAGGAAAGAAGAAACTTGACAGGGGGAGTTCTTGGGCACCCCATTTTCCGTTGATGTCAAAGGGGGAGAGAATGTTAAAAGGGAAAGAATATTTCCATCAATGGAAAAGGGGGAGATTGTTAATCTAGGTTTTCATTGATGTCAATATGGCACTAGCTGAGATGGAAAATATTGTTGAGATGCCTGTTTCATAAGAATGTCATCAATTAATATGTCAAGTCACTAATGAAGAAGTCTTAAGAAGTGCCAAGTGCCAAGTGCCAAGTATTTAGAGGCCCTTGATGACATATGGAGGACTAGATTTGATGATGTCATATTCTTGATGAATGACCACAATTGATGATGGAACTTGATGAGGTCTTGATAACATGGTTGGAGATCATTTGATGATTGGAAGATTATTTTGGATTTATCCTAATGATGTTGCACTATGACTGCACTAGTATATGATGACATTGTTCATGCGTCATGCTACATAGATGTTGCATTCCTACATAATGACTCTATGATCCTATGATGACATTGATAACAATGAAGAAGCCACATTGTCCCAAACATTCCTCATGTTGTCCCAAACTTTTTATGCATAAAATTTAAGTATAGTCACAAAGAAAAAAATATTTTGGACACCTTGGAGGCATCCTTTCAAAATGGATCCTAGACCATCTTAAAGATTATTTTTTTCTATTTCTAACGAGCCTTTATTTTCCTGGAATCTCCCAATAGTTTGTGAGATATTGAATTTTTAAGTTAAGGAAATTATTCCTAGCATTGAGCCGACCTACACTCAGTAATACAAGTCGGCCTCACTTCAAATAGACGTGTCCCTTCAGTTATAAATGAAATATCTATAAATAGACGTCTAAACACTTCATTTTTATCACCAATTTCGATAATAATTTAGAGATACAAAGTACAGAAGAAGACAAAAGGCCAAGGAGAACAAGGAGACTATTGTTTAGGAATAAAAAAGGATAATTTTTTTTGGGCATAAAATATTGGTCGAAGCTTCCATAATTGTCATGGTCGAAGCTTCCATAATTTTCATGGTCGAAGTTGTCGTAGTTGACATGGTAGAAGCTGCCATAATTGTCGTAGTCGAAGTGACCGTAGTTATCGTGGTCGAAATTTTCATAGTTGCCGTGGTCGAAGCTGTGGTAGTTGTTGTGGTTGAAGAGCTGTCGTAGTTTCCATGGTAGAAGCTGTTGTAGTTGCTGTAGTCGAAGCTACCATAGTTGTCGTGGTTGAAACTTCCGTGGTCGAAGCTACCATAGTTTCCGTGGTCAAAGCTGCTGTAGTTTCCGTGGTCGAAGCTGACGTAGTTTAAATGGTCGAAGTTGCCATAGTTACTGTGGTTGAAGCTATCGTAGTTGCCGTGGTCGAAGTTGTCATGGTTGTGTCATAGTTGTCGTGGTCAAAGTGTTGATTTATTGGGATTGGAAAAATAGAGCTTGTTGAAGTCTTCTCTTGAGAACATAATAGGGCAGAGTTGGAGAACTTTGTGAAGCAACATATTGAATATTTGTGGAAATCATTGAATACCATGATGCATTGAAGCCATTATGAGGTGACCTTGAAGAATTTTTGTTTGGGTAACATGAAGAGCAATGGTGAAACCTTCATGTGAAGAACAAGGTTGTCATTGATGATGTGACGTGGAGACTAAGTGAAGGCGTAGCTGAAGATTGATAGAGCTTGTTGAAGAAAACATTGGGAGTCGTGAAGTATAAACAAACATACCTTGACAAAGTGAAGCTATAGGGTTGGAGACCTTGGAGTTGGTGCCTCCAAATTGACAAGGTTGGTGCCTTGGAAATTCCAAGTTGGTGCTTGGCAAATATAGGATTGGTGTCCTTGGAGTTGGTGCTCCTAAACTCAAGGTTGGTGCCTTGGATAAGATAGAGTTGGAGCCCTAGAAGATTGGAGTCCTCAAGAAACTAGGTCAGAGCCTGAACCAGATATATGGTTGGAGCCGTTGAGGTTGGTGCCTCAAAATTGACAAGGTTGGAGCCTTGGAAGTCCAAGTCGATGCTTGGAAAATACAGGTTGGAGCCTGGGAGATTGAAGATCAGTGTATTCACCTAGGGTTGGAGCCCTACATATATTGTACTTGATTTATTGAAGAAATTAATAAAATCATTTATTCTTATTTTTCATTTTGTGTTCTAAATATAAGTGATCTAATTGGTAAAAGTAACAATTGAAAAGAAATATTCATTCACCCCCCTCTCAGTATTTCTAATAGACCTCGCTAGAAGGAGCGGAGTAGAAGTGCAATAGGTTTCTCTCTTGAGACCGATATTCTCAAGGAAGCCGAGAAGAGGAAGATAGAGATTCTGAAGGAAGACAAGAAGAGGAAGAAGAAGAAGCAATGTCAAAAAAGAGGCTACTGACTTGGTCTTGGGAGGACTCTAGTGTCAAGGGTCATTGTCATGGTCTTGGTGTTTTTCAATTGAAGATCTATAAGACGAATTTTGTTTGGGTTTTCCTCTCAAAGAGTGAGATGTTTTGGCCATGGTGGACAAGCCTATATACTATGTCTCTTGTCTCTATATTTGTTCATGATATGGTAATTGTCTTGATGAGAAGAACATAATAATAATTACAAGAAAGAGAAGACCATAATCAAGAAGCAAAAGTCTATCATAAGTAGAGAAATCAACTAACCACTGATGCCCTAGACTTCTCAATAATGTCTTGATGACTGGTGTTAGAAACAATCATGATATCATGACATCCTAAATATTTTGAATCCAAAACTACACTTCCACCATATATAATTTGTTATGTTTAAGTTAAAATCAATATAACAATTACATCAATGTGTCCTAACACACACAACCTAAATCAACAGAGGCCAGAGTATCAACTTATTACTTATAGGAAAAAATTATACATGTATTCATCAAATGCAATCGTTAAAGTACATAGTTTGCAAACACCAAAAATGTCAATCAACAGATTTGAGGCAAACTAGATTTAGGCCAAAAATGTCAATCAACAGGATTAAGGCAAACTAGATTTAGGCCTTATGATGACATAACCCATAACATTTCCAAATAAAAATGTGTAAATCCATTTACATGATAAATAATAACCAATGCTGCCATATCATAACAACTATAAATCGTAATTGAATTTTTGTATCAATTATGGGGGTTGTTAAGTGTGAGCTGTGGCAAGAAAACTATGCATAGATTTGATTGAACATTGTTGAGTACATATTTAGTAGAGCAGTCGATGAAGAGGCATAATGACCACCTAGACGTTTTGGCATTCATAATTTGGTACCATTATTACCAACCTCTCAGATGGCAGTGAATGTGTTATGCAGACCATTACTCGTCAATTCTAACCCATTATGCTAGAGCATTTTCCCCCCTGTTAACAGAAGCATATTATTCAAACTTAATCGTGCAAAATTTAACCGAGTCACTAATGGAGGGATGGATTAATTTAACTGCCACACTCAATCACTTCATATAAGATTATTTGAATTTAAACATTATTTTTACAATAACATTATGTTATTATTTATACTTCGTAATAAAATTGTTATATTTCCATTTCTAAAACAAAATCTTTAAAATAAAATAAAATTGTTATATTTCCGTTTCTAAAACAAAATATTTAAAATAAAACAAATCTGTTCAAATTCTAAAAGTGCCGCTAATCCACCATTTAAAGTAAAAAAAAAAAAAAAACATAAGGCAGAAAAACTATGAATAGACATTAATAAAAATTGTGGAGTACATATTATTATTTAGTAGAGTAGAGTAGAGTATGGCCACACAACCATTTTGGGGTTCAGGCATGGATAGCATTATTATCACGCCCTCCTTCGGTGGCAATGAATGCATTAAGGAGATCTAGAGCATTG
Source organism: Pinus tabuliformis (assembly GCA_031772625.1). Classification (NCBI taxonomy): domain Eukaryota; kingdom Viridiplantae; phylum Streptophyta; class Pinopsida; order Pinales; family Pinaceae; genus Pinus; species Pinus tabuliformis. Next base: position 353,328,776 of record CM062820.1, on the reverse strand, counting down.
TTGATCAACTCTGACACATTCTACACCACCACCCTCACCATCGCGTGAACCCTCCCCTGCGCCTTCACATCCTGAAATCCGTCGAGGCAGGAGTCTTGGTCGGTGGAGGCGGCGCTCATAAACATCTGCATGTCATTCACTTGAGAGCGGAAGGTGTTGCTCCTTAGCTGCTCCATCTCCGTCAAAGATTTTTGAATCTCGTCAACGGATCAACTAATATTTTTCCCACTAGCATTATAGACTTTGATGTTCCTTTTATTTATTAAAATTTTAGATACAAAATTTCATCCTAACACACAACCAAGTCATATAGAAGACATGTTTTAGTTTTGGTCATTTAGTCTTTATTTACAATCGTAGGATGGGTTCCTTGCTGGGAGTATAAACTTTCTTTGTTCTTCAATTTGACATTTCCCCTCCTTTATGTCTGTGAAATAGAAGTTCATTTCTTTAACGTAATATACATCCCAGGAAGACCTTTCACGCACTTACCCTCATTCTGAGGATGGTACCCAAGGTAAACCAAATTCTTCAAAGCATAGAGTCATGTTATAAATGCCCATGTGAATCCCAACATTTTTTTTCAATGTATAGCTGTACAATTGGCTCACCAACTATTTGTTTATGAAGAATCCAACAATTAGCTCGTGCATGCTTTGTTGGGATCTAAACTTTGGTGGGAAGAGTGAAACATCACCCTCCCCACGGATCAAGCTATTGCCCCTTGACACAGATCAGAAATTTAATGGAGTTCGATTCTGATTTATATGGGTAAATTTGTGCATTATTCATTTATGAAATTAGTTGAATACATACCAGGCATGGATGTGCACTTTAGGCAAAACTATTTGAGCGTAAGAGAAATCACTCTCAACAAATAATACCTATGTACATAGGAGAAATTTTCTTTAACAATGAATCCCTAAAAAAATTTGAAAAACAAAACCTAGGTTTAAGAGGGTGCACTCAACTTCTCATGAACCTACAAATCTCCAAATTTTATGTTTCACGAAAACCTATAATTAAGCTAGTTGCAAGCTAGTGGCAGAATTGAGCAGTGACTACTTGTAGGCACATGAACATCCTAGAAGGGTATAACTCAAATGTATTAATGAATCTGCAATATGTTATCCTTTCAAAAGGAAACCATATGTTAATGAGCAGAATTATACTCTAGGTTTTAACCCCATACAAAAATTACCTGCATACGAATTTTAAAACACAGAAAATAAACAATGCGAGAGCATAACACATAAAACACATATACACAAAGATTTTCCCCTGGATCCCAAAATCGAGACTACCAACTTGATTTTTCATTATGTTCCTTTCAATGATATAATACATATTTATACATGCTGAAGCATCCAATACCATGGACTGAAAACCATCGCGTCCAAAAAACATGTGCAAAAATCATGCACAAAACCATAGGTGGGTCCGCCCAACCTAACATAGGGTCCAAAACCAAAATTTTATGGGGCGCCGCCCCGGGCCCCATAAAATGGTATTACGGGTACGCCTCAAACCCCTTGTGACCGCCCCCCCCCCCCCCCACTACACAATCGATGCAACGAAGGGGGGGCTTCCCCACCCCCTCCCAACGCCCTGGTTAACTATGTGGGCTAGTCGTGGAAAGAATATAACATGCCCAACATTCTCCCACTTGTTGTTTCCTTTCCACAGGGGGCCAGAAGAGAGCTTAGTCATTTTTCCAACCCTGAAACGCCCATTGTCTCTCTACACCAAGAGAACTTCTCAGAGCTCATAGATTTTGTCAATGCATCTGTAGTATTCTTCAAAGTGTCTACCTTTACCAGCAACACCTTTTTGTCTTCTATCATATCCCTCACAAAGTGATACTGAAAAATAATGTGCTTTGTCTTTGAATGATATGCGAGGTTCTTTGCCAAGAAAATTGCACTTTGGCTATCACAGTCTATCCTTATATCTCTTTGTACTAACCCCATACTTGAACACAATCTCTACAACCAAAATGTTTCCTTGCTTGCATGAGTGGCTGCCATGTATTCTGCCTTTGTAGTTGATAGTGCCACTATAGATTGTTTCTTACTCATCCAACTGACTGCACCTCCAAATAGGTTAAACACATACCCACTTGTAGATATTCTCTGATCCAGATCTCCAGCCCAGTCTGCATCAACAAAGCCATGAATATCCAACATTATGTCCAATCCTAATCTTCCTTGGTAGCACAAACCATAATCACTAGTGCCATGCAAATACTTGAAAACCCGCTTCACTGATGTCCAGTGCTCCTTCCCTGGTTTTGACATAAACATACTCAATATTCCCACTGCATGTGCAATGTCTGGTCTAGTACAGACCATTGCATACATCAGGCTACCGACTGCACTTGCATATGGAACATGGGACATGTCCTCTTCCTCTTCTTGTGTCTTGGGACATTGTTCAGCAGATAACCTCACACCTACAAGGATAGGAACCTTCACCGGTTTACTATCCTACATATTAAACCTCTGCGGTATTGTCTTGACATACTTCCTCTGGTTTAACCAGAGCTTCCTCTTTTCCTGATCTCTTTTAATTTCCATGCCCAAAATATAGTTTGCAGCACCAAGATCTTTCATGTTGAATTTGGAGGACAATTGGGTCTTCAAATCCTGGATAATTTCTTTGTCATTTACAACCAAAAACATATCATCCACATACAAGACCAGATAAATTACACGGTCACCAATTAATTTAAAATACACATAGTGATCTGCTTTGCTTCTGGTGAAGCCAAGTCCCCGTATAAATGTATCAAATTTCTGATATCACATCCTTGGTGACTAATTTAACCCATACAAAGACTTCTTTAACTTGCATACCAGTTCTTTCTTATCCTTCACTACAAAGCCTTCAAGTTGCTTCACGTAAATCTCCTCTTCCAGATCCCCGTGAAGAAATGTTGTCTTCACATCCATCTGTTCTACCTCAAAATCAAAAGCAGCAGCAACAAATAAAAGTAACCTAATAGAAGTTACCTTGGCAACAAGAGAAAAAATATCACCAAAATCAATCACTGGCACCTGGGAATAACCTTTCGCTACCAACCGATCTTTGTATTTCTCCACCTTTCCTTCTGCATTTGTCTTCTTCTTGAACACCCATTTGCTACCAATGGGTTTCCTTCCAGCCAACAACTCCACCAGATCCCAAGCCTCATTTTTGTGCAAAGATGCCATTTCATCAACCATGGCCTCTTTTCAGAGTTTGCCATCCTCTGAATCTACTACTTCCTTCAAAATTTTGGGATCATCGTAAGTAATAGATAAAGAAAAATTTGAACAGAAAGCAAATGGACTATACCTTTCTAGCTGCCTTCTTTCTTGAATTGATCTTCTCACACCCAGAGTTTTTGGCTCTTCATCTTCTGATTCCTCCTCTGTTGTAGAGTCTGATTCTTCCTCCTTAAGCTCAAACTCTATCTTCTCAAGTACCTTTGGTTGGACTTCATGTATAATAACATCTTTTACCTTTCTTAACACCACATCTCGGTTGTACACAACCTCCCGTGTGACTGGGTTCCAAAACTTATAACCCTTTAGACCATCCTTATACCCAATAAAGATTCACTTTTTATATTTACTATCCAACTTAGTTCGTTTCTCCTTTGGAACATGTACATATGCATCACATCCAAATACTCTCAAATGTGAAAGAGAGGGTTTTTTACCAGTCCATACCTCTTGTGGAGTCTTATCCTCTAACGTTGATGAAGGTGACCTATTGACCAGGGAACATGTAGTATCCACTGCCTCTGCCCAGAATTCTTGTCCTAACCCGGCACCAATGAGCATTCTTCTTGCCCTTTCCATAAACGTCTTATTCATTCTTTCTGCAACTCCATTTTGCTGAGGTGTATATGGAGTATTCTTCTGTCGTGCTATACCACACTTCTTACAGAATTCTTCAAATTCCTTGCTGCAAAACTCTCCACCATTATCTGTCCTTAGCACCTTTATCTTCTTCTCTGTCTGATTTTCCACGAGAGCCTTAAATTCTTTAAACCTGTCAAAGGCTTCAGATTTCTTCTTAAGGGAATATATCATGTATTCCTTGAGAAGTCATCTATAAATGATACATAGTACACAGACTTACCCAGTGATGGAACCTTCACAAGTCCAAACACATCCCCACCTCCATCTGAGGTGATTTTTGCCTCTGCAGAAGGAGAATCATCAGATCCCTTTCCTTTATTGGGAGATTTAGATTTACAATCCCTTTTGTAGTGCCCTTCCTTTCTGCATTTCCAGCACACCACCTTTACAGGTTTTTCCTGGAGATTTAGATCTCCCACTCAATGACTTATTTTTGTTTCTGTTATGCGACCATCCTCATACAGACAAGGCATCACCATTCTGGCTCTACATATTTTTCCGTCTCATCTCCTCCGTTAGCAAGGATGAGACTATTTCATCAAACTGCAAGGCAGTTGCATTGCTACCTATTACAATAACCAGACTATCCCACGCATCTAGTAGAGAACAAAACAAACTGATGCACTTATCTTCATTTGAAATTTTAATATCAACAGATTCTAACTGACTTACCACAGTATTAAATGCATTCAGATGCTCTATCATTGAGTCTCCATCTTTCATCCTCGGGTTATACAACTTTTTCTACAAGAACAATTTATTCACCAGAGACTTAGATTGGTACAAAGTCCCTAACTTGTCCCACAAAGCCTTCGTCGTAGCTTCCCCTGATACATTTAGCAATACTGAATCTGAGACACACAATCATATTGTGCTCTGTCTTCCGATCCAACTTCTTCCATTCTTCATCGAACACTCCCGTTGGTTTAGTACCCTAATCTACTGCAATCCACTGATCTTTATCCACCAACAGATCCTCCATCTTGAGTTTCCACAACTCAAAACTCTGACCATTAAATTTCTCGATCTCTATCTTTCCACTGCTCGCCATCTTCCTTCACCACCAGAATTGATCTTATAGATCTCCCACTGAACAGGGTCTACCACAGGCTCGAGCGAAACCCCTCAGCAACAAAGGCGTCCCCTTGAAGCCAAAACTGCTCTGATACCAAATGTAGGTTTTAACCCCGTACAGAAATTACCTGCATACGAATTCTAAAACACAGAAAATAAACAATGCGAGAGCATAACACATAAAACGCATATACACAGAGATTTTCCCCTGGATCCAAAAACCGAGACTACCAGCTTGATTTTTCATTATATTCCTTTCAATGATATAATACATATTTATACATGCCAAAGCATCCAATACCATGGACCAAAAAACCATCGTGTCCAATACCATGGACTAAAAACCATCGCGTCCAAAAAACATGTGTTAAAATCATGCACAAAACCATAGGTGGGTCTGCCCAACCTAACATAGGGTCCAAAACCAAAAATTTCTGGGGCGCTGCCCTGAACCCCATAAAGTGGGGTTACGGGTACGCCTCAAACCCCCTATGACCCCTCCCCCTAACCCCCCCGGTTAACTACGTGGGCTAGTGGTGGAAAGAATATAACACAACCCAACACATACTTAGTGATATCTTATTAAATAAGGAAAAACAACGTTATATTTTATTTTCAACTCAAATTGCATATAAACTTATTTAAAAATTGACGAATAGATTTCAAGACAGCATGCTGCAACTTTTTTGTGATAAGAAAGAAGGTATTAGCTCAAACAAGTATAGTTGGTTCATCTGCAAATTGTCTGTTTTAGGCCAGATTTTACACACAAATTTGGAATTACATTTGGAATTTTGCAAGAGTTTACACTCGAATAACCAAACACTCTTGCAATGAGCTATTTATAAGCTCAATGTCCTAACTACCTCTAATTATAGATCACTTATGAAATAACAAGTGTCCACTTACAATAAAAGCTATTCAAACAACTTACTAACAATTATCCTAAAGTAGAGCCTAAGATACGACACATTTGTAGAGTCATATCTTTTACAACAATATACTAATTCTAAATGTATCCATTAAATAATTAAATATTCTAGATTAATAATTATTAATTTAATATCTTAAATTAATAAGTATTTTATTCTAACTTAATAACCTATGATAATATTTATTTTTAGATCATCTAACATTCCCCTCTATGATCCAAAGATACATTGTAACAAATATCAAGTTCATCCTTGAACTTAGTAAATTTTATTCTGCCAAGAGGTTTCGTGAAAATGTCGGAGATCTAATCTTCTGAGGGACAATAAATTGGCTTGAGGACATCTTTGGCAATGAGAGATCTGATATGATGATACTTGGTGTCCACATGCTTTGTCTTTGAATGAAAAATTGGGTTCTTAGCAAGCTTGATGGATGACTGGCTGTCAATGAATAATGATGTAGCTTCTGCCTAAGAAATTCCCAAGTCCTGCAAAATTCTGCGCAACCAAACAATTTCACATGCTGCTTCCCACGCTAAAATGTATTCTACTTCTACTGAAGAGGTGGCTATTGTAGCTTGTTTCTCACAACTCCAAGACATTGTTGCTGACCCCATGTTCATTAAATAACCTGATGTTGATGCTCGATCACCAATGCTTTCAACAAAGTCAGCATCTGAAAATCCACCAAGTACAAAGTTTTTAGTCTTTGTGTAAAGAAGACCAAAATCTTTTGTTCCTTCGATATATCAAAGAACTCTTTTGGTTGCATTCCAGCGGTTGTCTCGTGGTTCTTACATAAAATGTGAAAGAATACTGACTGCATAAGATAGATCATGGTGAGTGTTTTTCAAATAAATCAGGTTGCCAATCAATTGTCTGTAAGTAGTGCTGTCCACCTTTCCCCCCTTCAAATTTTGAAAGAATCACAACTAGAGACAAGTAGGAATTAGATATTCCAACACTCCCCCTTAATGAGTACCTGTGTGCATATCAATCTGCAAAATCTAGTTGTGGTCAAATATACCAAAAAGAATATGTTGATGTCCATATAAAGGAGCAACCATACACTGAAATGCATGGGTACTAACCACTACAACCGCCAGTCTTGTAGGATGTCCTTCGCATACATGGTTCTTCCAACCATTATAACTGCACACATGTACTTGTACCTGTAAATCCCCCTCCAATATCATCATGGGTTTTATCGGATTACCCGTAACCATGCTATGGGTTTTATTGGATTACCCTCAACCATGCCACCAAGGGCTCTCAGCCACCAAGGCACTCCAGCCACAAGCTTGCCATTAGGGCACTCTAGCCACTCTGGGCTACAAACCTGCCACTAGGGCACTCCAAAGACCCGACTCAACCAGGTCGAGGATTTTCTCGGCTAACCCTAAACCATGCCAACGAGAATCTCTGTCCCACTTCACTATTACATGTGGTTTCTGGCTTACCACAAACCGACACTGCAAATACAAAGTAGTTTTTAGATCACCACGAATTGTATGGGGATACACATGCCTTACAAGGCTTACATTTCACACTCCAACTCTGGAGTTACCAGGTACATAGTTTAAAAAGACCACTACAAAACACCCTAGACTTGCTTAAAATGTGACTCAAAAAATAACATGCTAGTGACTATTCCACAAACTCACACAAACTTTCACCTAGTTTTCCATCATCTTCTAATCTCTTATGATGATCCTCTAATGCCATCTTCACTGTCATGTCTTCATCATATCTGGTTATTAAGAATTCCTGCAAATAAATTTATCTATCGCTGGACAGTTCTAGCAGAAACAAATGTGTGACAATAGTTCGCCACACTAAATGTCACAACAATACAAAATCTAATTCTTTTAAACAGATTTACATGAATAACATTTTTCCCTGAAATACATGCATCAAAATCAAGGTCGGAGTCAAGGCATCATGTGTTGAATATAGAATCCACTCAAATCATATATTTTCACAAGGTCAAAATCATATTTAATGCAGCAAATAGCAGAATCTGCGAACTGGTAGGCCACGCGATTGTTGAGCCTCGTTTTATGAAGCCACGGTATTGGATCCCCGAAGTCCAAGAAGACTACTGTGAAGTTCAGGGTTTTGGTGAACACCAGGGGTTAAATTTGACGGGTGACCCTACCTGTCAAGGAATTTTTTTATGACGTTTTTATTTTTAAACTGTCCATCATATGACTTTTAAAATTTATTTGTACAAGTTTCATCTAATTTCAAATTGTACTTATAATTGTTCAAATTTTTCATTTTTTGTTGTACAATTCGGCTCAAGTCTCATTGATACACTTTGTTTTGAGACCTGCTGATCAAATTTTTCTGCAAATTTTCAAGATTGTTCAAATGTTCTGAGTTTTTTTGTTTAAAATGGAAATACTGATAAAATAGATGGGAAATATATATAGAAACAACAAAAAATAATATTATGAAGTGAAAAAATATATATTCATAATTACTTTCACATGAAAATAATGAATGTTAATATTGTTGCAATAAATTTGACAAAAATAATTCACTCACAGGCTTGCAATGATATAGTAATATTTATTTTTCAAGGAGATAAAGAAAAAAAAATAGAAAAAAAAAATATACCTAAGGGACATCATATCCAACGTGTTATCACAAAATCAGTACTAAGGGCTGCTACCTAGCAAGATCTCATGTAACTATTTCAACCAGACTTTAGACTAAGGATTAGCCTCCTTAGTCAGAGAGGGCTCTCTCACTGATTTTTGATAGGAAATATTAACAAGAAAAGATGGCTAACTCTTCAAACAGTTTATGAAAACAAGCTGGTTGGACAAATATCAAATTAGTCTTCATTGGGCTATGGAGTCTCACACATTCAGTAAACAAAAGCACAGTCATTTCATGGAAGTCAAGGCTCTTTACATCAGATGTTCAAACATACTTTACAATAAACCACAGCTTACCAAGCATACAGGAAGTCAGAGCATTAAACATGAATTCTGAGTGATTATGCTGTAACAACGCTGTAAAAGAACACTAAGAGAATAAACCACCATTACATTTGAACAATATGATCTATTGAGAATCTTGAGAAGAAACAACAACTGTTTTTCTATTACTGTAATAAGTCTTTTACATCAGCTAAAATAAAACTCTGTTTTTCATAAGTCTCCAACCCCTATTACATCCTAATCTGATCCCTTTATAGGAATCTATTCCTCCTCCTCTAGAATGGGCTCGAAGGCCCTATTAACTACTCCTACATGCTATTTAACTAATTCATTAATTACAAACATGCTGAGCTGTAATTACACAAAATCCTAATCAAACTAAAACACTAATTCCATTCTCCTCGTATGCTTGATTCTTCTTGGATCCTTGACAGCTGTCCTCCTTCAGTTAGGCTGAGATGGCTGAGCTAAAGATGCAAGGAACGCTGACTTTGGATACCTGTTAGCGCTGATGGCTCATTTATCATCAGAATCAAAACATCTATTTTTAAGGTCCCTGTCTCCTACCATCCTTCGAAAATTCAGCAACATGTCCCAGCTCTTTTAATAACCCCAAGTATGGAATGCTGCCATGTTTCTGATGTGCTGTAAGTGGTATTGATATACAGGTGTTTCTCTTCCTCAACTCCCGCTCACAGTATCACAATAGCTGCTGTGCGTTTAAAATCACCATCTACAGCAGTTTCGTAGCGCGCTACGAAACTGCTGTGTGATTTTTAAAAAACACAGTCTACCTCTCATTCAAACCAAACTTATCATTGTTTGCGTTGAAGCAGGTACATTTCGAGTGTGATTCTCACTAATGCAAGTAACAACAATGAGCCTGATATCTTTGTTTTGGTGCCTTAGAAGCTCTGGCTTTACCAACGCACTCAGGAATGGAATCACTGCATCCTGCATTATCTCAGAAAGTTACTGTTCCACCATAGATAACTGGTCATCCACTTTCTGACTACTCCTCATTCCAACAAATGAACAACAATTTGCAAGTAATCCTGTTTAGCTGCCAGGCTTCAATGTCAATAGCTTTTCCTAAAAAACTCAAACAGCATGCCCGGATTCCTCTGTTTTCTGGAGATACTTTGGCTGGAACATAGTTTACTAGTTTAGCATTAAGTCCCAGCTCTCTTTCCTCAGTCTTCCAACTCGATCTGAAACACCTACAAGCAAATCATCAAAGTTTTCCAAAGAGGATGAGGATGAAACATTTGTAAATTCATTGTTTGCTATGTCTAGCTCCTGAAAGAGGAACAATAGAAAATCTTTCTAGGAATATAGTTTTTCTTGGGCAAACTTATATTCTGCTTCTTGAGATTTTGTTTTTTTAGGCCATGAAGAGCTTGGTTAATTTTATTCTCAAATTTCAGAGCCGTGATATGAACCGGTGAATTAAGTAGACCCGAGGATCCATTTGTTTCTTCTGGAAGCAACCTCGATCTTCTCTGTAATATATCATGAACAAATGAACTTCCTTTCTGAGAAGTCACATCAGGTAGAGTATTTGCTGCTTGGAAGAGATCATAGGGTTGGGTACGAGTTGCAAATGAATCGCCAAATGGAGATTCACTTGTTTTGTTGTCTTGATCTCTAGGGTTTGCAAGAGATACAGGGTCAATATTTAGAGGCTCCACCTGATAGTTAACCTTTTGAATAGTATTGTCTTCATCAACTGTTATTGAATTTTGACGTGACTCTGCAATATCTGCCAGATTCATTCCAATGCGAAGCTTCTTTAGAGATAACTCTATATTATTCTACAGGCTTCTCCCCACAATCTGCCTTGTACCCTGTATGATACGTAAAGCCAGACACAAATTCTTCTCAACATCAGCTCGTACTTCTAGGGATTCAGATGCGAAGTAGAAATATTCCCAATTTCATCTCGGTAATAAACCGAATGTGCTTGAGGTGGCAGTCTTGCCACTAGACTCTTAAAAGATGATGCGCCTCTAGCATTTGGTCTTGATGGCTGTGGTTTGCACTTTAACTAGATAAGGAGAAAGAAAGTAGGCACTGTCACGATAAAGAACAAGCTGAATTTGTGCCTAAGGGATCTTCTTCACTGAATGTGTAAAGACTGAAAGCACTTCTATAGTTACAGTGTCACCCTTTTTAATGCCGTCACCAAAGAGCTTGAAAATAAAACTATACCACTAGGTGCGTCCTCTGATTGAGAAGGGCTCACTATAAGTGAAACAGAAACCTTATTTTTACCCTTTCCTTTACGGGCAGCTGCTTTCAGATACGCCAGATTTTCAACCTGGTCAGGAGGAAAGGCAAGAAAACTTCTGAAGTCGTGCCCAAACCAGTATTTTCAACCTTCAAGAATGTAACAACCCGTATAATGGGTGATGTCAAGTCAATCCGGCGTTCCACCTTTAGGAGCACCAATTCTGATGACGGTGCCGCCAGACATAGATGGCATAATGTCAAGAGCACTACACATGCAAACACTGAATGCTTGAGTTTTGACGGGATCACTCCACGAATCGCCATTACCATTGCTGATATCTGCATTTTCTCAATTTTATAACCTCCTCCTAAAGCAACTTCTCATTCCAGATATGCACAATAGGTCTCAAACACACTAACAGTTACCAGTTTGTATTTGGAGTAGTAATTCTGGATCATGCTGCGACAATCTGATCAAGGCGGAATTACCTTAAATAATATGAACACCTTTCTGGCAACGATAAGCTAATTTCGACCATGTGTCTCTGTCTTTTGTCGGTGGCAGAGCTAATGAACGAACAGCTAATATCGTTTGCCACATCTTCAACGTTTCGTTTGTCAAAACTCATGACTGACACGTACGCGATCCCACAATCATGTACACCTGAAGATGACATATGCACTTCCTTAGATTCAGGATCCAATGCCTTTGTCGTTGCAGAAATTGTCTTAGGAGTGAAAGCCTGTAGAAAACATGACTCTGGGCAATTTCAATTCGCTCCCGAGGATCATACATGATCTCATCCTGTAACTAGCTCATTTTCCCGCAATCACTGAAAATGATAACTGCGCCAGGCCACAGATATTGAACCAGAAAACACTAGTACACAGGTTTTGCAATGATAGATCATCACATACCACTCTGACATCTACTCTCTGGTTCCAAAATCCATGTTACTAACTAACACCAATTAAAATTCCCTTCATACTAGCGCAGATATTCCCTTACAATTCACTTTCATGTCTTCAATATGTGCATTAATAATGAACCAACGTGCTTAATAAGATTCACGACATTTTCACCTATATCAGTCATCTGTAAAGCAAATGCAGAGTTAGAGCAGGCTAATATTTTGCTCCCAACGAGCTGCCAACTGAACAACTGTTTGTGATGGACCAAAAAGGCTCTGGTGTGGCTCTAAACACTGCAGTGTCAATAGTAGTAAGCACCATTCGGGCAGGAACCTTATCATCACAATTTAGGTATATGAACCTTCTGCTGAAAGCTCAAGCCAATCCCCAATTTCGTAGCGCGCTACGAAACCGCCTAAACATGTAGCGCTGCGAAAACACCCTGTCTTTAAGCTAGGCTAAAAATTTTTTGGCTCCACAGCATTTTCAGTGATAACAGTGGCTCCACTTGGGATAGTGTGCCCTTGTGGTACACTAAGAACCTGCAGTTCCAGTGCCTTATCCATTTTGACAAACTGAAATTTGCTCGACAATCATCCCTGTAGGAGAAAGAAAGCTACATCTACTGAAAAAAGAAATGCTCAGTTAACCTTGAGCTTATTTGCAATTACCTCTACCTACCTACCCTAACCATTTCAACTTCTTTTCTGCTCAATCAATATGAAATTTCCAATGTAGCCAATCATTTGTCTTATCTGATATTTGATTTCTTTGACTGCATCGGAGTTCAGAGCCAATGTGATAGTGTGATGACCGCTGCCACTGAAATTGTCTCTGATCTTTGTAAGTAAACTGAAACACTGGAGAGTAAAACTCTTCCATGTAATCAGCTATAGGATCCCAGAACACATGAACAGCTTGATTCTTCTTGTAACCTTCAGGTTGTGCAAACTGATCTTCAACAACCATGTATAGCTCCTTAAACGTGAAAGAGAAAGGAAGTGGCACTCTCTCCTTGTGTTCTGTCATAGAAAGCTGCTGAAAATAATGATCATGATAACACTCTTCATTTTCAGGCCACTGATTCTCAACCACACAAGACCCCTCTGATGTGCTATCCACTTTTCTATTTGACAAGCTATCCAGCTGCTTTTCTGAATCATTCCAACAAACAATGGAATTTTCCTCACTATTATGATTACTATTTGGAGTAAGCTGCTGCAAGGAATTACAAAATTGAGCAAGCTTTTCCTCTGCCTGAGGGTCATAGAAAATTTCCTCCAATATTTCTTCTTGCTGAGTGCAATCAATTTCATCTCCATCATGATCTGAAACCTGACAAATCTGCTGCATCTCTACATCAATATCAAAGGATAAAACATGGTTTTCACAGGTAAACTCTTGCTGCTCTTCATGCTGTGCTTCATGGAATGTTATACCTTCTCCTTGGTGCTGAAAAACATTGTTATGAAGAGCCTCTAAAATTTCTTCATCTGTAAATTCATCATCACCATAACAATCCTCCAAGTACTGAATAAGATTTAAAGAATGCCTACAGCAATCTTTGAGCAGCAACAAAGAAGGATAACATTCTTTATACATTTCACAGAACACATCATGGAAATCAGCAAGAGAAGATAATGAACCATTTTCCAAACTTTTATACCAAGACCATGCTTCTCCTTCTAAAGTGGCCATAAACATCCTCATGAGACAATCTTCAGGGAAATGAACCTTAAGACTGCGTACATGCATGTGAAACCTAACCAAATGGAGAGCAGCATCATCCTTCTTTTCATCTTTGAATATTGGAAGATCATCTAACCAATCAACCTTTGGCATAGGATTTGGAAAACCAGGGATATGAGACCGATTCATAGGAGCATACCTGGCATTCATTCTTGCAGTGGAATCCATCTTGAAACTTCATCAAGCTACTGATCTTCTAGCAGTGGAGTCACCTTCTAATTTATTCTTTGATGTGTGGAGTCGCCAAGGTAGTTTTGCAGCCTCAAAATGATGCCTGAGCTCCTGCTACCTTCAGAAGTTCAGCCATTGATTTCGGGAATGAATAGACTTCAGACTCCCGGCAGACGCACCAAAATGTTATCACAAAATCAGTACTAAGGGATGCTACCTAGCAAGATCTCATGTAACTATTTCAACCAGACTTTAGACTAAGGATTAGCCTCCTTAGTCAGAGAGGGCTCTCTCACTGATTTTTGATAGGAAATATTAACAAGAAAAGATGGCTAACTCTTCAAACAGTTTATGAAAACAAGCTGGTTGGACAAATATCAAATTAGTCTTCATTGGGCTATGGAGTCTCACACATTCAGTAAACAAAAGCACAGTCATTTCATGGACGTCAAGGCTCTTTACATCAGATGTTCAAACATACTTTACAATAAACCACAGCTTACCAAGCATACAGGAAGTCAGAGCATTAAACATGAATTCTGAGTGATTATGCTGTAACAAGGCTGTAAAAGAACACTAAGAGAATAAACCACCATTACATTTGAACAATATGATCTATTGAGAATCTTGAGAAGAAACAACAACTGTTTTTCTATTACTGTAATAAGTCTTTTACATCAGCTAAAATAAAACTCTGTTTTTCATAAGTCTCCAACCCCTATTACATCCTAATCTGATCCCTTTATAGGAATCTATTCCTCCTCCTCTAGAATGGGCTCGAAGGCCCTATTAACTACTCCTACATGCTATTTAACTAATTCATTAATTACAAACATGCTGAGCTGTAATTACACAAAATCCTAATCAAACTAAAACACTAATTCCATTCTCCTCGTATGCTTGATTCTTCTTGGATCCTTGACAGCTGTCCTCCTTCAGTTAGGCTGAGATGGCTGAGCTAAAGATGCAAGGAACGCTGACTTTGGATACCTGTTAGCGCTGATGGCTCATTTATCATCAGAATCAAAACACCTATTTTTAAGGTCCCTGTCTCCTACCATCCTTCGAAAATTCAGCAACATGTCCCAGCTCTTTTAATAACCCCAAGTATGGAATGCTGCCATGTTTCTGATGTGCTGTAAGTGGTATTGATATACAGGTGTTTCTCTTCCTCAACTCCCGCTCACAGTATCACAATAGCTGCTGTGCGTTTAAAATCACCATCTACAGCAGTTTCATAGCGCGCTACGAAACTGCTGTGTGATTTTTAAAAAACACAGTCTACCTCTCATTCAAACCAAACTTATCATTGTTTGCGTTGAAGCAGGTACATTTCGAGTGTGATTCTCACTAATGCAAGTAACAACAATGAGCCTGATATCTTTGTTTTGGTGCCTTAGAAGCTCTGGCTTTACCAACGCACTCAGGAATGGAATCACTGCATCCTGCATTATCTCAGAAAGTTACTGTTCCACCATAGATAACTGGTCCTCCACTTTCTGACTACTCCTCATTCCAACAAATGAACAACAATTTGCAAGTAATCCTGTTTAGCTGCCAGGCTTCAATGTCAATAGCTTTTCCTAAAAAACTCAAACAGCATGCCCGGATTCCTCTGTTTTCTGGAGATACTTTGGCTGGAACATAGTTTACTAGTTTAGCATTAAGTCCCAGCTCTCTTTCCTCAGTCTTCCAACTCGATCTGAAACACCTACAAGCAAATCATCAAAGTTTTCCAAAGAGGATGAGGATGAAACATTTGTAAATTCATTGCTTTCTATGTGTAGCTCCTGAAAGAGGAACAATAGAAAATCTTTCTAGGAATATAGTTTTTCTTGGGCAAACTTATATTCTGCTTCTTGAGATTTTGTTTTTTTAGGCCATGAAGAGCTTGGTTAATTTTATTCTCAAATTTCAGAGCCGTGATATGAACCAGTGAATTAAGTAGACCCGAGGATCCATTTGTTTCTTCTGGAAGCAACCTCGATCTTCTCTGTAATATATCATGAACAAATGAACTTCCTTTCTGAGAAGTCACATCAGGTAGAGTATTTGCTGCTTGGAAGAGATCATAGGGTTGGGTACGAGTTGCAAATGAATCGCCAAATGGAGATTCACTTGTTTTGTTGTCTTGATCTCTAGGGTTTGCAAGAGATACAGGGTCAATATTTAGAGGCTCCACCTGATAGTTAACCTTTTGAATAGTATTGTCTTCATCAACTGTTATTGAATTTTGACGTGACTTTGCAATATCTGCCAGATTCATTCCAATGCGAAGCTTCTTTAGAGATAACTCTATATTATTCTACAGGCTTCTCCCCACAATCTGCCTTGTACCCTGTATGATACGTAAAGCCAGACACAAATTCTTCTCAACATCAGCTCGTACTTCCAGGGATTCAGATGCGAAGTAGAAATATTCCCAATTTCATCTCGGTAATAAACCGAATGTGCTTGAGGTGGCAGTCTTGCCACTAGACTCTTAAAAGATGATGCGCCTCTAGCATTTGGTCTTGATGGCTGTGGTTTGCACTTTAACTAGATAAGGAGAAAGAAAGTAGGCACTGTCACGATAAAGAACAAGCTGAATTTGTGCCTAAGGGATCTTCTTCACTGAATGTGTAAAGACTGAAAGCACTTCTATAGTTACAGTGTCACCCTTTTTAATGTCGTCACCAAAGAGCTTGAAAATAAAACTATACCACCAGGTGCGTCCTCTGATTGAGAAGGGCTCACTATAAGTGAAACAGAAACCTTATTTTTACCCTTTCCTTTACAGGCAGCTGCTTTCAGATACGCCAGATTTTCAACCTGGTCAGGAGGAAAGGCAAGAAAACTTCTGAAGTCGTGCCCAAACCAGTATTTTCAACCTTCAAGAATGTAACAACCCGTATAATGGGTGATGTCAAGTCAATCCGGCGTTCCACCTTTAGGAGCACCAATTCTGATGACGGTGCCGCCAGACATAGATGGCATAATGTCAAGAGCACTACACATGCAAACACTGAATGCTTGAGTTTTGACGGGATCACTCCACGAATCGCCATTACCATTGCTGATATCTGCATTTTCTCAATTTTATAACCTCCTCCCAAAGCAACTTCTCGTTCCAGATATGCACAATAGGTCTCAAACACACTAACAGTTACCAGTTTGTATTTGGAGTAGTAATTCTGGATCATGCTGCGACAATCTGATCAAGGCGGAATTACCTTAAATAATATGAACACCTTTCTGGCAACGATAAGCTAATTTCGACCATGTGTCTCTGTCTTTTGTCGGTGGCAGAGCTAATGAACGAACAGCTAATATCGTTTGCCACATCTTCAACGTTTCGTTTGTCAAAACTCATGACTGACACGTACGCGATCCCACAATCATGTACACCTGAAGATGACATATGCACTTCCTTAGATTCAGGATCCAATGCCTTTGTCGTTGCAGAAATTGTCTTAGGAGTGAAAGCCTGTAGAAAACATGACTCTGGGCAATTTCAATTCGCTCCCGAGGATCATACATGATCTCATCCTGTAACTAGCTCATTTTCCCGCAATCACTGAAAATGATAACTGCGCCAGGCCACAGATATCGAACCAGAAAACACTAGTACACAGGTTTTGCAATGATAGATCATCACATACCACTCTGACATCTACTCTCTGGTTCCAAAATCCATGTTACTAACTAACACCAATTAAAATTCCCTTCATACTAGCGCAGATATTCCCTTACAATTCACTTTCATGTCTTCAATATGTGCATTAATAATGAACCAACGTGCTTAATAAGATTCACGACATTTTCACCTATATCAGTCATCTGTAAAGCAAATGCAGAGTTAGAGCAGGCTAATATTTTGCTCCCAACGAGCTGCCAACTGAACAACTGTTTGTGATGGACCAAAAAGGCTCTGGTGTGGCTCTAAACACTGCAGTGTCAATAGTAGTAAGCACCATTCGGGCAGGAACCTTATCATCACAATTTAGGTATATGAACCTTCTGCTGAAAGCTCAAGCCAATCCCCAATTTCGTAGCGCGCTACGAAACCGCCTAAACATGTAGCGCTGCGAAAACACCCTGTCTTTAAGCTAGGCTAAAAAAATTTTGGCTCCACAACATTTTCAGTGATAACACAACGTGTGAGTTGATTTGAATCCCGATGCTGAGGTGCAATGATATATAATATTTAATTTCAAGAAGAAGAAAAAAACAAATACCTAAGGGACTTCATATCCACCGTGTGATTTGATTCAAGTCTTGATTCCTTTTTTTTCACAGATTCCAAGCATATTCACCCTCCAAGGTCCAACCTCTCTAACTTTTAACAATTTCACATAACCTGAAACAGAAAAATTAAAAGATCAAGATCTCTTGCTACAATCATACCATTTAATTAAAAAAACAGTCGGCTAATAAACACAAAGAAGTGCAATGATATAATAATATTTAATTTTCAAGAAGAGAAAAAAAAATGCACTGAGAGTAAAGCGAAGCCATGAAAAAAACAAATACCTAAGTGTCTTCATGTCCATATCCAACGTGTGAGTTGATTCAAATCCAAATGCTCCACTATTTTCACATATTCCAATCCTATTCACCCTCCAACCGCTCTGATTTTTATTAATTTCACATACACAACACAAATAACAATTTCACACACACAACACGCATAAGACATATAACATGAACAGAGAAACAACGAGACAACACAACACATTGGAAGCGCTTCCAGAACACACGAACACACACAAAAACCAGAACAGAGACAGAGGAGCCGAAGGAGAATAAGCAGAGCTGTATGTAGGTTCAGAGACATCTCTTCTCTTTCTACTCTCATTTCCAACAACCCTAGAACTTTCGTTCTTAAAAGTTCCAAATGATCTTCAATCTTTCAATCTCAATCCAGCACCATATGCTATTTTTCCAGAGACAGATCACCTGTAATAATAAAATAAATATTCAAATTACACCGTGAAGAAACTAAATGAAAAAACGTTAAAAATAAATCAATTACACCTTTAGGAAATTAAATGAAAAAACAATGACATATGAACTGATATCTATTGTCCAGTAAATTTAATTCAGTCTAATTAATTTAATTCAGATTAATATAAATAATTAATTAAAGTGAGAAATCTAAAAATTTCAGAATCAGCATACAATTATAGGAACAAATGATCTATCGCCGTACCATAACCATAAATGTTAGCACCAAGGAATCAGAAATGGAAAAGAAAGAAACGAAAATATTAGATTATATGACAGCACAACTCGCTTCCTCCATTAGATCAAACAACATACATCCCACTCACAGCAGTGAAGAAGAAAAAACGCATTTCCTTACCCCAACAAATTATATTGTAAAGAATTTGGTCAAAATAACTCCTCTGCTTCGGAAATATTTTCTCAAATCTTCCGCTCTGATTTCACACTGGATATTTGACATGGATTCCTCATCCGCCCCTCCGTCTTCTACTGCATTTTCTTACATTTCCGGCGGAAAATTCAAAACCCCAACCAGCTTCTTCACCATGGGAGAAAGCAAAGAGAGGTAGAATCGAACCACCACACCAGTAACCGAGGCCACCACACCATTAAATCCGGAAGTCGGGAGACCATCCAGAGGCTTCATTGGAAAATCTCATCAGAAATTCACCCTTAACATAGCTATCCAGTACAAATTTAACACAAAAAACTTCTTTCGTGGTTACCCCCTTGTATCAGAGACAGGGCAGCTGAGCTTCTCACCTTTCATTCATCGTTGCCCTCTCACCTCGTTCATCGTTGCGCTCTCACCTCGAAGGATGAAAGATGTGAAATCGAGAAGCGCTGGAATGGTCCTGCCACAAAAATCCCAGAGTGAAGCTGGGGCACAAATCGGTACAAAATGCAAGATGATATTTAACGTCTCTATTAAAAATGCACCATATATCGTGCGGATAGATACAACTGACAGGTACGATTAGACAGCTCCGTTCTGTTTTTAACACGGATCGTGCAAAACGCATTAACCAGAACCAGAACGGCCCGAAGGACCATTGCTTTTGGGTTAATTGTCGCCGGCCCACAGGTATACCGTATGACATATATAAAAAAAATTTAAACTTTTAATTTTTAAACATGCCTGTCAATATGACGTTTTTGGAAATTAATGGCAAGTTGCCTATGACGTGGAAATTTAAAACTCAAACGTATTTTACGGGTAAAAAAGAGAAATACGTCCATACGGGCGTCAAATTTAACCCCTGGTGAACACCACGACACCGCAACAATTCAGTGCTCAGGTCTTTACACTCCCCATCAACATGTCAGAAACGTAGCAGAAGCTGCGGGTCTGAGTGCCAGGAGCTTGCATTTTTAGTTCTTCACCTCTGAGCACTTCTGCAACGAAATTGCTAACAACACGTCCATCATCAATGTTCATGCGAGGACCATAAGTATTGAAAATTCGAGCAATGCGAATCTCTAAATCATGTTGTCTGTGATAGTCAAACATTAATGTTTCTGCGACACGCTTTCCTTCATCATAGCAACTTCTTACTCCAATAGGGTTAACATTACCCCAATATTCCTCCTTTTGTGGATGCTCAAGAGGGTCACTGGCAAGTCCCAACATATTCAATGTGCCAATCGCGTTAGTCTTTATATTATATTTATAGAATATAAGTGATGCTGGGCACGCCAAATGATAGATCTGATCCACTTCTACCAACAGGGTCTCAGTCACATCATGCCGAATGAGTTCAAAATTTGGATGCCCAATCCATTTCCTAAGGTTATCTTTTGATCCGAGGAAGAAGTTGTCAGCAACAATCACCTCACCGTTGCCAGATTCCATCAATCGATCTACCAAATGAGATCCAATGAAGCCAACTCCCCCTGTCACTAGAATTCGCAGATTTGCCTATGAGAATTTCGAGTAACATAAGGGCGAGGGAGTTGGAGGAGGCCTACGAACCGTCTGATAACTAGCATTGGTAGTAGCTCCATTTGATGAATCAGCGGCAGTCATCGTCAAGCACTCTCGTCTTCTATAGCACTAATCCTCCGATCCACCAGTGTAATCCAAAGATCTTGCGAGGCCCTTAGAGCTATTATATATCAGATTTGAGGGAGGAATGAACCCCAACAGATCTCCACACCAGTGCTATGGTCTAGGTCTGAGGTATTGAATCTATGTTGATGTAGACGAAGTTGAAGATAGCATCCCAAATTGGGTCCTAGATTTAGATCTTTGTGCAGCTCGCGGTAGTGGATTTCTCTTTGATCGAGACTTTCTTGATTTCCTCTGTAAGAATGTCTACCCGTCTACTTCTGGTCCATGTTCTAGGAAGTGATACCTTTTATTTTCCTGTTTATGCCATACACGTAATTTGCAGCCCTGAGACTCTTTCTGTTCATTAGCAGTTTTCGGAACATATTTACACACTTTTAACAGCTTCCACTCGTGAATGAGAAAATCCATAACGCTTGACGTTAGCAAGACTCGATAAATACCTTCGCTTCAGCAGAGCATCACTGACGAAAACTGCCACTTATGTTAGCTAATGGGTTGAAGCCCATTTGCGATACAAACATAAAATTTCCATCCAATGTATCATCGTGACAACCAAATAACGAGCCACCTAGTTATTCTTAATCCTGAAAATCACAAACAAAAAACACTGCCACATAGACTAGCGCCTCTTCTTCTGTCAACTGGGTGCTTGGAAGACGCTTTTGAGATCGCTTGATCGCATGCCACAGTCTCCAGCACGTTCTAAGCTTTCTGATCCACATTGGCCCCAACCAGACAACCATCCATGGAAAAACACTGATCCGCGAGCTCTCCCTAACTCATGCTGCCTTCCAACTTCCTGATCTAGGCATCCACGCCATCACTGACAGAGGCGCAACATGCCGGCTTAGATCTGGCCGCGGTTAGAAGCTTCATGCCTCTTCAAAGCCACGTATCACTATTCATAGGTCAAAATCCCACGTAGATCAGTGAGCCTCAACACCTATGCTCAGATCTACAGCAACAAGACATGCAAACATCCACTATGCAGATCCACACTTTCAGATCTACACCAGCACCAACGCTGTCACCCTCATGAACAACACTAAGCCCTTCAATGCTCAGACAAACTTCAAGCGACCTCATTCAACCAACATGCAATACTCCATATCACCAGCATGCAATCTTTCACAGTGGGCTACCTTGACTCTGAGAATTTTGTTCGATGGACAAACTTAAAAAAACTAAAACAAAATATTCTCTCTTATTTCTCTCAGCCTGGGACCCACAAGGGGCCAACTCTCAGGGCTCTGATACGGTGATAAAATATGTGAATCCAGATTGGTTTATTAATCAAATGTAATTACATATATACAAGAAGTGTTGTCTCAAGATAGGTAGGCTATCTTGGACACATAATCGGTTGGTTGAGGGAATATCTCAACCACACACCATTGTAGGAAATAGATCCTAATTACTTGGAACATACTCCTTTATTTAGTAAGAATCACAACTAGAGACAAGTAGGAATTAGATATTCCAACAATAACTTGGGAGCTAGAAACACCTAATAGGGCTATTCATCTAATCATCCTTGACATAGGGAAATAACTTGTTTACTAGATTCTAGAATGAGCTAGAATCTCAATCTAGTTAGATATTTGAAGGTGAGCTTTGTGTGAAGTATTATTGTGCCCCCAACATTAAATATGGTCCACTATGATGCACATATGGTTATTATACCCAATGATTATTGATTTTCACTTGATCTTGAGAGGGTTTCATCAGGGGGTTTCATTACAATAGTAGATACCTCTTGAGATCATTGCCCTACTTTCTTAGTATCATTCCCAAGGCCATTTTATCCATTCCAGAGAGTATGAACTTGTTGATGCAACATTTCCTATCTAGAGCAGAGCATATGGCTACTTGATGACCCCACATGATGCTTGAAAATTTGAGGTACCCCTAGATGCTAAAATATGGAGCTCATAAAGCATGGTGTTTAAGATCTCAATGATGTGCTCAGTGGACCCATGATGTGTTGAAGAATCTAGGGCAAACATAAATTAGGGTGATTCTTCTTGACATGATTCAACTTGTCCTGACGATGAACCACACTAGTTGGTTCGAAACGCGTCGACAAATGTTTGTCTACATGTTATTTACGCCGAAGTTATTCTTTCAATGATAACAATTTGTGAAGTGTTTTTACAATTTATCTTAGCATGATCTTCTTTTCATTATTAGTATGCGTGATTACTTCATCAAACTGCTCCAAAAACAAAGAGACGAGAACACAAGAGATTAGGCTCTCTGCCAGGGCTAAAGCCTCTCCCTCTTGGAGAGGAAAATCCGCACAAATTTCTTCTTATAGAAATTCCAATTGACGAATACCAAGACCCTTACCCTTGACACATTCTGCCTCTCCAAGACCAAGACATTGATCCTCTTCTTCGTCACTGTTGGGATCATCATTTTTGCTGCACCTCTGAGATCAACTCTACTGCATCACCAAGAAATTCATTATTGTTGCAATATCATTGAGAATTGCTACACCATGACTGCTCCTTGATATTATCACTGAGATAATCTCTGCACCTTCTTTGAGATCATGAAGAACATGACTACACTTCACTGAAGGTTGAGATTACTATGAAATCACAATCCTTGTCACTTATCCTTTCCGAGACTGACCCTTCTTAACTTGGTGATCACTGCGTCTTCCATTATGCTGAGGCTGTAATAATCATGTTATTACTGCTTATGGTCCTTGTCATTATGACTGCATCTGAGATATGCATTGATATTGAGATCACTAGGAGGCAAATTTGAATATTGTGTTATCCATTAAGACTGTATGTCTCCTTTCTCAGGTATGTCAAGAATCACTGTTATCACCAAAACTCATTTCATCAACATGGTTATGCTGAGACAATATGCCAATATAGTAGTTGAGAGTATATGTATGTCGAGAATGTATTTCTTCTTCCAAAGGCATGTCGAGTACATATAGATAGGTCCACCGATTTTGTGACACTGAGATCATTGCCTTTCATCGAGACTACAGAGAGGACTTCACTGTCATCAAGATTGTGACTTACTGTCCATTTGAATCCTTGTCTGCCTGCAGTGACATCTTGTCTGAGATCATGCTAATATAGGTACAGGGATATGTCCGAGGCTACTTCTGCCTATACCCATACGAAGTATTATACCTGTAACCCATCTGAGGTCTGAGCCACACCTTCCTACACCCTATACCCATCGAAATCTTAGAGGAGATTTGCGAGATCTTAGCATAGAATTTGCGAATACCCTAGATGGGTATTTATAGTTGTTTGTGCTCCTATTTTGAGCCGACGTGAACTTGTGAACCGACATGTCTTTCATTTGCGCCGACATGTCATTTAAACATATTTAATTCAATATTTAAAGTCGATAATGATGAACTCTTATTCGTTTTTCTTGCAAACTTCTTGTGTTTGCTAATGGAGGATTGATCTTGGTCTTGGAGGGTTTCTACACACTTGTATACATTTCCATAGGCTCATGAAGAACTTATTTACATATGACATGACTCTTTGACATATAAATAAAATCCTAAAGACATCAAGAAGAAGTATTTGACCTAATGACACTTCTTGCTCATAAAACCCATGTAGCAAGATATACACAAATAATTTATTCTCTTTATTACATCATTTACAAATATCATGTCACTATGAAGACCAAACCTAGTTACGCTTTCTTCAACACTCCTTCTAAACTAGGGAGGTATTCATAATGGTACTTGGCCATTCTAAATTTGAAGAATTTCTCATAAGAAGAACTGGATTTGCAATCCATCTATTATGCATCATTTCAACCACCAGTGTTTCATATAGCAAGGCCTTGATTAACAACTATATCTCTTACTTAAATCAGAGAACACAATGTGGGTGAGACCAATGACAAGATCACACTCAAAGAAAGTTTCAATTTGCAAGTCAATGCTAGAGCCAACAAGAACAAACCTACAATGGCCTACATGGGAAAACAATCTAAATACTAGACAAAGGAAATAAGACTTTAGAGGTCACAGAACTTATATTTCTTCATGACCCAAAAAATAAAAAATAAATCACAAATACTAACCATACCACCTAAAATGAAATCTACAATGTCACGAAAAATAAAAGAACCACTAATAACTACTAGAATTAATTGAACCAAACATGCAATGTTTACCTAGTAAACTAGAATTGTAAATAAACTAAGAGATATCACAAATAAAATGCCCACTCCACTAAATCTGCAACATATCTAATCAAGTAAAAATAGAGGATGATAGATCTAGAGCCCTCTTAGGAGAGCTTGTATCAAACCTTACTAAAAATGCAATCAATAGGAAGCCATCACTCCCAAACATTACATAACAAGGGCACCTAATCACTACAAGGAGTACTCCTAGGGAGTGACCAGATACAACAGTCGCTCTATAAATCACTTATAAGGAGTGATCAATCTCCAAGACCAAGACTAAAATATGAAATAACTCATATCTAACCAAACAAGAAAAATAATCCTATAACAAGCCCACATAACGTCAAAATCAATAGAAACTGGCTCAACAGTGAGTAGAAATAGGAAATCAACACCTAGGAATGAGAAAATAAAAACTAGGGGAAGTTCCCTAGTGGAGTTGTTGGTTCCATTAGCTCAAGTTTCAATTACAATAAGGAAATATTTCTCCAAGAATCTCACCTCCAAATCCATTAGACAATGTGTGAAAAAATCCAAATGAACTCTCAAAAGCTAATGCAACCATATGTCATTAATCTCATCAAGGACAAGAAATGCTTACCTATATCCTGCGCAGGTTGTTGAAGTTTGCTAACCCTATAAAAGCATTAGAGTCTCTAATTTACTCTGAAATTCCTACTCCAAGATTCCTGATCCAATGCCCTATACACATGCACCACCAAACAAGAATATGTTTTCCTCCATGGAAGGCATGTTAGCATGCACTAGAAATAATCAAACCATATTCATATACAAAAGAATATGAGATGTGCAAGAGATAGTTCACAATTACTTTCATTAATCAAAATGGAAAAATTACATTATACCTTGGTTTACCAATGCACATTTCTCCAATTCTTAGCACTACTCTTCCCTCAATTCACTAGAAGACTGCCCTTATCTCACATGCAAGAGACGTTATGGTATAAATCCACTAGAATCATTGAGTTATACTTTTTATATGACTCCCTTCTCCTCTTGACAGTGTCTCTATATATAGGATTTTTCTGAACTCAGAAGGATGTATCTAGACACCTAGGGGCATGAGAAGTTAGGAAACTTCTCTAATAATTGATTTCCAACCAACTTAGTAAAAAGTGGGCCAACTTAGAAAATTTACCTCCATTGCTCCCATGTGGAAGGCATGTAGGGTACTCAGGTGTCAGTTTGTCATGCTATAATGGATCGATGGGTTATAGGATGAGACTCTTGTGGGAGAAATGGGCTAGTAAAAGAGAAAAATAAAGGAGGGGAGGGACGCATTCAAGCCAAAAATTTAGGAGGTCGAGCTAGGGTTCCTCTATTTGACATAAGGTGGGAAAATTTAGCTATATAATTTTAAAGAAAAATAAAGAAACATATTTTTTTTGGATTATCCCCTTACATGTTTACTAAAATTCCTAGTGTATACACTAGTTGGATGCAATATTAAATTCCACATGCAACGAGTACCCACTCTGCATACTTCTGACACTCGCATAAAAAAAAATGAAAATAAATTAATTAAGCATGTTCATTTTCAAATTTTTTCAAGCGGGTCTACTCAGAAGTATGAAAAGTGGGTACTCATTAGATGTGGAATTTAATTCCACATATAATGGGTGTCTACACTTAAAATTTGAGTATACCTATAAGGAGATAAGCTAAAAATACAACAAATAAAAAAGTTGTTTTCTTCTTTTCTCTCCAAAATATTTAACCCTGGGGATGATATCATCATCTTGAATCCTATTGGTTACTTAAAGTTAATTTCTCTAGTACATTTTTTGTTTTGAGGCCTATTTTTTACCTCAAAATTCCCTTAATGAGTAGACCTAGTGAAAGTAAAAATAACTAGCAAACATTGTGAAGAAGAGAGTAGACTTAGGGAAGTAGGTTGGTGCCTATGAATATTTGTGGTAGTGAAGATTAGTTTCTCCTATTGGTTGGTGCCTATAAAGAATGATACAAGATTAGTGTCTCCTGTAGAATTATTCCTACAAATAACAAAGGAGATTGGTGTCTCATATAGGGTGTTTCCTACAAAGTAGAAGAAGGGATTGGTTTCTCCTACAGATTGGTGCCTATAGAGAAACATAACAAAGCAGCAAAAGGGATTGGTGTCTCTTGTATGTTGGTGTCTACAAATTGATGTAATAGTAGATTGGTGCCTACAATATCTTTCATATAAATAATTTTTTGGTTTTCTCCCATAAGGGTTTCCACGTATATCTCATGTTACCTGTTCAATTTATGAGGTTAATGTTTTATGATATTTGAATGGCATTACATAAGTAAAAATGATCATTATACGGATTCAACCCCCTCTTAGTGTAATTTTTAAATCCAACAATTGGTATCAAAGTAGGTTCCTTCAGAAGCATTTTAACCATCGGAAGGTAAATCTTAGAGGGAAAAATGGCTATCAAGGATAACAAAACCCCTGCCTTTGATTGAAAAAATTACACTTTTTGGAAGATAAGGATGAGAGAACATCTAATGTCTCTTGGTGCTAATGTATGGCATTATATGGTAGAAGGCCATAAATTTCCAGCAATTCCTTTCGTAGATGCATATGATACAAAAGGTTTACGTAAATAAATCCAAAGAAACAGATGCCATCCAAAGTGATCTTTCTAATTGGTATTTGTCAAGGTAATGCATTGTGACTCTACCAAACAAGTTCGGTACAAGTTTCAAATAATCTATATGAGAGATTAAATTCTCATTGCATATGAAACGAAGATAGAAAAGTCGGCGCAAAAATAAACAACCCCCAAATATTTAAAGCAGATGGGAGAATTTAAAGCTTGTTGGTAGGCTCTAGTATTGTAGCAATAATGCTACAACTCCTGGAGCTTCCTATCTCTAATTTTATCAACCCGGTAGTTCGTACAAACTTGGAAGCGACGGTGCTGTATGCACAAGTACTAGCTCTTGTCGCAGCTGTCACTTGGTCAGCTGGCACAAGTCCGCTAGGGCTCAAGCCAACTTCTATATGCTCACAGAAGAAGCTTTATGAATGATGGACGAAAGCTAACTCAAAGGAGACTAGTCTATTGGCAGAAAGAAACTGAAAGCCAACAAAGCATGAAAACCCTAGTAAACCCTAATTTGACTACCTAGACCCTTACAATGCAAAACTGTGAATGAAACTACTACCAATCATGCCATTACTTGTAGTGAGCTGAAATACATGCATCTAAGCTACTTGCATATGAAAAGACATGTTTTTGTATTTTTTCATTAAGTGGTTGGATTTATTGTGATGATGCTTTTGATTAGGGTTTGGTTGTGCAGGAGCGATTTGAATGGAAGGAAAGCATGGGCAAGGTCAGGATGGCTAAGGGAGGTCCCAGAGGGTCCCTAGCATCAGTCCACAGAAGTCTACCATGTTCGAATGCTCAGCAACCGAGTTTGCAGGCTTCTACAGGAAGTCTGCAGGGGATCCTACAGGAAACTCAGGGATTCTACAGGAAGTCTGTGCAATTCTACAGGATGTTTGACCGTGGAAGTTTTGGGAGATGGTGAAGTGTTGGAGTGGTGTGGGAGGATAGGTGAGATGGAGATGGAACTGGTGATGGCTCAGGAGCAGAGAAGTCAGATGGAGGAAGAGTGCATACAGTGGGTTGATGGCTGGAAGGATGGGATTAACAAAAGGTCAAAAAGATGAAGCTACGTGGCAGTGGATGAATTGGAGGGTAAACGAGCTAGACAGAGGCCGAGTAGGTGGATTGAGGAGAGGTTAAGAGGAAGAAGAAGGAAGTGGAATGATATGGAGCAGTGTAAATGAAACAAATGACTTATGCACCAAAAACGAGAATTCATTAACCTATGATACCTGTGCCATTAAACCTATGAACAACAATGTAAAACCAAGAAAAGAAACCGTGCATGGAATGAAGAATGTAGAAGTATGGTTCAATATCAAAAGTGCATGGATGGATCTTCAACGAAAATGTCTATGTTGCAGCTTGCATGGAAGTGAGAAGAACTGCGTTTCTTTTTGGTGGTTGATATGGACTGCACCCCAATCCCTAAGCAGAGATGGCAGTGAGCTCTAACAACCTTTTTCTGGAGCTCCAATAAATTATAACGATCCTCTTCTAACCTAAGCAACTGGAAGCAAATTCACCATAAACTAATCCTATTCAATCTCATGAAAAAGACTAAATTAACAGACTGTAAATTCGAATTGCATGTCAAAGTAAAGACTCAAAGTGCTGGAACGAAATGCAAATAACATTACAACACCGAGGAGATCTATTGCTCTCAGGTTGGGCCCTAACCTGAGAGCTATAGCTCCCTTAGAAACTCAGAATGAGATCAAAATCTGCCTGCCTTTATTCATAACCAAAAATCTGATGTCATGCCAAAACTGGCTTACAAAAAGAACAAACACCGAGCTGTAGCTCGTACTTCCAAATTACAAGAGCAATACAAAAGTTCAAAAAGCTTCTATCCAAGGCTACGGCCTCAGTATTTATGCAAAATGATAGTCCAACAGGTTTCCTTGATTTGTGGAGCTCGGCTGTCCAACTGAAGGTTAAACTGCTGATCCTGTAGAACAGTTGTAACTGTTGTTCCTGTAGAACAGTTGGCTGCCTCTAAGCTCGGTGGGGAGATTGGTTGGAGCTCGGAGCTATGGTGGGAATCACGAGGAAGGTCCCCAAGACTGTGGACATCCTCTCCTAAAAACCAGCAGTGCCACCTCACTGTCTCCTTGTCTCCTTTCTCGTGGTCTTTGCTCCCTTTTAATGCAAAAAACCTGAAATCATCATGTATTAGTCACGTAGATAGAATGCCTACCCTTCTTCCTACAAACAACACGAATAAACCAAGAAATGAATGCATAAGCAATAAAAAATGAATGGTTTGAGCAGAGCAAGTAGGCCAAATGAGCCCAAATTGTACCAAAAATTGGGGCTCATCATCACCCCCCAGCTAAACTATTTGCTCATCCTTGAGCAACTTAGTCCAAATCTTCATCCTTCATTGCTTTCACTGCTTCCCTTGCATCCCAAGGCTCTGTGGTAGTTTCTTCTCTGTGGATATGAAACCCTACTTTCTTGTTCACCTCTTCCCATTGTTGACTGTCATCTTCCTCTGTATTGCCTTCAGTCAGTCCTAGCAGTAGTGGTGGGCTGAGTTTAAGGCCAATCCAGCTGGCCTGGAGGCTTTGCATGGATTTCTTGTAAAGTTCAACCCTTGCCAAGGCTTCCCTCATCCGAATGGGGGTATGGTACTCTCGGATTTTCAAACTGTGTGCCAGGGTATTCCATCTGCGTGCACATGCTTGGGCAGCATTTTCTCCCAACAACCTTTCCATGTCTTCAAAGTGAGCTATGGCTTGGACCTGTTGGTCCATGAATCTCAAGGAAGCTGTGGGATCCGTAGCCAACTGTTGGTGGGTTGAGATGAGTGCCACCGGATCCTCTAGTTCTGGTCGAATGAATAGTGGCTCGCTCACTTCTCGGTTCATGACCGATTTTGCTTCAGCTGCTCTTTGATCCTCATGGTTTAACCATGAGGCGAACGCCATCAATTGCATATCCCCCAAGGCAATATTGGGATCCCAGGAGACTTCATTAGGCAAAGCCAAATTGTGGAGGTAAAACTCTGCTAATTTGGCTTTGTCCTCTGACGAACTAGTACTGCACAATTCAGAAAATTGTTGTGGGTTCTGGATATGTGAAATACCTCTTTGTGCCAAGGTGTTTATTTGGAACTGCAGCCATTGATCTTTTAAGAACAATCCATAGGATTTTGCAAGTGGTCTGCACTGAATTGCCTCCATGGCCCAACTGGCCATGCAGGCCAATTGTGCTTCCTTTTGTTGCAGCTGTTCTCTTAGGGCTTGCACTTCAATTTTTGTTTGTTGTTCTGCTTCCTGTAGAAGTGTCATTGGCTCTTCAAGGCTGGTGGTCAGCTCCTTTTTGCTTTGTTGTTCATTTGTGATGTCCTTGGAGGATGTTCCTGCCCCTGCCCTTAGTTCTTGTAGCTGCATCCTCAGCTTCTGATTTTCTTCCTGTAGAAGCACACGTTGGCAATTAGCCACATGTTTAGCCATGGTGAATTCACTCCTGACCTCCTTGAGTTGCTCTTGTAAAGGGCATATGTCCGCCACACCCTTTGATTTGGCGATCTGCATCCAGGTGTGGGAACAGACTCTTTCTTCCTCTAGTGCAAAAAATAGAGGCACAGTAAATTTCTGCGGTATGATTTTGCCCGCCTCTAAAAAGGTATAGTATGAATTCAGATTAGGCGAAGGGCTAGGTTCTGGTATATGTTCCCTTTCTATCTCTTCAGGGGGTTCTACCTCACCCTCCCTTGGTGGTGATGGGAGTCCTTCTCCTTCCTTCTTTTCCGTTTCTTGTAGCCGGGCCAGAGTATCCTGTAGAACATTTTCATCTTCCTGTAGCCGAGTTTTTTCGGACAACAGGTCTAACCTTTCTTGCCACGTATTTTTCTTTGGACTCCCCTTCTCGTAGGTGACTGTGATCCTGGAGGGTGACTTTTCCTTGGGAGAAGCAGGTGTATCTTCGATGACGATCGGGCTGCTGGATTGAGGCTGTGGTTTGCCCGTCTTTATCCTAACACTTCTTCGAGCTTTAAAGTATAGAGGGGTCTCCCTCTTCCTCTTTTCTTTTGGCTTAGGTGGCATGCTGAGGCCAGCTAATACAGCTGCTGCCTCCCGTGCCAGAATGTCCACCTTCTTCTCTTTGGGTTTCGCCTTTTCGGGGCTTCCTGTAGAAGCCTGTTTCTGCAATTTCGGGCTTCCTGTAGAAGCCTTTGTCTCTGTTTTCGGGCTTCCTGTAGAAGCCTGTTTCTCAATGATTTTCGGGCTTCCTGTAGAAGCCTTTGTCTTTGTTTTTGGGCTTCCTGTAGAAGCCTGTTTCTCAATGCTTTTCGGGCTTCCTGTAGAAGCCTTTGTCTTTGTTTTTGGGCTTCCTGTAGAAGCCTGTTTCTGCTTTCCTGTAGACACAGGTGTCTCCACCTCTGCTTGCTTGCCTGCCTGAGTTTTGCTTTTTGCTTTGGTTGCAGGTGCTGTTGAGGTACTTGGGCTGACGTGGACCACCTCAGCTTTGTCCATTCTGCTCTTCATCCTCTTTTCTCTTGCTGACAAGATAGGTGTGCCACCTTTTTCTTTGTCCTCCTTTTCCTCATGCTTCTTCCTTTGTTCTTTCTTCTGCACTGTGGTCGGGGTCTTTTGGCCTTCTTCCCTCTGTCCCTCGGCCACTGCTTCTTGTTCTTCACCGCTGGAGGAACCCGTTTCTTCGATCAACATTTTAATGTCCCCATCTTTTGTCAAATTCCAGAAGGATTCCCATGAGAGGGGAACCTTATCTGAATGCAGCGCATCCTCCACCAGAAGCTTGATCAACCCATGGTGGGCTATCTGATCTGGTATGCCCTCTTTTAGCTTTGTGGCACACTCCATTAGAGACTGCAATAGGAAATAAGGGATGCTCAGTTTTTGTTCTACAGGAAGATCAATTCGGTGCCTCAATTCAGTGAGCAGCCGAAAATGATATGCATACACGATGCTAAAAGGGCCTTCACAAGTGATATATTTCATGATTTGCAAACTGACTTCATTCCAAGGTGGCAACAGGCTCGTTCTTCGCACCCCATTTTTGTCCTCCGAGAATTCTTCCTCAGGTGGGAAGAATTCTTTCTTTGCCTGCTAGCTCAGCTTTCTTTCTTCCTTATCCCACGGCAAACCCATAGGAAGTTCTGTGATCCCACTGATATGTTGCGGGGTGAGCTTGAGGCTTAGACCTCTGAAGTTCACTGTGGCCAGTGTCTGGGATTTCAGCTTCAAAGCCTGCAAGAATTCTTCGGCCACTTTGCAGCTTATCACAAAAAGACATCCATTGTGCTCTGGTGAAGAGCTCTACCACTGCCGGGTTTTCCCTTAATTTGGTTGAATCAGTGGGTTCCCGTCTTATAAACCCACCCGACATGATGAACACGGTTGTTTTAATTAAAGGTGGCAAATGCGAAAGAGATTTGGTCTATTAAGACAGAGCATGCACATAATCCACAAAATTCAACACAGTCTACTTATACTGACATCCTGTAGAACGACAGCATAGGCACAGCAACCAACAATTTCACCAATATCTTTATGACCAAACTGTGGACGATGGTCTTGCCACTCTTACTAACCAGTTACATGAAGAGTTCAGGGTTACCTCTTTAATTTGCCACCTTTTTCCGTGAGGCACCCGCTTCCCTGTAGAAGACTGCGTTCCTGTAGGGACTGCGTTCCTGTAGAACTGCGTTCCTGTAGAAACTGTGTTCCTGTAGGAGCAGTGCGCAATTTTCGGGGAGGACTTTAGTTGGCCTGCGCGTGAGGTGTGCTTCACCGGTGTTCTGGTAGCCAAAAGCTCGGCGTATCAAAGTGCAGAGGAGATCAGAATAGCCACTCGAGTTTGAAGTGTGGTTGATAAATGCATGCGCATGATCTAGCCGATTAGATTTTGAATTGGCGCAATCCGTGGCGCGGGGGGTGAGCTGTCCCCGCCGGACCGTTGGGCGACATCATCCATCATTCGCCTGCGTATTCACTTGTTGCCGCATCCATTCCCACAGATCTGCCGCCGCCTTTTCCTGTTAAACTCTTGCTTCCGACGGGAGTGTTCTCACGTGCGTGCCGCTCATTCTCTTTGTCGTGGCCGCCACCCAAACATCCAATTACACCATAACTAGCCGACGTGGCCAGTCGACTGGCCATACGGCCGCTCAACCATTCACTTTTACGCCATGCAAACAATTCAAAGTAAAATTCATGCGATTTGATGGAAGGAAGGGTCGAGACACTTACCTGCGTGGCTGCACACGATTTTTCCAGTCTTTGGACGATGGTGAGTGGATCTACCTGCTGCATGCGAACTTACACAGACCCGGAGGCTCGTGGTTACAGGCTGCCGACGATGGAGTGGATGCTTGGGTTGCATGCGCCCACGTTTCATTGCAGATGGCGGTGCTGTGAATGGTATCCACTCTAGCAGGTTGAACTGTTACAGGATTCCCGCGAGGTGTCTCGTAACAGTTCTTCCTCCTTGGGTGCATGCTGCACGACAGAGGATCTGGCCTTTCAATCACGTTCCCTGAGCTTCTGATGCCTGTGGTATGAGATCTCAGCATTTGTTTATCTTCGAAAATGGCTTCTCCGCGAGAACTCATC
Source organism: Pinus tabuliformis (assembly GCA_031772625.1). Lineage (NCBI taxonomy): Eukaryota > Viridiplantae > Streptophyta > Pinopsida > Pinales > Pinaceae > Pinus > Pinus tabuliformis. Next base: position 353,294,394 of record CM062820.1, on the reverse strand, counting down.
GATCTGCTTTGTTGGTGCAGGGAACTCGGTTGCATGTCGACAAGGATGGTGGAGCAAGGTGACAGCAATGTGCAAGGGTGCCAACAGAGGCTTGCATGCATCCAAACCAATCCATAGTCGCTAAATCTCCTTTTAAGATGAATTCTGGGCCGTCCCAAACTTCTACAGGAAGTTTCCTGTAGAACACAAAGCTTCCTGTAGAAAGTTCGGGCTTCCTGTAGAAAGTCTGCACTTTCCTGTAGAAAATCCGCGTCTTCCTGTAGAAAGACTGCATCTTCCTGTAGAAAGACTGCATCTTCCTGTAGAAGACTCAAACCATGATAAAATTGCACATACCTTGAAAAAGCATGGGTACCCTTAGAGGAGGTGCTGGTGAGGTCTCTTGACAGCATGATAAGGACCCTTGGCTTTGAGTTGAAGGGCTTCCTCTCCTCCATAGAACATCTGCAACCTGCATGCAATTTTACCATATTTTTCTTATTGTTTTTTCTTTTTTTTTTCTCTTTTTTTTTTTGAAAGATGACAGGGGCGCCTCAAAGAGGTTTTCACCCGTGCCATCTGCCCTGAGCGCCTCAGAGAGGTTTTCACTCAAGGATCTTTTTCAAACCTTTTCTCTTTTTTTTGAAAGACAATAGGGGCGCCTCAATGAGGTTTTCACCCCTACCACCTATCTTGGGCGCCTCAGAGAGGTTTTCACCCAAGGATCTTTATTATTTTTTCTTCTTTTTTTTTTTTTCATATCCCTCAGGGTATGCCAGAAGCAGAGGCAGAACCCCTCTCTAGGACCAATACAGATTTCTCCATAGTTTTGATGAACTCTTGTCTTGAGAGAGGTCTCCTGTAGATCTTCAATCGATGCCCATTGACAAGCATGGGAATGGCTTCCTCATCAATGGTTCGAATGAGGACAGATCCATTGTCATGGCATTTCTCCACTGCATATGGTCCTAGCCATCTGGTTCTCAGCTTCCCCTTGAAATCTTTGTATCTGGAGTCATACAACAAAGCCCAATCTCCCAGCTGAAATTGCTTGTCATGGAGATGTTGGTCATGCCACACCTTTCTCTGAAGTTGAACCACTTCTGAGTGAAGGAGGGCCTGCATTCGGTGCTCATCCAGGCCATTCAGCTGCAGTAGCCTTTCTTGTTGTGCATGGCTGAGATCTAGGTCCAGCTGAGCTGCCATCCTCAAAGTGTTGTATTCAAACTCAATGGAAAACAAAGCTTTCTTCCCATAGACCAGCTCATACGGTGTAAAGCCGGTGGTGGTCTTCCAAGTGGTGTTGTAAGCCCATGTGGCTTCAACCAGGCGATCTGCCCAGTCCTTTCTGCTGTTGCTCACCACCTTAGTCAAGATCCCTTCTAATGCTCTATTGGTGACTTCCACCTGCCCATTTGCTTGAGGGTGATAAGGGGTGGAAGTCCTATGCTTGATCTTGTGATGAGCTAGTAGATCTTCAACCAGGTTGGAGGTGAACTGGCTCCCTTGATCGGTGACCAGCTCTCTTGGATAGCCAAACTTATAGAAGATGTTTTCTCTTAGGAACTCGGCCACCTTTTCTTCTGTTGCTGCTTTGATTGCTTTGGTCTCTGCCCACTTTGTCAAATAGTCAGTACACACAATGATGTAAGTCCTTTGCCTCGAAGAGGGGTTGACTGGGCCCACCAAGTCCATGCCCCACTTCTCAAATGGCTCAAGAGTCACTTGAGGTTAGAGAGGCATCTCATCCCTTTGGGTCGGTTTCCCCATTCTTTGGAATTGGTCACACTGACTGACATATCTTCTGACATCTTGATGAAGTGTGGGCCAATAGTAGCCTGCCTGCAGGATTTTGAAGGCAGTTCTCTTTGCTGCAAAATGTCCTCCACAAGGCCCATCATGACAAGTGAGGAGGATATCAAAGACTTCCTCCTCCCTTACACAACGCCTTAAGATCTGATCGAGGCCAAGCTTGAACAGATTGCCCCCGATCCAAGTAAATGAGGCACTTTTTCTGATGATTCTGCTCTTCTCTCTGGAAGATAGGTGTGGAGGGAACTGTGCTGAAACAAGATAGTTTGCTATATCAGCAAACCATGGAGAGAGTACTGAAATAGCAAACAGATGTTCATCGAGCATCTGGTCATCCACTGTTCCATCCTCATCTGCAGACAAATCCAATCTAGATAAAAAGTCAGCAACAACATTTTCTCTACCTGGTTTGTCAACAATAGTCAAATCAAACTGCTGCAATAAAAGTAACCATCTAATAATACGAGCATTCACATCTAGTTTATTCATTAAATATCTAATAGCAGCATGGTCAGTATGTACAAAGGTCTGGTAACCAGTAATATAATGTCAGAACTTGTTCAATGCATGGACCACAGCCAAGAATTCTTTCTCAGTTACAGTGTAATTCAGCTCAGCTTTGGACAAGTTTTTGCTAACAAAGTAAATGGCATATGGAAGTTTTTGCTCAACTTGTCCTAAAGCCGCACCTATGGCTTTGTTCGAGGCATCGGTGTGGATGTGGAAAGGTAGGGCCCAGTTTGGACCTCTCAGGATTGGGGCTGACACCAACTTTTCCTTCAATTCATTTAAAGCCCTCTGACAATCGTCAGTCCAATTAAACTCCACATCTTTTGCCAACAGGCCAAACAATGGCGAGGCTAGCTTGCTGAAATCTTTAATGAATCTCCGGTAGTATCCTGCTAATCCCAAGAAACTCCGAACATCCCTTACCTTTTGAGGAGGTGGAACCCTCTTGATGAGAGCAATTTTGTTAGGATCCACCTGCAACCCTTGGCAAGAAATGGTATGGCCTAGCACGGTCCCTTCAGTCATTAGGAATTCACATTTTTCAGGACTAAGGGACAAGTTCATCTCGGTGCATTTGGTTAGGACTTTTCCCAGGTTGGACAATGCTTCCTGGAAGTTGGCCCCATAAGGAGTAAAGTCATCCATATAGATTTCTACCGCATCATGGACCAGCTCCGAGAAGATGCTCAAGACAGCTCTCTGGAAGGTAGCAGGAGCATTGCATAGCCCAAAGGGAAGGACTCAGTAGGCAAAGGTACCCCAAGGACAAGTGAAGGTGGTCTTATCTTGGTCTTCCGGGCTGATTTGGATTTGGTTGTACCCGCTAAACCCATCCAGGAAAGAGAAGAACTTCTTTCCTGCCAGTCCATCCAACACTTGATCTATGAAAGGTAGAGGGAAATGGTCCTTCTTGGTAGCTTTGTTCAGTTCTCGGTAGTCCACACAGATTCTCCATTTCCCATTTTTCTTGGGAACCAACACTAGAGGGGACACCCATTCACTATCTGAGATGGGGTAGATGAACCCAACATCCAACAGTTTTTGCAATTCTTCCTTGACAATGTCCTTAAGGGTTGGATTCATTCTCCTCTGAGGTTGCCTAACCGGTTTACAATCCTCTTTGATGTATATATGATGGGTACAGACCGAAGGATGGACTCCTTTCATTTCCTTATAGCTCCAAGCAAAAGCATCTAGGTGGTTGGCCAACAGACTACACAGCTCCTTTTCCTGGGAAGGAGATAGGGAGGAGCTGATCTTCAATGCTTTCTCAGGGCCGAACTCCACATTCTTGACTCTGGGAGTAACAGGGTTGGTTGTACAAAGATCCACTAAGGTGCTGGCTTGGGCATCCTCCACCAATTTCTCTAAGGGTAATGCACTGGAAGGTGGATTCTGGATCAAGGTCTCGATCAAGTCATCCTCGGTTGGGGGGTCTCTTCTAGTGGTATCTAAGGTGCACAGAGGTGTTGAGTACACCTCGTCTTCCTCTCCTTCTTCCAACCAGAGTGGTAAGTCATGCTCTAAGGAGGGTTGGGCAGGAGGGTATAGGACTAGCTGCTTGGACATGGGACCATTTTTGATGGTCATGTTTCCTGCATGACAACTTATGTAAGCATCTGCAGTAGCTAACCAAGGCCTTCCCAAAATGAGAGGATATCCAGTAAGCTTGGCCTTTGGTTGCAGAACCAGGAAGTCTGCAGGGTATTCCCAAGAGTCAATAGAGACCAAGACATCCTCCACAATCCCTTCGGGAGTCACGGTGGAGCGATCTGCTAATTGCAGTACTGTCGAGGTCTTCCTTAAGGAACCCTGAAGATTAAGCTTAAGCATGGTATCCCTAGTCATCACATTAATGGCAGCCCCCAGATCAATCAAGGTGTGAGGTATAATGGTGCCATTGATGTGAACATCTACTACAGGACTTCCAGGATCTAGGTACTTTGGGCAGATGACTTGTCCTAACATAAGGTCAGACAGTTGTCCTATGACATTGATAGTTGAGGCATCTTTCTTCCGTCTGCCTGGGTGTTTGAAACACTTCTCCTTAACCAGTTTGTTGTATATTGGCACATCCTTGATGGCTTGGAGAAGTGGTATTTTTACACACAACTGCTTGAGCTCACCCAGAAGCTCATCCTCCTCTAGGTTGGGTTGTGTGGTGGCTGTTAGTCTCTCAGGAAAGGGTGGAATAACCTTCGGTTCACTTTCCTGTTTATCTTCCTCATCCTCTGGGGGAGGAGGTTGGCGATCTGGTAGAGTCTTTCCAGATTGAAGATTGATCTCCTGGATCTCCACAGCATAGGTAGGGCATGAGGTTTACCCAGTGTATACCTGTTGGGCCTGTCTATTGTTGGGGTTCGGGTTCGGTTGAGCAGGCATTTGAGGTTGCCTTGGAGGAGCAGGAGGTAATGGCTGAGGTTGAACTGGTGGTGGAGGCAAGACGGCAGGAGGAGTGTTGTATTGGGGCCTCCACCCCGACTGAGGTGCATTCCATTGAGGCTGTGGCTGGGCATGTGAGTGATATGAATGAGAAGTAGGTTGAGTGGGGTACTGAGGTGGATAAGACCATGGAGGATGCATGGACCATGAAGGATGAGCAGGGGGACCCCAGGAAGGCATAGGAGTCTATTGGTTGGGGCTGTAATAAGCTTGAGATGCCCCTTGCATCCCCTGCTGATAAGGTCTAGATCCCTGTGGCCTCCTTTGGTTGAGGTAATAGAGAGGCTCTGTGGGAGCTTCTGTCCCTTGGTACATGGCTTTAAACCCAGGTAAGGTTGGACACTGATTTGTGGGATGGTCCTCCTCACAAACGAAACACACTTCAACCGAATGCAATGGACATTCGTTCTTAGGGTGTCTACTTGTGCACCTAGGGCAGAAGACAGCCAAGGCTCTCTCAGCTTCTTCTTTCTTTTGTTGAATCCTGAATGTGTCAAGCTGCATGGCAATGGTCTGTCTCACCTCACTCTTAAGATCTTCTAATTGATTTGCAAGCTCATGTTTGGAGAAAGGGACACTAGTTGAGAGGTGGTTTCCTCTACCTCGTTTCCGAGCTGCCCTGGAGTGGTTTCTAAACACAGTCTTGATGTCCTCATAAGGCAGTTGTTAAATGTCCCCCCCAGCTAACATGTGAAGGGTATCTAAGAGGTCTTCAGGGACTCCTCGGAGCAGGACCAACTTGAGGGATTCAGGGTCAAGTGTGCACCTGGCCCGCTTATAGCTTAGTTGGAACCTCTCCTCATAATCCTCTAAGGACTCATCATTTCCCATGGTCATCTGAAAGATTTCCCCCTTTGTTTCCTTGGACCTAAAGTAATCCTGGTACTTGGTATTGAAAGCTTGCTGCATCTGAGCCCAAGTGGTGATACTATTCCCAGGTAAGCCCATGAACCAGCGTAGTGCTGCATCCTTAAGAGTGGAAGGGAAAAGTTTCAGCTTTTGCTCATCTTCAGTATAGTCATAGGTTCTACAAAGGACAGCAAACTCAAACAGGAAGGTATCCGGATCTTCAGTGGTCAGCCCATGGAAGTGAGGTAAGGCAGAGGGGCTAATGTTCTTCATTTTCATCTCTCCATTGGTCTCTCGGATGGGGAAGGCACCTTCTATTCTCTCATCTTCTCTTCTATTGTCAGCCATAGCTTCAGATGGAGTGGTCTCTAACTCTTCTTCTACTATAGGATCTTTGTATATCTCAGGATGTTCACCTATAGGTTCTTCTGGGTCACTGTCACCAAAGAAGAGAGAAGGGTGACTCAGTGATGTGGTGGGGGTGTTTGGTAGGAATTTGCCTGATCTATCTCGGTTCCTACGAGGCATGAAATGGAAAAGACTTTCTTTTTCTTTTGATTGTTTTTTCTTTGCTTTTCTTTTGGTACCTGCAAAACTGAGACAGATTGATCTACAACTAACTATGAAAGATGCAGAATTAAACTGAAAGCAGGAAAGAACTAATCTACTTTTCTCAAATGAAATTGCAAGAATGGAAATGCTAGTCTATGCTTGCAGAAAGGAAATGCTAATCTATGAAAGCAGGAAATGCTAATCTATGAAAGCAGGAAATGTCTTATGCTACTTTTGCTGAATGGAAATGAAGTAAACTACTTAGCAGAAGGCAAGAGTAAGAAAGTAGAAGAAAAGCAACAATTACTAATACTTTGACGCTTCCCCGGCAACGGCGCCAAAAAGATGGTGGGCTCCAGTATTGTAGCAATAATACTACAACTCCTGGAGCTTCCTATCTCTAATTTTATCAACCCGGTAGTTCGTACAAACTTGGAAGCGACGGTGCTGTATGCACAAGTACTAGCTCTTGTCGCAGCTGTCACTTGGTCAGCTGGCACAAGTCCGCTAGGGCTCAAGCCAACTTCTATATGCTCACAGAAGAAGCTTTATGAATGATGGACGAAAGCTAACTCAAAGGAGACTAGTCTATTGGCAGAAAGAAACTGAAAGCCAACAAAGCATGAAAACCCTAGTAAACCCTAATTTGACTAGCTAGACCCTTACAATGCAAAACTGTGAATGAAACTACTACCAATCATGCCATTACTTGTAGTGAGCTGAAATACATGCATCTAAGCTACTTGCATCTGAAAAGACATGTTTTTGTATTTTTTCATTAAGTGGTTGGATTTATTGTGATGATGCTTTTGATTAGGGTTTGGTTGTGCAGGAGCGATTTGAATGGAAGGAAAGCATGGGCAAGGTCAGGATGGCTAAGGGAGGTCCCAGAGGGTCCCTAGCATCAGTCCACAGAAGTCTACCACGTTCGGATGCTCAGCAACCGAGTTTGCAGGCTTCTACAGGAAGTCTGCAGGGGATCCTACAGGAAACTCAGGGATTCTACAGGAAGTCTGTGCAATTCTACAGGATGTTTGACCGTGGAAGTTTTGGGAGATGGTGAAGTGTTGGAGTGGTGTGGGAGGATAGGTGAGATGGAGATGGAACTGGTGATGGCTCAGGAGCAGAGAAGTCAGATGGAGGAAGAGTGCATGCAGTGGGTTGATGGCTGGAAGGATGGGATTAACAAAAGGTCAAAAAGATGAAGCTACGTGGCAGTGGATGAATTGGAGGGTAAACGAGCTGGACAGAGGCCGAGTAGGTGGATTGAGGAGAGATTAAGAGGAAGAAGAAGGAAGTGGAATGATATGGAGCAGTGTAAATGAAACAAATGACTTATGCACCAAAAACGAGAATTCATTAACCTATGATACCTGTGCCATTAAACCTATGAACAGCAATGTAAAACCAAGAAAAGAAACCGTGCATGGAATGAAGAATGTAGAAGTATGGTTCAATATCAAAAGTGCATGGATGGATCTTCAACGAAAATGTCTATGTTGCAGCTTGCATGGAAGTGAGAAGAGCTGCGTTTCTTTTTGGTGGTTGATATGGACTGCACCCCAATCCCTAAGCAGAGATGGCAGTGAGCTCTAACAACCTTTTTCTGGAGCTCCAATAAATGATAACGATCCTCTTCTAACCTAAGCAATTGGAAGCAAATTCACCATAAACTAATCCTATTCAATCTCATGAAAAAGACTAAATTAACAGACTGTAAATTCGAATTGAATGTCCAAGTAAAGATTCAAAGTGCTGGAACGAAATGCAAATAACATTACAACACCGAGGAGATCTATTGCTCTCAGGTTGGGCCCTAACCTGAGAGCTATAGCTCCCTTAGAAACTCAGAATGAGATCAAAATCTGCCTGCCTTTATTCATAACCAAAAATCTGATGTCATGCCAAAACTGGCTTACAAAAAGAACTAATACCGAGCTGTAGCTCGTACTTCCAAATTACAAGAGCAATACAAAAGTTCAAAAAGCTTCTATCCAAGGCTACGGCCTCAGTATTTATGCCAAATGATAGTCCAACAGGTTTCCTTGATTTGTGGAGCTCGGCTGTCCAACTGAAGGTTAAACTGTTGATCCTGTAGAACAGTTGTAACTGCTGTTCCTGTAGAACAGTTGGCTGCCTCTAAGCTCGGTGGGGAGATTGGTTGGAGCTCGGAGCTATGGTGGGAATCACGAGGAAGGTCCCCAAGACTGTGGACATCCTCTCCTAAAAACCAGCAGTGCCACCTCACTGTCTCCTTGTCTCCTTTCTCGTGGTCTTTGCTCCCTTTTAATGCCAAAAACCTAAAATCATCATGTATTAGTCACGTAGATAGAATGCCTACCCTTCTTCCTACAAACAACACGAATAAACCAAGAAATGAATGCATAAGCAATAAAAAATGAATGGTTTGAGCAGAGCAAGTAGGCCAAATGAGCCCAAATTGTACCAAAAATTGGGGCTCATCACTTGTGATGACTCCAACAATGAGTTAAATGTATAGGAAGCACAATCTATCTCAAGAGGAATTGAAGAAGGAAAAGTCATGAATGTTGATCATCAAAATGAAGATTCAAACTCAAAGGAAGAGGTTGAAGGTAAAAAGGATATTGAGGGTGAACTTGTTTTTTCTCTAAATGAAATAGATAGACTCGGAAGAAGGAATAAAGAGCTAGAGGATCCATTATAGAAATATGAAGATAGATATCATGATTTTGAAGAAGCATCAACCATCCTCCTAAAGTCAGAATTGGAAGAAGCAAAGAAAATAGATGATTCATTGCTAAGTCAGTTAGAAGAAAAGGAAAGAAACTAGAAGAAGAGGTTGTATCATTAATAAATGATCTAGAGAAGGAAAATGCTCAATTGAATATGAATTAAAGTTTGAAAAAGGGATTGACTCATTAGATAACACTATAAGTTTTCAAATATCACCTAGGTCGCCAAATAAGGCTCATCATAGCACAAATATCTTCACTATATTTTATGTTATAACACAATTACTCCACCAAGAAGGCTCATCATCCAGGTATTAAAATTTATTTTATGGGTATTGTTTTTCATGCAATAATTTTGGTGATAAGGCAATAAATTTAAGAACCTATGTAAGAAATGACTATATGAGGAATAGAAAAAATGGATATTATAAGATCTCAAGTAATGGTTGTATTAGAAACAATCCAAGAAGTTTTCATGAGAGTTATGTCACAAATTACAATTAATTCCCCCCCCCCCTATTAGATCACGTTGAATGTTTCAAGTGCAATAATTTTGGGCACAAAGCTCAAGATTGTAGAAGTGATGCATTGAGGCCCGTAAACTAAAGTAGAGATGAACATGTTGACAAAAATAAAAATAAAATAATAAAGATATGTTGAAGGAAGCAAGGAGAGCATGTAGAGTGTGGTCTACCTCTATGTGTTCAAAAGAAAGATAGTAAATTATATATAGATAGTGAATGTTAACATCATATGACACAAGATAAAAATAATTTTTTATCTCTAAAGGAAGTCAAAGGTTAGATGTATAGGAAGCACAATCTATCTCAAGAGGAACTTAAGAAGGAAAAGTCATGAATGTTGATCATCAAAATGAAGATTCAAACTCAAAGGAAGAAGTTGAAGGTAAAAAGGATATTGAGGGTGAACTTGTTTTTTCACTAGATTTTATGTTATAACACAATTACTCCAACAAGAAGGCTCATCATATCCAGGTATTAAAATTTATTTTATGGGTATTGTTTTTCATGCAATAATTTTGGTGATAAGGCAATAAATTTAAGAACCTATGTAAGAAATGACTATATGAGGAATAGAAACAATGGATATTGTAAGATCTCAAGTAATGGTTGTATTAGAAACAATCCAAGAAGTTTTCATGAGAGTTATGTCACAAATTACAATTAATTCCCCCCCCCCCCATTAGATCACGTTGAATGTTTCAAGTGCAATAATCTTGGGCACAAAGCTCAAGATTGTAGAAGTGATGCATTGAGGCCCATAAACTAAAGTAGAGATGAAGATGTTGACAAAAATAAAAATAAAATAATAAAGATATGGAGAAGAAAGCAAGGAGAGCATGTAGAGTGTGGTCTACCTCTATGTGTTCAAAAGAAAGATAGTAAATTATATATAGATAGTGAATGTTAACATCATATGACACAAGATAAAAATAATTTTTTATCTCTAAAGGAAGTCAAAGGTTAGATGTATAGGAAGCACAATCTATCTCAAGAGGAACTTAAGAAGGAAAAGTCATGAATGTTGATCATCAAAATGAAGATTCAAACTCAAAGGAAGAAGTTGAAGGTAAAAAGGATATTGAGGGTGAACTTGTTTTTTCTCTAAATGAAATAGATAGACTCAGAAGAAAGAATCAAGAGCTAGAGGATCCATTATAGAAATATGAAGATAAATATCATGATTTTGAAGAAGCATCAACCATCCTCCTAAAGTCAGAATTCGAAGAAGCTAAGAAAATAGATGATTCATTGCTAAGCCAGCTAGAAGAAAAGGAAAGAAACTAGAAGAAGAGATTGCATCATTAATAAATGATCTAGAGAAGGAAAATGCTCAATTGAATATGAATTAAAGTTTGAAAAAGGGATTGACTATTAGGCCCCTATACTACTAGTGTAACCCCTTATTGTTATTAGTATAACCCACTTATTATATTGATGTACCCATGTAGTACCCATATTGTTACTATTGTGCCCCATAGAAGCCCACTATTGTTATTATTGTGCCCTTACATTATTATTGTTATGTCGGCTCTGATTATGTTATGACCCCTTAGACTCCTATATATAGAAAGGAGGTCTTTTCATTTGTATCATCCAAGAATTGTTCATTTATGTAATGTAAAGGAGGTTGCCCCCTCGAAGAGGCTGAATTCTAAGGCGTTGATCTATCTTTTCTATCTTTTTCTTGAGCTGGTTTCATAACATTTGGTATCAGAGCTTTAGATTCTAGGGTTTCACTGCTCCAAACAGGTCATCGTGGCATTTTCGCTATAACTTTTTTCTGTGACGTTTCAGAAGTCGCAAAAAAAACCCATTTGAAAATAAATCGCGCTGAACCTTGGGTCCGAATTTCAGAGCTTTTCGCGCGATATTTACGGAGACATGATCTGAGGAAGTTGGTCTTTTTGCAGACTCCTGACTTACATTCAAAAACAGGTGACCTGGGGAAAATCGTCATAACTTTCTCTCTGGGGATCGAATTGAAATTTCGTTAGAAGGTACAGAAAGAGGACGGACTGTAGTTTCTTGTATGCATTTTTCAGATCCAAAGGTTGAAACAGTGACTCGTGGCACGTCGTACAAGTTCGCTCTATTGAACTATTCTATAATCAGGTCATCTTGGGAGATTGTGCATAACTCTTTCTTGGAGAATCCAATTTGAATCAGACTGGTGGAATTGGAAAGATGACACAGAGGGCTACTAGAAGTCACAATTTCAGAACTTAAAGATCCGAAAGTACAGAGTTATAGTCATTTCAAGGTAGAGCTCCTAAAATCAAGAAAAAGCAAGATGAGGAAGTTTGATAGCAAGGATCCGGTAAATTGGATACTTCAGATGGAGCAATATTTTCATATACATGGTGTACAACTGTTACAAAAGGTATGTATTGCATCTTCATATTTAGAACCAGATCAATTTTTATGGTACAAAGGGCTTTGCTCTCGTAAACAACTTGTTACGTGGTCAATTTTCACGGAGGAAATGATAGCACATTATGAGGATACAAAGAGCAACACCTTCTTTAGAGAAACACAACAACAATTGGAAAGAGTAAAAGGGCTTTGTGACATAGTGGAAAGCAAAATTATGGAAACCAATAAGTGTACCCCTCACAACTATAAAGATGGAATTGTTGTTTCTCCTAGCCTTCCACAACCTACAAGGGTTACACCACAACAATTGGAAGAAAAAAGAGAAAAAGGGCTTTGTTACAATTGTGATAACAAAGGCGCTAAAGGTCATAAGTGTGCTGAGAAGAAATTATTTTACATAGAATATGAAGAGGAGGAAGAAAAGGATCAAGAAACAACAAAAGAAGAAGATATACGCCAGGACCCCACCCCAGAGAAAGAAGAAATGAATCACACCATATCTTGTAAAATATTGGCAAGAATTACCACTCCTAAAACTCTCAAGATAGAAGGACATATCAAGAAGAAAAAGGTGCAAGAAGTGAAAGATCACATCGAGAAAGAAGAAATGAATCCAACCATATCTTGTAATTCATTGTTTGAAATTACCACTCCTCAAACTATCAAGATAGAAGGACATATAAAGAAGAAAAATGTTCAAGAAGTGAAAGATCACATCGAGCATCAAGAAATAAATCCGACCATATCTTGTAAAGGATTGGAAGAAATTACCACTCCTCAAACTCTAGAGATAGAAGGACATATCAAGAAGAAAAAGGTTCAAGCAGTGAAAGATCACATCGAGCATCAACAACAAGTTCTCCAACTTTTAAAGGATAACGCCACTTCAGTGCAAAATCAAACGAAACAACAGGCACATAAAAAATGGCGACCTTACCGAATGGGAAGACTCTTCAAGGATGAGGATGTGGAAGAATTGTTTTGTGCTATTTATATTATCCAACCAGATTGGATAAACGAAGCAAGGGATGAATGGAAGAAGGACGAAGAAGTATGGCCACTTATTCAAAAGTTGCAAAAGATTCCAATTCAAACAATATTGCCAGAAATTAAAGAGGAAGGAAAAATCATATTGGAACCTGGAGCAGTCACAGAAACAAGAACCCGACAGCTACGAAATCGATCAATTTCAGAGTATCTCATCAAGTGGAAGAACTTACTCGCTGAATATTCCACATGGGAGGACAAGAATTTTATACAAAAGCATCAAGAACTACTCAAGCTTTGAGGACAACGCTTTTTGAAGGAGAGGGGCATGTTATGCCCCTATACTACTAGTGTAACCCCTTATTGTTATTAGTATAACCCACTTATTATATTGATGTACCCATGTAGTGCCCATATTGTTACTATTGTGCCGCATAGAAGCCCACTATTGTTATTATTGTGCCCTTACATTATTATTGTTATGTCGGCTCTGATTATGTTATGACCCCTTAGACTCCTATATATAGAAAGGAGGTCTTTTCATTTGTATCATCCAAGAATTGTTCATTTATGTAATGTAAAGGAGGTTGCCCCCTCGAAGAGGCTGAATTCTAAGGTGTTGATCTATCTTTTCTATCTTTTTCTTGAGCTGGTTGCATAACATTGACTCATTAGATAACACTATAAGTTTCCAAATATCACCTAGGTCGCCAAATAAGGCTCATCATAACACAAATACCTTCACTAGATTTTATGTTATAGCACAATTACTCCAACAAGAAGGCTCATCATATCCAGGTATTAAAATTTATTTTATGGGTATTTCTTTTCATGCAATAATTTTGGTTTTAAGAACCTATATAAGAAATGACTATATGAGGAATAGAAACAATGGATATTATAAGATCTCAAGTAATGGTTGTATTAGAAACAATCCAAGAAGTTTTCATGAGAGTTTTGTCAAAAATTACAATTAATTCCCCCCCTTATTAGATCACGTTGAATGTTTCAAGTGCAATAATTTTGGGCACAAAGCTCAAGATTCTAGAAGTGCTGCATTGAGGCCCGTAAACTAAAGTAGAGATGAAGATGTTGTCAAAAATAGAAATAAAAGAATAAAGATATGGAGAAGGAAGCAAGGAGAGCATGTAGAGTGTGGTCTACCTCTATGTGTTCAATATAAAGATAGTAAATTATATATATATAGTGAATGTTAACATCATATGACACAAGATAAAAATAATTTTTTATCTCTAAAGGAAGTCAAAGGTTAGATGTGTAGGAAGCACAATCTATCTCAAGAGGAACTAAAGAAGGAAAAGTCATGAATGTTGATCATCAAAATGAATATTCAAACTCAAAGGAAGAAGTTGAAGGTAAAAAGGATATTGAGGGTGAACTTGTTTTTTCTCTAAAAGAAAGATAGACTCAGAAGAAGGAATAAAGAGCTAGAGGATCCATTATAGAAATATGAAGATAAATATCTTGATTTTGAAGAAGCATCAATCATCCTCCTAAAGCCAGAATTGGAACAAGCAAAGAAAATATATGATTCATTGCTACTTCAACTAGAAGAAAAGGAAAGAAACTAGAAGAAGAGGTTGTATTATTAATAAATGATCTAGAGAAGGCAAATTCTCAATTGAATATGAATTAAAGTTTGAAAAAGGGATTGACTCATTTGATAACACTATAAGTTTCCAAATATCACCTAGGTCACCAAAGAAGGCTCATCATAGCACAAATATCTTCACTAGATTTTATGTTATAGCACAATTACCCCACCAAGAAGGCTCATCATATCCAGACATTAAAATTTATTTTATGGGTATTGCTTTTCATGCAATAATTTTGGTGATAAGGCAATAAATTTAAGAACCTATGTAAGAAATGACTATATGAGGAATAGAAACAATGGATATTATAAGATCTCAAGTAATGGTTGTATTAGAAACAATCCAAGAAGTTTTCATGAGAGTTATGTCAAAAATTACAATTAATTTCCCCCCCTTATTAGATCACATTGAATGTTTCAAGTGCAATTATTTTGGGCACAAAGCTCAAGATTGTAGAAGTGCTATATTGAGGCCCGTAAACTAAAGTAGAGATGAAGATGTTGTCAAAAATAGAAATAAAAGAATAAAGATATGGAGAAGGAAGCAAGGAGAGCATGTAGAGTGTGGTCTACCTCTATGTGTTCAAAATAAAGATAGCAAATTATATATAGATAGTGAATGTTAACATCATATGACTCGAGATAAAAATATTTTTTTATCTCTAAAGGAAGTCAAAGGTGGGTGTGTCACTCTCGGAGAAAATGCATTAGGAAGAATAATAGGCAAGCCTTGGTAATGAAAAAGTTGAAGATGGAGATGTCCTATTTGTTGAAGGTTTAAAGAACAATATTCTAAGTGTAATTCAAATGGTTGATAAATGACATGAAGTCACATTGAATTCTAATGGAAAACAAGAAAATTAGGGTCTATAAAATTAGTGGAAAGAGTAACTAGGACGTCACATAATGTATATGTCCTTAATAAAGGAAAAGGGGAAGATTGTTGGATAAGAGTGTTATCTCCCTCATCTTATCAGTAAAATACAAGTGAGAGACTCTAATAACTCAACTTTCATTAAGAACATGGGGACTTTTAAGTGTGAGCTATAGGAGAACGATGATGAAATGGAAAGCTTGTGGGATAGACATGAGGATGAGAATTCGGATATAGTAGCAATGCAAGCAATGGAAGAGAGTACAACCCATAGAATTCCAAATGCTACAGTGAAGGCCAAAAAAGAGAAAGAGAAGCATGCAAGCCCAAAATGAATGGAGGTAAAGAAAATGAACTTGCATTTGTATGCATGCACAAAGACTTGTGTTTGCATCAAGGAAAAGCAATGGAAGAAACACCAGTATAAGATGACTAGGAAGCATGCACATATTGAAGATATGCCCATCACAATTGGTCAAGTAGAAGAATATCATTGAAAGGTATGAATTAGTAGAAAAATTAAATATAATGGTGAAATTCAATTAGAAAGAAAAGAAAAAGAATGAGATTTGAAAGTAAGGAGAAGTATCAATTCAGGGGAAAAACACTTTGATGTTAAAAGAGTTAAGTTGTATACAAAAGGAAGCATATCCCAGGGGGATCAATCCCAAAATAAGAATTAAAAGAAAGTTCAAGCATAGTGGGAGTAGTCTCAAGAGCATATCTATAGAAGAGGAAATTTTGTATGCAACAATAGATAGACACAACCTTGACAAGGGGAGCGTAGTTACAAACAAAGGAGAAGTGAATAATTGGAGCAAGTAATTATTTTGTTTTTATGATCTCAAGGGGAGAAATTGCAACTGGAAGTTAAAAAAACTCATTTCCATTCATAAAAGGGGAGAATATGTAGACATAAGGAGTGATAATAGATAGAGGGGGCAATTGCAATTACTAAGAGAAATTGTAGATAGAGGAAGAGATGTAATCACTAAGAGAATTTTCAAATAGAGGAAGAGTTGCATATAAAATAAGAGTCACAAATAAGGAGAAACATAAGTTCATGGGTAGCATTCCTTTGCCATTGCTTTTAAGGGGGGGAAGTTGTAGACACAAGGAGAATTTCAAATAGGGAAGTTCTACAATATTATTGCATTGACTTAGGATTTCCATCAAGGAAGAAGGGGGATATTGTAAAACATGATTTTTCATTAATTTCAAAGACAAGAGGAGACTACTTGTGTCTAAGAAAAATATTGGAGAATGAATATTGTTGAAAATGTTGTTTGTGGACATTCGATACCCCATTTGGATACCCTATATTTAAGGAATTTTTACTCCAATTACCTAGATCAAATGGGAGCATAGGATATATGGTTGTAAATATTATTCCAATACCTTTCAAATGATATATGGCACTCTCTCTAACTCCATACAAATGAGGAGATATGAAATATTTTTTCAAGATGACCCAACCAAAGTACAAGCAACCCGACCTAACAATTTTACGAGTCATCCCCATAAGTAAGCATAAAAACAATATAAATAAAGGTAATATGAGTGAATTTGAACATAATCTAAGATATAAGATATATGAAGTCACAAGAGGAGTTGAGGAATAACATTTTTGGCGATTCTTCCACCATATTCCTTCGGTAAAGTTATTGCTTCCCACCTTATCAAGTGAAATTTATGTGTCTCGCCAGTACCTGACCAAAGGAAACAGGAGAGAATTGACCTTATCTTAAATATAATAGATGACAAAAGAGAAAATATATGAGAACTGAAATTTGTTGTAGTACATCCTGAATGAGTATATATCACCCCCCCCCCCCCCCCAAACCAAAGAGATAGCCACATGTGCATCCAACTATTCGGTCTATACTGGAATTTTTCCAATAGCCAAGTCCAATCTACCCGCCTATAATTATTTGGCTTTAATCTATAGTCCAAGTAGGAGAAACCATCAACCAATGGTATGGTCCCAACCCCCAATATAACTGCAATATAATCTATATCCACCCAGTCTCCATTAGAAAAAATAAGTATGGATTTCCGCCCATTAGCCGCCAACCCAGATGCCTCCTCGTAACGCATAAAAATATAGTGAAGTAAATTCCATTGAGATTGAGAGACCATACCAAAGGTAAGTATATCATCAACAAAAAACAAATGTGTAATGTTCACCTTGTCAACTAAATTGATACCTATGAATAAATCCAGAGAATTTGTTGCATTAATCTTCAAACTAAGGTCGTACATAACAAGTATGAAAAGCAAGGGTGAAAGTGAGCAGCCCTGTCTCAATCCCATGCCTGCCCAAAAACACTCAATGGATATCCATTTATCAACACATCAGAGCAACCAATGATATACATGCCATAATCCACTCCACATTGTGCACATCCAACCCAATTTTAGTTAGGATAAGGCATAAGAAAGACCAGTCAAAGTAATCATTACTTATCAAGAATACTCATTTTGGATCTTTGGCTTTAGGATAGTAGAATTTGGTTCATTACTTGTGCCATCTTAGAGAATTTTGATTCATCATTCGTGAAGTTTTGGCTTTGAAGTGCACTAAAATCGGTCTTTATCACTTAAGCAATTTTAGGCTTCTCCCTCAAATATAATGTTAACATTGAATATATTTTATTTTCTAATTTTATTTGGGAATATAAGATCATATATCACAAACAAAAATATTTTGAGATATGATCCCAACATAGATGATTTAGAAAAAAGGAATAAAAAAATCATACATACATGAAAAAACGAATATTAAATCAAATAATCACAATAATGTGTTAATTGATCTTGGCACATTGTCAACATGTTAGGGAGTATTGTCATAAATTATAACAATGTTGGCCTAATAACTCTTCTCCCAATCTTAAATTGACAATTTCCCTATGATAACATCAATGATCTTTGTTACTGAGTGGTCTTTAAGATAAAAGGAAAAATGTTGGGTGGGACATAAATGCCTCGTAAATCCATAGCAATCAACTAGGAGATGAAGAGAATATCAAAATCAATAATGGTGAAGATGAACCTAGTATTGCATGTTTATTTTTTGCAATTCTTTAATTAGGCCAATAAGCCTCGTCTATATTGGAATTGGCATGTATGAATTTTCTTTCTTTATAAAATTACAAATTATGAATGGCTAAGATTTTATTGTGGCAAAATATTCTTCATCTTATATACAATCTAATGGATCAAATTGAATAAGTTTCAAAAGTTTTTTTAGTTTCAAAAATCACTTGATGAGGTGTCAATTCCAAAATATAATTAATAGATTTTACAAATAGCTACACTCTCCCATCTCTTTGTTTCATTACTATGGATTGTTTGTTACCTTGACCAATTAATCGTTTGTTTCATTTCATATCGAGAGATATCATGTAATTGTGAAAGGGAGTGACAGAATTAAAAGGGGAGCATTGCATTTTGTAATGGCTTTTAAATTTAGGTTTAAGGTTTGGTTTTTATTTATCATATGTCTAAGGTTTGTGCAAATTGAGAGCGATGTTTATCACGGTTCTCTTAAATCTGTCTGTGAGTTGTGCATTTCGACCATGTTCAGTTTGTTTACGAGATCCCTACAAGCAAATTTCATAATATTGGCATGATGGCTAGACTCAGGTTGGCCATTATTAAAAGAAAAATGGTTTCTCAAATAATTTTTCACGTAGGAGTCATCAATGATGCATCCATGGTTGTGTGCCTAAAACTTATAGCATTATAAAAAAATTACGCACGCCCAATAACTATGAGATATTGACAATAAATTTTCTTCATATGTTTCTGCTTTGCAATGAGGCTAAGTTTGGAAAATTGAGAGGCATCTATCACATCTAAGTCATCCAAGCTATTTCATATGTAATTTTGTTTGAAATTATTGAAACTCTTAAAGGAATTAGTAGTGTTTAGCCCCTCAAAACTGGAAAACCTATTTTTTATGCTCCAAGATGTTAGGAGTCCAAATGAGGTCATTTCATTGTTAATCTGTGTTATCCTAATTTATATCCTAACAACCCAATTTTGAAATAGTTAATTTGTGTTATCCTAATTTATATCCTAACAACCCAGTTTTGAATTTGTGTTATCCTAATTTATATCCTAACAACTCAATTTTGAAGTAGTTAATGTGTTATCCTAATTTATATCCTAACAACCCAATTTTGAAGTAATAAAATAAGAAAATGCAGGGCTTTGAGATCATCCAAGCAAATATTGGGAAATATTACATCTACTCTTGGTATTATTGCTTGACATCCTTGTAATTCAATGGGCCCAATTAGGAAGTAAAAGCATAATTGCAAAACCTGAGAAACTCAGTTATAGAGCCGAAAAGTGAAGAATGTAAATTAGGGCTTTGGACATTGGCAACAAATATTTGATTTGATTGATATCCTGGTGAATCTAATGTACTTAGTTGAATTTTTAGTGTTTTAATGTAATGCACATTGGTATTTTTATGTAATGCGCCCCAATAATAAAGAAGGGTTAAAATCAATAGAAGCACAACACCTAATAGGAACTATGATTAAACAAGAAATGAAAAGAACCACATCTCTAAACTAATGACTAAAAAATTGCAATTGGGCTCTTTACCACTTTAGATGTAGGAATATGTTGGTCTGTGCCATTTCATGGGTTTTAGAAAGGTGAACAACAAAGAACTATGATATCATAATGGTACTCATTGTGCGCAAGTTTCCCATGTCTCGAAATAAGTGAAATATATTGGATAAAAACAACATCTTTTCCACATTTTTTTTTTTTTAAACAATGATGACCTAATGACTAAGCAAGAGCCGAAATGTATCTTATTGACTAACATAGGTGGTGAGGGAGTTAAGAGCCCATCTCAAACACTCAATCTATAGTTACTTGACCATATATATAAACATATGTTATTGACTAACATAGGTGGTGAGGGAGTTAATAGCCCATCTCAACCACTCAATCTATAGTTACTTGACTATATATATATATAAACCCAGTCACAACCCCGTGGATTATATCAAATGTGTGAATGTCACCGGTACATTAAAATTCATATTAATGTTAGCAAAATTATAACCATGTTTCATATTAATATCAAATATATATAGCTCAAGATTGAAATGTGAAATTCAAGTTATTGGTCATAACCAAATGTAAAATTTGAATTATTTATATAGAAAATAAGCTATATTATCAATTCATATTAATATCAAATATACAACTCAAGATTGAAATGTGAAATTCAAGTTATTGATGATAACCAAATGCAAAAATTGAATTATTTATATAAAAAATAAGATATATTATCAATTCATATGGTATATGTACCATAGATAAATATGTACACGCGAGTGTATGTTGGAATGGTCGGGGCGGTCGGTTTACACGCCCCCGGCAGGTATCGAGTCCTGCAGAGGCTACACCAGCAGCATATTTGGGCCACGGCCATATGTACTATGTACAGTTGTATTATGACATATATAGCTTCTTCAGCGGGGCCCGCCCCCCTGAGAAAAAAAAAAGAGAGATAAATATAAATTTTGAGAAACATGTATATACATAATTTCAAATCGTATTAAAATCAGCCAACAAACGGTCTCCTTTGCCTTAGTTTTAGACCCTAAATTTTCAACTCCAAAGACTTTATCACATGAATGCTCATTAATATTCAAACATGAATGCTCATTAATATTCAAAATGATCCACATAGATATAATAAATTATGCTAATTTACTAGAAAAAAATAAAATAATTCTTAATATAACTATTTATCAAAGCCATAATTTTTACTACTATTATAGAAAATAGAACAATCCTCCTTATTTAAGTAAAAAGGTCACAAAAATATATAATATTGATATTAATAAAAATATTATTAATATAATTAATGATGTTACATTAATTAATTACTTAATTATATATATATAAATTAATGTAGTTGTGCTAATATTAATTTTATTTAGAGATTTTGTAAGATTATATTTTTGATATTAAAGAGTTGATAACTTTAAATGGAAATTGTATTTTCATGATAATATATTGGTTAATTAAATATTTGGTAGATTAAAATTAATTAATTATATATATACATACATAAAGGGAGTCATCTTCAGAGTTGGAGGAATTGCTCGGATACTCAAAGTGGCCGGAATCTCGGCAAAAAATATTCAAAAATCTTGTAGATGCAGTGTTTGAAACATGTTTTTGATGGTGGAAATGGATTCCGCACCATCAAAAACCTCTAACGCACCTAAAATTATGAAGTTTAACAGCGTTTACTTGGATTTGCAAAAAATAACTTTCAGGGCAAAAAAGCATAATTGTTACACTGACATATTATAAACCATCAAATATAATGTGGAAAATTGTTTTAATATGTATATCTATTTTAGAATATAATTTCTAAATTTTAATTTAATTATTAATAATTGATAGATGGATTGTAGGGATTTAATCTTCATATAATATATCTAAAATATTTTTAGTAATTATCAAAATAGAGGGTTGAGATAAATTATTTCAACGTAGCGATGTGGGTTTTACTTTTCAATTTAATTAAAAAATTATATATATGTTATGGTTTTCTATTGGGCATGTGGTTATTGATAAGCCATGATATTGACTTATAATATTGTAATAAAGTCTATTTGGAGATTAAGAATCTTTATAATAGGGCTGAATTTCCATGATTAATAATATTGTTAACTCTTTTTTGTATTTTATATATGTTTAACTCATAATAATTTTTTTTAATAATAATAAAGTTATAATTTTATTAATGTTTATAATTACTTTTAATATTGACACTCTAAGATGTATCATGATATAAATGTTTTGATGTCTATCAATATTTGCTCATCATTTAATTTATATAATTGCACCAATATATACATTTTGAGTAGATTTAATGAGTAAAAATTTTTTTTTAATAAATTATAAATATAATATGTGAAGTGTAAATTTTAATAATCAAATTATTAAAAAAAAACCTTTAAATATAAAAAATTCTCCTACACCAACTTAATTATAATTATTATTATAATTAATTTAGTTATAGTTATTATTATAATAAAATGATATATATAGTAATTGTGGATATAGTCATTATTGTAATTTAATTATAGTTATTATCATAATAAAATTATATAGAGTAATTTTGCATATATATATATATATATAAATAACGAAGTAAATAATAAAATACAAGGAAATAATGACAGAAATAGCTATACATCCATCCATAATTGCTGGTACCCATTTTAAATTCTAAAAAAATAAATTAGGCATCAGACACAAGTTGCAACCGATAATTTTATCGAAACTATATTCAGTTGCAGTTTTGGAGGAGATCTTGAACCTGCCACCTAATCGAAAACGTTCCGTTGCAGGGATTTGAACCCGGGTTGCCTTGAGAGCTTATGAAATATTAAATCCAAAAATATGATTAGAGCCTCGGACCTGACGGATAACGTTCCGTTGTGGGGATTGGCTCGGTCGCCGGGAGAGTTTATGAAAGCAGAATTTGGGTCGTTATGAAAGGTGGAAGAATTGTTTGGATGTTAAAAGTGATTGGAATTTGGATAAAAAAATTTAAAATATTTTGTAGAGACAGGGAGGAGGAATGTAAAAATTTCAAAAAATGTTGTAGAGGCAAGGTGGAGGAATGTTTTTGATGGTAGAAATGGATTCAGCACCATCTAGGTCTAGTGGCTGGAATCTAGGTAAAAAAGTTCAAATTTTTTTGTAAACACTGTTTGAATCGTGTTTTTTATGGTAAAAATCTATGTTGCACGAGTTTCTGGAACTTGGGAACGTTGGGAACTTGGGTACGGGTGTCTGGAACGGCTAGAGGTTTCCCCAAATTTTCCAGGAAACGGCTCCGCTGCCATAGCAAAAAGATGTATATGTTAACATATGTTATCAAAAATAAGTGTTGACATATGTCTCCTATTTTACCAAAAAGATGTAATATTTACCAATAGGGTGAACCTTTACCAAAATTACATTAATATAAGTTACAGAGGTAAGAAAAAGAATTTACATATATTTCTTTAAAAAATTTAGTGATCCATAACAAATTTAAAGGCACTTTTTTACTAGTGTAGCGTAGATACCAATTTTAAGTTTGAAGCCATGTCTTATTATTTTCTTTTGAATTAATCATTGCGTTGTATCCATGAACATATTTGAGTAAAATGTTGGATCGTACATGTAAATGTTTAAGCCATGAGCTCTCTGTCTAAATTTTTAAACGCTGCATTCCCAAACAACTCAATATATACAAAAACAAAAATAAAAATAAAATATGCTTGATTTGTTTTTTTTACCTGAACTTATGAAAACGAAACAAGTAGTTTATTGCTGAAGGGCAGCGCTCCAACTCTCAACACACTTAGCTCTCTCAACACACTCAGCTCTCCCCTCTCAACACACTTAGCTCTCCGGGCAGCGCTCCAACTCTCAACACACTTAGCTCTCTCAACACACTCAGCTCTCCCCTCTCAACACACTTAGCTCTCCGCTCTCAACGCCAAACAACAACTAAAGCTCTCAGTGAAAAAAGGTGTAGCAACCAGCATTTATGGAAAAACTGAAGGGTTTTTTTGGCCCCAAAAACATTCCCACCCATTCATATCCACAGAAACTGGTGGAAAGATGAATAGTGCATCGTCTATTAATAACAAGTGCGTATTTCCCTCTCTGATCATACAGTGTGTAACAGCAAGTGCGTCTTTCTCTGCCTAGGTCCTTTTTTTTGGGGTTTACAGTGTTTTTTACTTACCATATTGGTAGTAATCCACTATACAATTTCATGGGTGAATTCAATTACTAAATTCTGCAATTTCCTGGGTGAATTCAAAGTGAAAATTACTAAATTAGTGAATTCAAGTAGCCAATTTTCATATCACGCTGGCAGTTTCCACCGAAACCATACTGGAATGTTTGGTTCGAAACTAGCTGTCATAGCTAAAAGACCGCTGCCAATTCCAATTTCCACATGGGTCCACATGGAAACGCTGGAGCGTTGCAAATTTAATTCTGACCAGTTCCGGAAACCGTCCAAAGTTTCATTTACCGTTCCCACAAAAAACGGATAGGTAAAAATGGATTCAGCACCATCTAAATTTAAGACACCTAAAATTTTGAAATTTAACAACTGTATCTTAAATTTACAAAAATCTCTACCAAATTTTCTAAAAATATAATAAGAATTTCCATAAATTTCAAAACACATTACACCCTTATTTCAAAACACATTACAGCCTTATTAAACCCAAAAGTATGATTAGTTCAATTTTTGAAAGGCTTGAACCACCGACCTGACAGATAACGTTGCGCTGCCGGGATTTGAACCCGGGTCGCCCTGAGAGTATGAAATATTACATCCAATATATAATTAATTAGTCTTGAAAGAGGGGTTGAACCTCCGACTGCCTGGGTAAGGGTTTGAACCACCAACCACCGACCTGGCGAATAACGTTTGGTTTCCGAGATTTGAACCCGGGTCCCATGGAAGTTCATGAGATATTAAATTTAAAACTTATTTAATTACACTTTTGATGGAGGGGTTACCTCCGACCTGAAAAGAAGGATTCCGCAAATATTAAATCCAAGTTTAATTAGTTGCACTCTTGAAAGAGGGCTTGAACCTGAAATATTACATCCAATATATAATTAATTACAGTCTTGGAGGGCTTGGACCTCCGACCTCCTGGGTAATGGTTTAAACCACCGGACTGGCAGATAACGTTCCGTTTCCGGGATTTGAACCCAGGTCGCCTTGGAAGTTTATGAAATATTAAATTCAAAATTTACTTAGTTACACTTTTGAGGGAGGGTTACCTTCGACATGAAAAAAAGGATTCCGCAAATATTAAATCCAAGTTTAATTAGTTGCACTCTTGAAGGAGGGCTTGAACCTCTAATATGGCAAAAAGATTTACGTTGCCGGGATTTGAACCCTGGTCCCTTGGGGTCCGCAAATATTAAATCCAAGTTTAATTAGTTGCACTCTTGAAGGAGGGCTTGAACCGCAAAAAGATTTCCGTTGCCGGGATTTGAACCCTGGTCCCTTGGGGTCTTGAACCTCTAGTATGCAAAAATATTTCCGTTCCCGGGATTTGAACCCGGGTCGCCTGGGTGAAAACCAGGTATCCTAACCGGACTAGACGACAACGGATTTACATTTTCATTGGAAAATCCACATCTATTTGCAGAATACGTTATAAAGAAAGAGACGTCGTACCTTCTTTTGGTCCACTAAGGCAAAAAGATCTATAATTGCAGGCTGGAAACTTGGAAAGTAGACTCCTGTACCATTTGTTTTCAGTTATTGGCCCGGATTGAAGAGGGAGAGTCATGTTGCCTGATCCTCAATAAATAGCTCCCTTTTACGCTATTGGCGGCCCTTCCCCTTAGCTGCCCCTCCTGGACCTGAATGCCCTTCTCTTTTTCCTAGTAGTTTTTCTGAGGCAGTACCTCCAATCCCTTGTAGCACCAACTGCGGCGGCCTTACTAACATCTGGATCCACCCTCGCCATTGGATGTTAAGTAGCAACATGAGTCACCAGCATCTGAGGCCAGCCAAGTGATGCAGCAACATGAGCCGTTCTGATTTCTTATACATCTTTCAAGGCTGTGGGATAGCTTAGCCGCTGCCTGAGGCTCTGAATTTCTATCTGGAACATAAATAGGCTGGCTCTGGAACAGTTTAAGCTACGGACTTTCGAATAGGCGAGGACGCTTTCTTCGAAGCTGTATTAACGGATGCTACGTAGACCATTGCTTTTGACTCTAACTTTAATGCAAACTGTGCTCGCCTTATTATTTTCATTTCTCTACGCTCTCCATAATGATGGAATGATGATAAGGATGTTCCTTTAAGTTAAGGAATTCAACTCAAGACCAAGATATAAGCCTAGTTTTTAGAATCTTCTCAAGATGGGTTTCATTTTAAACCCTAGCCATTGGATTGAATAGAAGTTGTGACTTACCTTCTACATCAAGCTTTCCAAAACAATAGCAATTTAGTTTTTGATGGAGCCTCCAAAGGTTTTGGACTCCCATCATATTGTTTGAAGTATAGCCCTCCTTTGTGGCATGCATTGATAACAATTTTGCTTTCTCTTCCTCATCTTATCACAAATCTAATAAATGAATATACTTTTGATTTTTCTCATACTTAGTTTTTCCCATGATTAGATCTTCTTTCACACAAGTAACCAAGTTAAGAAAGATTACAATCTTTGGCCTCGTTAAAGAGTTCCAATATGACTTTGAAACACCCTTGTCTCTTTTCCATGTGCATTTAGTATTGGACTAGGAAACTCCCCATGGGTGCCTTATTTATGGATGTCTACACCTTCCTTAAAAATATTTTTCTTTTTTTAAATCTTTTAGAAAAAACCAAATGGTATATGACATCCTCTAGTGATTTCTTTTGGCCTAAGATTTTAGAGGTTTCCAAGTTCTCTATCCAAAGGAATATCTATCCCTTAGCTTCTTCAAATAATTATTCTAGTAATTGTCAATAACGGTCAAATTATTAATGGCAAATATATCCTTAGATATTATGAATTTGGGTTGCTCACTCTTTTCATTGTTATGTTGCTAGAAATCTTCCTAGAATAGGGTTGGCATCCTCTCCCTTACCTCCCTAACGATGTGATGCTAAATCTAATCTCTATTCCTCCAAGTAGTGTTCCAAACTAGAGTTTCTTCAAGTGCCCCCATCGTTATCATATTATTCTCTCCATTTCTAATGGCATATTTGTCCCTCAAAATTTTACCCCACAAATCATTCCTTCTTTTTAGAAATTCCACTAGGATTTCCCTCCCATGGCCCTCCCTAAAACATGAAGGTTTGTAATCCCTAGTCCTCCTAGAGATTTGAGTATCCTAGTCTACCCTAAGCCACCAAAACCTATTTTTACTCTTTATTTGACCCTCCCTAAAGGATATAGAGGCATTTTACGGCTTTAATAGTTTTAGTAGGCATAGCCAAGGTTGAGAAATGATATTGAGGCATGGACTAAAGGACTAATTTGATTAGAAGAACCCACCTTGCAAAAATGAGAAAGCAAAAGGTCCATCATGTTCTAACTTAGCACCTAAATGTTTTTCCCACAAAACAATCCTACCTAAATTGTTAAAACATGAAGGTTTTTAATCTTGAAGGTCTATAATCCCTAGTCCTCCTAGTGATTTGAGTATCCTACTCTATCCTAAGCCACCAAAGCCTATTTTTACTCTTTATTTGACCCTCCCTAAAGGAGATAGAGGCGTTTTATGGCTTTAATAGTTTTAGTAGGCATAGCCAAGGCTGAGAAATGATATTGAGGCATGAAGGACTGATTTGATTAGAAGAACCCAACTTGCCAAAATGAGAAAGCAAAATGTCCATCATGATGTAACTTAGCACCTAAATGTTTTTCCCCACAAAACACTCCTACCTAAATTGTAAATTAGTGGGAACCTAGGTACTTAAAGGGTCAACTACCTTAGATTTCAAAGGATGTTAGCTTGGATATTTATGTGTATATTAAAGAAGAAACTTGAGATTTTGGATGGTTCATTTAAACTCTTGAAACCCATTAGAATGGCTCCAATTTTTTCTTTTTTTATATCCTTAACTTGAAGCTAGTTAGAATGACTCCATTTTTTTTCATTTTATTTCCTTAACCTCTATTAAGATTGACTCCATTTTTCTCTTTTAGATCATTAACCTCTTTTTTTATGTTGGTTTCTAAAGCTAACTTCTTATTAATGTTAGTCACTTGCTATAGAATCTAGTTTTCAATCACTTGAGCTTACATGGTTTTCATATTCTCTTTTGGATGTAAGATTGGTTCATTAATTTTAGTCATCATATCTAAGTTTCATGTAGTGTTTATATTTGATCTTCTTATAATCTATTTGTGCTTTTCTTATCATTGTATTGATGAATTTCTTAATTATTGATTTTTTGACATTATAATTAGCTAATATCATTTAGTTAGTCTTCTCTTCTTGACATCAATGGTTAATGATGTTATTGCATTAAAAAGAGCTATGACCTCAAAATGAGAACTCCAATATTAAAACCCATTTTGGGGAAAAAACACCAAGACCAACCCCCAAATTGAAAAGCAGTGACACTAAATAGCACCAATTTTTTTTAAGGGGGAGAGGGGTGCTTTAAAATTACAATTTTTATGGAACCCCAACATTCACAATCAACATAATTACAAACAAAAAACCCAAAATCAAGTGGCATATATTCTTTACAACGGTTAAACTACAATTTAGTTGAAATTGTGGCCTTGACAATTAGTATTTTTGCAAACAAAAGCTTCAAAATTGACTCAAAAAAAATGTGCTACTAATCTTTTTAAGACTAAATCATAACTTATTGTTTTTTATTTTGGTCAAAAAAAACCTTGACTTAGTTTTGAAAATTTTAAACAGGTTTTATGAAGTTTATTAAAGTTTTGTAAAAACAAAAAAAAAAATTTTTATTATTTTAAAATGTAAATTGCTTTTTCCTTATTTTTGACAACTCTTTTTATATGGTTTTAAATATAATTGTTAAATATAAAAACTATATTAAAAAAAAAAAAACTTAAAAAAAAAAAAATTATATTTATCAAGTGTCATAATAATTGAGGCTTTATTACAATATCATGGGCTAATACCATGGTTATCAATACCACATGCCCAAAAACCATAACTCATTTCAAAATCAAAATATTTTATAAATATTTTATTTTAATTTAATTTTATCATATTTTTAAAATTAAAATTTAATACTTACAATATAACAAGATTCTTAACCATGGATATGTACCCTCATTTTACCATCGATATTACTAACTTGTAAATAAGCTTTGTTAAATACCATGGTTCGATATCATGACTTACCAATACCACTTTCCCAAAAACCATAACTCATTTCAAAATCAAAAGATTTTATTTTAATTTTATTTTATAATATTTTTGTAAATAAAATTTGATACATATAAACTTAAATCCAAAATAAAGTTTGACATATATAAACTCTTAATTTCGTTGTAGATAAAAAATTTCATCTCGCAAAAGATTATGAAGGAGCTCTTATTATGTTAAATTTTTATATTAGTTTTTAATATATTTTTTGTTGATCAAACCATTTTTATTAATTCTTCAAAACAATATAACATATTTTCTTGATTTCCACTTCTCTACCAGCCTCACTCCTACCGAATTTATTGGCCAAGAGAGGGATACAAAAACTAATAGCAAAATGCCAAAATTTACATCATGTCAAAAAACAAAATGCACAAAACACCCAAAACACAATGAGAATACATATGCAACCCACCACCATCAAGGATTATGAGGAGGTATTGGTGCCTATCCAACACCAAGGATGTCTGAGGGTCTAGTATCCCCGTGAACATGAAACTCAAAATGATCAATCCCACCCTTAATCTAATCCAACTGCTAATTAATTTGTCTTTGGCTCTATACGATTGAGGCTAGCCTATCTAGGATTTACCATTGATTGTGTTGTAAATCATTCACGAACGTTATCACCTTGTTCTGATCCTCATGCCTTTGTTTCCCTAGTTCCATCAATAGTGCAGAACACTCTGAAGTTGCATATCCAAAGAGTCTAGGGATGGTGGCATGTCCACATTACCAGGTGATGGAACTTGACCGTGGGCTAAATTGCCCTCAAAAGTATCCTCGACACCCCCATCACCCTTCACTTCAACCACTTGTTCTCCACAGTCTGCGAGATGACCATGAGGTCCCCCACCTCGTCAGGAACACCCATGTTTCATGTGAAACTCTCCAAATTAGTTAGACCACCAAAACCAACTATGAATAAATACCTGAATGTTGTGGAACGACTGTAGAAATTCTAAAAATTCTCTACAAATCTTGATCTGAGACCTATGTATAAAATCTTACTGTATATTAACCCGATAATGCAATATAACCAAAGCAAAATACTATAACCTACTTCTACTATCAATTTGCGGAAGCTTAAAGATCGTGTTGAATCGAGCTGAACACATATAACCAGAAGAAGAAGAATCAATGCAAAATACACATGAAAATACTTTGGGGAAAGCCTCAGCTAAAAACCCCACTATCTGTATTATCGTACAAGGTGGAAATACATAGAGATTATACAAATCCTTAGCTCTCACAACTAGTCAGCTCTTAGTACAATCCTCATAGATGCTCACATGCAATCTTGGCTTCTCACAAGCCTTCCTCTCTACCCTCCAAGCTCTTATTTCCTTGCGTTATTCCTAGTGGATGGTCCTCACCTCACCAAGTGGAACATTTCTCTCACACACTGTCAGAACTGCGCAATCCTCAAGGAATGATTCCTTCTTCATGCATGAGTTTTCTTTATAGGAAAACACATGTAACTGATAGTACACTGTTGTTGACATTTAGCTCAACTGGGTCTTTCTCATAATAGACATGCATGAGTTTCTGATGAGGGAATCTTCAGTTATCTGGAGTACACTGGTTGAGTGCATGCATGCATCAACTGACTAATAACTCACAATTAATTCCTCAAACGGTTTGGAACTAATTTAACTAGACTTAACTCAATAAACTGAGTTAACTAATTACAACTTAAATATAACTCAATCTTATCTCCTAAATTTTAGGTATAACTGTTGCATGACTTCAGAAAGACTTCTAAACTAAATTTATCCAACTAATTAATCCATAATGAATTAATTAATTATTTCCAAGCAACAGGTGAGACTAAAATTCGATTTTAATTCACAATTTTATTTTTAGGACAAATTAAAATTGGAATATTTGGATTCTATTTTTGTCATTTCTTGTTGCTATTTTCAACAACAACAAAGGAACATGTTGATGATGCTAGACCCGCCAACATGTCAAGGGGATCTCCTTAGTAAGAAGTATCAATTAGACCTTAGACCATTTGTTGTAGGAGTCCCAGCAGTGAGTCATATGGTAATGCCTTAACCACGATTTCGCATAGAGGCAAGTAAGATGACTCTGTTGGTAGCAAGGGTGTGACAATTGCAGTGAGTCAAGGAAGGTGCATGAGAGGTTCTAACACATGTGGATTGAGATGAGTGCACCCCTTAGCAACCTGTAATAGTACTCACATGGGAAGGGAACACACGAGCGAAGATACATCACAAGTTGGAAAGCTAGTTAGCTAACAATCCAAAGTGATGGTTAAACCAATCAACACATTTAAGTAAGATTCACACATACTTATATAGAATAGTTCATACATGCATGCGTAAGCAAACAGATACATATACCATTTAGAGTAAACAAGATAGCTAGAATACAATATAACATATGCATGAAATGTGTTGGCTCTTATTATATAAAGAAGTGTAACTTCCAGTCATACAATACATCCATGTCCAACCACTAGTCCCAATAGTGGAACGTTACAGCCACATCCGTCTGCTCCTCCAAAGAGATGTACTAGCCCCGTGCAGTGGAGAAGCCAAGGCGCATTACAATATTCTCCAATCTCTCTCCAAGATAGTCTTATCGGAAGCTTGGCTGACTAGAAGCCTTTACAATGAGTTATGAGGGACTATTTATAGCAAAGGGTGGGGTGACCCTTGACATTCCCCTTTGTGATAGTTCATCTACCCTAAGGACTCTTCATCTACTCTATGACTATTACATTCAACAATTGACACTTGACAAGACGCTACATTACAATGCATGTTCCCATGTGAGACAAAAGGGCTTGAGCAAGCCATGCAAGACATCACTTACACTCGGTCCGTTGTGGTGAGATGCTTGTGATGGTGAAGGTGGTGAGTTGATGCCAAGCTTGGTTGTCTATGATGGTGTGCATGCACCCCATGATGACATCTCGTTGAAGCGAACTTTTGCCTTCGTTGCATCCGGGTGCATTGGTATTGCTGCTCCATCCAACTCATCTGCTAGCATGCACATGGTCTTCTTGGGTGTGACCAAACTGGAAGCACACTGATGCATAGTGTTCTTGTTGACCTTACAGTGTCTGCTGGTGGTCATGCGCATCAACTGCCAACTACATGTCCAACTCCAGTTGGACTTGCTTCTTGTCTTCGCCTTGGTAAGTGTGCTAAATGGGTTGGATCGCATGCATGTTGTTGAATCCCCTGCATGTGATCAACAACACTGCTCACCATGTCTGCTCCATGCCAACTTCTAGGATGGATCTTTAACTTGTACGGGCACATGTTCATCTGTGAATGCATGTTGCACCCTATGTTGTTCCTGTTCCTACTACAACTCATTCACTTGTCTGTGCAGCTTCATGTTCTTCCTTGAGTTGTTGCTTCAGCACATGCAACTCCTTTGTTCCATTCTTTTTCTTCATGCAATCTTCATGCCGCGCCATCACCTCATAGCCTAAGTCTCCAAAGTTTCTTTCATCATCAATGGATTTGCTTGAGCTTGCAATTTTGTTTTGCCTTTGTGTTGTCAACAACATTCCTCTTGCATTAGTTGCATTCAGTATGCTGCCTTTAGATGTTGTATATGATGTTGCTCGATTTGATGCTTCTGTTGTCATGTCTTGGTGTCCTTGTCTATGAACAACTCGATGTCTTCGTGGGTAGGCAAGTCCATAGACACTTGATGGAACGCATCCCCAAGTGTGCTCTGAATGGTGTCTTCAACTCTTCTCTCTTGGAAACCATTGTACCTATACTCCTCGGAGGGAGATGAACACCTGCCATACCTGGAGACATGGCAACACTCATGGCAAGAAATATGTTGGTCGAAAACCAAAATGAACTTGAGAACTGACTTGCAACATACCTGTGTGACTGACCATGAAGGTTGCTCAATTTCTATCGAGAGACTGCCTGCCAAGATTGCGCAAGGCACAGTCTAGGCTGTCGGGAGGCTAACTAACTACTGGAACTACGCAATGCACAGTCCAGTCTGGTTGTTGACTGCTGGAATTACGCAATGCGCAATTCCAGTTGGGAGTGACTGCAAGCTTAGAGACTGCATTGCACAATTTTTTGGGCCAACAGTCACTGTCCCTCAAAAATGAGAAAATCAGTCCTGGAGGATAGTGCTTGGGAAAAAATGTGCATTTATGGAGAGGAAGACAAAGCCTTCCTTCCCCAGATTGTGCAATGTTGTCTCAATGAAGGCAGATTCTGGGCCAAGGTTGGCCAAACTCACCAACAAGAAACTGAAAGCAAATGTGGAAGTGAATTCATGGCGATACTAAGGAAAACATAAGTGATTGATCGTGCATGCAAACATTGAATGAAAGGTTCAATAAACATATCAACATCCATGTGGGTGAAGCGAGTCGCTGAATCAGCGATCGTTTGTGCAAAACAGTTTCATGCATGCAGCAGCAGTGAGATAGCAACAAAAACTGAAACGGTGCTGGTACAAGCTAGTATGTATCAAAACGACAACAAGCGCTCACTGAAATCAAGCAGACATCATTCATACGAAGCGAAACAAAAAAAGCTCCAGAAATGTAGCATAAGTCATAAAAAGTGGGTTTACCCCAAAACAGTTGAGTCGAGTGTGCCGACAACTCCTAGATGTGATGTGGGATGTCAGAGCTTCAAGGTTGATATGAGGAATGATCTTTGCGGCGTATGGTTAATGAGTTTTGATAACATTGAGGTTGTGATGCGCATGCCACAAATCTAGGGAAAGCAACACTTGGTGGGAGGTTTCTGAAATGATTGTTTCATGTAACCTCCAACTGCCAAAATAGATCCCTGAAACAAGGGATGCCTTTGCATGCTACCTTGGGAGAAGCAGCTCATGCATGCAAGTCAGTTTTGCTCGATCCCGGAGGGAACCGGTCAACTCAACTGCACATGCAAGAGGTCGTTCGATTGTTCGGAGAAAATAAGCATTTCTGGCTGGGAGCTGGGCTGGCTGCACAGGAGATTTGCGCAATTTCTGGGTAGAGAAGTTGACTGCTGCCTAGATTTGGGCAAATTCTAGGCTAAGAAGCCTTGTTGGGGAAAATTGCGCAATTTTCACTGTGAGTGTTGACTGCTAGAATTGTGCAATTATGGAGCCCAACAGGCTGCCAATCAGGATTGCACAATGTTTGGAGGGAAGGCTGGTTGCCCTTAAGAATTGCACAATTTCTCGGGGAGTTGCTCAGCCTACAGCTGGACCAAGTCCGGGTGATTAGCCTGTGAGGGGAATGCATCAAGTTGTGATCGACGGGCTGCCTTTGTGCAAAAAAAACATTAAATTTTGTGTACTTGACTGAGTTGACAAGGGTTAACCCAAAAACAACCAACTAGAGTAGGCGACACTAGTTAGCGCGCAAGCGTTGTGTTTTCAACAGGGTTCACGTCGAATAGCACATATTTTCCTTCGACGTATCATGAACTAAAAGTAACAAGATCTTCATACAAAGGTAAGATGATAGATAACCAAGTAGTGATAGTTGTACAAGCCCTCTTGTATTTTACCCAGCTCGTTTCAAGAGTCATACATGGTTTCATGCAAAACTAACCTATGAACGAAACAAGTGAACTAGCAAACAACAAAGAAAATCAAGAGAAGAAGCAAAAGCGAAAGCAAAGCAAGTAACCAAACAAGCAAGCCGACAAACCAACAAACAAAGCAAGTAAGCAAACAAGCATGCAAGAAAATTGAATGAAAGCAAACACTACTCCTACTCCTAAACTAATGGTGCATGGGCCTAATCACGTGAAGTGATATTTCCAATGCAGCCACCGGCACATTGGTTGACCCATGTTGGTGAAGGCTTGGTCCACAAGCAACCTAGTTGTGCGAACCAGCAAGCAAGAAAGATATAACAATGAAGACAGCCACACTTCATGTTTCAAAGTGCCCTCTGGACATAAGTGAGTGCAAGTGCATGATGAGCAGTTCATGGACTTATCATGAAGTTGTGTGACATTTCATATAGCTTTGAAGCATAAGCACACTCTTGATTGAGACATGTAAGCAAATGAAAGAAACAAAGATAACTTGTGTCATACACGTGTGCTTGCAACGCAAGATTCCTCCAATGCATGAGAATTAGGATCATGTAGTTCAAGTGGAGGAAGTATGATCTGTGTGTGAGATGGATCTTTAATGGATATATACAAGTGATGAGGAGCCT
This sequence comes from Pinus tabuliformis, assembly GCA_031772625.1. Taxonomy (NCBI): domain Eukaryota; kingdom Viridiplantae; phylum Streptophyta; class Pinopsida; order Pinales; family Pinaceae; genus Pinus; species Pinus tabuliformis. The sequence continues at coordinate 353,259,035 of CM062820.1, read as the reverse complement.
TTGGTGATTGAATGGTTTCCTGATCGGAAGTGAGACTAACCCCAAGAAAGCGAGGGCCTGACATAACCATCAGCTCAGGCTAAAGTGCCCCAATAGTCTTGGGTGTTTCAACTTCATCATCAGGTAGATCATCATAAACCGGTGGCTTCAAAAGATCAACTCCGATAGAGTCATGATCGTGATTAAATATGGTAGTAAATGGATCATGATAGCCACAATTAGAAAAATATTTCGTCGACATCCTCATGATCAGATGAATCAAATAGAGGGGCAGATGAAAAGAGAACAAAATCATCCTCTGTGTTTCCAGAAAAGACAGATGAAAGATCAAGTGGCTTTTCGATGAATAATTTATCCTCTCTGTTGTCGAATGATGGACCAGCATCTGGCGAGCCCTATGAGCGATCAACAATGGGTGTATCCATGGATGAAGACACACATGCGAAATCATGGATGGAAGGTTCACCAAAGATGTTAGGAAAGAACGGAGGGGGCTCGGATGGAAGGGAGTCATCCTTTTCCAAGTGTTGATGCTCAAGCTCCCACTCATACTCTTCATGAATGACAGCGCATGTTGGTTGTGCAACACCAACTCCGTCAGTGGCTTGTTCCTTGTTCACAACAAGTGAAGAGTCCGAAATGGAAGAACACAAGATAGTATCATCTGAAGGAACAACCGAGTGCGAAGACGGAGGCCGTGGAACATAATGTATATGGGAACTCAAGGGACTCACAACCAACATTGCGCGAAAATTGAGTGAAGTGATGTTGTGAGGATGTGAAAGCTAAACAAGTGAGTAAGCATGATCCTCAACATCACTTGGTAGTGGTGGAACTGTTGAATGAGGGGATGGCAGACAGTTAGTCGAGACAGTGGCCACATCCACATGAGATTATGTAGCTCCACCAGTGAAGAATGTTGAGAGAGGCTTGATTTCAAGATTCTTCTTGGGATGGGTAGATTTCTTAAGGAAATACTCGAACCGGTCCCAAAGATAGTCAAATTTCATCTGGCTCCTCGGAGCTTGAAACTTTAAGTCATGGAAGCGCTGCCAAAAATCCATAATCAATTCATGTGGATCCTTCCAATAATGTAAATTTTGAAATGGGAACTGATACTGTTACCCGTTTCGTAGAGATAGCAAAAAAGTGACTTGATTTTGAAAAGGGGTGATGCAGAACACACATGTTTTTTTAGAGCATATTTTTTGGCACTTTAATTTTTTTTTATGTACATTACGTTTTAGAATGGTAGTGATTTTCATGCTGATTTAAAAAAGTGATTATTCTGCATCACACCCTTTTTTTAAAATACCTGTTCTTTTACTTTAAATTTTCTAGTGTATGAAATGTAAATAATTATTTTCTAAATTTGACAGTTTTTGAAGTGGCTGTTTTCTTCATATTTTCTTGTATTTATTTTAATTTTAATTTTTTTTTTAGTGAGGTTTTTATTGTTTTGCATTTTTAAACTAGAAAGTCGATATTTTGAATTTTAGATAATCTACATATTTATACATCCTTAATTAATTTTTCAATCCACATGAAATAATTGTTTCTAAAAAACAATATTTTTTAACAATGGACATAAAAATAACCATTTTTAACATAAATATAACAAAAAAACTACACGTTTTGATAATTTTTTGCTAGAATTGACATGTCAAAATCACAATTTTTATACGAAAATTTTAACTAAAAATGGTTAAATAATAGTTTTTTTTTAATGAATTTCATGTCAAAAAAATAATAATAATCACTTTTTTTTTTCAAAAAATAATGATTAACTTAAAAATCAATGCGAAAATCACATATTACAAATATTGAACACATAACAACCTTAATTGATTGATTATTCTTCTCATAAAATGTCAAAGTCAAAACATTGCAAAGCTTGATTTCCAAGCATAACTTAAATTTAATCAACAATGTCACGTAATCCAAACTCTTCGTCCTCTAGAGTTTCATCATTGTCTTCTTCCACAATATTTTCTGCTTTATTTTGCTCATTTTCCTCTTCTAATGGATCCTTGATGTCTGCGAATCTCCTAATGTATGTATTTCCAAACATTCCATGTAATGGTGGTTGGGGTTCCTTTGCCTTTTTTGCCACACGTGATTCACTAAAGTCCCCTTTCTTCAACCCAATTTCTTGCATTGCATCTGGAAGAAATTGAAGAGCATTAATTCTTTGCTGAATGAAATTGCACTGTAATGGATCTTTCTCAATTGCAATGCAATTTCTTCCTTTTTGAAGGCAGCATGCTAGTGTTGTACCTAATTTCAAGCACAAAAAAAATAATTAAGTAAATTAGTACAATGACATATTAATTAAAAAAAAAACATATTGAAATTCAATTCCATATAATAAAACTTACCTGAACCAGAAAATAAATCCAGAACCCAATTTCCTTCATTTAAACATATGTCTATAAGATAGTTAATCTATAATTATGGTTTTTGATAAATGTTAACTATCTCTCTTTTTGTTTCTTTGTCTTCATATGTTAGTTTTCTCACAACAGCTTCATAAGTCAGTGTTTGGCTATGACTCTTTCCATCCACCCGATTAAAAATCATAGACATATGGCTATCATCTTTTGCCCAACTATCAATATGAATGAACTCACAATCATTTATAAATTGTTGATCTTCATTATTAAGAAGATTTGACTTTTGCCTGTAACATGAAATAGTAAAAGTTCAATTAACTTGCATATAAATGAATTTTTCAACATTAATCAAATATACATTTTAAACGTCTTACCATGTAAGCTGCATCCTTGAATTTTTTTTCCCCTTGAAGCTTGATAATATCATTGCCAATTGTGTGTCTGAATGAAATGTCACAAATCTCCATAATAGTGATGACGTCACTTCTACAAATCCCGCAACCACTTTATTAAAAGCTTGATAAGTATAAGGGTCACTATCATACTAAATGCTTGGAATATTGAAACCATGGGGAATATCTGCAATAACTAGGGCATAATCTCTTTTTGGTATGAGTTTAGCAATGTCTTCATAGTCACCTTGTATTACTTGATATTGAATAGTGTCTAGCCCATTCCAAATGAAATGATTAAGAGTTGGATCAAGTTCAACATTCTTAATACGTTGCTTCCTCAGTCTTTCGATCTTTATTTTTTCAATAAAAGTCTTGAAATTGTCTGGTGCTCCATTATCTTCCTTCCTCATATTTTATCAAATAAACAAATATATGTGTAAGTTTTAAATTAAAAATAGTACACAGATGAATAAAAATGAATGCATAAATCAAGATACCTTTTTAAATGCAAGATAAAAAGCTTTTAATGTTGATGTAGAACTTGAATCTAAATAGTTGCATATAACATCATCCCAACTATCTTCATTCAACAATCTAACCATTTGTTCTTGAATTTTCATATAAACTTTGTGACTACATAGATAAAGCAAGAAAAAGTTAATATAATGATATGTATAACAAATACTACCAAGAACAACATGTTTTATTTAAAAGATAACTATAATCTATAAATAAATAAAAATAATTCAATAAACTTACTTTTGAAATTCTTCAGACATTTCCTCTAATGATAATTCCCCTAACCTCACACGAGATAATATTGTTTTGACAATTTTTTCATCTTTCACTCGCATCGCCCTCCAAGGCGTGATAGTCATATCGTCTGGAAGTTGCTTCAGTTCAGGAGCTGATTTATTGTTGCTACATATCAATGGCTTAGACTTTTTGACCCTCTGGTTTTTAATGCCAATGTCTTCCCACATGCTAAAAATCTCATCAATCAACTTCCAGACATCTCCAATTCTAAATGCCAATTGGAAAATGTTATCAACACCTTTGAATAAATCACTATTTTTGTTGCCTTTTCCACCTTTTCAATTGGTTTTATCTTCAATTTGATAGCCTATTTCCATACAACATTCCTTTCAGAAATTGGCAGTAACATTTATCCTATCCCCACCAAATTTTCTTGAAATTCACTATGAATAAATCTAACCCTTTGGATGAAAGTCATAGACATCCTATATTCATTATCTGAATTATGATCCCATGCCACTAACTTTGTTTCTGTTTCATTTAAACCAACATAAATGATACATTTCATTGTTTCAAAACATGGGTTATTAGGATATTCCTCCATCAATTGTCTCTGAGCTTCTACAGAATGGTTCCCCCCAAGCACATAATAATTGTATTCAAAACATTTTGACTTATCAAATGCTTCTTTGTTGGGAACTTGAAGTGGATCAACAAGAAGCACATAACTAACCACATGAGCATATGGATTGTACCTCATCAATGTCTTCAAGTTGTGAACATGCAGATGATGTGGCTTTCTGACTTGATATTGGCATTGTCCTTCACTTACCTTATAGGTTTGTCTGACATTAAGCTGAAATGTATGACCACCATCAATTAAGTTTCTCTTTGTCAAATTCTGTCGAATGGCATTTTTTTTTTGTTTTGATAATGTCATCATCTAAATCAGCTCCTGGTGTAATGATTTCTCTGCTTTCTTTTGAAGTTTCACTAGGTTCTTGACTGCTGGTAATGACTACTTCAAAATCTTCAACTTTACTTTTCTTCGTCATAACATTCTCAACAGATTTATTCTTGGGAATTGTTACTTTTGGTCTTTTATGACTTTTCTCAGTTCTAATGTCATCTTCAATAATGGCAACATATGCTTCACTATCAGTTTCAACTTCATCGTCCTCAAAAGTAACTTGTTTACCCTTGCTAGATTTATCCACCAGAGGCCTTTTTTTCTAATTCTTTGGATGTAGTTTTGTAGCATCATCAATTACTACATTTTTCTTGCCTTCCATATCTTTTTCTGACACTGAGTAGAAATTGCTAACAACTTTCATGATATCATGCTCTATGAAATGAATGCCTTCCAACCTAATTGAACAACTTTCAACAAAATTCTGCCAAACAAAATATCATATGTCAATAAAAACAAAGTTAAAAAATATAGCGAGAGACTTTCAAGAACGCAAAATACAAATATAAATAACAATATTTATGATGTTTTGTGTCATCTCATTTACGATTTGTTTACACAACTTTGTAGATACCTCTCTCGTGTCATATAATGAATATGATATTCGGTATTTAATCCTTTCATGTGACTTGAGAGCTTTTGTAAGTACGTAAACAACTTCAGTGTTCGGTACTGAACACATATCTATGACTCTTCCCATCACCTCAAAATTTCCATTATCATTCAGTATATCAATATATAGATATATATTCACATTTGTGCTTTCTCTTTCTTTCACATACCAGACTCTTGATGGAAATTTCACCTCTTTTGAATTCTTCCAGTCTGAAATTATCTTCTTATCACTTGAGGCACTTGAAAGATTTGTAGCCATGAGCTCAGGTGGAGTTCGTTCACCAATGTTTTTTGAAGATACACCTTTAAGAGTCTTTGGTCCAGAAAGATTCACAAAAATTTTCTTTGATGCCATTTTCCTAAAAAATAGAAACACATAAATCAATAAATAACAAAAACATATTAACTTAAATTAACAACGAAAATATATCATAAATTTTTTATTTGTATAATCAAAATCGCCCAGCCACCCCTAACGGGCGGGCGGGCGGGTCAATGGGCGGGTGGGAGGTCGGGTGAGGGACGGCGGGGCTGGGTGGACAGCCAGGCGGGTGGGGGCGGGTGGGCCGGGTGGGTGTGGGCGATAGGGGTGCACGGGTGTGGGCGGGGGTGAACGTGCGAGGACGTCGCACCCGACCCTCTTCCCTCACAGCCACCTGCCTCACCCGCACGTCCTCCCCGCCACTCTCTCCACCGACATGCCCCCACCTCCCCCCAAACATGCGCTCCCCTCACCCACCCCCTTGCGCCCTGCTCCACCCACATCCACCTCCTCCTCCCCCCACGCACCCATGCCCTTTCCACCCCTCACTCCGACCCCCCACCTCCCTCCCCTCCCCTTAACCCCCCTCCACCTCCCTCTCCTCCCCCTTGACCTCCCCCTTTCTCTCTCCCCTTCCCCTACCCCTTCCACCCCCACTTTCTCTACCTCCCTTCTCCACTCCCCACTCCCCCCCCCCCTTCCCCTTCCTCTACTCCCACCCTCACCGCCCCCCTTCCCGCCTCCCTTTACCCTTACCCCTCACCCCCCTACCCCTTCCCATCAACCTACGCCATGCCTCCTCCCCTTCCCCTACTCCCCCTTACCCCTTCCCCACACACCCCCACCAACTCCCCCATGCGCCACCCCCCCTCACCCCCTCACCCCTTCCCATCAACCTAAGCCCTCCCTCCCCCCTTACCCCTTCCCTCCCTCCCTGCCTCCCTCCCTCCCCTTCCCCTTTCCCACGCACTCTCCCCCACCCCCATCACCTCTCGCCCCTCCTCTCCCCCCACCCCTTCCCGTCAACCTATGCCCTACCACCCCCCTTACCCTTACCCCCACCGCTCCCTCCCTCCCCTTCCCCTTCCCTTCCACCTCCCTCCCCTTCCCCTTCCCCTTCCACCGCCCCCACCATGCCCCACCCCCCCTCACCTCTCGCCCCCCCTCCCCTCCATGCCCCACCCCCCTCAGCTCTCACCCCCCTCTCCCCTCCATGCCCACCCCCATCACCTCTCGCCCCCCCACCTCTCGCCCCACCCCCATGCGCACCCCCCACCGCCCATGCACACCCACCTCACCTCTCGGCCCCCCCACCGCCCATGCCCCCCTCACCTCTCTCCCCACCCCCATGTCCCACCTGGCCCCCCTCCTTCCACCCTCACCTCTCACCCCACCCCCATGCCTATCCCCCCATGCCCCACCTCTCCCCCCCCCTCCATGCCCCACCCCCCTCACCTCTCGCCCCCCCACCCCACGCACCCCTCACCTCCCCCCTCACCCCCCCACCCCCCGCCACCTCTCCCCCCCCCTCCATGCCCCACCCCACACACCTCTCGCCCCCCCCACCCCACACACCTCTCGCCTCATCCCCCCTCACCTCTCGCCCCACCCCCATGCGCAACCCCCACCACCCATGCTCACCCCCCTCACCTCTCAGCCCCACCACCGCCCATGCCCCCCTCACCTCTCTCCCCACCCCTATGTCCCACCCGGCCCCCCTCCTCCCCCCCTCACCTCTCGCCCCACCCCCATGCCTACCCCCCTCACCTCTCTCCCCACCCCCATGTCCCACCCGGCCCCCCTCCTCCCCCCCTCACCTCTCGCCCCACCCCCATGCCTACCCCCCTCACCTCTCGGCTCCCCCGCGCATGCCCCACCCACCTCACCTCTTGGCCTCCCCACACCCCCCTCACCTCTCTGCCCCCCCACACCCCCCTCACCTCTCTACCCCTCCCACCCGCCGCTCTCCCCACCATGCCCCACCCCCCCTCCTCCCTCCACTCCCCCCCTCCCACGGCCTTCCCCACCGCCATCTCGTCGTCCCCTCCCTCCTCTCCGCCCCCCCTGCTCCCACGACCTCCTCTGCCCTCCCTGGTTGCCCGCCCCCCCGCTCGACTGGCGGCCGGGCGATTCTCGGCCGCACCACCCATGCGGCCCGCCCCCCTCCTCGACTAGCCGTGCCACCCCTGCGGCCCAGGAATCTCCCGGCAGCCGGTCGGGCGGGGAGGCGGGCCGTAGGGGAGGGCGGAGGAGGCCGTGGGAGCGGAGGGGGGGCGGAGAGGAGGGAGGGGAGGGCGAGAGGGCGGGCGCCACCCCTGCAGCCCACCCCCCTGCTCGACCGGCGGCGGGCAAATCCGAGAATCGCCCGGCCGCCAGTCGGGCAAGGGGGCAGGCCGCCGGGGTGGCGAAGGCCTCGGCCGCACCACCTCGGCGGCCCACCCCCCTGTCGGTCGGAATCACCTGGCCGCTGGTCGGGCGGGGGGGTGGGCCGCCGAGGTGGCGCAGGCCTCGGCCACGACACCCCGGCGGCCTGCCCCCTCGCCCGACCGGCGGCCGGGTGATTCCGGCCAGTCGAGCGATTCCGGGAATTGCCCGGTCGCCAGTCGGGCGGGGGGGCGGGCAACCGGGGAGGGCGAAGGAGGTCGTGGGAGCAAAGGGGGGGTGGAGAGGAGGGAGGGGAGGGCGAGAGGGTGGCGGGGAGGCCGTGGGAGGGGGGGAGCGAAGGGAGGAGAGGGGGTGGGGGAGGGTCTTCGGGAGCAGCGGGTGGGAGGGGGAGAGAGGTGAGGGGACGGTGGGGGGGCCGAGAGGTGAGGGGGTGTTGGGGGGTCGAGAGGCGAGGGGCATGGGGTGGGGGGTGTTGGGGTGGCTGAGAGGTGAGGGGGTGCAGCATGGGGAGGGGCGAGAGGTGAGGGGATAGGGAGGTGTTAGGGGGGCCGTGGGGCGGGGGGTGGGCATGGGGGTGGTGGGGAGAGAGGTGGGGGGTGGGCATGTGGGTGGGGTGAGGGGGGTGCGGAGAGAAGTGGAGGGGGTAGGCATGGGGGTGGGGCGAGAGGTGAGGGTATGGGGGTCACGACATGGGGGTGGGGGGCGAGAGGTGGGGGGTGGCCATGGGGGTGGGGGCGCGAGAGGTGAGGGGAGGGTAGGAGGGCGGGTGGAGCGAGAGGTGAGGTGGGCATGGGGCATGGGGTGCGGGCCGAGAGGTGGGGAGGGGGGGTGTGTGTGGGGTGGGGGGCTGGGGCATGGGGTGGCGCGAGAGGTGGGGGGGTGTGGGGGTTCAAGGGGGTTGGGGAAGGGTGGGTTTGAGAAGGGAGGGGGAGGCTGGGGCATGGGGGACGGGTGAGAGGGTAGGGAGGGGCAGTGGGGGTAGGGGGAGAGAGTTGAGGGGGGGGAGAGTCGGGGGGGTGTGCAGTGGGGGAGGTGGACGGGGGTAGAGGGAGGAGTGTGAGGGGGTGGGGAGGGTCGCCGCGTGGGGAGGGCACGTGAGGTGAGGTGGTGGATGACGGGGAGGGCGTGCGGGTGAGGGGGCAGGTGTGGGTAGGGATGGGAGTGTTGACGAGTCATGTGGGGATGTGGAGGGGGGGTAAGGAGGCAGGGGCATGGGGTGTGGTTGAAGGAGGTTAGAGTGTCAAAAGTGGGGGGTTGGTGATAAGGGGCGAGTCGGGTTGTGGCGTCCACCCCAGCAGCTCGCCCACCTGCCGCAGGGGTTAGGTGATTCTAAGAATCACCCAAACCCCGCGACAGGCGGGCAAGCCGCCGGGGTGGGCGTCGCAGCACTCACACCCCACACGCCACCGCGCTGGACCTCCTCGCCCGCCGCGCGACACCACGGCGGCCCACCCACGACTATTGGGTGATTGAGTTTGATCGGGCCCACCATGCTCACGATGGACGTAATTATTATTTTGGCTCAGAAAAATTATTAATTTAAAAAAAAATAAAAAAAAAAAAAAAAAAAAAAAAAAAAAAAAACTTCTTCATTAAATTAATTTAATATGAAAATTTTGAAGGAAAAAAATTTAACTTACCTTTCAATTGCGAGAATTCTTCGTTGAATATGTTGTTGATAGCAATATAGCTGCTCCACAAATTCACGAGTCTTTCAACGAACTTCAGAAAACCTGGATGTGACGTGAGTAATAGTGATAATGAAATTTAATATATAAGTGAAATTACGGAGATGTTTTTCCGTACGGTTAATGTGGGATAATTTGTTTTAAAATATTATAAAGCGAATATTGTAGAATTGTTTTATAACGAGTTGAATGTGGGATTAATTTGTTTTAGAATATATTATAAAAATTAAAAAAAAAACAATTGTTTAGTAAATATTATATACTTTAACTATTAGAATAATTAATGTAGAAGTTGTAGTTTACAATTTTAATTTTAGTGATTTATTTCATAAAAAAAAATTAGTTTACATTTTTCAATAAATTGTAGAATAAAATAATGAAGGTAAATAAATCTAACAAACTTTTTGGAGGGAAATATTTTCGCAAAATTTTTTGGAGGGAAATATTTTCACAAAATTTTTTGGAGGGAATAATTTTGGAGGGAAAATTTCATTCTTTAAGCTATATAATATCCTTAGGAGACTCCATTTGTATCATTCAACATCTTCTATTTGAAAGGGATGGATTGTTCTGATAGTGAAGTTTCGATTTATACACCATCAACATCTTCATCGTGTAACAACTCTATTCATATTGATGAATATAGCGGGAATTCTTCCACTATGAATAGAAAGTCAATTCTTCCACTTAGTCCTAATTCTAAAGACTATGAGAGCAACACTGATGAAAGAGGGGATGGAGAATTTCAAATAAATAAAGAGTCACAGATTCCACTTAATCCTAATTCTAAGGACTATGAAAGCAGCAGTGATGAAGAGCATGATGGTGAAGTTCAAAAGAATGGAGTGTCACGATGTCCACTTAGTCCTAATTCTGAGGACTATGAGAGTAGCAGTTTTGAAGAGCATGATGGTGAAGTTCAAAAGAATGGAGTGTCACGGTGTCCACTTAGTCCTAATTCTGAGGACTATGAGAGCAACAGTTTTGAAGAGCATGATGGCGAATTTCAAAAGAATGGAGTGTCACGGTGTCCACTTAGTCCTAATTCTAAGGACTATGAGAGCAGCAGTGATGAAGAGCGCGATAACGAATTTCAAAAGAATGGAGTGTCAAAGTGTCCACTTAGTCCTAATTCTAAGGACTAAGAGAGCAGTAGTGATGAAGAGCATGATGATGAATTTCAAAAGTATGGAGTGCCACGATGTCCAGTTAGTTCTAATTCTAAGGACTATGAGAGCAGCAGTGATGAAGAGCAGGATGATGAATTTCAAAAGATTGGAGTGTCATGGTGTCCACTTAGTCCTAATTCTAAGGATTATGAGAGCAACAGTTATGAAGAACGTGATGATGAATTTCAAAAGAATGGAGTGTCACAGTGTCCTCTAAGTCCTAATTATAAGGACTATGAGAGCAACAGTGGTGAAGGACAGGATGATGCACTTAGTCCTAATTCTAATGAGTATAAAGGTAGCAGTGACAAAGGACAAGATGTAGCATCTTCAATAAGTAAACAGTCACATTTTCGATGTAGTCCTAATTCTATGGACTATGAGAGTAGCACTGACAATGCACATGAGGAAGAATATCCGTTAAACATAGAGTCAAATTTTCCATTCAGTCCGAATTCTAAGGACTATGACAGTAGCACTGAAGAAGGGAAAGATGAAGAATATCCTCCAAGTCAATATTTGAAAATCAGAGCTGATCATAGTGTGGATAACATTCCTCTTAATGATGATGAAAATCCTTATACAAATGATGATCCAATGATGGAGATGTTGCCAAGAAATATTGTATCGAGGAGTAGGAGCAAACCTTTTCGTATCAATGCAAGTTGTTCTAGTTATACAAGGGGTAGAGCAAAATATCTGGCGAGAAGAAGTTCTATCAGCGCTTTCATTTCAAGTGAACGTTGCCAAAAAAATTGCTTGAAACATATGGATTTCACATTTGCATTAGAAAGCAGGAAGAGATATTTGTCAATGAATAAAAGCATGCAAAATTCATATTTAGTTGGGTTCATGCAATCTACATTGTCAGGTTATGATTATCATATTAGGAATTTATTTATATGTAGAAAAGCTTTCAAAATGTTTCATTCGATTGGGAATTTTCGTCTCTCGAGAATTCAAGAAAATTTGGAAAAGGATCCCACATTTTATTCAGAAGTACGTCATAAAAGACAGTTTGGGCCATTATCAAATACTGCAATGTCATGGCTGAAAGATTTCTTTTCAAAGCATGGAGAGTGTATGCCAAATAGAGAGACAATACATATTCCAGATAATTTTTCAAGACGAGAAATCTACAACTTATACAAAGAATATGCAGAAAGTGTTGAGGGACATGGCCAGTTTATTACATATCAATATTTTGTGAAGGTATGGAAGAAAGAATTCAACAATGTCTGTATTCCTAAGAAGACAAGGATGGGGATTTGTAATACATGTGCTTCTCTTAAATAAAAAAGGGACAAATGTGAAGGCTCAGAAAGAGGTAAGCATTCATAACTTTAACTTTTAAAATTGCATAGTCATCAACTATGAAAACATATTTCTTAATGAATTTCTTTTATGCTGTGTAGATTTAATTGTCAAAGAACTTCAGGAGCATCGCGAACAACAAACAAATGAAAGGAAGAAGTTGTACAAGCATCGAAATAAGTGCTATGATAATCCGAATAAATATTTGGGTTTGATAATTGATGGTATGGACCAGAAGAAAACACTTTTACCACATTTTGTTCGCACACCCAAAAATTTACAGGAGGAAAATTTTATTCAGTTTCACTTGGTCGGTTGTATGGCCTTCAATGGGAAATTTTGCCAAGGGTGTACTTTACAACTCCAAACATTCATAATGATGCAAATCTGACCATAACCATAATTCATGATGTGATTTCTCATTGGTCTGGTAATCGTCCTAAAGTTTTGTATCTACAATTGGACAACACTTGCCGTGAAAACAAAAATCAGGTTGTTTTTGGATATCTAAACATGCTTGTTGAATTGAGAATTTTTCAAAAGGTAAAGGTTGGTTTCTTTCTTGTTGGGCATACTCATGACCATATTGATCAGATGTTCAGTTGTTTTTCAGTCACATTGAGGAGGAAGGAAGTTGGGAGCTTGCCATCATTAATTGACTGTATTAAGAAATCATACATGCCAGAGCCTACTTTTGATGTGTTGGAAGAAACTATTGACATGTGAAGGTTTATTCTAGGATCATATGGTGAGGGGAAATGCATTGAACAACTTAATGACATTAGCTTCCAACATCAATTTCGTATCAAAAAAATTGATGGGAAAACACTAATATGGGGCAAGAAGTATTCAACTACTACAGAATGGGCACCGTCATCATGTTTGCAATTTTTGAAGCTCATTCCAGATCATCCAATATTTGCATCAAAATTATTGTTATTGCAATCAGTTGGTGAAGTTCAGAATGCATGCAGACAAAATAGAGATAAATTATTCTGATCGCCTGGAAGAAATTAAAAAATGTATTAGATATACATATGAGTACTTTGACATTGCTGATTCAGTTTGGTGGGAGTCATTTTTCAATAATCAAAGTGATATCATTTCAACAACAACAAATGAAGATATACCTTTGAAAAATCCATTTATTTGGCCACAAAATGTGTCGAATGAACATGAGGAAGTAAACATTGTTGAATAGCAACTGTTATGCTCTTAACCTGCAAAGTAATACCGAACATAGAATATGCGAAGAAAAGATACCCAGAACACAGAATATGCGAAGAAAATATACCCAGAACACAGAATAGCAATGATTTTATTACTCAGAGAGAAATGTTCACAGGCCTCTTCGAGGGGGCAACCTCCAATAGAGCAGAGCTCGATTACAAAACAAGACACAATACTCCTCGCAGGGAGTCTCTATCCTTTATATATGACTCATACATGCAATACCACGGGCCAATGCCGTGGGTTTTATTAATACCATCTATCTAATACTACCGCCCATTTACCATCTATCTAATATTACCACCCATTTGCAACTAACCGTGGTCCCGTCATTAATTGCGGGTTAACCACTTACAAATATTAATATGGGTTTTATGGACTCTTGACTATGACGTGATCCCATGACATAAATAAGGGGGTTAGGGTGGGACCCTAACATGCTTTATTGACTCTTGACTATGACGTGATCCCATGACATAAATAAGGGGGTTAGGGTGGGACCCTAACATGCCCTCCCCCTTAAGACTAGCCTTGTCCTCAAGGCTGAAGCTGCGGAAACTGCTGAAGAATAGTGGCTGGTTCCCAAGTTGCATCTTCTGGAGAGGTGTCTTTCCATTTGACGAGGACCTCCTTAATCATGCGGCCCCGCAGGTGCTTGTCTCATGTGTCTAGAACTTGTTCAGGTTGAAGCCAGATTGACCCTTCTTCGTCCAATTCAGGTAGACTGGTTTGAACTCGGCAATTGTTCCCAATCACTTTCTTGAGGCACGATACATGGAAAACTGGGTGGATTTTTTCTGTAGGTGGCAAAGCCAACTTGTAAGCCACTTCTCCAATGCGCTGAAGTACTTGGTATGGTCCGTAGAATTTTGGAGAGAGCTTTTGACAACCCTTGTCTTTGAGTGATGTTTGCTTATATGGTTGCAGCCTCAAAAAGACCTGATCCCCTTCTTGAAATTGGCGCTCTGAGCGATGTTGGTCAGCCTGTTGCTTCATACGGTTCTGAGCTTGATGAAGATTCTCGCGCAGATGGGCGAGCATGGTTGCACGGTGTTGTAGGAGTTGATCCACGGCTTGTACTTTGGAGCACCCCGTGAGATAAGAAGTAGGGGAAGGCGGAAGTTGACCATAGACTGCTTCATAGGGAGTCATTTTGGTGGTGGCATGATAGTTGGTGTTATACCACCATTCCGCCAGAGGTAACCACTGTACCCAAAGGTGTTGCTTTTCTGAAGTGAAACACCTAAGGTAGGTTTCTAGACATTTGTTGACGGCTTCGGTTTGACCATCTGTTTGCGGATGATATGAAGTGCTGAGTTTGAGTTGAGTGCCTTGTATTCCGAAGAGCTCCTACCAAAAATTACTGGTGAAGATTGGGTCGCAGTCGGACACAATAGAAGTGGGCATGCCATGCAATTTGAAGATCTGATCCATGAAAGTTTGAGCAACCAAGGTTGGTGTAAATGGTTGGGGTAGGGCGCAGAAATGCGCATACTTCGACAGTCGGTCCACAACCACCATGATGACTGACTTGTTCCCAGACTTTGGAAGACCTGTAATGAAATCCATGGAGACCTCCATCCAAATTGACGTAGGAATGGGCAATGGTTGTAATGTGCCGGTGTGTTGACGGTTTCCCCTTTGTGGCGTTGACAGACGTCACATTCTGCTACGAAAGTAAGGATGTCCTGTTTCATGCCGGTCCAAAAAAATGATCTTCTGGTGCGAGCATACGTCTTCTGAAAGCCCGAATGTCCTGCAATGGGAGATGAGTGCAATTCTTCCAAAATGTGACTTTTGAGGGTGGATGTTGGTGATATTACGACTCTGTCCTTGTAGCGAAGAATATCATTCTGCCACGAGTAGCCCTTGCTGGAATTAGGATCTACCTGCAATTGAGAAATGAGTTGGGAGAGCCCGGGATGTGAAAACCATTCCCTGCGAGCCTCTTCAATCCAGTCTGGAATGGGGAGGGAAATTGCGAGTAGAGTACTTTCCTGCCAATGCATTTAGCGAAATAATTGGTTCATCAGATACAATCTCCTTTTGGTTATCTTCTTCGATCGCCTCCGGTTCCTCAAGTGGTGGATCTTCCTCGGTGGAGCTGTAGTCAGTGGCATCTATTTGAAAAAACTTGGGCTCTTTGCATTTATGACCCGGGGAATATTTTTCATCACAGTAGTAACATAGTCCTTGCTTCCTTCTTTCGGCCATTTCCGCAGGTGACACCTTTTGAATCTTAAGTGTCTGAGTCGTATTGGGAGCCTGTGAGGGACGACCTTTAGCGGGGAAGTTGGGGCGGCTGGATTGGGCTGTTAATGCACGTTCCACCTTACGAGCTACCTGGCAAGCCTTTGTCCATGTGGGAGGGTGGTGGAGTAGAACCTGAGCTTTGATGGCTTCTTTAAGACCGCTGATAAAGCATTCCATGTAGAACTCATCTGTGAGACCCCTAGTGCGGAAGGCTAAGGCTTCAAAAGCAGTAATATATTCCTCCACTGTACCCGTCTGTCGTAGCTTAGTGAGACGCCCCAAAAAAGAGTCTTCCTGTTCAAAGCGACTTCGAAGAGTTTTGGCAAATTGGGCCCAATTCTGAAAATGTCCATTGCAACGCTGATGCCATTCCTTCCATTGCCATCGTTCATTGTCCAAGTACATGGTACCCACCATAAGCTTAGTCCCCTCATCTATGATATGATTCAATTGGAAATACTGCTCCATTTGTGCTAGCCATGCGGACGTGTGAGAACCGTCAAATTTATGCATATCCAACTTGGGAGGTCGCTGACTGGGTGGTGGATGGGTGTGCCAGACGTGATGAGAGTGGCTAGACTCACCCTCATGGTATTCATGGCCATTATACGCCTCCTCGTGGGCTGGCTCCTTACCCTTTGGGAGTGCATCATGTATCTGGTGACTTATTCCTTTAAGCTCAAGTTCGATATTCTTCACCGCAGTTTGGAGGGAGTTCACATGGTCTTCAATTTTGTCTATCCTTTCATTGGCCATCGCTTGAGCGCGAGTTTCTACCATACACCAACCTGATGAAAAATTGGGACCGCCTAAAAAAATTTTACGAATAAATTGAATGGTACCACCTTGCTCATCTCGTCGTCCTAATTCTGATGGGCTAGGTCACCAATAAGCGCCCCAGAAGATCTCAGACTTTTTTTTTTTTTTGGAAAACTCCTAACGGAGTTTTACTCCTTCCTGATCAATACTGCAGTCGCCAAATCCTCAGAATGTCAATGTCGCCAAAAGTCCTGCGAAAATGATATCCAGGGACAGGAACCCTTCACAACTACTCCGATCTGGTGGATCTGAGAGATCTGAATGATGGAACAACTGCTGCTGCTGATCTGATGGAGCTGTGGGACTGATGTCGGCTGCTGCTGCACTTGCTGATCTGGAATAGGTGATGTGTGATCCCCCAATAGAAAGGGAATTACGGTCTTGAGGAGTGTCAGGTGCTACAGATCGCAATATACATAAGGGTCTGACAGTAGTACTCGGCCCAATGTTTCAGGGCTCTAACTAAGGAGGATCGACCGTACCCTTAGCCGTACAACTCGACTACCCTATCGTACGGGCGAGTAATCTCTCCGAGTGCTGTTCTCGGTGTACTATAGCCACAAGACGGCCGAAGGTTTATCTATGGCGAGGCTTCAAGGGAGCTAGGGGGCTTCCTATATACCCAGAGGGTACGTGGAAGACAGTCCGTGCGCGGTTCTGTCTAATGCGCTACTACTCAAAGGGGTACCCACAGGGGTTACAAGGGAGTCCAACAGACGTGACCACCTCTTGTATTTCCTGCGTGCATGCCTCCCCAAATCCGCAGGTTTATGCGCTTAACAACAGATCCCGTGGTTTAAAGATGCCGGAACACATCTCTAGCCAAAAAAAAATTTGCTAAAATTTGGAGATCCCACCGAGCCCTGGAAAGTGCTCTGATACCACTTGTTATGCTCTTAACCTGCAAAGTAATACCGAACATAGAATATGCGAAGAAAAGATACCCAGAACACAGAATATGCGAAGAAAATATACCCAGAACACAGAATAGCAATGATTTTATTACTCAAAGAGAAATGTTCACAGGCCTCTTCGAGGGGGCAACCTCCAATAGAGCAGAGCTCGATTACAAAACAAGACACAATACTCCTCGCAGGGAGTCTCTATCCTTTATCTATGACTCATACATGCAATACCACGGGCCAATGCTGTGGGTTTTATTAATACCATCTATCTAATACTACCGCCCATTTACCATCTATCTAATATTACCGCCCATTTGCAACTAAATGTGATCCCGTCATTAATTGCGGGTTAACCACTTACAAATATTAATATGGGCTTTATTGACTCTTGACTATGACGTGATCCCATGACATAAATAAGGGGGTTAGGGTGGGACCCTAACAGCAACAATCTCAAGGTATTATTAATTCTTCACAGGCAGCGGAAAGAGAGATGTATATTGGTTCCAGAAGATCTTGTGCACAACGTGAAGCCATGGAAGACCTTTATAGGGGTTCAGTACAGGATATTAAGGAGTGTTGCATGATTGCAGTGCTAGCAGATGGAGATCCCAATGGCTATCCATTTTGGGTTGCTAAAGTTATAAAGGTCTTTACAGAAAATGAGGATGTTACAAGTGTTGAAGTACATTGGTATGCCACAAATACACACCCTTTCAATGGTGTGTATAAGCCAGAGATGGTAGTTGACAAAAAAAATGGCGGAAAAAGAAAAAGAAAGGGTACAAATATAAATCACCGCCACACACACATATTAAAATTGGAGGATGTTGACATACTTGTTTATGACTTCAATTTAACAAAGAGAGGAACTCTTCACTTCAAGATGATAGAGATTCTGAAAAGGTTGTTACCAGAAGGAACAGTGTTGACATGGGAGTCTGCTGAAACCAGTCATAGATCTAAAAGAATTTTGAAACCTGAAATGTTGGGCATGCATGTGGACTCAGATGGGGCACTAGTTGATGAAAGAGAAGAATATGGAACATCTTTGTCAGCATCCAGTCACTCATCTGAAGATGTGAATTCTGATGGTGTGAAAGAAAATATGAGTGATTTTGAATAATTGTTTAAGACAATTTATATAACTGATGTATGCATCGTATCTTCAAATAAAATTAATGTTTTCCATATGGTGTTAAATGAGAAGTTATGAGGCATTTTTATGTTGTTGGATTATATGTCTTAATTATGATAAATTTTATTGTTTAAAATATCTACAATGCAATATTAAATTAGATATATAATGTATGTTTTATTCAATATACAAAGAATGACTTTTGAATTCATTTAGTGATGTAATTTGTTCATAATGTCATGGTTTTTTAATTTTATAGTTGAAAAAATTTCAATTTCTTTTGTATCTAGCATGTTATGGTTGAAAACATGTTAAATTTATACTTAGGAAAGAAAAATGATATTCTACCAAAAACATTAATGTGTTTTTTTCCTCGTAAACAACTTTGTTTGACACATAAACATTTGGTTTTACTAACATTTTTTAAAAATATTGAAAATTGACCCTAAAAAAAAATCATTGTTCCAGTATCATCACTTTCATTTTGAAGCTATATTTTGCACGAAAATTTCATAGTAAATTTCGTAGTCACTGCCATTTTTAAAACATGTTCAAAATTGACGCCTAAAAAATAAAAACATCGTTCCAGTATACACACTTTTCGTTTTTAGCACTGTTTTTGATGTTTTTTTGGGGTTTTTTGGCCAGAGTTCCCGTTTTGAGTTTATAGTTCCCGTTTCAAAGTTTACATTGTTTTCCGTTGCGGCAACAGTTTTTGGTCAAGATGGTCTAGATCAAAATGATAGAAAGTGTCTTCAATGGGATCATAGAAGTGCTCAAGGAGTGCAAGTTGTCAGCCAGTAGGATGCACAACCATCGAAGTGGAGATTTGCGAAGTGTGTATGCAAGCAGCAAGCTGGCTTTTTTGTCATAACACCCATCTTCCTCATGAAGCATGGAAAGAAATCCATGTAAGTACTCAGGCCTGGCCACTTCATCTTCACCATCATATGTGTAATTGGACAAGAGATCAAAAAACTCCCTCGTGATGGTGACATCTTCATGATTCGAAAAACATCATGGAGGGAGAAGAGTGCAAGAATCCATGAAAGATATGCAAGGTTCAAAACTAGATGAGAGGACACATATTGTTATCTAGCCCTCCTTCTAGTGCCAGAATGTTGATGGTGTTGGATCCACCAGCATGTCAAGGGGATCTCCCCGGTAAGAAGTCCCAATTAGACCTCAGATCTTTTGGTGTAGAAGTCACAGGAGTGGGTTGTATGTTAATGCCTTAACCGCGATTTCGCATAGAGGCAAGTAAGATGACTCTGTTGGTAGCAAGGGTGTGACAACTGCAGTGAGTTAAGGAAGGTGCATGAGAGGTTCTAAAACATGTGGGTTGAGATGAGTGCGCCCCTTGGCAACCTGTAATAGTGCTCGGATGGGAAGGGAACACACAAGAAAAGATACATCACAAGCTGGAAAGCTAGTTAGCTAACAATCCAAAGTGATGGTTAAACCAACCAACACATTTCAGTAAGATCCATACATACTTATACAGAATAGTCCATACATGCATGCATGAGAAAACAGATACATATACCATTTAGAGTAAACAAGAAAGTTGGAATACAATATGACACATGCATGAAACGTGATGGCTCTTATTATATAAGAAAGTGTAAGTTCCAGTCATACAATATATCCATGTCCAACCACTAGTCCCAATAGTGGAATGTTACAGCCACATTTGCCTGCTCCTCTAAAGAGATGTACTAGCTCCATGCAATAGAGAAGCCAAGGCGCATTACAATATTGTCCAAGCTCTTTCCAAGATAGTCTTATCGGAAGCTTGGCTGACCAAAAGCCTCTACAAAGAGCTATGAGGGACTATTTATAGCAAAGGGTGGGGTGACCCTTGACATTCCCCTTTGTGACAGTTCATCTACCCTCATGACTCTTCATCTACTCTATGACTATTACATCCAACTATTGGCACTTCACTTACACTTGAAAAGACGTTACATTACAATGCACATGTTCCCATGTGAAACAAAAGGGCTTGAGCAAGCCATGCAAGACATCACTAACACTGAGTTTGTTGTGGTGAGACTAACTCTTTGACATGCTTGCGATGGTGAAGGTGGTGAGCTAATGCCAATCTTGGCCATCCGTGATGCTGTGCATGCACCCCATGGTGACATCTTGCTGAAGCGAACTCTTGCCTCCGTTGCATCTGGGTGCATTGGTATGAATGCTCCATTAAACTCGTTTGCTAGCATGTGCATGGTGATGAGCCCCAATTTTTGGTACAATTTGGGCTCATTTGGCCTACTTGCTTTGCTCAAACCATTCATCTTTTATTGCTTATGCATTCATTTCTTGGTTTATTCGTGTTGTTTGTAGGAAGAAGGGTAGGCATTCTATCTACGTGACTAATACATGATGATTTCAGGTTTTTGGCATTAAAAGGGAGCAAAGACCACGAGAAAGGAGACAAGGTGACAGTAAGGTGGCACTGCTGGTTTTTAGGAGAGGATGTCCACAGTCTTGGGGACATTCCTCGTGATTCCCACCATAGCTCCGAGCTCCAACCAATCTCCCCACCGAGCTTAGAGGCAGCCAACCGTTCTACAGGAACAGCAGTTACAACTGTTCTACAGGATCAGCAGTTTAACCTTCAGTTGGACAGCCGAGCTCCACAAATCAAGGAAACCTGTTGGATTATCATTTTGCATAAATACTGAGGCCGTAGCCTTTGATAGGAGCTTTTTGAACTTTTGCATTACTCTTGTAATTTCGAAGTACGAGCTACAGCTCAGTGTTGGTTCTTTTTGTAAGCCAGTTTTTGGCATGACATGAGATTTTTGGTTATGAATAAAGGCAGGCAGATTTTGATCTCATTCTGAGTTTCTAAGGGAGCTATAACTCTCAGGTTAGGGCCCAACCTGAGAGAAATAGACCTCCTCTGTGTTGTAATGTTATTTGCCTTTCGTTCCAGCACTTCGTTTCTTTACTTTGACATGCAATTCGAATTTACAGTCTGCTGATTTAGTTTTTATGAGATTGCATAGGATTAGTTTATGGTGAATTTGCTTCTAGTTGCTTAGGTTAGAAGAGGATAGTTATAATTCATTGGAGCTCCAGAAAAAGGTTGGTAGAGATCACTGCCATCTCTGCTTAGGGATTGGGTTGCAGTCCATATCAACCACCAAAAAGAAACGCAGTTCTTTTCACGTCCATGCAAGCTGCAACAGTTACTTTAGTCGTAGATCCATCCATGCACTTTGGTCTTGATCATTACTTCTCCATTCCACTTCCATGCACAAGTTTCTTTCATAAATTTCACTGTTGTTCATTGGTTCAAAATAGCACAGTTAACATAGGTTAAAGAGTTCTCGTTTTTGGTGACATTCATAGACAATTTGTTTCATCTACACTGCTCCACACCATTCCATTACCTTCCTCTTCTTTTCAACCACACCTGAAGCCACTCAACCGACCTCTGTTCAGCTCGTTTACCTTCCAGATCTCCCATTACTCACATAGCTCCATTTACTTAACCTTTCGTTGATCCCATCCTTCCAACCATCAACCCACTGCATGCACTCTTTCTCCATCTGACTTCTCTGCTCCTGAGCCATCACCAGTTCCATCTCCATCTCACCTATCCTCCCACACCACTCCATCACTTCACCATCTCCCAAAACTCCCACGATCGAACATCCTGTAGAATTGCATAGACTTCCTGTAGAACCCCTGAGTTCCCTGTAGGATCCCCTGCAGACTTCCTGTAGAAGCCTGCAAACTCGGTTGCTGAGCATCCGAACATGGTAGACTTCTGTGGACTGATGCTAGAGACCCTCTGGGACCTCCCCTAGCCATCCTGACCTTGCCCATGCTTTCCTCCCGCTCCTGCACAGTCAAACCCTAATCAAAAACATCATCACAATAAATCCAACCACTTAATGAAAAAATACAAAAACATGTCTTTTCAGATGCAAGTAGCTTAGATGCATGTATTTCAGCTTACTGCAAGTAATGGCATCATTGGTAGAATTTTCATTCACAGTTTCGCATTGTAAGGGCCTAGCTAGTCAAATTAGGGTTTACTAGGGTTTTCATGCTTTGTTGGCTTTCAGTTCATTGTTGCAAAGTAGATCAATTTCCCTTGAGATAGCCTTCGTCCATCATTTAGAAAGCTTCTTCTGAGAGCATATAGAAGTTGGCTTGAGCCCTAGCGGACTTGTGCCAGCTGACCAAGTGACAGCTGCGACAAGAGCTAGTACTTGTGCATACAGCACCGTCGCTTCCAAGTTTGTACGAACTACAGGGTTGATAAAATTAGAGATTGGGAGCCCCAGGAGTTGTAGCATTATTGCTACAATACTGGAGCCCACCACATGGTCTTCTTGGGTGTGACCAAACTAGCAACACACTGATGCAAAGTGTTCATGCTAATATTCCAATGTTGGTGGTCATGCGCATCAACTGTCAACTACATTTCCAGCTCCAGTTGGACTTGCTTCTTGTCTTCGCCTTGGTGAGTGTGCTGAATGGGTTGGATCGCATGCATGTGCACAATGACATGCATGCTATTGAATCCCATACATGCAATCAACAACACTGCTCATCATGTCTGCTCCATGCCATCTATTGGGATGGATCTTTAACTTGTACGGGTGCAGTTTCATCCATGAAAGCATGTTGTGCCCCTACTGTTCTCATTACTGCTGCAACTCACTCGCTTGTCTGTGCAACCCCATATTCTTGCTTGAGCTGCTGCTTCAGCACATGAAACTCCTTTATTCCATTCTCTATCTTCGTGTGATCTTCATGTCGCTTTGTCATCTCATAGCCTGAGTCTCCAAAGTTTCTTTCATCGTTAATCGATCTGCTTGAGCTTGCAACTTTGTTCTGCCTCCGTCCTGTCAACAACATTCCTCTTGCATTCGTTGCATTCAGTATGTTGCCTTCAGTATTGTTCATGATGCTTCTCACTTTGATGTTGCTGCCATCATATCTTGGTGTCCTTGCCTATGAACAACTCGATGTCTTTGTGGGTAGGCAAGTCCATAGACACTTGATCGACTACATCTCCAAGTGTGCTCTAAACGGTGTCTTCGACTTTGCTCTCTTGGAAACCAATGTACATGTACTACTGAGAGGCAGATGAATACTTGCGATACCTGGAGACATAGAAACACTCATGGAAAGAAATCTGTCAATTAAAAACTAAAATGAACTTGAGAATTGACTTGCAACATACCTGTGTGATTGACCATGAAGGTTGCGCAATTTTCGTCAGGAGGTCGGGAGACTGACTGCCAAGATTTCACAAGGCACATTCTGGGCTGTTGGGAGGCTGACTAACTACTAGAACTGCGTAATGCATAGTCCAATCTGGCTACTAACTGCTAGAATTGTGGTGACTACAGGCTCAGGGACTGCATTGCGTAATTTTCTAGGCCAACAGTCATTGTCCCTCAGAAATGCGCAAAACAGTCCTGGAGGATAGTGCCTGGGAAGAAATGCGCATTTATGGAGAGGAAGATAGAGCCTTCCTTCCTCGGACTACTCAATGTTGTCCCAGTGAAGGCAGAGTCCGGACCAAGGTTGGCCAGACTCGCTGACGGACAACTAAAATAAAATGTGGAAGTGAATGCATGGCGACACTAAGTGAAAACAGAAGTGATTAATCGTGCATGCAAACATTGAATGAAAGATTCAAAAATCAAATCAACATGCAGGTGGGTGAAGTGAGTCACCAAATCGGTGACCATTCGTGCAAAACAATTTCATGCATGTGACAGCTGTGAGATAGCAACGAAAACTGAAATGGTGTTGGTACAAGCTAGTATGTATCAATATGAGAGCAAGCACTCACTAAAATCAAGCATACATCGTTCATACAAAGCGAAACACAAAAATTTCCAGAAATGCAACATAAGTCATAAAAAGCAGGCTTACCCCAAAACAACTGATCTGAGCGTGCCGACGGCTTTTAGATGTGATGTTGGATGTCAGAGTAGCAAGGTTGTTGTGAGGAATGAGCTCTGCGGCGTCTGGTTGATGAGTTTTGATAACATCGAGGTTGTGACGCGCATGCCACAAATATAGGGAAAGTGACACTTGGTGGGAGGGTTCTGAAATGATCCTTACATGTAACCTCCAACTGCCAAAAATAGATCCTTGAAACAAGGGATGCCTTTGCATGCGGCCTTGGGAGAAGTAGCTCATGCATGCAAGTCAGTTTTTCTCAATCCCGAAGGGAACTGGTCAACTCAACTACACATGCAAGAGGTTATTCGACTGGTGGGAGAAAATTCGCATTTCTAGCTGGGAGTTGAGCTGGCTGCCCAAGAGATTTGTGCAATTTCTAAGCAGAGCTACTGACTTCTACCCAGATTTGTGCAAATTCTAGGTTGAGTAGCCCTGTTAAGGAAAATTGCGCAATTTTCACTGTGAGTGTTGACTGCCAGAATTGTGCAATTCTGGAGCCAAGCAGGCTTCCAGTCAAGGTTGCGCAATTTCTAGAGGGAAGGATAGTTGCCCTCCAGAATTGCGCAATGTCTTGGGGAGCTACTCAGCCTACAGTTGGACCAAGTCCGGGTGATCATCCTGTGAGGGGAATGCATCGAGCTGTGATCGACAAGCTGCTTTGTGCAAGAAAAACACTGAAGCTTGTGTACTTGATGAAGCAAGACAAGGTGTTGTGAAAAGTTATTAGGGAGGCTCCAAAACTAATCTAGGGCAAAATTTGGAGGGTGGTTGTAGCCGCTACATCAAAACCTAGCTTCGAAACTCAGTTGCATTAAAGGGACCACTAGGCACCTCGTATTCATCCATCAGAGTCACCAAAAGAGCACTCCCTGGAACCCAAGGATGCCTCTTGGTTACAATACCCCAAACATCCCATGAACTAATCACCCATGGACAGAGGCAGAGAGCCCAATACTTTGAGTTCCCACCCCCAACCCTTAACCAACTAGGAGACAACCACAACATATACAATTGTAAGTTGAAAGGACCTAGTATAATTCCACAAAGTGAAAAAGGGAAAAAGCACAGAAAGAAAAAAAAAAACACACCACATGCAAACATCCCTTGAAAATAATGCTCCTAGGGTCTAAAGATAGGACTGAAATACTTACCAGACTAGCAGAAGAAAACCCCAATCCCTCTTGGTTTCCACAACAAGGAAGTGCAA
Organism: Pinus tabuliformis; assembly: GCA_031772625.1. Lineage (NCBI taxonomy): Eukaryota > Viridiplantae > Streptophyta > Pinopsida > Pinales > Pinaceae > Pinus > Pinus tabuliformis. The sequence goes on along the minus strand of CM062820.1, from coordinate 353,233,590 downwards.
AAAATCTCACGTCCTCTCCACTTCTGACCAACAATAGGGTAATTGACCCCCCACCAACACTCCAGGGACCCAAATCTCGTGAGTTAGTATACCATAGCACCCAACACACAAGCCTTGCCAACCTGCAATATCCTTACTTTTAGAAATGACTAGTCTAATGAGCATGCATAAGTTAGCACCCTATGCATACTCAATGTTACCCTTGCCACCTTCATGATCTCTCATAATCAGAAATAATGACCGCCGTAGTCATTAGAGAAATTTTGAGGTCAAAAATAGGCCTCAAAACAAAAATGTACAACCAAAATCAACTTTATAAGAACCAATATGATTCAAGATTGTGTTTTCAACCATGGGGGATTGTGACAACCCCTAGTTAATGGTCTATCCCTTGTAAATAATTTTAATAATTAAACAAATGGGCTGAGTAGGGACACAAATTCTAGAGACTAGGGAAGGATTTTTCTTGGGTTATGCAATTTATTTGTTGCAAGAGAAAATTCTGAATGGTGTTGCAGGCATTAAAGGTTGATTGTTGTGTGGTAATGACCCGAGGCTTCTCAAATTTATTAGGTTAGAGCAAGAGTGCACTGCCCATGCTCACCATAGATAAGGGACAAGTGAAAGAGGAAAATTCAAGGCAATGTAGGATATTGGCAAGGAGAGGTCAACTCTACAATGAGAAATGTGTCTCGTGGAGAATAGAGAACAAGGACACGTGGAGGTCAACTAATGCACATAGAGAATTGCATAAGAAAAGAATTTTTGGGTGGTTGTTTTGAAATGAAGATGTAGATAGAGAAAACGAGGTTGAACAAGTGCAAGGAGAGAGAACCACCATGGATGATAGCTTATACAAAGCGAATTGCACAAGTAATAAAGGGGGGAGCCTAAACCTGTCGCTATGATTCTAAGAAGAACAACCATGGCCAAGAACATACAGAATGTGAAATTTAGGCTAACGATATTAGTTTCCTTTCTATAGCCACTATGGAGTTGGAGGGAGAATTAAAGGAATAGAGGGCACAATAAAACATAAAACTTAGAGAAATTAAGGATTGATCAAGATCTAGACATTATTATGGCGCGAGACTAGTAAGACGCAAAAAAGAGTGGTTTGGACTAGAAGAATGCCTGTAGACTTTCTAGTGGCGAAAGAACTTATTGAAAACATGGTGTAACAGTGGAAATACATCTGGTCAGTTCTTGGGCTCTCAAATGAGTTGCTTATATTTTTAGTTAAGCATTAGAGTACATGAGGAAATTCTCCATGTTAGGGGAAACTCTATGATACCCTATGGGCTGGAGGGTGGAGATGGGATTTATCTATATTACCTTAATAGCTTGGGGTAGAGGTTTATCCCTTGTAGTCCTGGTAGAAGCTCTGAAGTCTCCCTTGCTTGTTTCATTCGATTTTATAGTGGATTCCTCAGTCCCCCTTAGTGGGTGGAATCACTATTGATGTGCTCAGGGCGGAGTGAAGTATTTAAATCCCTTGGATCTCATTTCCAATGAACAACTAAAAGGTAGAGGTGTTAGTCCTTTCAATTTTCTGAAGACTTGTTGGTTTCTATTTGATTGGTGGGTGGAGGCAGGGAGACCTCTAGAATCCCTTTTTTAGCTAGTAATTTACATACAATCCCTTGAGAAAGTTATCTCAGTCTTTGGAATCGGCTTAGGGAAGACATTTGCAAGTAAGCTTGGTTGCCACTATCTATGGTTGGGTGGAGAGTTATAGCCCTTATCTCAGTTTCCCAAGAAGATTCGTAATATAAGTATTTCTAATGTCTTCTCTATGTTAAAGAGTGAGCCTTGTATTTCTGGCTTGAAATGATTTCATTAGCACAAGAGACATGGTTGTGTAACTCTTATTTATAGAATTGAATGGTATGTTGTGATATTGTTTTAAATGCGTTGTGATAGTGTTTGAGAATAATAGCTAAGCATGAATATTTTTAGCAAGAGATTTTTTCTTCATTATTGCAACACGTTGACTAAGTTTATTTCAAGCTTTCATTGCATGATCACTGTCGCAATGTGTAACATGGAGGATTTCCTCTCATTTTATTCTTATTGACTTGTTGTTTTATATGAGGGTCATTTTTAAGTCTTCGGTAATGGATTCCTTGTTGGTGAATTTTCATTGGACTATCAAGTTGATGTTGCACTTGTGCATGGTTTCTTGTAATAGAAAGAAAATGATGTTTTGATGCATGTTACCCTTCATTGTGGTTTGCATCGATGTTCCCAGAAAGGGGATCTAAATATTGATATTGTTCGTAAGAATATCAGTCAATCTTCTTGTGCTTGAAAGCTTTAAAGTACTGAAGTATGTTTCTTTAGTATTGTTGTTTCACAAGCAACACATTCTTACATGAATTGTAAATCCAAATGCATTGCTTAATGTTATTGCACGAGGAATGGTTAGTTTTCTTGATCTTGAAGGATTAATGGTTTTGATGTGTGGTCATGATTGTATGCATTGGTACTTAGGTTCCCTCAAGCATAGCTATGTATGTAAACACATTCTTGTGATAACAAGGAGCACTTGTAAGAGAGTTGTGTGTTTTGGACACTCGGACCCTTGTATAATTACTTAAATAAATTACTAAAGCTCTTTGTGTGTCGTGGAGATATGGAATATATTGATTTACTATCAAAGGGTTGGTTAAGCCTCTGTGTATTCCTGAGAGATTGGTGGAACTGGTGATTGATATGCATTGTTGTCAACACTACGCGTTTGTTGTGGGTAAGATTGTTAACAATATAGCTATGTGTTTAAGTTTCTATTGAGAGACTGGTTAAGTCTCCTAAGTCTAGTAAAGAGTACTAATGTACCTTTTTCAAGCCATTGAGGTGATAATACAAGTGGGAGAGTCTCTTATAAAACCATTGGATTTAAGACTTGTCGGGTTGTTATAACCCAAGCTTGGGGAAAAACCACCATGACTAATCCATCCTGGGATACTGTGTAAATGGTGCATAGTACAAGAAGGGAGGCTTAAACCTGAAAGGTCCACCTTGGAGGAAAAGACAAATGTGCACCATAAGTTATAGCTAGGGAAGCGCTTGAGAGTTATAGTCGAGTAACATCGTTAGGAGTTATATCCAAGAAACACAATGAAATTTATAGTTAGGGTAGCATACAGGAGTTATAGTCGAGAAAACATCGAAATTTATAGCTGGGGTAGCACCCGAGAGTTATAGCCGGGGTAGAACCCGGGATTTATAACTGAGAACACACCGGAATTTATAGCCGAAGTGGTGTGTGTGAGTTATAACTGTGGAATGTCAAAGGGATTTTCAACCAGGGTGGTATGGCAAAAGTGGACCCAGGGTGACATGTTCTGGGATTTCCATCCCATAGTTTAAATAAGAGATGCAAGAAGGAAAGACATGGGAAAACTTAACCGAGGCGACGTGGCAAGTAAGGGCCCAAACGAGAGTTATCATGGCTTGTTGCGAGATGGCCTAAGGAACAAGGTGTAGGGTGGGAATTGTGAGCCAATGGAAGGAGTTGGTAGTGTGAAGGCGAGGACCTGTCAGAACTCCTAAGCCCAGAGGCTAACCCCGACAATGCAACGATGAGTGGTAAATGAGTTGGTAAAGGGTAACGGATCTAGGAGGTAAGGAAGGTGTTCGTTATTTGATATCCTTCAATGATATTTATATAAATATATATAAGGGCATGTCATCCCAGAACATCATCCCCAGATTAATTCATGAGTGTGCAAATGGAATGGGTCGAGATATTGGACCTGAGAGATAGAGAAAGTTTTCATTAGTTGACGACCTTTGATTATATATATATATATATATATAGTTGGTGGGAACCCAAACCATGAACAGGTCGACAACCTATACACCCATGACAAGTGACAATGATAGGCTGAATGGGCTACCACGTGAGTACCACGTGATAGAAGGAAGACGAGGCAGTGACAAGCTTGAAGGGTTGTAACCCTTGATCTAGAGATCATATTGAAGTAAAGTTTTATATCATTAGATTCATCTCGAATAGATGAATGTAATGGTGATTCTTATTTCTGTTTGTGGAGACAGCAAAGAAAATATTATCCCATCACTTTAACTATGTATAATGGATATTGTATTAGTGAGTGATTTCTCATCAGTGAGGTTAAGGTGGGGGTGGTTACAAAGTGGTATCAGAGCATCCAATTTCAACACTTCGACTAGATGGTCTCTATCATGGGCTAATCAGTCGATACTGATTTTACCAAGTTAATTGAGTAAAGGGTCTCATAAAGATAATTAGAAAAATAATTAAATAAATATTTAGGTGTTAAAAGTGTTGAGATTGCAGCAAGATGATGGAGCTTAGTGAAAAGAGTCGCCTTCACTAAGTGGGCCCGCAGGCTATTTTTGGCGCAAGTCTATTTTTAGACTATGTCTATTTTTAGACATATGGATCATGTCTATGTTTATGGATGATTGATCAAGTTGGGAAAAATAGATGGACTTCTATTTTTTATGAAAGTGTGAGTGATCACAGTGTGAGTGATCAAGTCTATTTTTAGACTGGCTGTCAAAAATAGAAAAGTCAAATATTATTATCTCACAATAATATTTGGACTATAAACTTAATCTTATTCTCTTGGAGCACTTCAGTTTGAGCTACGGAAGTGGCACATGCAGCTGTCAGAAGGAAATTCGTTTTTCTTATGAGTCAATTGAGTTGTTGCATGCATGACTTCAGTTAGAACTCAAGTGAGTTGAGTTTAGTGGACTGGAGGTACAGTTGATGGAGTTGTGTTCAGTTTAACTTAGTTAAACTGGTTGTAGTTAGTCTAACTGCAGATAGACTAATGATGAGTTGTTAAACTAATTATTAACTCATAATACAACTAAAGAATACATCAGTTAACTCAGTTGCATGTCAATGCATGTTCAGTTCAACAGGGACAGGTGGTAGAGAATCAGATTGCTATCAGTTGTGACTATAGTTGTGCACCAGATCTTGCACAATCAAAGGATTGAGTATGCCAATGAGTTTGCTCACGTATTTGGCCCGCATTTTAGCCTTTTCTCACGTCCACAAAGAGTGAGTGACTATTTTGCAGGTGAAAATCGAGTTTGGGAAGCAATTCTCATCAGTTTTCAGAGCAGGTATTGAGCAGTGGAGGCAGGCAAGCAGTGGAAGAGATTTGGAGATCAGATCTGAGCTGTATTGTGTGTAACAGAGGTGGAGATACTTGTGAGAAGTATTATGCTTTGTAATGTTACATGATTCAATCAATATAATATACAGATAGTGTGGGGTTTTTAGCGAGATGCTTTCCCCGGGATACATACTGTGTTTATGAGTTTGATTGATGCTTCTATGTGTGCCTGTGGATGTTTCTGCTTCTGTAAATTGATGATCAACGTAGAGGAGATTATGTATTATACATGTTTCGCTTAAATTGTATGATCAGGATAATCTCTGTTGAATATGTGTTAAATTATTCAAAATTTCTACATGGTATCAGAGCTAGATAATTGTAGAAAAAGTTTCTACATGGTATCGGAGCTAGATGATTTGTAGAAAAAATTTCTACATGGTATCGGAGCAGCTTGATTTGTAGAAGAGATTTTTACAGGATATCAAGCGAGGGTTGATCGGAAGCAGTTGAGTTGGTTGCTGGTGGAATTCGAATTTGCAGCAGTGTTTTCTTGGTGACAACGCAGCAATGTCTTTCAACGGATTGCGATTGGAGTATGCTCTTGAGGGCAGCTCAAACTATATTGCATGGAAGGACAGGATGGAGGCAGTATTGGATGATAACGGGCTGAAGGAATTCATAGATACGAATATCCCAAAGCCTACTGATGCTACTCAAGCTGATGCTTGGCAAAAGAAGATCGCAAAATGTCGAAGAATTCTGTTGGAGGGCGTGAAGGATCACATTGTGTCCAGCCTCCATGGAAAGGCTACTCCATATTTGATGTGGAAATCATTAACAGAATTATTCCAAAGCAAGAGCGATCAGAGGAAGCTGGCGCTCAAAGATAAACTCAGAAACATCAAATGCGAGAAGGGAGACAGTATTCCCAAGTATCTCACGAAGTTCACTCAGTGTCGAGATGAGCTGGGAAGTGTGGGGGTTACTGTCGATGATGAGGACTTGGTGAGCTTGGCTCTCCTTGGTCTTCCGAAGAGTTGGCATTCCTATCAGGACTCTGTCAATGGTCGGGAGAAGTTGCCAGGATGGGAAAGACTATGGTTAGATCTTGTGCAGGAGGAGATCAGGCGGAGTACCAGGGACGGATCTTCGTCAAAGGGAGCTGATGAAGAGAATTGTGCTTTGGCTGCCAAAGCAAAGAAAGGGAAGAGCAAGAAAGCTTCTCAGTCTGGTGCGAAAGGCAAGAAGCAGGATATGTCCAAGGTGAAGTGTTTTCACTGTCACCAGCATGGACACTATGCCACAAATTGTCCGCAGAAGAAGAAGAACAAGCAAGCTGCTGGATCTGCAGGGGGAGAGGCTTTAGCTTCTCAGTTTGAGCTTGATTTTTCATTGATCGCATGCTTGGTTTCAAGTGTGATGGGATCAGTGTGGTTTCTGGACAGTGGTGCGTCTTTTCACATGACGGGAGATAGAGATTTGTTCTCTGATCTGGAGGACAAAGATCTTGGAGTGCACATCGAGATGGGCGATGATGGTAGATACAGTGCGACCGGTATTGGTACCATTTCCTTTGAGAGGGAGTCTGGTAAACCCTTTGTATTGAAGGAAGTCATGCATGTTCCAGGATTGAAGAAGAATCTCATCTCAGTGGCGATGTTAGAAGACAAGGGGTATGATGCTGTTTTCAGCGAGGGAAAGGCCTTCCTGCGCAGCAAGACAACTGGTGAGACCCGGAAGATAGGGGTTCGAGTGAGGAACCTTTATCAGTTGCATGTAGATGGATGCGCAGCAATGGCAGGCAAGGCAGAAGGATTGGTGAGCCGGGATGATGGCGAGTTGTGGCACAGGAGATTGGGTCACCTTCACCATGGAGCCTTGAAGATACTGCAGCAGATCACTACAGGGCTTCCTAAAGGCACACTTGCGCAGTCAGATCAGTGCAAGGGGTGTACTTTGGGGAAGTTTGTGAAAGCCACCTTTCACGAGAAGGATAGTCGCGCCACGACGATCCTTGAGATAATTCACACAGACGTGTGTGGACCTTTCTCAGTTGCTTCGACAGCAAAACACAGGTATTATGTGATTTTTGTTGATGATTTCTCTCGTAAGTGCTGGATCTTCTTCATGCAGAAGAAGAGCGAGACATATTCAAAGTTCTGTGAATTCAAAGCACTGGTCGAGAAGGAGTCAGGGAAGAAGGTGAAGGCTCTTAGGAGCGATAATGGTGGTGAATACATCTCGGACGAGTTCAAGGATTTCTGCAAGGCAGAAGGGATTCGTAGAGAGCTCATAGCTCCCCATAACCCACAGCAGAACGGGGTAGCTGAGCGGAAGAACAGAACGATTGTGGGTGCTGCACGGGCAATGTTGCATGATCAGGGCCTACCCCTTCACTTGTGGGTGGAAGCATGCAATACAGCAGTTTATGTGCAGAACCGTTGTCCTCATAGGATACTTGGCATGAGTACACCCGAGGAGGCTTATTCTGGTAAGAAGCCTGATCTTTCTCATTTGAGGATTTTTGGTGCTAACGTTTACATGCATGTGACGAAGGATGCCAGAAAGAAGTTGGAGCCGACTGCAGAGGTTGGGATATTTGTGGGGTACACTGATACGCCCCACAACTATCGTGTGTATTTGCCAGACAGTGGTAAAACTGTTGTGCGACGGGATATAAAATTTCAAGAGGAGAAAGCCATGAAGTGTTCGCTTGAGAGGGAGCTACACTTGCATGCAGATGAGGAGCTATTAGTTCCTAAGGATGAGCTTCAGGACGTGGATCAGCCACAGGACGAGCTTCATGGAGTGGAAGAGACCACTCATGCAGCGCCAACCATCAGAGGGCGAAAGCGCTTGACAGAAGCTGAGCGATTGGCTCAAGATGCAGAGAAAGTTGTAGGACCACCTACAGCCCAACGCAGGCAGAGACAGTCACCTGATCGGTACACTGGATACATGGCTCTTATGAGCAAGTGTGTTGTGACTGAGCCATCCTCTTTCGAGGAAGCTGTGGAGGATCCCGCATGGGTAGACGCCATGGTGGAAGAGTATGATTCTATTGTCAGAAACAGTGCATGGGAGATTGTTCCTAGACCGGAAGGGAAATCAGTGGTGGGTTCGAGATGGATCTACAAAGTTAAGCAGGCAGCTGACGGGAGTGTGGAGAAGTACAAGGCAAGATTTGTTGCCCGAGGCTTTTCACAGATTGAGGGGATCGATTATGAGGAGACCTTTGCACCTGTCGCAAGGTATTCTTCCATACGGACAATTCTTGCTCTCTCAGCGCAGATGGGATGGCACATTCATCAGATGGATGTGAAGACTGCGTTCCTCAACGGAGTCATTGAGGAGGAGGTGTACATTGAGCAACCCGAAGGCTTTGAAGTCTTCAGCAGCGAGTCGCATGTGTGCAGGCTCAAGAGAGCGTTGTATGGGTTGAAGCAAGCACCACGTGCTTGGTACACACGGATAGACAGCTATTTCACAGGACTTGGATTCTCCAAGAGCGAGGCGGATCCGAACCTATACCAGATTGTGGTGGAGGGTAAGTTGCTTATCATTGTACTGTATGTTGATGATTTGATTCTAACGGGTGATGAGCTGTTGATACTGTCATGCAAGAAGGATCTTGCTACAGAGTTTGAGATGAAGGATTTGGGCCTCCTTCACTATTTCCTAGGATTGGAAATATGGCAGCGCAGTGGTGGACTGTTTGTTTCTCAGGGCAAGTATGCTCGGGAGATACTGGAGAAGTTCAACATGCATGGCTGCAAGCCTGTTGATACTCCTCTTCCTGGAGGTTGGAGGAATGAGGATGCCACTTCGGGAGAAGAAGTGGATGCCACTGTTTATCGACAGTTGGTGGGGTCGCTGATGTATTTGGTCAATACACGACCTGATATATGCTATGCAGTTAACCAGCTTTCACAAGCTATGGTTAAGCCTACCAAGCTCTTCTGGAAGGCGGGCAAGCATGTATTGCGCTACTTGAGAGGCACATCGGGATATGGTTTGTGGTACAGACAGGAGGATGAGGTGAAGCTATGTGGCTTCACGGATGCAGATTGGGCAGGGAGCCCAACAGACAGAAAGAGCACATCAGGAGGGGTCTTCAGTATCGGATCGACAGCAGTTTCTTGGTACAGCAGGAAGCAAAGATCTGTGGCACTCAGTTCAGCGGAGGCCGAGTATATGGCAGCAAGTTTGGCTGCATGCGAGGCTATATGGATGAGGAAGATCCTGGTTGGTCTGTTCGGTTCTCATTTGGATCCTACTGTGATTTACTGTGATAACCAGAGTTGCATTAAACTCTCGGCTAATCCTGTATTTCATGATAGATCTAAACATATTGACATCAGGTACCATCATATCAGAGATTATGTGCAGCGGAGGATCATGTTACTTTCGTACATTCCAACGGAGGATCAGGATGTTGATATTCTGACGAAGGCTCTCACCAGGAGCAAATTCGAGTACCACCGAGGCAGGATAGGGGTTGCTGATAATCCATATCTTGTCGAGAGGGAGTGTTGAGATTGCAGCAAGATGATGGAGCTTAGTGAAAAGAGTCGCCTTCACTAAGTGGGCCCGCAGGCTATTTTTGGCGCAAGTCTATTTTTAGACTATGTCTATTTTTAGACATATGGATCATGTCTATGTTTATGGATGATTGATCAAGTTGGGAAAAATAGATGGACTTCTATTTTTTATGAAAGTGTGAGTGATCACAGTGTGAGTGATCAAGTCTATTTTTAGACTGGCTGTCAAAAATAGAAAAGTCAAATATTATTATCTCACAATAATATTTGGACTATAAACTTAATCTTATTCTCTTGGAGCACTTCAGTTTGAGCTACGGAAGTGGCACATGCAGCTGTCAGAAGGAAATTCGTTTCTCTTATGAGTCAGTTGAGTTGTTGCATGCATGACTTCAGTTAGAACTCAAGTGAGTTGAGTTTAGTGGACTGGAGGTACAGTTGATGGAGTTGTGTTCAGTTTAACTTAGTTAAACTGGTTGTAGTTAGTCTAACTGCAGATAGACTAATGATGAGTTGTTAAACTAATTATTAACTCATAATACAACTAAAGAATACATCAGTTAACTCAGTTGCATGTCAGTGCATGTTCAGTTCAACAGGGACAGGTGGTAGAGAATCAGATTGCTATCAGTTGTGACTATAGTTGTGCACCAGATCTTGCACAATCAAAGGATTGAGTATGCCAATGAGTTTGCTCACGTATTTGGCCCGCATTTTAGCCTTTGCTCACGTCCACAAAGAGTGAGTGACTATTTTGCAGGTGAAAATCGAGTTTGGGAAGCAATTCTCATCAGTTTTCAGAGCAGGTATTGAGCAGTGGAGGCAGGCAAGCAGTGGAAGAGATTTGGAGATCAGATCTGAGCTGTATTGTGTGTAACAGAGGTGGAGATACTTGTGAGAAGTATTATGCTTTGTAATGTTACATGATTCAATCAATATAATATACAGATAGTGTGGGGTTTTTAGCGAGATGCTTTCCCCGGGATACATACTGTGTTTATGAGTTTGATTGATGCTTCTATGTGTGCCTGTGGATGTTTCTGCTTCTGTAAATTGATGATCAACGTAGAGGAGATTATGTATTATACATGTTCCGCTTAAATTGTATGATCGGGATAATCTCTGTTGAATATGTGTTAAATTATTCAAAATTTCTACAAAAAGTTAGTCTATAATTAATGTATTACTCTAGTAAATATGCATGGATCCTTAGATCTAGGGAGCAACTCAACTTTGAGCATAATATATGAATGTGATTATGATGGCATCCTATTCATAGCGTTGATTTGGATTTCATATCAATTTCAATAATGTTTGGCATGTTATTTTGATGATTTTCAGGGAAAAGCATGTAGTTGCCATTGGCATCTTAAAGGACTGGACAACAAATGGTTGTGGCCTTGGAAGTTGTCTTATCTTTAATTTTGTAGAACTATCGGTAGGGTAGTGAGTACTTGAAGCATACCATCACCATTGGTTGGGAGAGGTGATCTTGTATGCTTGGAACAATTATGTTCTGGTAGCTTGAGTTATTTGGGGAAGAATCCCTGTGTAATGTATAATATATAACAGTGCTTGGTCTGGTGGACGATGGGCATATGTATTATATGATGGTTGGGATGTGGAAATATCATGGTCTATGTTTTGTAGGTGGATGAATATAAGTAAGGCAAAAATTTAATCTAGTAAAGGCATGATTATGCAAGGGAAAATGCGAGTATACTAACTTGCTTCAAATCACTCCCCTTAAGATTGCATATGCCTTGGTTACTGGCCTTAGTGCAAAAGTTGAATTTAAATTTCTATTTGGTCTCAGTACAAGAGGTTGAATGAAATTAAAGATGCCAATTCTAATATTATCTGCACTTAACAAAGAAAGCATGGTTATAAACAAGTTGATAGGTGCATGTACATGTAACAATTTTGGGTATTTGAAAACTTATGTTGAAAATAAAATGTGCTTATTTATGTCTTGAATCTTGAGGCATGTGCCTAAAATGTAAATTGAGAAATGAAACTAGTTTCTAGGAAATGTGCTTGGCATAGTAGGGTTAGGAAACTATTATATTCGTTATATCTATTAATGCACTAACCGATGAGTGTGTGTAGTAGAACATATCAAGACTTGGTAGCAGCAAAAGGAAACATGTATTACGGCACAGTGCAGTAGGATATGGACCAAGTCCGTCGAGAACAAGGAGGAGGGACATCCCTCCATAGGAAGAGAACCTTCAAGAATTTGGAGGTTGAGCTCAAAGACTTGGAAGATGAGTTGAAGATCTACAGGGAAGAACTTAAAAAACTCACCATGAAACAACAAGAACTAGATGAGTGGAATGTTGTGTTGTAGAAGTAGTTGTAAGAGATGACATACCAAGTTGAATCCTCAAAAAGGAAAAATGGAACTAGTAGGAAAAGGTCTCGTGATGTTGAAAAGGAGAAGAAGATAATCTCCTATTGGTATAGTGGAGAAGATCATCTAAGAAAGGATTGTCCTCATAGGCATAAGAAGAAAGAAAATATCCCCTACGAACCACAAGGACACACATCAACAATGTAGGATGTCGAGAAGGGGGAGGGGACATTCCCTCAATCCCCTTGACATATACATATACGTGTCGAAGAAATCCTTTGTGAACTTTGGAGAATGCAAGACTTCGAGGTCGTTATGAGCCTTGTAAATAAGTATTGAACTAATTTTGGTATATGAATATGCATATGTACATGTATACATATGTGCATCTATATTATGGATGGAAGTTCCATGAATGTTTGACTCAAGGGGATAAAACTTAAATTTTGGAAACTGTTTTATGTTAATGCCTATAAGTGGTGGTTTTAATTTATTATTTTCATGACTGGTATCATTTTGATTTTAGATTTGTACATGAACATACTATTTTGTGTGTGATTTCCTCCATGGTTGCAATCATGGATTTTATTCTCTTTTATGGTGTTACCTCTTATTCTTCCCCTTGCATTTCTTATTGATGTTTTGGCAGGACCTACATACTCGGGGCTTAGGGACTTGAGTCAAATAAATTGAAAGGAAGGGAAACCATGAAGTTGTGGTAAAAAAAAAGAATCTAAAGAGGGTCACATGCAATGGATATGAATAGTGATCAACTAAGTGAGTTCTAGACAATGAGGAACTTAAAAGTTGGGAAGATGGACTAGAAAAGTTTCAATTATGAAACATATGGGAGATTTACTCCTAGACATGACAACGGGCATAGGTGAAAACATAAGTGCTTGGAAGTTTCCAGATTATATACAGGGAATTATCTAAACCTTGCTTTTATCTAACATAATTTAATGTTTGTTACGCCTATGGTGGAGTGAACAACGACATGAAGGCCAAGTGGTTGGTCGTTCCATAAGGAATGATGCACACAGGCATGGTAGCCATAAGAATGACACAAATGAATATTTCTAACATTAACTCGATATATATGTATATATATATGTATGTATATATATATATATATATATATATATATGTATGTATGTATGTATGTATGTATGTATGTATGTATGTATGTATGTATGTATATATATCCTATGAGATGCCCATGATCAAACTAATATTTATGTACAGATGTAAATTCCATTGTGAATGACAGTTTTTTTCAAGAGTCATTATTATAAAAGAATGATTGTTTAAATTGATTTTATGTAAATGCAGATGGCATGCAAGGTTCCTGGTTTTGTGATGAATCAATTGGGAAAAAGTAGCTTTGGTGATCCATGATTTTAACATCATAAGAAGATGAATCTTATATAATGCCCATGTTTATATTATCAACATTGAATATTGAAGGATATATCTATAAAATGAAAGCACTATGACCTGTGGTATGTTAGGACAAGCTTGGATAAGCCTCAAATCCTATTTTTGAATTGGGGATGCCCACAATAAGCATGGGAAAGACACTAGAGGCAGTATTGCCTGGTGCCTGTGGAGGGAGATGGCTTGTTCTCTAGATTTTCAACGTTGTTGTGTGCATGTTGTTCTATGTTATGTGTATTTTGTATGTGTGGTACATGTGTATTTGTTGTTATGTATTATGTATATGTGTATATGTTGTGGTACATTGTGTATGTGTGCATGTGTTGTGTAATGTTTTGGGGAAAACATATATGGGATTGTCTGGGCCCTTGTGTTGCGTAATATGTATAGGAAAGGAAGGTATGAAGTTGCTTGGGCCTACGAAGGTGTGAAATACAATTATATTCCTATAAACAGAAGGCTACTGGGATTGGTAGTGCCCATATTCGTGGGGTAGCAACTAGGCTTAAATATTTATATCCACCATTGGGTGCTTGCGAGGTTTGGCAACCGATCTAGTGTGTGTACATGGTAAAAGAGAAGAGAGGGCACTAGGTTCTTACCGAGTTTGGAAACCGATCTAGTGTGTATACATGGTCAAAGAGAAGAGAATGCATTAGGTGCTTGCTGGGTTTGGAAACCAATCTAATTTGTGTACATGGTCAAAGAGAATATAAGGAACTAGGTTCTTTTTGGGTTGGCAACTGATCTAGTGTGTGTACATGGTTAAAGAGAAGAGAAGGCCACTGGATGATTGTTTGGTTGGCAATCGATCCAGTGTGTGTAAAGTAAGGAACAAAGAGAACAATTCAAGTTGATTGAATACCTCAAAAGCATCAAAAGACTCAAAAGGGCTATTTGGAAGATAACTGAAATTTTTAAATTAATGATTACAGAGTGGTTGGTAAGTAACTGGGCATATAATATTTGTTGTAAAAATATTGTGTAGAGTTATACAATTGAAAGCTCCACCAAACTGTATGTGTGTTTTATTTTTTTCCTATGATGTGTATGGACAAAGAATTCCAAGGACGATGTTCCCCTAAAGGGGGAGGGGACTGTTGTTGCTACTACTGCAACATTTTCAATTGAGAAGCATGAAAAAAACAAACGGAATCAACTGTGTCTGCAAATATCTACTGGGAAAGTTGTGTTGTTGCTGACTCTACTACTAAGCCTCCTGCTCTGGTGTCAATACTCCTCTGCACTCCTTGGTATCTAATTAACATTGATCCTTATGCTACTAAATATTATGGGCCCCCATAGAAAGGTAATGATCCATGAGGAGAACGCCTCAATGGACACTGCCCAAACTTTTGTAACTCTTGGACTAGGAATATTCATCACTCCACCTCACTCTTGGAGGTATAGCTGCATGTGCTCCCTCTTCCCACTTGGATCAAACTCTCCCCCTACTGGAGGTTTCTACCTGAGTGGATGTCTTCCCGCTGCCTCATGTTTTCTTCTCCATTTGTGGCTTCTCCACAATTTCCTAAGGTTTCTTTTGAGGCTACATGTTGAGAGGTGTAACATTCTCCCTCTCAACCACCACATCTACAGTATTTTCCTTGCTCCTCAAGGATTTCCATGCATCTTATACCTAAAGTGCATACAGGTTCTTGACTCGAACCTCGATCTGCTTCACTTGTCTCATGGTTGTGTCTTAGGAATTCCTTTCCTTTGTTGAAGATCACATCGTAGCCACAATCTTCAAAAACTGCAACGAAGGCAAGATTCTTCTTAGACCCATAACAAACATCACATCCTTGAGCCTTAGAGGGGAGCGTAACTCCCTCTGAAAGGTGATTGTACCTTCCATAATATCCAAACTCAATGTTAATATGGAGATATTTCTCCTCCAAGTCACTAAAAAATTATCTATTCCCCTTCATGTGGAACGAGGCACCATTGTCGAGGTACCACATGCTCCCCATCGAGGTACATGTTGCTGCTATTGCAAGCTCTTTCTTGCTTGCCTTCCTATGTGGACACTTCATGGCATAGTGCCAAAATTCATAACAGTGAAAGCACTTGATTTTGGACAAGTATTTATTCTTTCCCTCTTGGTTGGAATTAGCCTCACCTTGGTACTTCTTCCCCATGGCCCTCATTCCATTTTTTACTAATGCAAAGTCCTCTTCCTCTTCTTCAGATGAGGTCCCATCTCTGGTATTCTTCCTTATTTCCTCCTACACCAAGTCAAACCATAGGTTCTCCCAATTTGGTACTTTCTCCCTCCCATTCATCAAATCTTGGTAGTTATGCCAGCCCTTGGGAGGGCCCAGAAGGGCTAGGGTCACCAAATAATCCTCTGTGATAATAACACCAACTTGACCAAGTTCATCATGACATTGTGCGAACTTGCTAAGGTACTGCAAAACAGTCTTGTTCTTCTTAATCTTGATATTTCGAAGCTTGTCCTTGAGTGACAATTTCCTATGGTCACTACTATTCTGGAACAAATCTGTCAGTATGTTGTCACTCACTGCATTATGAGTTTTTAGTTGATCAAAGTTGCCAAAGGGAAGTGAAGTTTGAAGCCGTCTTCTAGGCCACACAAGCACTTAAAGCCAAATTGAAACCTCTCCATTGCATAGTTCCCGGAACGAGCTTTCCAACAGTATAAGGAAGTCCGAAAATGGACCTCTGGAGGAGAAGATAAGGTCATTTTAAGTTACCCTTTGAAAGTCGGAAAACAGAGAGGAAAGGACCATATGCAACAACTCATCACAATCGCAAATCGGAGGGTTCTTCCGAAGTAAAATAGGGAGCGCGGTGAAATTTGTGATCAGTTGATCGCAATATCGCATATCGATAAATCAACGATCAGAAGGCCCAATGGGCCATCCTTTAAGGAATTGTATGGAAGCATCGATATAATGTTAAATCACCAAGGAGGGCTGAAAACCTTTAAAAAAGAATAAAAACACAAAAACAAGGACAGGCGAGCCTTTTTCTCTCTCCTCGTGGTGGAATATCATTGGTCCTTATGGATCCACATGGCAGCTGACATCATCCTAACATGGCAATGATGATGTCACCCATCGAAATCGCATTTCGGTGAATGCACAAGTCAATTCCCTCCTCTGTCATAGTCCCTCTAATATTGTGATTGTGATACGCGGGGGATCCTCCCAGATGCGATATTCCATGGGTTCTGTCTTATAAGGATTTCACGTCCGGACAAGTCATCCAGCGCTATGAAAGAAGGTAAAGAGGTTTCTTCTCCCGATTGCGATATGTGATGCTTTCGGTGGACCCGACCCCACAGATCGACGATCGTAGGATTCTAGAGGAAATATAAAGGGCAAGCATCGAAAATCACTGATATGCGAGATTTCATATAACCAAGGAAAAAGCCCCCAGAAGGTAGTTCAATGGCTCTAGCACCCTCAGGTTAAGCACTTGGTTCTAGCCCCCTATCATATGAAGAAAATCATAGAAAGGGGATAAAAGTGAAAGGGGATCAAGAGGATTAGGACTCATCTCTTTCGCAACATTTCTTTAGTGAAAGGCCAACATTGGAAATTCCTCCATATTTCTACCAAGAGAGCATCACCAAGCAAATCAGGGTGTTGATAGTACAAGGCAGGGATTTAAAGGTGTGATGGGTCAACAGTTGTGGCTTTAAGGAAAACATGTGGTGCATTCAAAATCGGCGTGGGCTGATTCATAAAAGCTCATTGTGACATGGAATCAGGGTCGGCACTCGCAGGAGTGAAAAGAGACTTGGTAGCTTGAGAGGATTTAATTGTCAGGCATGGTGTCCCATAATAGAGAGAGGTGAAGTACTACCCGAGGATCCTCTATTTCAGTACTGCAACATGAAGTTGATGGTGCCTACTCCCAACTTTAAATAATTAATGGCTCGAGCAGGAAAGTCAGTTGTTACAAAATTATATATTATAGAGCAATGGAACACATAAAATATATTGCAGAAATATAAACACAGAAAACACATAAAACAAGAGAGACATAGATATACGTGGTTCACCCAATTTGGGCTACATCCACAGGAAAAAGCCAGTCCTTACTTTTATATTATGCAGCAAACTGAAGAGATAAAACCTACAACAAATCTGATGTAATACCCTATTTGCTCTCACACAATCTCCTCTCTCTTTCTCACTCAGAATACAGATCTACATAGATGCAATACAATTTCCTCATATATGGTGAGGGGTTGCCTTCTAGGGCAAAAAACCCTAAATTAAACATAACTTCTACTGTCAGATCTTCGCCTAATGGATGGCCTAGATTGACTACAAAATTACAACATTTTACAAGGCAATTTTACATCTATTTTTAGCTTCGGGGGCGCTACCCCCGATCCCCCACTAGGGGGAGCTCCTAAAGATTGTTTCCGCCCCCCTTGGACCCCCCTATCAGCACTAATATTACAGGTAAAATTTCCACCACATTACGAACTGGGGTCCAATGCAGTGATGCCTCTGAATAAAGAAGATAATAAGGCTCCACACCCAACAATCTCCCACTTGGAGACTGATTATAGTAACTCCATCGTTGCTTCATTTGTTGGAAAATGACTCCACTTTGCACCTGGTTGTTTCTCATCTTCATCATCATACTTGAAGACCAATTGAAACTGAGAAGAATCTCAATTTTTCTGTGGTTACAACTTTTGTTAACATATTTGCAGGATTCTGGCTAATGTGTATCTTTTCCAGCTTCAACTTTCCATCTTCCAACACTGATCATATGAAATGGTACTTGAGTTGTATATGTTTAGTCTTGGAATGAAATGTAGAGTTCTTTGCAAGATGTATGGCACTCTCCTTGTCACTGTATAACTTGCCCAACTCCTGCTTCTTACCCAATTCATCTAGAAACCTTTGTAACCAAATCATTTCTTTACTAGCCTCTGCTGCAGCAACATAATCTACTTCCATCATTGAGAGCGAAACAACACTTTGCAGTTTTGAAACCCAACTGATAGTTGTTCCACCTACAGTAAGCACATACCTTGTGGTGCTCCTCCTATTATCTCTATCACCCGCCATATCTGCATCAACATATCCCTATAGAGAAATGTTTGGACCACCAAAGCATAATGCTTGATTTGTGGTACCTCTCAAATACCTGAGAATCCACTTCACTGCCATCCAATGTTCTTCTCCTGGATTGTTCATGTACCTACTTACAACTCCCACTGCATGTGCAATATCAGGCCTTGTGTAGACCATTGCATACATTAAGCTTCCAACTGTTGAAGCATATGGAACTTTAGACATATAAGACATTTCTTCCTGAGTCTTGAGACACACCTCCTTACTTAGTTTGAAATGGCTAGCCAAAGGTATACTAACTGGCTTTTCATTTTTCATATTAAATATTTTCAACACTTTTTCTACGTACTCACTCTGAGACAATGTTAATTTTTTATTCTTCCTGTCTCTAGTTATTCTCATACCAAGGATTTTTTTTGTAGCACCCAAATCCTTCATTGCAAATGAGTTTGCCAATTTTATTTTGAGCACATTTATTTCCTACATGTTAGAACCTGCAACAAGCATGTCATCTACATACAATAACAATATAATATATATGCCACCATTTTTCCTTTTGAGATAAACACAATGATCAGAGTGACATCTAGTATAACCTTGTTCAGACATAAACCTATCAAATTTTAGATACCATTGCCTTGGAGCCTGTTTTAAGCCATACAATCTCTTCTTCAACATGCACACTAGTTTCTCCTTCCCTTTTACCTCATATCCTTGTGGTTGTTGCATATATATCTCTTCCTCCAAATCCCCATGGAGAAAGGTTTTCTTTACATCTAACTGATCAAGATGAAAATTTGTAGCTGCTACTAGACTTAAAATGGTTCTGATTGAAGTCATTTTAACTACAAGAGAAAATATTTCATCAAATTCTATACCCTTTTTCTGTGAAAACCCCTTCACCACAAGTCTAGCTTTATACCTTTTCCTACCTCCATCTCCTTCCTTCAACTTGTAAACCCATTTATTCTGCAATGTTGTTTTACCTGCGGGCAACCTAACTAAGTCCCAAGTCTGGTTATGTGCTAAGGAGTCCATCTCTTCTTTCATGGCTTGCTCCCACTTCTTCCTGGTTTCTACTTGCACTGCTTCTTCATAACATTCTGGTTCACCAGAATCAATCAACAATACATAATATAATGAAGGAGAGTATCATTCAAGGGGACTACTTATCCCGATAGATCTTATAACACCACTTTTAGGTGTTTGAGGTTCTTGTTATTGTTATGGTTGTCATTATTGTTCTAATTGTTGATCATTATGATTTTCAGGCACCATTCTTTTTCTATGATCTCATCAAGCATTGTGTATTCTCTGTTTTATTTTTCCTGTTTCTTTTTCTGCAGCTAATCCTTATACAAAACCTTTTCATTGAATATGACATCTTTGCTTCTAATGATTTTGTGTTTTTCATAATCATGAAAGCGATAACCAAAATAATTAACACCATATCCAATAAAGGTACATTTCTTTGATTTTGCCTCAAGCTTTTTTCTATTTCCCTTATTAATGTGGATAAAGGCTTCACAACAAAAAGTCCTTAAAAATGAGTAGTTTACCTTTTTACTTGTCCATGCCTCCTCTGGAATACCACCATCCAAGGAACTTGAAGGCCCTCTATTTATTAGATAAACAATAGTATCTACAACATCTGCCCAAAATTGTAAAGGTAATCCTGCATGCAATCTCATGCACCTTGCACGCTCCATGGTTGTCCTGTTCATCCTTTCTGACACACCATTTTCTTGTGGTGTTCCTAGAACTATCTTCTCTCTGCGAATTCCATTCTCTGAACAGTACCTATCAAACTCTTTGCTGCAATATTCACCTCCATTGTATGATCCGAGACACTTCAACCTTTTTCCTGTCTCATTTTCAACCAAAGATTTCCATTTCTTGAAAGTATCAAGATTTATTTCAAAATCCAGGTTTTTCTGGTTGCCTCATCAACAAAAGTAACATAATAACGAGAGCCACCGAGAGATGATACCTGAGCAGGTCCCCATACATCTGTATGCACAAGCTCTAATTTTCCGCTCTTCTTTTCTTTCCCAACTATGAGGAATCTGACAGTCTTCTATTTTCCATAACCACAATTCTCATAGAATTTTAAACCAACATGCTTCAAACCTGGAAACAAATTTCTTGAGTGAAGAATCTGCATCCCCTTCTCACTCATGTGCCCAAGCCTATGATGCCACAATGTTGTATCTTCTCATGTAGATGTTAAAGCATTAACATAATTAGAAATACCATTGCATAAATAAAATGTACCAACCTTTTCTCCTTTTGCTATTACCAGGGATCCTTTAGTGACCTTCCAGGTTTTATCTGTAAAAGTTGTTACAAAACCTTCACCTCCCAACTGCCCTGTGGAAATTAGATTTTTCTTCGGATATGGAACATGCCTCACCTCCTTCAATAGCCATTGATTTTCATTTTGTTGTTTTATGAAAATTGTACCCATTCCAATGATTTTATAGGGTTTATCATCACTGAATTGAACATGTCCAAAATCTCCTTGAACATAATCATGAAAATGTTTCCTATCAGGTGTGGCATGGAATGAGGCCCCTGAATCTACCACCCAGTCATCAATAATATTCTCTAATGAAAGAATCAAAGCATCTTGAAACACATCACCTGTCATATTCGCTTCATGATTATTTTCTTGTTGCGCGTCTCCTTCGTTTCCCTTCCAAGACTTGTAGTATTTCTTCAAGTGTCCTTTCTTCCCGCATTTCGAGCAAACTATCCCCGTTCTGGACTTGGATCTGCCTTTCCTTGACTTACTACGATATCCTGGGCTCTTTCTTCTTTCCATTTTTCTTCCCCTAGTCTCTGCAGTCAAAGCATTACCTGATGTCTCACAAGAGCTTTTCCGTTGCATTTCCTCGCTAAGGATTGCACCGACAACATCATCAAACTTTAAAGTACTAGATCCAGAGACAGAGTTACTCATGGCCATAACTAAACCATTCCAACTTTCTGACAATGAGCATAGAAATAACAGAGACCTAATTTCATTATCAAAAGTTACCCCTATAGAACTTAACTGACTGGTAATTGTATTAAATTCATTTAAATGATCAAAAACAGATCCACCTTATGACATCTTCATATTAAATAAACGCTTCATAAAAAATACCTTATTTGAGGCCGAGATTTTTTCATATAGTTTGGCCAATGCCTTCATTAAAACCTCTGTTGTCATTTCCTTTGAAATATTAAAGGTTACCGATGCTAATAGGCACAGCCGTATTGTTCCAAGTGCCTTTCTATCGAGAATATCCCATTCTGTGTCTGTCATACTCGTCGGCTTCTTTGTCTTTCCACTCAATGGTAGGTACAGATTTCTCTGATACAGATAATCTTCCATCTACATCTTCCATAGCTAGTAGTTTTGGCCGTTAAATTTTTCAACCCTAAACCTACCATCTTCCGCCATTGCTCCCACTCGAACTAGGAACCCTTCTCTCCTGCGAGTTTATCAGCCAAATAGACCTTTGGCTCTGATATTAGATGTTAGAAAATTATATATTATAGAGCAAAGGAACACATCAAATATATTGCATAAATATAAACCCAGAAAACACATAAAACAAGAGAGACACAGATATACATGGTTCACCTAATTTGGGCTACGTCCACGGGAAATAGCCAGTCCTTCCTTTTATATTATCCAGAAAACTGAAGAGATACAACCTACAACAGATCCGTTGTAATACCCTCTTCGGTCTCACACAATCTCCTCTCTCTTTCTCACTCAGAATACAGATCTACATAGACACAATACTAGCAAGGGGTTGCCTTCTAGGGAAAAAAAAACCTAAATTAAACATAACTTCTACCGTCAGATCTCCGCCTAAGGAACAACCCAGATTGGCTACGAAATTACAACATTTTACAAGGAAATTTTACATCTATTTTTAGCTTCAGGGGCGCTTCCCCCGATCCCCCGCCAGGGGAGGCTCCTAGATATCGTTTACGCCCCCCATAGACCCCCCTTGTAGCGCAAATATTACCGGCGGCATTGCTGCCACATTAGGAACTGGGTCCAATGCAACGATTACTCTAAATAAAGAAGATCCACACCCAACAAGTCAGAAATGGCAGGGGCCGACTGAGAAGCACAAGAGACCATACGATGAGCCCACTGCAACCTGAAGCAGAAGAAATTACAGGGATGGGCACCGAGATAGATTATTAATGCTTCTTTCTGACTGTTTACTTATTTGATGTCCTACAATTTTCCTCCTTTCAATGAGGCCATTAATTATATAATATATTTAGGCCAAAGAGCCATCCCCAACCGAGACAACTAATCAATTTGACAACTGTGACTCGACTGAAGATATTTTTCATGTAATGAATGTTCAACGCTCCTCCTCTCCTAATAAATAGGAGGAAGCAAGACTTAACAAAGGTTCAAAAATTCTAAAGAAAACACTACATGTTAGTTTCAGAATGTATGGCTTTGTAATACAAATTTTTTCTGGAAATATCAAGGAAATGGTGGTGATTCCCCCTTCAAGCATTACAATATGTTATCCCTTTGTTAAAACCCATTTTGTGTTTTTGTTTCTTCTCTAAATTCATGCAATCATAGCTGCTAGAAATATTTCAATCTTCCTCATATATTCATTTTTATTGATATGTTAATGCAAGTGTCTGTAACTATATCACAGATTCATTTGTATCGACATTGTTAATGCATGTACCCGTATGGATTATTGAAATTATATCTCTAAATCTATACTACATGAATCGTAGTATTCAATCCCTCCTTAATTCATTATATTTTCCTGTAACTCAAATACGTATAGGAATTCTTAAAGCTGCAAGCTCTATGTGTTAAGCATATAATTCTTGATGTTGTAAGCTCCATATGATGAGTTGCTCCTTCTCCTTATCCTCTATCATTTCTCTACAAAATATTATTAAACTGTAAGCCCTTGAACTACTTGGCCTCCAGTGTTTTATGCATATTTCTAAGATTTGTACATGTGAAGAGGTGCCAAAAAATCATGTCTTACTCCTTTAGGTGAATGAACCAACCCCATATATATACATATAGAATACAAGTGTGGTCTCCCTTTACTAAGAATCAATTGAGACACTCCAAATTTAGATGTGCCTAGGCACTAGTCTTGTAAGATATCCAAGGCTGACTTTGGGACCTACAACATCTTTTGGCTCCTTTGCTGGGGAATGTATTGAAGGATTTTTCCCCTAGGATACGACAAGTTGAGCACTCTTTGGGTAGGTGAACAAAGAGGTTCTGATTGCATTCATCATAACCTTGGCAAATCCACAAACGCCCATACCCAATACCTCCATCACTACCTGGCAAGAACTTGAGAACTCTTTCACATAGAAATGGTGTGAAAAGAGAAATCACGAGTACCTCCTCACAGAGTTTAACGCCATAAAGAAGAAGTCGAAAGAAGACATCTCAGAATTTATAAAGAGATTCAATAAGAAATACAATAATTTTCCAGCTGAGATAAAGCCTCCTCCAGATGCTACTCAAGTATTTTTTTTGGGAGCTTTTGAGTCTGACTTTGGCTTTACTCTGAGGGAAAGGAAGTTTCTCACTCTAGATCAACTCCAAATTGATGCACTTGAGGTGGAAGCCAATTTTACCTCAGCAGGAAGGTCCATAGGAAAGCAAGAACCTACTAAGAATAAAAGAGGGAAATAAGAGGCACCCTCCTCTGGTCGAGATAGAGAATCACCAAACCTGAAGATGGATGAACTGGAAAAACTCATTAGGAGTTTATCACAGAAGGTTGGCAATATTGAAATTGAGAACAAGAGCCTCAAGTAAACAACTGGGGTTACAACCCACAATATAGAATGCCTTCATTACAAATACTTTCAAGGGAGAGAAAGGAACAACTCGATCAAATCCCTCATCCTCTATACTTAGAAGAGGATTTCGATGAGAAATCGTCGGATACACACGAGATGCAGGGAAATTTGTATTCTTCTTTTTCCAAAGATGAACATGAGAGTATGGCTCACTAGGAGTCCAATCATGATAGAGAAGTAGACATAGATGAGGAAAAACTCCCCAAGTTATTCCTCCAGTACGAGACAAAGGGAAAGGTAAGCTAAATCCTAACCCTTCCAAGACAAAAGTCTCTACAAATAAGGAAAGCAATTGTTCTGAGGGACACAGAAAAGGAGGTACCTATTCTACTGAAAAATGGCAGTGGGAAGAAAGAAGGAATAGAGCCAAGAGGCACAAAAAAAGTCCAACCCATATTCAATCTCCAGAAGGAGCTTGAAAAGGTAAAAATTCTTGTTCCTCTAACTAAGCTTCTAAACAGGGAAAATTTTAAGAAGCCCCCCTAAATTTACATGTATAATAAATGGGCGAATCTCCATGGTATATAGGAAAAATGGAAGGCGATTTTATCAATAATATGATATGTATATATAATTTTTTGGCGAATCTCTCACCAAGCATGGCGAATATTTTACTCAATTATAAAATCTTGTGTTTATTGAATACACAAATGAAATCATTTCATTTCTTTAAAATATCTTTTGAAATCAAAATTACCAAAATTACATATCAATAACCTAGTAGGTGTAGGATAAAATTCACCCGTGTCATTCACAGAAAGCATGAGAAAAAACATAATACTATATGTAAAACCAAGAAAAATTCAAATTTATCACTTCTAGGGAACTCGTAACCACCCTGCCAATACACAAGTATGTTCCTGTTTGCAATTAGAAAAATTAACCAAATTACAATCTGTTTACTCCGGCATATGTTGGAAAGTTATAGAAGGATGACTAGTGTAATCAATCCATTCCTTTTAGCTCTGGATTTGTTTCAGTTTAAAACAGAAGTATACAAATATACTTGTCCAATGTCTATGCTTTAACCATTCACCATAAGATGTTTTTACAATATAATTTCCTAAGTCTATTTAATATCTTCATTATCATAAAAACCAACCTATATCCATCTTAACTCCACATCTACCACTCTTAGGGGGATGAAATCTATTTACCCCTCTGAGCACTCGGTAGAACCAGAATTAAGATGGATCTAAGATGATAGAATTTCCCCTTTAAATATTCTATGCTCACATGAATACCATGGTATTACCATGGGTCAATACCATGGGTTATCATAAACTTGGAGCTTAAAAATTACTATTAGTAATTTATAAAAATTAATAAAATTAATAGTTGATTTTTATTTTATTTTTTATTTTAACCAAGCTAAAATGTTTAACATACATTAAATTACAACATCCATTTTTACTGTCACTCTATGCTAGTTTGCATATCACGATATTTGATACCTTGGGGTTAGTAGATGCAGAGTAAAGATGGATCTATGCTGGTTTAATTCCCCCATTTAAATAGGCTACATTCCAGGTGAATACCGTGGGTCAATACCACATGCCATTTTGGTGAATACCATGGGTCAATACCATGTGCCATTTTTATTTTTATTAATACTAATATTAGGGTTAGTAATGTTTTTTGCATGGTATTAATAACAATCTAGTCCATGGTATTTGTCCCATAGTATTTTTCCCATAGGTTTCACCTAAATGTAATGCATTTTTTGAGTGTTCGTAAATATAAGGTGACTTATGGAGTAAATATAGAAAAATGTTTTATTTGTTTACCATACCTCTCATTTATTTATATATTTATTAATTTACCATACCTCTTTTACAAATATGGTATTTTGCCCATAGGATTCACTTAAATAAAACCTGTTCCTGAAAATGGGTGAATGGATTCACTTAAATAAAACCTATTCTTGAAAATGGGTGAATGGAAGGTTGTAACTCCTAATTTCAAGGGCTAAATTTACCTTTTTTACCCTCTCCCTTAAAAGAAGGTGGGCTATTTGAGGTGATTTGTAAAAGTGTACTATGATACAAAATAATCGCCCACTAAAAATTTAAACCCCTTAATTTCGCCAAAGGGTGAACATTCGCCCCTAAAATCACCCCTACTTCTAAAGAAGCCTAATTATAAAGCTCATGTCTCTTGATTCATCATCCACCTACCTCAGCACCAATTCATGATAGTTTAAACCTCCAAGAGGAGAGGCCAATGGTTTTTTTTGGGCCACATGTGGAAGAGTTGGATCCTTCTACTGAACCCTTCTACGTGACCCTAGTAATCCACGACCTCTTATTGCATAATAGCATGTTGGATTCTGGAGCCTCGCACAACCTCATGCCATTAACAGTAATGGAACAACTGGGCTTGGAGATCACCAGACCATACAAGGACCTATACTCCTTTGACTCTAAAAGGGTCAAGTGCTTAGGGTTGATAAAGGATCTGATGGTAAACCTAGCTTAGATCCCTGTGAAGAGTGTGGTAATGGACATGGTGGTGGTCGATATTCCTCCGTGGTTCATCATGCTCTTATATAAATCTCGGGGTTCCATTGTGGGGGGCTCTATCAAGTTAAATCTAACTTATACCACGTGATCCGGATTTAAACAGGAACGCAACAAATTACAGAGATAACCATATACACAAAGATGCAGCAGAAATAATACTTCATTTCATTAATAGAAAATACTGAAATATGCTTACAACCAGAAATGGAAATAAAACCAGCTAGGGCGATGGTAGCTTATCTCTGAGAAGAGATGTGGTGGCTACATGCCTCTGAACTGTCTTACAATGAGGCTCGAAGGCCTATTTATTGTTGAGAAACAATGGAAAACCCTTAACATTCCAAAACCTAACCCTAGGAGATGAAACGCCAAAACTGTGGGCCCCGTTTGGGGTAAATTGGTACATCAACTTCCCGGGGGCGTAACTTTAGCATATGATCTCCGTTTGACGCATACAATAGCTCGTTAGAAAGATCTATCCGAGCACTACCATTGTTGGAACAGGCAACATCGGTCCATGTTGCCCTCGAATTCCCCAAAAAACGTCGTTTAGGGCCTCAAAACGGCTCCGGAAGTTCAGGACCCGAAAAGCTGCTAAAAATAGTAAGTTGTGCTACAATTAAGGAAACTGAAAATGCTGAGAAAGACAATGGTGGGGGTCCAGGTGGAATTGGCAGGTGGCCACCAATATCCACCTGGATCATTCCTCCCCCCTTAGGAAGCAATGGTCCCCATTGCGTTGAGCTCCTCCATGAGATGAGGAAACTTTTGCTGAACTTGTTCCCTGGTGAGCCACTTGCCCTGCTGAAGGAGTTGGCCTGCTTTGACAACTCGATACAGTTGGATATTCTGTTGGCGAGTGTTCTTGATCTGTGTGTCCATGATCCGATCAGTTGCAGCTTGTTCCATGCAATCTGGATTTAATTCTGTGGGTTTGAGCTGTTCTGCAATGTCGGATGTGTCTAGCAATGGTGGAAAGTATGGCTGAAGGCGGTCCACATTGAACACTGGGTGCAGGCCAAGGAATGGGGGAATGCTGAGCTCAAATGCATTGTCTCCCATAGCCTTAGTAATGGTGTAAGGACCATATCGAAGTGGTCTCAATTTCCGATAGGCTCCAGTAAGGCGTTCCTTTTGCAGATGCAACCAGACTTTGTCGCCCACCTGAAACTTGTGTGGCACCCGATGTTGATCATGTCGTTGCTTGTACTTGGCATTTGATTTCTCAAGAATGTCATGGACCTGCTGGCGAATATGTTGGATGCGCTCAATGAAGCTGGTGGCCTTATCTGTTTCGGACTGGACATGAGCTGAATTCATGTGAGTAGCTGCAAGTGGCATGGCCACATCAATGGGGCATAGTGGCTGGAATCCCAAACCCACCTGAAAAGGGCTATGGCCAGTGGAGCTGTGAAGAGCTCGGTTGTAGCTGTGCTAAACATAGGGGAGGATCTCGTCCCATGTGCGTGGATGCTTTGAGTTATACATGCACAGAATGTGCACAATCATCCTATTGACAACCTCTGTCTGGCCATCAGTTTGAGGATGGAAGGCTGTGGACTTCGTGAGTTTGGTGTCCAGCATTGACCAGAGACTGGACCAAAATGTGCTGAGAAACCGACTGTCCTGATCTGAGATGATAGACTGTGGGATCCCAAAGTGCACCCACACTCGTTCAAAGAAGAGTTTAGCAGTGGCTTCTGCTGTGATATTCTTCTTGCAGGCCACCATAATGGCCATCTTTGAGAACCTGTCGACAACCACAAAAACACAGTCTTATCCATGCTTAGTGGAAGGAAGGCCTGACATGTAATCCATGGAGATGGATTCCCAAGGTCGACTAGGGGTAGGCAACGGGGTATAGAGGCCGTGCTTCTTAATGGCCAGTTTGGCAATGGCACAGGCAGTACATGATCGGATGTACTTCCCAACATCCTGTCGAAGATTCGGCCAATAGAAATAATTTTGCAGTACTGCCACTGTTTTCTCGATCCCAAAATGCCCAGCAGCCCGACTGTAGTGTGCTTCTCAGATCATCTTGGCACGCTCGCTTGAAGGAACACAAAGGTGACCGAGGTGGCATAATAGGGCATCCTGGAGGTGAAAATCTGCAACATACCGACCCTCCAAGAGTGTCTGGTATGTGTGGCCGAATTCTGGGTCTCTTTTGTAGAGAAGTGGCCAATCAGAAGTCTCGTGCCCGCAAGAGTTGAGCACGGTGGTTAACGCCATGATCGGTGGTCGACTGAGGCAATCCGCAACATTATTGGTGCTGCCCTTCTTATACTTGATATTCAAGTGGAACTGTTGCAGGTATGTAGACCACTTCTGATGGCGATCATTCTGCAATTTCCCTTGGGTCTGTATGAACTGCAGGGGTCGGTGGTCTGTGTGGATGACCGTTTCCTTCCCCAAAATGTAATGCTTCCATTGTCGGCAGGCCTGTACAATGGAATACATCTCTTTATCATAAGTGGGGTACTTCCGGACTGTGTCTGAAAGTGTTTCACTGTGATATGCCACTGGATGTCCATGTCGAGTAAGGACTGCCCCAATAGCATAGTCAGAGGCATCTGTCTCGACCTCAAATGGTTGTTGTAAATCTAGTAACGTGAGCACTGGTGCCGTGCAGAGGCGATCCTTCAACTCCCTGAATGCCTTCTGTTGAGATTCAGACCAAAAGAATTTTGCTTTCACCCCCCCCTTGGTGACTTGACTCAAGGGCCAAGAAATATGAGAAAACCCCAACACAAACCTGCGGTAGAAGTTGGCAAGACCTAGAAAGCTGCGGAGCTCTGTTAGAGTGGTTGGAGAGGGCCAATCCCAAATGACTTGGATCTTGGCTGGATCGACATGCACCCCCTGTTCATCAATGATGTATCCCAGATACTGAACCTGGGTCATGCCAAAAGTGCATTTCTCCAAATTGGCACATAGCTTGTGTTGCCGCAGTGTTTGGAGAACCTGTCGGATGTGGTGGAGGTGCTCTTCCCAACTCTGGTTGAAGATCAGAATGTCATCCAAGTATACTACTACAAAGGAGTTGGTGAATGGCTGCAAGATGTCGTCCATTAGCCTCATAAAGGTTGCAGGAGCATTCGTCAATCCGAAAGGCATGACCAACCATTCGAAGAGGCCCTCCTTGGATTTGAAGGCAGTCTTCCACACATCAGAGGGTTCGATTGGTACCTGGTGATATCCTGACTTCATATCGATCTTGCTGAAATATTTCGCCCCCTTTAGTTGGTCTAGGAGGTCATCAATCCGCGGGATCGGGTACCTATTACGGACAGTGATCTTGTTCAGTGCCCGATAGTCAATACAGAGTCTCCACGTCCCATCCTTCTTCTGTACCAACACGATCGGGCTCCCACAGGGCGATGAACTCGGACGGATGTGACCTTTCTGCAGGAGCTCCTGAATCTACCTCTTGATTTCTTCGTTCTCCAGAGCGGAGCGCCGATAAATTGGTCCATTGGGTAGCGGCGCACCTAGAGTCAGATCGATGGAGTGCTTGACTTGACAGTGCAAAGGAACCCCTGCCAGGGAGGTGAAGATGTCCTCGTACTCCTCCACAATCTTGTCCATCTGTAGTTGTCGTGCAGAGGGACCCCGTTTGGAGGCCGCAGCCACTGTCTTCTTCTTTCCTTGAGGGCGTATCATCAGGAAAACAAATTTCCTGGTTTTGGAAATGATCTTACTGCATTGTTTTGCAGTAATCAAAGAGATGGCGGCAGGTGGTGCTACCTCTGGTATCCTGAACAACTTATTTCCCAATGTAATAATAACAGCACGGGGCCTTGATTCATACATAGCATGTCGCTTCCACAAGTATGGTTGTCCTAGTAATACATCACAAACTTCAAGGGGAGCAATGTCACACAATACCTCATCCGTGAAGGGCTTGATGTTGTATGGGAGGCGACACTGCTGGCTCACGCGAAGATCTCGTCCTTGGTGAAGCCACCCAATGGTGTATGGTTGTGGATGTGCCGTGGTCGGTAAGCCCAATTGCTTCACGACCTCTGCCGAAATGAGGTTCTTTTGACTCACACTATCAACAATGAATTGTATCAGGGAGCCCTTTACCCACATCTGGGAGTGGAAGAGACGCTCCTCCTCCTCTGGATCTTCGGGTTCATTTTTCTGGATCTTTGCGGTAGCAACAGTGGTGCTGGGATCCACATCAATGATCTGCTTCCCTTTTTCATACCCCTTATCAGGTTCTGACTCAGAGTCGGAACATGCATCTGATTCTGAAACCTTTAGCTTAGCCACCAGTGACTACTTGGCCCGACACTCACTTGTGTTGTGAGTGGAGCTCTTATGGAACTCGCACCATTTTCCAGTGTCCTTTCTCGGCTTCGCGGCGCTGTTCTTTGCTTGCAGCTTCGGCTGGTTGTCTTGGGCTGTCCCGCCTTGGCCTTGTCCTTTGTTTTGTGGTTTAGGGGCACCTTTCCCCTGCTTTGGATTCGCAGATCCAGAGTCTCGCTTCTTTTGTTTCAACTTCTGCTCGACCTTGACGGCATATCGGTATGCTGCGCCGAGCGAGGGGATGGTTAGGAATTGTATTTCTTCCTTGATTTACTTGTGCAGGCAGCCACAGTATTTGAGTATCAAATGTTGCTCCGAATCCTTGATACCCAACTTTGTGCGAAGGGTATGGAAAATATTGGTGAACTCCGGCACGTCTTGGTCCCTTCCCTGCCGCAGCGTGGTCCACTTTATGTATTTATCCTCATAGCTTCCAACAGGGTAGTACTGCTCCTTGATGGCATCCCGGAATGAATCCCAGGTGGGTGCGGCCGAAAATAGTGAGCCAGTACTTTCATCCTTCTGCTCACAGTAGGTTTCCCACCAGTCCTTGACGTGGGGGGCTGCTTTGAGAAGAGCAAAAACAATCTTTTCCCGACTCGAAAATTCGTGAACAGAAAAATAAACCTCTAGCAGATTTAATCATTTATCTACGGCATCTGCGTCTATCTGACCCTCGAATATGGGGATTTCAAAATTAACTTGTACCTTAAAGGGTGTGGCGTTTCCAGAGTAGCTGCTGGAAGCCGATGTGTTGCTTCTGGGTAGCCGCTGAAGGATCTGGGCAAAGCTGTCCATCATCGCATTCCATTGTCGCTCGAGGGCTTCTTCGAGCAAGATTTTGATGGGACCTCCTGCCCCCTCGTCTTTCTTCTCGTCCGCCATGGGAGGCTGTCGGGATTTGCGAGGCTGGTCTTGCAAAGGTTCAACCAGTTCAAGCCCTAACTCCTTATATCCCGACCTTGTTGGGGACATGCAAAGAAAAACAGAGAAAAAGCAGACCGCTCTGATACCACTGATCCGGATTTAAACAGGAACGCAACAAATTACAGAGATAACCATATACACAAAGATGCAGTGGAAATAATACTTCATTTCATTAATAGAAAATACTGAAATATGCTTACAACCAAAAATGGAAATAAAACCAGCTAGGGCGATGGTAGCTTATCTCTGAGAAGAGATGTGGTGGCTACATGCCTCTGAACTGTCTTACAATGAGGCTCGAAGGCCTATTTATTGTTGAGAAACAATGGAAAACCCTTAACATTCCAAAACCTAACCCTAGGAAATGAAACGCCAAAACTGTGGGCCCCGTTTGGGGTAAATTGGTACATCAACTTCCCGGGGGCGTAACTTTAGCATATGATCTCTGTTTGACGCATACAATAGCTCGTTAGAAAGATCTATCTGAGCACTACCATTGTTGGAACGGGAAACATCAATCCATTCCATGGACCCATGTTGCCCTCGGATTCCCCAAAAAACGTCGTTTAGGGCCTCAAAACGGCTCCGGAAGTTCAGGACCCGAAAAGCTGCTAAAAATAGTAAGTTGTGCTACAATTAAGGAAACTGAAAATGCTGAGAAAGACAATGGTGGGGGTCCAGGTGGACTTGGCAGGTGGCCACCAATATCCACCTGGATCACCACGCTTCTCACTTTCAGAGATGAGTAAAGGAGGTTGTATAGAGAATCCAGGTTTGTAAAAACTATGACCCCAGCGAAAGGCTCAGAAAATCCCCCAGTGCATGGGAAAGAAAGTGACCTCTCCTGCCTATTCCTAGAAGAAGATGAAACCTTATTAGAGGAAACATCAATACACCTAATAAGGCAGCTAGAGCACCAGTGTGCAAATGAAAATGAATTATGGAAGTTATACTTCGACAGGGCAAACTCAAAAGAGGGAAATGGAGCTGGAATATTGTTGGTATCTTCGGAGGGAAACCTGATACCCCTCTCTTTCAAGCTGGAATTTGAGGTGACCAACAACGTGGGGGAGTATGAAGCATTTCTCCTTGGGTTACAAACAATAAAAAATATGAATTTTGAATGCCTAACGATATATGGAGACCTTGAGTTGGTCATAAGGAAGATCATAAATCAATGCCAAGACAAACACCCCAGACTAACGACGTACCAGAATGAAGTGTGGGATATAATTGATAATTTCTTCCTAGCCTTTAATATTCAATTTTTGCCCAAGGAAGGAAACAGAATGATTGACTCCCTTGCTGTAGTTGCAAGTAGTTTCAGGCCCCGTTAAAATCTGATCCTCAAATATGAGGTAGAAGTCATATACAGACCCTTAATACCAAATAATATCAAGAACTGGAAGGTATTTGAGGACGATGAGCAAGTGAAATGATTCATAGAAGTCATTGGGGAGTTCGCCCACTCCACCATCGATCAAAAAGAAGAGGACACAAACCAAGAAGCCACTACATCAAAAGACACAGTCGTTGGGTGCAAAATTTTGCAACTAAAAGGGAATACTATCCCTTGTGGACTAGTCCCACTAAAAAGGATTTTTAATAAGGATGACATGGTCTCCCAACCAATGGCCCCAAAGATAGATGATCAAGTAGAAGACTGCAACATCAACTCAGAGGAGAATCCCCAGATGATCAAGCTATCAAAAAGAATACCCTTGAAATACATACAAAGGTATTTAAATCTATTCAAAATTTACAGGGATGTATTTGCTTGGTCCTATGAGGATTTGAAAGCATTTGATACTAATATCATTTAGCATAAGATTCCTTTGAAGAGTGGAATAAAGCCATGTAAATAGAAACTCATGCAAATAAATCCACTTTTACTCTCCTTCATTGAAAAAGAGGTGAGAAAGCTGCTACAGGAAAAGATCATAGTGCCTTTAAGGTACTCTGAATGGGTGGCCAACCTAGTCCCTATCAGAAAAAGAGCAGAGAAATAAGGCTATGCATAGATTTTCGGAATCTAAACAGGGCGTAACTAAAAGAAAACTACCCATTGCCTAAGATGGACCATATATTGCAAAAGTTGGTTGGCTTAGCCAAAATGTTCATGATGGATGGGTTCTCTGGCTACAACCAGGTGGTATTCCACCTTGAGGATCAAAAGAAAATCGCTTTCACCACCTCGTGGGGAACATTCATGTACACTCGCATACCCTTTGGCCTTATTAATGCAGGGGCCACATTTCAGAGAGCCATGGACATAGATTTCGTATGAGAGCAAGAAAAATTCGTCGTGGTATACTTGGACGACATCACAGTCTTTTCCAAAATTGATGAAGAGCACATCCTCCACTTAAAGCTTGCCTTTGAAAAATGCAGGAGGTATGGTCTCTCTTTAAATCCTAAGAAATCCCAGTTCATCCTGAATGAGGGGAAGTTACTTAGACACATAGTAGCGCAGGAAGGAGTAAAGATCGATCCTAAGCGATTCAAAGCTATCAGCCATATTCCTCTTCCTAGGAATAAGAAAGAGGTTCAAGCCTTTTTGGGGCGAATAAATTTCTTGAGGAGGTTCATACCCAACTACGCAGAAATTGTCAAGGGTATTACAGACATGCTCAAGAAGGAAAATGAAGTCAGATGGAGCCCTGCCCCCAGAGATTCTTTCATTAGAATTAAAGAAGCTTTAGTTGAAGCCCCGGCACTAGTCATCCCCGACTATTCAGTGCCTTTCTACATCTTTTTGTTTGCCTCTCCACATACTATTTCTGCAATGCTGCTACAGAAAAATAAATATGGTTACGAATAGCCTATCACTTTCTTCAGCCAAGTCCTAAGTAATGTTGAGCTATAATATAACATATTGGATAAACAAGCCTATACACTAGTCAAGGCTTTGAAGGTGTTTCGTATGTATGTGCTGCAATCGAAAACCACAACATTTGTCCTAATGACAGCAGTCAAGGACATCGTGGTGCAAGGAGATAGCAAAGGAAAAAGGGGTAGGTGGATAGATAAAATACAAGAATATGAGATAGAAATAAAGCCTACCAAGCTCATAAAAGGCCAGGGGTTGGCCAAGGTTTTATCTAAATCCAATTGCCAAGCTTTAGGGATAAACCTGATCACATAGGAAGGCAGAACAGAGGTCATCAGAGTGGGATTAAAACATCTGAGCAGAAAATCTACACCAAATATGAGGGGTCACCCTGGTAAAAGAACATCGTTTGTTATCTCTTATTCCTAAGGTAACCATTGGGGCTAGATAAATCCAAATACTGAAGTCTGAGATTGCAAGCGCAAAAATATATCATATCCAATCGTCTACTCTATTGTAAGGACCCGCGAGGGTATTGCTATTATGTTTGGTGGAGGGTGAAACCCATAAAGTGATAGAGGATTTTCACAGAGGAGTTTGTGGAGGACACTACAGCTGGAAGACCACAACACATAAAATCATCAAGGTAGGATTCTACTGGCCCACACTATTTGGGAATGTTCATTCACAGGTAAGGTCATGTTAGAAGTGTCAAGTGTTTGCTGAGAGGAAAAATATTTCTCCTCTCCCCTTGATTCTAGTACATGTGGAAGAACTTTTCAGACAGTGGGGACTTGATTTCATAGGAGAAATAAACCCACCATCCAGTGGCCAACGCAAGTGGATATTGACAGCCACAGATTATTTCACTAAGTGGGTGGAGGCCATCCCTGCCATAAATGCTATAGACGCAGTGGTAATCAAATTTATGTAGGAGAACATATTGTCTCGTTTTGGTTGTCCCTTCAAAATTATCACTGATAATGCTCAGGTCTCCAAATCTGCCAAGTTCACCGACTTTTGCCATAAGTTCAATATCATCATTGAGAACTCCACTATCTATTATCCTCAAGGTAATGGCTTGGCTAAGTCCTCCAAAAAAACTATTGTAAGGGTGTTGAAAAATACCATTGTCGAAAATCAGAGAAACTGGGACTCCCAACTGAATTTTTTCCTATGGGCCAACCGGGTAACACCTAAACGATCCACGGGGAAATCACCTTTTGAGATAGTGTATGGTAAGGCTGCAGTCTTCTCGATCCAATTAGCAATGTCAATGACGAGGTTATTACAAGAAACAAAGGAAGAGCCAAGTGCCTTAACGCGAAGGATAAATCAACTAGTCAAGATTCATGAGAATAGAGAACAGGTGGGGAAAAATTGTCAACTTACCAACAAAAGATGAAATCCATGTTTGACAAGAAGGCTAGGATCGACCACTTAAATTAAGGAATTTAATTCTCGTTTGGGACGTCTGATGAGAAGACAAAGGAAAACATGGAAAATTCGACCTGCTATGATTTGACCCTTTCAAGATTGTAGAAGAAAGAGGAAATAATACATACATGCTTGAGAATCCAGATGGTGAATCTCTGGAACTACCAGTAAATGGTCAGTTCCTCAAACTTTATTTCCAAAAATAGAGGCACCTGTCTCACACCCATTATAAATACAGGTGTGTGTATTGTAATTGTTATATGTAATTTTTAGTTTATGTTGACAAATCCATTTGTACAAAATTATAGTTTGTTTAAAAATGAATCCATGCCCAATGGAAGGAAAACTACTGGTTTGCAGGTTCTCAGCACCTTGCGAGCAAGGCACTATCCCCAGTTGGAGCCAATGTTGTCACTCACTGCATTATGAGTTTTTAGTTGATCAAAGTTTCCAAAGGGCAGTGAAATTTTAAGTTATCTTCCGGTGCACAAGAGGACTTAAAGCCAAATCGGAACCTCTCCATTGCATAGTGCCCAAAACAAGCTTTCCAACGATATACGGAATTCCGAAAATGGACCTTTGGAGCAGAAGCAAAGGTCATTTTAATTTACCCTTTGAAAGTCAGAAAACAAAGAGTAAAGGACCATAGGCAAGATCTCATCGCAATCTCAAATTAGCTAGTTCTTCTGAAGTAAAATGGGGAGCATGGCGAAATCTACAATCAACCAATCACAATATCACATATCAGAAAATCAGAAATCGGCAGGCCCAATGGTCCATCCTTTAAGGAATTGCAGGGAAGCATCGATATAATGTTAAATTGTCGAGGAGGGCTGAAAACCTTTAACAAAGAAAAACAATGGAAAAACAAGGACAGGCGAGCCTTTTTCTCTCTCCTCCAGGAGCCACATGGCGGAATATCATTCGTCCTTATGGATCCACATGGTAACTGACGACATCCTGACGTGGCAATACGGTGGACACTTGGCATGCATATTTTGCATTTTCAGGGGTCCTTTGGGGGCATTTCTTGGTGACACATGTCACCACTCATAGGGCGAAACGTGGCAGTGATGACATCACCCATTGGAATCACATATCGAAGATTGCACAAGTCAAGTCCCTCCTCCATCATAGTCCCTCCAAGCTTGCAATTACGATACGCATGGGATCCTCCCAGATGCAATATTTCATGGGTTTTGTCTTATAAGTATTTCACATTCGGAAAATTCGGCCAATGCTATGAAATAAGGTAAAGAGGTTTCTTCTCCCAATTGCGATATGCGATGCTTTTGGTGGGCCCGACCCCGCAGATCAGTGATCGTAGGAGTCTAGAGGAAATAAAAAGGGCAAGCATCGGAAATCACCAATATGCGGGATTTCATATAACAAAGGGAAAATCCCCGGTAGATAGTTCAATGGAAATAGCACCCTCGAGTTAAGCACCTAGTTCCATCCCCTGGTCATATGAATAAAATCATGGAAAGGGGCTAAAATTGAAAGGGGCTAAGAAGGAATGGGACTCGTCTGTTGCGCAACATTTCTTTAGAGAAAGGCCAACATTGGAAAGTCCTCCATATTTCCACCAAGAGAGCATCACCAGGCAAATAAGGGCATCGATAGTATGACGCAGGGCTTTAAAGGCATGATGGGTCGACAACTGTGGCTTTAAGGGAAACATGTGCATTCAAAACTAGCATGGGATGATTCAGAAAAGCCCATTATGATATGGAATTAGGGTAGGTGATGGAAGGAGTGAAAAGAGACTTGGTAGCTCGGGGGGATTCAATTGTCAGGCATGGTGTCCCATAATAGAGAGAGATGAAGTACTGCCTGAGGATCCTTTGTTTCAGTATCGTGACATGAAGTTGATGGTGCCCACTCCCAAATTTAAATAATGAATGGCTCGAGCAGTAAAGGCAGAAATGATGGGAATTGGATGAGCAGCACAAGAGACCATCGATGATCACACTGCAAGCTGAAGCAGAAGAAATTACAAGGTTGGGCACTGAGATAGTTTATTAATGCTTAGTTCTGACTGTTTACTTATTTGATGTCCTGCAATTTTCCTCCTTTCAATGAGGCCGTTAACTCTGTAACATTGTTTGGGCCATAGATCCATCACCGTCCGAGATAGCTAGTCAATCTAACATCTGAGACTTGGATGAAGATATTTTTGATGTAATGAATGTTCAACGCTCCTCCTCGCTTGATAAATAAGAGGAAGCAATAACAAAGGTTCAGAAATTCTAAAGAAAACACTACATGTTAGTTTTAGACTGTATGGCTTTGTAATACAGATTTTTCAGAATATCAAGGAAATGGTAGTGATTCCCCCTTCAAGTATTACAGTATTTTATCCCTCTGCTAAAACCCATTTTGTGTTCATGTTTCTTCTCTGAATTCATGCAATCATAGCTGCTAGAAATATTTCAAGCTTCCTCACATATTCATTTGTATCGATATGTTAATGAAAGTGCCTGTAACTATATCACAAATTCATTTGTATCGACATTTTTAATGCACGTGCCCATATGTATTATTGAAATTATATATCTAAATCTATGCTACATGAATTGTAGTATTCAATCCCTCCTTCATCCATTATATCTACCTATAACTCAAATAAGTGTAGGCATTCTTAAAGTTGCAAGCTCTATGTGTTAAGCATAGAATTCTTGATGTTGTAAGCTCCATATGATGAGTTTCTCCTTCTCCTTATCCTCTATAATTTCTCTTCAAAAGCTTATTAAACTATAAGTCCTTGAACTACTCGACCTCCACTTTTTTATGCATATCCTCTATAATGTCTTAGTCTTTTAGGTGAGTGAACCAGCCCTATATATATACATAGAGAATATAAGTGAGGTCTCCCTTTACTGAGAATCAATTGAGACACTCCAAATTTAGATGTGCCCAGGCACTGGTCTTGTAAGCAATCTGAGGCTGTCTCTAGGAGCTACAACATAGTACTTTCCATATTGAATATGGAGTCTCTTTCCCATGGATATTTGAGACAATATGGTCTCGTACTCCCTCCAATATGATTCTCCTCGCCCTAGCAACACACTTCTTCAATTCTTCTAGATCCTTAGCATCAAATGTTGTCGGTTTCAGAATATCATGATTAATGAATTCCTTCAACCCATTTTCCTCCATTGCTTCCTCCATGCGGTCCTTCCATGCAACATAATATGAGCTCCCCTCAAGGGCATAATCAAGCCTTAGTCCATTGAAAGCCATCTTATCAGTCTTGAAGAAAATGTGAAACCTGATCTACAACCTTAAACCTCCCATAATGATAACTTTGAAATCTCTATTCTACAGTGATTCCAGATTCGATACCATGTAAACATTAATGTGTAGATTCAATACTACTCATGAAATTTGCTAAATCATGAGACTTGAAGCTACTCTACTAATTTTTGGAAGTTAATTCACCATTTAGAACAAGAATCATAGACATGCAAAAGGAAACATCACACATGCACAAATATTTATCTAGGGGAAAGCAACTGCTCAAAACCCCTTACTATCTATATTCCATTAATTATAGAATAGATAAGAAATACAATGCTTCCTCAAGCTTGAGCACACTCTCCAAGTGTATAGTCTATCCCTCTGCCTGATTGACTAAACCTGGCCAAAACTTAGCCAATTTCAAGCCTTCCTGAGCTCCTAATTCCTTGCGTTGTTCCCCTAGGAATTAGGCCCCTACTAATTAGGAAATTCCCTCATCTAGATTGTGAAATTCCTTTAGATTCTTCCTCTGACTGCATGCAACATTTGTACACTTTAGAATAGTCTACAACTAATACTACGTTGCCTTAGAATCTCCATCTCAACTGGGTAACTCAAATTCTATGCATTCATGAGCTAATTTAGGTTGATTGATTAGTTTTCTGGATGATCACTGAGTGTGGTTGAAGTTCCACTTCCACAACTTGCTTCCACTAGTTGCTCCAACAGTTAGAACTAGTTTAACTTACCATAACTCAATTTAACTGAATTAATTGCTACAACTGAAATTAACTCGACCTAGGCTCTTAAAATTTAGGAACCCACAACACACAATTGAACTTCATGTCCCTATCTCGAATTCACTGAGCTAGACTCCTATTTTTTAGGAATCAACTCAAGTAAACTTAACTTCAACTCATTAACTTGAATTTATTATTCTTAATGGAGTAACAAGTGTTATGTCACCTTAGTTAACTCCTCCAAGTTAACTGCTAATGTGGAAATTTGAATTTTCTCAATTTTAATTAACACAAAAAACAAAATTGAGACTTTCTTGTTGCATTTTCAATACTCTAAAGTCCCT
This sequence comes from Pinus tabuliformis, assembly GCA_031772625.1. Taxonomy (NCBI): domain Eukaryota; kingdom Viridiplantae; phylum Streptophyta; class Pinopsida; order Pinales; family Pinaceae; genus Pinus; species Pinus tabuliformis. The sequence goes on along the minus strand of CM062820.1, from coordinate 353,192,842 downwards.
TCACAACTTTGGGTAGAGGTTCAGCCCTTGTAGTCCTCACATAAGCTCCAAAGTCTCCCTTTCTCATTTCATTCGGTTTTACAATGGATCCTCAAGTCCCTTTATTGGGTGGAATCATTGTTGATCTGCGTGGGATGGAGTGAAGTCTCTAGATTCCCTTGAGCTCATTAGTTAATGAACAACTGGAAGGTAGAGGTGATAGTCCTTTTGATTCCTTAAAGTCTAGTTGGTTACAATTTGACTGGTGGGTGGAGGAAGGAGGACCTCTAGAGTCCCTATTTTAGCTAGTAATTAACATACAATCCCTTGAGCAAGTTATCTCGGTCTCTGTAATCTAGCTCAGGGGTGACAACTGCAAGTAAGATTGGCTGCAACTGTTTATGGTTGGGTGGAAAGTTGTAGTCCCAATATCAGCTGCCCAAGAAGATTCAGAATATTAGTATTTCTAATGCATTCTCTATGTTAAAGAGTGACCCTTGTATTGATGGTTTGAAATGCTTTCATTAGTACAAGAGACATGGTTGTGTAACTCTTATTTACAAAATTGACTGGTGTGTTGTGATATTGTTTTAAAGGCGTTGTGATAATGTGTGAGAATAATAGCTAAGCATGAAATTATTTAGCATGAGCTTTCTTCTTCCTTATTGCAATATGTTGACTAAGTTGATTTCAAGCTTGCATTGCATGGTGGTGTTGCAATGTGGAATATGGAGGATTTCCTCTCCTTTTATTCTTATTGACTTGGTGTTTTATATGAGGGTCCTCTTCAAGCCTTCAATAATGCATTCCTTGTTGTTGAATTCTCATTGGACTGTCAAGTTGATGTTGCACTTGTGCATGATTGGTTCATGGTTTCTTGTAATAGAGAGGAAATGATGTTTTAATTCATGTTACCCTTCATTGTGGTTTGAACCAATGATCCCAAAAAATGGATCTGAAAATAAATGCTCACCTTGATAATATTTGTAAGAAGATCAGACGATATCCTTGTGCTTGAAAGCTTTAAAGTACTAAAGTATGTTTCTTTAGTACTTTGGTTTCAATTCTTACATGAATTATAAATGCATATGCCTTAATTAATGTTATTTCATGAGGGATGGTTGGTCTTCTCGAGCTTGAAGGCTTAAAGGTTTTGATGTGTGGTTCTAATTGTATGCATTGGTATTAGGTTCCTTCATGTAGAGCTATGTATGTAAACACATTCTTGTGAGAATAGGGAGCACTAGTTAAGAGGATTATTTGTTTTGGACACTCAGACCCTTATATAATTTCTTAAAGGAATTACTTAAGGTCTTTGTGTTCCATGGAGATATGGAATATATTGATTTCATGTCAAAGGGAAGATTAAGCCTTTGTGTATGCCTGAGAGATTAGCGGACCTGGTGATTGATATGCACTATTGTCAACACTATGTGTATGATGTGGGTAAGACTATTAGCAATATGGATATGTTTTTAAGTTGTTATTGAGAAGAATGGCTAAGTTTATTGAGTTTGGCAAAGAGTATTGATGCACCTTTTTCAACCCATTGGGATGTTAATCCAAGTGGGAGAGTCTCTTATAGACAGGGTAGCACCCGATAGTTATAGCCAGGTAACATCATCGGGAGTTATAGTCGGGGAACACATTGGAAGTTATAATCGAGGTAGCACCTGAGATTTATATCTAGCAACACATTAGAAGTTATAGTTGGTCTAGCACCTGAGAATTACTTCAGGAACGAACCAAAATTCATAGTCGTAATAGCACCCAAGAGTTATATTCAGGGAATGTCATTGAGAGTTTTAGCGAGGGTGGTGTGGCAGAAGTGGACCCAGGGTGATGTGTTCCAAGATTTCCATCCTATAGTTTACACAAGAGGTGTGTGAAGGAAAGACCCAAGAAAACTCAATCGAGGTGATGTGACAAGTGTTGGCCTAAGAGAGCATTGTCGTGGTTTGTTACGAGAGGGCTTGAGGAGCAAGGTGTAAAGCATGAAATGTGAGCTAATGGAAGGAGTTGGTAGTGTGGAGACATGGACCTGTCGGAACCAGTAAGCCCAGAAGCAAACCCCCGTCAGTTCAATGACGGGAGGTAAATGATTCAGTGCAGGGTAACATATCCGGGAGATGGGGAAGGTTTCCATTAGTTGATATCCTTTGATCACACGCACACACACATATAAGAGCACATCTTCCTAGAACATCATCCCCAAATTAATTTGTGAGTGTGAAAATGGAATGGGTGGGGTAACGGACCTGTGAGACAGAGAAGGTTTCTGTTAGTTGATGACCTTTGATTATATATATATATATATATATATATATATATATAGTCAATGGGAACCCAAACCATGAACATATCAACAGCCTATACGCCCATGTCATGTGGCAATAAGAAACTGACTGCACTGCCATATGAGTGCCACATGGCAGAAGGATGATTAGGTAGTGACAAGCTTGAAGGGTTGTAACTATTGATCCAGAGATTGTATTAAAGTAAAGTTTTATATCATCATATCTGTCTTAACGAGATGAACATAATGTTGATCTTTATTTCTAGTTCTGGAGACAAAAATTATTATCCCATCTCTCTAACTATTTATAAGGGAGATTGGATTAGTGAGTGATCACTCATCACCAAGGTTAAGGTGGGGATGGTTACAAGGACAATTCACCATTTTTTGAGTAAAAATGTAAAAATATTAAAAACAAATTACTTTTTCAACTCATTTCATTACAATTTTACTCAAATTTTGAGCGAGAGCCCTTGTTGAATGCGGAATTTAATTCTTCATCTAAGGAGTACCCATGTTGTATACTTTCGATGGACCATGTTACATGAAAAATGAGAAATACATAACAAAGAAATGATTGGAATTAAATTTTTCATCCAACAAGTGCTCCCATTTAAAATTTGAGTAAAACCATAAGGAGATTAGTTGAAAATATGAGTTGAAAAGATAGTTTTTCCTTTTTTCCCTCTAAAATTTGATGATGTAATCTAATCTTATTTTATTATTGGTTCTATTATTTTATAATATTCCTTAGAATCCTATTTTAGGCCTCAAAATTTCTCTAATGTGATCTTCCATCCAAAATATAAACCAACTACTTTGCATCCATAGTATAAACAAACTGCTTTGTCTCTTGAACATTTCGAGAGCCTATGCCACTTGTCTGTGGCACTCTTCATGTGTCACCTCGTAAATGTTTGGGAGGGTAACATCCACTCCCCACCTCATTAATGCCTCAAGGATCGTCCACCCCCATCAAAGCATATTAGTTTTTAATATTATATTAATATAAAATTATATTAAAGTATGTTTTAAAATCATGATTTAATAATCAACACCATTACAAATAGAAACTTAAAAAAATAACACTCTTATTAATAAAATAAAATAAAAAACAAAAAAAACTTAAAGGAATATACATATATATGTGTGTGTGTGAGCGAAAAAACATAGTTTTGAAAAATATATGTATATAAAAGATAACTTTAAAAGAAAAGAAAAATTTAACCTTTTACTCCCTTTCATTTACGAAAAAAAATTCAATTTTGTTTTATGTTTTTAGGTACAATTTAATTAATAGACAACTTGTTTTTTTATTGGAATCCAATAATAAAATTTTGAGTGGGATTGTGATTTCCTGTTGTTTAAAATATAGTTTTTAAATACATAAATAGACTTAGCACCATGAAAAATTCTTATGGCACTTAGATTCTCTAGATTACATACTCAAAAATAAGATCCTAAAAATTCTCTATCTCTATAAAATTTTAAGTTAAATTAATTGAAAAATATACTTAAACAAATATCAAAATATCTATAAATTAAACTATGCAATATTTTAATATTTTTTAGTTATATCATAACATTTTCCTTTATAATGATATTATATATATATATATATAATTAATTTAAATATTAATTTGTTTTATAATTTTTTTAGGAAAATATAAATTTATTGGTGTTATTTTATATATAAAGAAAGAAGAGTTGTTTAATTTGGAGTTTTTATTTTTATATTATTATAATTCTTTAATATTTAAAAAATTAAAAATATTTTTTCTTATAAGTTTGTTTACAATAGTGTTGGATTTTAAGGTTTTTGTTTACAATAATGTTAGTTTGTCCTACCATGATTTCAAACCATTTATAATTTTGGTTGTTTACAATAACGTTAGTTGTCATACCATGATTTCAGACCCTTTATAATTTTGGTTTGGTTTGAAAAAGAGAAGGATAAAAAAAATACCAATATCATTACTTTTTAATTCCAATGTAAATTTTCAAGTTTTTATTTGCAATGGTACCACATGTTGGGAATTCAATTAAGTTGTAATTTTAACTTAAAAATAATGACCTTCAAAAAATAATGACTATTTCATAGAGTACAGCTTTTTTAATTTGGAAATTGATTTTAAATTTTTGGTTCACAATTTTATTAGTTATAAAAATTATGGTTTCAAAGGAATTGTAATTTAAAAACAATTTTAAAAAATAATATTAATTTTTAAAATAAAAATAAAAATAATCAATAAATATAACATGTGTAAATAAAAACTCTAAAAAAAAACATTACTTAAATAACTACACCATTAAAAACTCTAAAAAAACATCACCTAAATAACTACACCAATTTTATAAATTATGATTATAATATTAAAAAAATTAACTATATTGACTCAGAGGAGGATGTTGAAATGTTTGACTCGGACGGAGAGGAAGGAGAACCAAGGTGTGCATGGACAAGCCGGGTGGCAGAGGCAGGGAGGTTTAATGACCAGGGTAGCAGGGAAGAAGTTGCCCGGGGTAATCAGGAACAAGAAGGAGAAGGGGTATTCGGAAGCCCAATAGGAGAGAAAAGAAGGGGAGGCAGAGGAAGCTATAGGAGAAGGGGAGGCAGAGGAAGCTATAGGAGAAGGGGAGGCAGAGGAAGCTATAGGAGAAGGGGAGGCGCAGGAGGGAGACACGGGCAATACAGACGAGGGGGAAAAGGACGGGCTGGAAACAGGGAAGAACGCGCAACAGGATCAGTTAGGAAAACAAGGAAATCCATAGGGAAGAAAGTTTAGTTAGCTGAACGGGCCTACTGTGAAAACACTAACCACAATATAAGAAAGATTATTCAGCAGCTAGAAGAGGAGGCAATTTAGGGGCAATCAGACTTAGAATTGGAAGACTGGGAATATATCCTCCCGGACCCAAGCAATACGCGAGGACGCATGACATTATATAAGCAGACCCTTCGTGTCTACTGGGTTATGAAGAGACTGCTAGCTAAGGCAATGGAACAAGTAGCCATGGAAATGGCTGAATTATCTCAGGGAATTCCAAATCTGAAGAAGGAGTTACGGAACATTCAAATCACCTTGTTAATGCAGGATAAGAAGATAGAAGAAATACAGCAGCAGTTAAAAACCAGCAGTCTTGGTATCAAGAAAGAGATGGAGCAGCAGGCAGGCACAGCGGACCAACAGATGAAGACATGCTAATTAGAGGTTTTTAGAAATCTTTTTGGATTATAGTTAGTTAACTGTAGCGTCTTTTTGTAATACAGAATGCAGACAAGAAACTATGATAATCTCTATGCATGTTTAGTTTATAAAGCATGGACAGACAAAATCAGGACTTTTTATTTTTGGATGGCCATTAAAAACTTAAGGTGGCCAATAAACCCGGTTTCCCCTCGGGGCGGGTTGAGGTCACCACGATTATGTAGTGGTTTCAATTCGAATTAATAGAAAAAAAAGGTCTCTCCCTAGCTTAACAAAAAAAAATTAACTATATTAAACCTAGGTCCACGCGAACTTACTTATTTGATAAAAAGAAAACCAATCTACCCATCATAAGAGACTTATCACTTAAATATTAATTAAACTTGATAACATTTTTTTTTTTTTTTTTTTTAAATAGTAACTATTGTACTGCACTCTTTACTTGATTCCCAATTGTTCATTGTCAATTTCCTTATTTGTATTTACATAGGAACTATCCATTGAAGTTAAAAATGGAAAATTAACTTTAGTTTTGCAATATTATTCCCTGTATATTAATTTTTTAAAAAGTTCTGAATTTATGTTAATGTTTTTAAAATATAATATAATATATTTTATTAAAGATAATTTTTTAATAAAAATTAAAAATTTGAATCGGTGGATCATGAGAGTGATATTGTATCATTTTCTATTTACATCTAATTAAAATACATCGAAGTTCCATGATTTCGGGAAGGCTATTTATACACATTTTTTTGGGTAAATTTCGCATAAAACCAAATTCTATATTTACATATTATTAAAATACATCGAAGTTTGATGATTTCGGGAAGGCTATTTATACATATTTATTTTTTTATGGTAAATTTCGCTTCGGATTTTTATTAAAACCAAAAGTATATCATTTCACAAAATTTCCTTCAATAGATCTCACTCGTTAGGAGCCATGTGAATATTGTGGATCTATTGTCGTGAAATATTAGTAAGTTCATAAGTTGTGAGGCATATAAGACTAGTTTCTACAGTTAGCCAATCTAAGTACAAAATCTTCAAACCAAATGCTATAAAAACTGTAGAAAATAACTATAGGTTGAAACCCTTCGACCTAATAAACATGAGAGATAGACACAAAATGACAAAATCAATAGCAAGAAACCAAAGCCAAGTGTTCCTTTCAATAGTCTAGCTTAGCAAAACAAGTAGCTAGACTCCTCAATCCAAAATGATAACCAGAGAAGAAGCAGTTGTGTTAGCTTTAGGGGAGACTTGTGATGGAGTATTGATGAATCCTAGTCCTTTATGTTTCTCATTTGATTCAATGTTTGAATTAGAAACTATATAGCAATCAATGCTAGATAGCCAAGCAACAATGTCGTCTAGATTATATCTGATATCTCTGAGAATACATTTGATGCCTTCTTGGCCTGCAAAAATCTTGTAGTTGTCCACTTGTTTATCTCTAATGACCATACTAAGTAAGGTATCTATCTAGTGATGATGAGTGATAGCGTGAATAAAGCGGATCCTTCTCTGATGAAACTTTCCTGAATTCGAGATCCATTTGAGGCTAATGCCTCATATTCTAGAGTCTAAGAAATAAGCTTTGTCTTCAAATTGTTTTCATATAAGCTCATCCTTTGGATGAGTCCTCCAAAGTATTTTTTGTGAACCCCAGGAAGGAGTGGTTCGATCTCGTTATGCTTAAAGAGTCTTATATTGTTTAATTTTTACGAGTCCAATAAAGGGGTAATTCAATGTCGTTTTCATGTTTAATGAGTTTGAAAAGACACAAAAAGAAAACTCATTCAATTCTTTTATCATAAAATTTTAACGAGACAGGGGAAAGTAAAGCTCGGTGTTTTTCAGTTTTAGGGAGTCAAAAGAAAAACATAAGTAAACATCACCATGTTCCTTTTTGTAAATTTAGTCCCTCAAGCCCGAAAAATGATAAAATAATGTAGGAGAGAACTCTATTGACTATAATAAGTTAACATATATCTTTTTCGTAAACAATCTAGTTCAGTTTGTAAAAAGGGTAAACTTATACTGAATGGATGGTTATTCATTCACTTTTACGAGTTCAAACAATCAAGTGCTCAACAATATTTTCATGTTTCGAGAGTCTAAAAAAGGCTTAAAAGTGGAATCTAGGGTTTCACTTTTTTTCGAAAGTTTTAACAAGTCCAAAAAAGTGATAAAAATTTACTCATATCACCGACTTTCATTTTAATTAACGAGAAAGAAAAGACGGAAAGAACTTGACATTTTCATGTACGTTTTACGAGCATGAAAATATAGCAAAATATGCTCAGGATTTTCATGAGTTTAATGAGTCGTGAATATAATAACTGAAATGGACTTGAGGTAGGTTTCTTTTTAAACAAGCTTGAAATAAAGAAAAATTATGCTTGAAAGTAGTATCATTTTTAGACAAGATTGAAACAGAGAAAAAATGTGCTTGAGGGTGGTTCATTTTTACACAAGCTTGAACCAAAGAAAAACTAAGCTTGAGATAAGTTTTCATGCCCCCATCATATTGACATTGGTACATGGCCCCCAAGCTTCATTTCATTCACCTAAGTAGATTATCGATTACTAATAGGCAGATGAAACAAAGGTTCATTTACGAGATCAGATGAAAGACTTGATTTAATTAGGGGAGGACTTGTTTCATTTTTTAACGAGGTTGACATAGTAAAAGAACCATCCTCATAAAGAGTTTTTTCATTTTTTAAACAAGGTTTACATAGTAAAAGAACTATCCTAAAAAATATTCGTTTCATGGCTTCCAAATGGAATAAACACATGTCAAGGGGACGCCCCTTGATCATTGCTTCCAAAAGGTCTTCTTCAAATGGAAGAAACACATGTCAAGGGACACCCCTTGATCATGGGTTCCAAGAGGTCTTCATCAAATGGAAGAAACACATGTCAAGGGACACCCCTTAATCATGGCTTCCAAAAGGTCTTCATCAAATGGAAGAATACTACTTTGGAAGGAACACATGTCAAAGGGATCAATAGGGATAAGAAAACCATATTCAAATGCCCCCATTGAATGTTTTACCATGTTAGTTACCGGATCTAAGTCAAAAATAAGTCGAGAAGTTAGTGAGAGGCTTGCTTGCATTGGTGACTGAAAACATGGGACAGGTTGCCACATAATTAACTCGTGGTACCACTTCCATATATGGAACATTCAGTGGTGTCGGACTATTGGTAGTCGAAGCAAGATCAACGTATGAAAGTCGATCAATCGTCACTATGTTTCCATTGTGAGGGAAGGACATCACACGAAAGAGTTTCGATACGAAAGATTTCATGGAATAGGCATAGACTTTCCCAAGGAGAAAATTGAAATCTAACGGACCTTGGACTACCATAAGATCAATAATGGCAGTTTTACCTTCCAAGGTAATAGCTAACTTAGGAAGGATTCCTAAAGGTTCACTAAAAGTTATGTTAAAAGCTAATAGATTTTGTGTAACATGCACAAGCTGAGGGGAACCCAAAGCTTGCCAAGTAGATGAGGATAAAATACTAACAGAAGCACCTTCGTCTACATTTGTGCGACACACATTATTACCATAAGCCTTCACAATAATTTTGAAAGGGGTGGAAGAAGGAAGATGAAGTTATGTCAGTCTATTCCAATCAAAAGAAATAGCCTCATTATTTGGACGAGGTTCAAAATCAACAGATGAAATGCCCCCATGTGTAAAATAATGTGAGGTAACATAAAGAACCTGAGCAGTATGAAGTTCACTCTCTAAAGGGAGAGTGGGATCGACCAAAGATAGAATTGATTCAACCATTTAATCAAAAAATAGTCCATCAATCTGAGTGATACATGTTTCACCCTCCAATTATGGAAGAGTGAGATTGACCATACCTGGATTTATATCAATCACTTCGTCAACTGACAACAGATGGGGAGAAAGTTTACTATAGTTAGTTGGAATTTGTTGATGTGAAATAGCAAGTTTTTCAAACAATTTGAGGCTTCATCCATATGAGGGAAAATGTGACTATGATGAATCCATTTACATAACCTACAAGGAAACCTAAATTTACCCTTTTTCCCATTAACCTCACAATCACTGGTTGATGGATTAATAGTAGGTTGATAAGAATTGTTTGACCATACTTCCAAAACCTTAGGAATACCAAGACAATTGATAAGGAAGTGGTTACCCTTACAAATATTTCAAGGGTATTTGGGATTATGATGCATTTTAGAAATTTCCTCAACATTACCAATACTTAAACCATGGGTAGTTGATTGACTATTTTCTTATCTTGCTTCTTCTTCTTCTTCTTAGTCACCTGGTTAATAGCATAAAGTCTTTTACCAAGCGAAGAGGAAGAAAGGGAGGAGGAAATGTTGGGTAAAGAAGGTAAAGGGTCATTAATAGGTTGGTGATGTTGAGATGGTGAACTCGGTTGAGGTGAAAAACTCAGTTGAGTTGGTACAATTGGAGTATTTGGATTTAAAGAAGTTGAGAACATCCATACAGGTAAACCTATCATGAATCTAGGAAGTGATAATGTAGCCATATAAGGAGGACCTACATTTGCAAAATCAGGGAAAGGATCAAAGTTCATGTTAAAAGGGATGTCTTTATCAGTAACTTCCGACATTATTTCCATTAGATTCAATCCAAATAAGTTTTTATTATAAAAATGAAATAATATTCACAATCCACACCTAAGATCTTGTAAAAAATTAAAAACAAACATATAACATGCTACTAAATCTAAAGAGTCAAACCACGCAAACAAGCTTTTTGCAATGAACTCACTAGTTGGTGACGAAATCCAACATCACAAAAATTAAGGTGAAAAGTTGTTATAGATAGAATGAGTGGAAACAATTACATTGACAACCTGCTTAATGAAACGATATGGTGCAAGTAACTTCACTTATGCCATCTCAAGAAAACATTACCCTCCAAAAAGTCCAAGTGAGTCTAGTCAACGTTTGTTCCAGGTATAGCGGGACCTTCCCTCTGTCCTCGTGTCGTGTAATAGCCCTAGGATTATGGTCACTAAGGTTACCAACTACAACAATTATTCCTGGGGGAACAGTCGTAAATCGGACGTACACACAAGCGTGGAGTAACAAATCTCAATCCCCTTAAAATCTCCTCAACATGGTTAATTGGAGGTTTACTTTCAAGTGAACCCAAGTACCTTTCGACACCATTGTAATACGTGCAAATCACTCCATCATAGCCAATGAAGTGGGTACAATCACTTCACGAGGTCTGACGGGATCTCATGCTTAACTCAAGTGTCAAAAGAGCTTCCCAGAGAAAAATTGAAATAATTGGATTTATCTCCCTATCGTAAGATTATATTGTTTGTTTGTAGCTTCAAAAAGTTTACTCACTTTCATATTCCAAAGCCCTACAACCTAATCTACTGTAGGTGGAAAAGAGCCCTAAAAATAATAAAAATTCTAGATGAAGTTTATTAACGTTGTGTTATTAAGCTATTATTTACTTAAGGGTAAATGGATGTGAAATTTATGGTATTATGACTTGACTCGGAAACTCTAATGCATCAAATATGAAATTTGTAATCTCTTCATTTCGATGAATTCTAGCTAGAGTAAGTAAAGAGGTTCTTCTTTAAAAAATTAACTCCATAATGTACCACTTCTAATTTTTCAATGCAATTCAAAGCTCTAAGCTGCAAACCATGCAATGTAATCTATGCACAATTTGCTTGAAAACTATGCAAATGTAATCTATGCACAATTTCCATGAACAGTATGCAAATGTAATCTATGCACAATTTATGTTCATGAAATGAGAATTATAACCATGCAAATGTAATCTATGCAAGAGAATTCTTCAAAAAAAGCGCAAGATGATTCCAAATCAGTGAAAGAACAACAATATTATTTCTTTTCACTAATACAACTAAAGAACCAATCAAGTGTCAGTAAAGGAAACTGGGTGAAAGTTCCAAAGTTAAAAAAAATAATGACACTCAAAGGTGATTAACACTCAGACACAATTCAACACCCCACCACACCCCCCCCCCTTGAAGGGAATGTTTTTGAAAAAATGAAAGCAAAAACATGCAAAAATTGTTAAGAAACTGAGACAAACCTTTGAGTAATGACCAAAGGAAACCAAATTCAAAATACCCAATGAAATCCTTAAAATAAAAATGTTTTAATGAATGTTATGAAACCAGCGCTTAAAGTGTAATTCTTATCAGAATTCAATACTGGAATAAAAATAACTTATTTTTTCAATGCAGCACAAGAATCATATCTCATCAAAACATTAATTCTTGAGAAACCCTAATTTGCAATTAAAAAAGAAATTCATCACAAAGAAGCAAGATTAATAATGGATCTCGTGTATTTGAAAAAAAAAAGATAGGAACGCAGTGATCTTGACAACAACCTATCTATTTTTGACCAATCAACAAACAAACCAGACAAAACCCTAATCAATTTTGCAAAAGGAATTGATTCCCAAAAATACTTCACCAAAGCATTCAAATATGCTCATAGAAGGTATTTGATAGTCAAAACAAATATGATGACACATTCAAAAACCAAAATTTAGACTCTGGTTAAGAGAAAACCTGATTTTTAACAAATTTCTAGGAACTACGTAGGCGAGCAGCATAGCCCAGTGCACATGCATGTAGTTCTTGGGGAAAAAACTGCGCAAAGATGCACTTTGTTGACGAACATAAACTGCGAAGATCTAGGAAATCCAAGAAAAAATAAAAGAGAAAGCAATCAGACCAGAAGATCTAAAAGATCATAAATTTGCTAACACTCAGGTCCAGCTAAACAAAAAAGATCGAAAATAAAAACCAAGGAAAGAGAAGAGAACAGTAATGTCCCCAGTATGGCCACCAATTTCTTAGGCGGATAAATCCCTCTTGCTAACAAGAGAAATCTCCCTAGATCCTAAAGGAAACTAAAAACAAGCATACAATTGAATAGCTCTTTTCCTAAGCCTACTTTGTTTGAACAATAAATACAAGAATAGGAGAATAAGCCTCTTACCTATTTGCGAAATGCTTGACGGAGATCCCTGCTTCGTCTCGATGCAGTTTCTCAATGCTCAAAAGGACCTGCAATCACAGACATAAGAAATGTTAAAGGCATATGCAACTTAACAATTCAAACAAGCTTAATCTAATGATCAAGGAGATTAGAAATTGAAATCATCTTAATGAATATCAAAAGAGACATAAATCATTCATCATTTCAATAAGAGAATACAATGGAAAAAAGGATTCATTTGTATTAATTCAGGGGTAAATAAGAGGCTTACAAACTCTACCTTGATTTCATGAGGTTCCTCCCAAATGCCTCTAAACCTCTCCTTAGATTATAAGCCTTAAAATATAAATCCAATAGCATAAGTGTATCTTTTCTGAACATCCTAATCCCTCTAGCCTATAGTTAATTTATAGGCCAAGAGGAAGAAGTTTCAGATCCAAAAGAGAAGTATGAGATCCTCTAATTCGGGGATTAGGGTTCCTTGATGAGAGGGAATTTTCTCCATGATCTGAGGGGTATGGCTCAAATAGATATGACCTAGAAGTTGTCAGTTGGTCTATATTCGTCCAAAAATGCTTCTCCAATTCACTTTTTATTTTTACTTTTCTTTTAGTTATGTGTGTGGTCTATAGTGGAAAACAGAGCGTAGTTTTGCGCAGGTTTCAGGGATAGAAACTGAAAATGCGCGAAAATTGACTAGGAAAAGCGTGTAGCTCATATAAAACAAGTTATAAAGCAATTTTACCCAAAATTCACATCTTCTTCAAGGGTTTTTATTATTTTACTTATAAGGGAGCGTAATGAAACATGTTTATGGATGGCGAGAGACCCATTTTAACAATCAAGTGTCATGGTGAAAAAATGGCGTGTAACAGTGGGGTTTGAGCATTTAGTATGGGTTATAGGGTCCTTAACATGGTAAGGGAAGAAAACTTGGAACTTAGGTCATAGAGGATGCTTCTAAGTGTAAAGGTCTTAGACTAACACCTCAAACCACCACATTTTAACTCCCAATGATGTCCTTGGTCTATGAATGGGGATATTAATAATATTAGGAAAATTTAAACATTAGATATTGGTGTTAGGGCCTTAAACATGGCTTGTAGTTAATTCATAAAGAAAAATTCTAAACATATAGGAAAAGAACAATGACTCAAACCACCACATATGACATCCCAAGGTTATCATTATCATTTAATCAAGGATATAGGATTTATTAGAATGTTTTGAGGCCACTAATTATGAGAATTGAGGCCCTTGACATGATCGTGGGAGGAAACATAGTGATCAAAACTTAAAGCATTTTTTTTGAGTATATGGATATGATAAACACCTTGAACTACCACACAAATTATCTCAAGATAATATCTTCCTTCAACTAGGTATATGGGTGTCATTAGGGTAGTTTTTGTATCATGTACGAGATTCTTTGGGTCCTAGACATCTTTGAAAGAGGAAACCTAGGCCTTACACCATGAAGGAAGCTTCTAAGCATCAAGGTTTAAAACAACACCTTGATCCACAACAGGTGACCTATTAAGCAAATTCTTACCCTCTCAGTGGGGATATTAATGATATTATGAAATTTTTAGAACTATTTATAAGTCTCAAACTCCCAAATATCGTTAAGGGTAGAATCCCAAGTGTTAGGCCATAAATCACAATAATAGAAATTAAGGTCTAAGAAAAATGCATGACCTCCAAAGGGGATATTTTGTGGAAGGATGAAACCAATGTGTTAGACCTTTAAGGAAGATTTCATGCATTCAATACCATGGAAAACACCTTGCACCCACACCTTTGATCTCCCAAGGGTATTTTTGACCTTTTACTGGTCATATTGGCACCATTAGAATTTTTGGAGAAGTAGGTATTAGTATGAACATTTCGACCAAGGTCAAGCAATGAAACTTGCTAATTATGTCCAAAAATTTCATTTCAAGGGAAGGAGTGGTTGTGGGCCCTATGAAGATTAAGGCCATCATGGAGTGGCCCACTCCCATAAATGTTGCCAAAGTGAGATATTTAATGGGATTGGCTAGATATTATCGATGATTCATTCGATATTTATCAAATATTAGGCATCTAATCATAGCCCTATAGAGAAAAGGAATGAAATTACAATGGACATCAAAGTGTGTAGCTAGCCTTGAGTGGCTTAAGAAATTGCTCACATGTGCACCTATCTTGCAGATAGAAACCCCAAAAAAGACTTCTTGGTTTGCACAGATGCATGTAAGGAAGGAATAGCTAGAGTCCTAATGCAAGAAGGACATATGATTTGTTAGGAGTCAAGAAAATTAAAATAGCATGGGAAGAAATATGTCACTCATGGCTTTGAACTTGCAAAGATAGTGCACGCATTAAAAATGTGGAGGCACTACTTGCTTGGGAGGAAGTTTGTGTTGATGTCAGACCATGGACGGTTGAGATACTTGTTTGACCTACCCAAGTTAAATTTTAGACAAGCCCGACGGTTGGATTTGATTAGTGATTTAGAACTTGAGATAAAGCACATTAAAGGCATGGAAAACAAAGTTATATATGTGCTTAGCAAAATCTTGCAAGTTGCACACTCGGTAGCCATGAGCATTTGCACATTTAATAAAAAAAAAAAAAATAGGTAGGCATTCATACAAGATAAGCACTTTCAACATGTGAAATATTGCTTGCAGAAAGAGATAGAAGGGCCATTGAGTAAGCATTATATGCTCACAAATGATGGATTGTTGAAATTCAATTACAGGTGGTGTATACATTGTATGGGCGACTTGAAGAAACTCATCTTGGACGAGTTTCACAAGATACCTTATTCAATTCATTTTTGTTATAAAAAATGATAACAACCAAGAAAATATATTATTAGTGAAGAAGGATCTAACCAAATACATTGCTAGTTGTCTAAAATTCCTACAAGTCAAAGTGGAATATAGACAACTAGTGAGATTGCTACAACTAATCACCATTCCTGAGTGGAAGTGGGAATTCATATCTATGGAATTTATCACAAGATTGCCTACAATCCAAGAAACATGGCGCCATCATGGTGGTAGTGGATAAGTTCAGCAAGGAATCTCACTTTATAGCTATCAAGTCCACTCACAAATCCATTGACATAGCCCAAATTTTCATGAAGGAGATATTCAAATTGCACGACATACCCAAGAAGATCATTTCAGATCATGATTCCAAGTTTACTTCCAATTTTTGGAAGGCATTGTTTGTTAGTTACGGAACCTAGCTAGATTTTAGTACGATGTATCATCCTCAGACTGATGGACAAACTAAGAGAGTGAACATAATTTTAGACGACATGTTGAAGATGTATGTTATGCATAAGCCAAAGAAGTGGGAAGAATTATTTCCACTGGTTGAATTTTCCTACAACAAGAAGTACCAAAAGTCACTGAAGATGATCCATTTTGAGGCTTTATATGACAGAAAATGTAACACTCATACTAGCTTGGATGAACTAGTGAATAGGGTGATTCTTGGTTTGATAGGATGAAGGAGATTGAGCAAGAAGTATTCCATATCAAGACGAAATTGAAGGCATCCCAAGACAGGAAAAATAATTATCAATAACAACAAAGAATGCACAAGTATTTAAAGTGGGAGAGCATGTGTACCGTCCACGTCAGTCCAAGGAAGACTTCACTCAAAGTGGGGTCTTGTGCTAAATTGGCACCCATATTTTGTGTAACCTTTTAGATTTTGTAAATAATAGGGCCAGAGGCTTATAAATTAGCCTTACCACCCATAGTGAAAGCTTATGCTTTTAGCATTTATTTGCTTAAGAAGTATGTACATGACACTAATCATGTTGTTGATTGGTTTCTGATAAAGGTGAAACCTGAGGATGAGTTCCAACTAGAACCATTGTACATTCTAGACCAGACGTAGATCGTGTTATGGAATTGAGTAATAGAGTAGGTCAAGGTGCAATGGAAGCACTTTAGACCAAATAAAGCCACTTGGGAAATGGAAGATGAAATGAGGGTATCTTACCCATTTTTGTTTACTATGTAAATAAATGTAAGAGTTGTAAATATAAATCTTAGTTGTAATTTTGTGTTATATCTATAGAACACTAAGGATGGTGTTCGTTAAAGTGGGTAGGGTTTGTAACAACCCTTTTTTTATAACACCCCATGTATGTAAATGTTGCATTTATATATAAATATAGATGTATATAAATATATGTGGAAATTATTTGATGACTGGCTAAAGGGAGGAACATATAGATCGAAATCTCTGAGAGGGAAAACCTATGGTAGGTTGTTGTGTGCCCCTTGAGGGCATGTTTCATGTTGGTTGGTTTTCCTATGGCTTGTCGTGGGCAGGCCAATACCAACCTCCCTCAATTGTCATAACTATCACTTGACCATGGATTTGTATATGTTGACAGACAATGAAGTTGTGGATATGGTAGTCTGGGTGAAGGACAACACTATACCACCCCTTTCTTCATGGAATGTGGTAGAGAGAGAGGTGAGGCTATAGACCAAAAATGCCAGAGGCGCAAAGGAAGAGGGGCTCTTATGGCAGTTGTGTGGGATGAGAGTGGTTGAAGTGCGTGGACGATGCATATAATGATTACCACAAAATCTTACTGCGATGAGAGCACAAAGAGTGCTAAAAATCATGGAACAAGGTGGTTCTGGGTCAAGACACTAGAGAGAAACTAAGTGTTAAGTTGGTGGTGGGAAGGCAGCAGGTGAAAATCTAGATGCGACTAAACCTTTTGCTCTATGAATTAGGAAATTATTCCCTTTGACCATGTGAAGGCCATTGAACCATGTGTTTAAGCCTAGAGAATCAATGGGAATTCAGTGGAGGAATTGGATCACCATGGTGCTTTCCATGAGGCTGATAAACACATGGTGCTTTCTTCCTTGCCGATAAACCACCAATACAAGGTAATATGAGTCACTCTAGTGCTTTTTGTGAGGTTGATAAACCACCTTGACAATTAAGTATGGACCCCTACGGTCCTTTCCATGAATAGGTGGTTGATAAACCACAAAAAGAAGTTGATTTCACCTCTTAGAACTTAGATGTAACCTCTTGATCTTGAGTGAATCCTTGTGCTTGAACTCAGAGAGAAATTGAGTCACTATAGTGCTTACCACTAGAGAGAAGTTAATAAACCACCTAGACAGTGGAATCCTTCTCTTGGTTGTGTGATTAAGCCTTAGGTGTAAAATTCCTTGAATACGCATCCCCTCAGACTTTGGATCTAACTCAGGGATGGTTAGCTACAAGAAAGACTGCAATGTGACTGGCCTATAGTTGGGTGGAGAGTTGAAGTGCCTCCTTCAGTTGTAATCCATATTTAAACACGCAAATATGTGTAAATTAACTGTGAATATTGTATTATGGACTATGATGAAGTCATGTCATGTGTGAATGATGCAATATCTTGTGTTTTTAAATATAATCTTTTTCTAAGATGCGAAGCTCAGTATTATGTTCATGATATGAATAGTATCATGTGAAATCATTGTTTCAATGTCTATTTGAAAAAACGTTGTCCATTACTATGTTCATGATGAATGTGTAGTTATGTGTTTAGGATTACACAAATGTACTATGGTAACATGTAAATGAATAGATAGCCAAAATACTCCTAAAATGGTTACTTGCTTAAAATGAGAGGATCAGATCACAAGCTTTGGGCCTTAACTCCTAGGAGTAGGCTTGCTTTAAAACTGCAAGTTGTCGAGCATGGGCAATTTCCCTCCCTTTCATAGACCTTACCCTGGGAATTCCCTTTCCCATGACATAATGTATGCCACTAACATTGGTAGGTGGCAGAGTTTAAACGCATGTGAATTCTAGTGGGCTGACACTGAGGGGGTGATAGTGGAACCATGCCCTAGTGGAATCATGTCGTATGTGAAGACACTGGCCATTAGCCACAATGGTTAAGTTTGAGAAAAGGGTGAGGTCGATACATTTGGCCAACATTGTTTAACTGTGAGTGAGAAGACTAGGGGTGGGGTATGAGTGGAATTAGGAATGTCAAAACTCTCTCATTGCTCATCTCCACTCATAATGATCAATAAACAATGCAATACATGTGAGCACATAGATGAAGGTTGAACAATCTAGTCATAGTTCCCAGTGTGCAACCTTGTGAGTCACCACTTCTCACTGCCCACTATCACCTTCTCCTTGTTGATGCCAAACACCATAGGTGGTGATAATCGTAGCGGCATGACATGGGTCTAATGGTAGGACCCATCAAGTTAACCCATCAGTATTACGAGTAGGCCACATGGTAGCCACGTGGTAAATATGTTGACATGTCCTCTTCTGATAGGTTGAACCTTATTCAAGTGTAACTTTTTATCTAAGAATTGGATCAAGGTAAATTTGGTATCTCAGGACAGCTCTTGACAAGTTGAGTGCAATGGTAATGTCAGAAGTTAATTTGGCATATTTGCAAAATTGGGGGGTTTTGCTAATCCCATCTTCATAACAAACCTTGGGGATCAAGGTAAAATACAAGTAATAACTTCCACTTAGGAACATGCATGTACTCCTACTTAGGAACATGCATGTGTTATAAATCATGTGCACACTTCTTCTCAAGAATACACACATTGCAAATGCATGCATCATCCTACTTAGGAACATTAATGTTCTCATAAAAAATACAAGTTGGAAAATGTGTGTGGTGGTTCAATGACCACAAAGTTTGTAGGACTATGAACACATGTATGTTTTGTTGAAAAGTGTAACTAGGTTCGATCTTGTTAATGACATGTAATTGTGATTTTTATGTGATTGATGTAAAGAAGAAAAATAAAATTATTATTGTAATACTTGTCTCATGGGTTTCATGAGCAAGGGATTTTATTTTTAGTGATGGCTCCCATTGAGAGCCTCTAGGTTTTGTCATCTAGTCATAAAAGTCAATATTGAGTCAATGTCATGTATGAAGGACCCTTCTTGGGCATGTTACAATTTTATATGAGTCATAAAATGTATAAGAAGGCCCTCCAAGACCAAGAAAATACACCTCCTTCAAGTCGGCTTCAAAATGGATTAAATAATTTCCTCAAGTGACATGTTGGCTCACACCCAAGTCAAGTCAGCTTATTATAGGCTCCAACCACTATAAATAGGCAGCTTAGCCTAATTTCAAAGGACAGATTTTCGGTGAAGCAGGTCTGAAGTTAAGCAGTGCGAAGGTGACAAAGAAGGAGCCTAAGAACCAACAAGGAGAGAGGAAGAAGTTACAAAGTGTTCCAACATTATTTTGGGACTGTTTTGGGCTAAGGGATCTCCACACGTGCGAAGGTACAGATCTGTCTATTGCAACAAGGAGGTCGAGAAGGTTACAAGTATCAAAAGGTAATCAAGTTGGGTGAAGGACAAGTAAAAGGGAAGTCGAGTTAAAAGGAGGAAGTCTCCTTCTAGAGCGAAGAAGATATAAGGTAAAAGTTGGTCAAGCTAATGTGCTAAGGGTTTTTGAACTAGAACCAAGGAGTGCAGTGTTGAACCAAGGGACCGAAATTCTGAAGAGTAGCCAAGAAGGATGAAGAAGCAGAGGTTTGATCATTGCAGGAAGAATCTCATCAAGGAGGATTTGTGTCTTGGTCTTGGAGTGGAAAATAGGTCAAGGGTCTTGGTCTTGGTATTCATCAATTGAAGTCTCTATAAGAAGAAGAATTTGTGCAGGTTTTTCCACTCAAGTGGGAGAGGTTTTGGCCCTGGCGAATAGGCTACATTTTGTGTTTCTTGTCTCTTTATTGTTTATGCATTGGTAATTGTTTGATGAAAGAAGAACACAATAATAATCTAAAGAGAAAAATCTAATCTAAGAAGTAAAAAGCATTCAAAAGCAGTAATCTCCCAGAGAAATAATCTAATGCTCGATGCCCGAGATTTATCAATTAGAATGTGCAAATGTTCCTTCACACCTCATTGTCACTTTTTCAACCCTCAACTTCATTCAAGCTCCCATAAATCTTACTAAATGCTTGCAATGAATATAAGCAAGTGATGACTATTCTATCTTTATTTTCAATCAAAAGAAATGTCACCCCATGTTATGGAAGTCATCTATTAGCTAAGAGGAAACAAGAGTTGTATTTATTTTACTAAAGTTTCCCAAAGCTTGCACTTGGTACCATCCACATTTCACAAGTAGAGGTGCCAAAAGCATGAGGAAGAGAATGAACATGTTATTAGAGAGACTTAAACCTTGGCATGGGTTTTCTTCATTGAATCAATGAGGGACCATTGAAATCTTATAGGTAATTATTTTTTTATCATAAATAGCATTAAGGACCAGATCC